>CATORF010000432.1:2589200-3217200 GCA_951804975.1 Anthophora plumipes
AGCTCGAAAAGAGCGATCTAGATGATTCTGCATACTTCTGACAGAAGTCTCACCAAGATTATCCTAGAATGTGCATATCTCAGCTTGAACCCCGACGAAATCCAAGATGTCGCCGGTTCTGCATATCAAACGCACTGTGGAGTGGTGAAAACACCAGAGAACTTGTTTTTTCGCATTAAATAGCTCGAAACGAGCGATCCCGATGATTCTGCATACTTCTGACTGAAGTCTCACCAAGATTCTCGTAGAAAATGCATATCTGAGCTTGAAACCCGACGAAATCCAAGATGTCGCCGGTTCTGAATGTCAAACGCACTGTGGAGTGGTGAAAACACCATATAACGTGTTTCTCGCATTAAATAGCTCGAAAAGAGGGGTCTCGATGATTCTGCATACTACTGACAGAAGACTCACCAAGATTATCGACGAAAATGCATATCTCAGGTTGAAATCTCACGAAAATCAAGATTTCGCCGGTTCTGCATATCAAACGCACTGTGGAGTCGAGAAAACATCAGATAACGTGTTTCTCGCATTAAATAGCTCGAAAAGAGGGATCTCGATGATTCTGCATACTTCTGACAGATGACTCACCAAGATTATCGCACAAAATGCATATCTCAGCTGGAAACACCACGAAAATCAAGATATCGCCGGTTCTGCATATAAATCGCTCTGTGGAGTGGTGAAAACACCAGATAACCTGTTTCTCGCATTAAATAGCTCGAAAAGAGCAATCTAGATGATTCTGCATACTTCTGACAGAAGTCTCACCAAGATTATCGCAGAAAATGCATACCTCAGCTTGAAATCTCAGGAAAATCAAGATGTCGCCGCTTCTGCATATAAAACCCACTGTGGAGTGGTGAAAACACCAGATAACGTGTTTCTCGCATTAAATAGCTCGAAAAGAGGGGTCTCGATGATTCTGCATACTACTGACAGAAGTCTCACCAAGATTATCGTAGAATGTGCATATCTCAGCTTGAACCCCGACGAAATCCAAGATGTCGCCGGTTCTGCATATCAAACGCACTGTGGAGTGGTGAAAACACCAGAAAACGTGATTCTCGCATTAAGTAGCTCGAAAAGAGCGATCCCGATGATTCTGCATACTTCTGACAGACGTCTCACCAAGATTATCGTAGAAAATGCATATCTCAGCTTGAACCCCGACGAAATCCAAGATGTCGCCGGTTCTGCATATCAAACGCACTGTGGAGTGGTGAAAACACCAGAAAACGTGATTCTCGCATTAAGTAGCTCGAAAAGAGCGATCCCGATGATTCTGCATACTTCTGACAGACGTCTCACCAAGATTATCGTAGAAAATGCATATCTCAGCTTGAAACCCGACCGAAACCAAGATATCTCCGGTTCTGCATGTCAAACGTAGTGTGGAGTGGTGAATACACCAGAAAACGTGTTTCTCGCATTAAATAGCTCGAAAAGAGCGATCTAGATGGTTCTGCATACTTCTGACAGAAGTCTCAGCAAGATTATCGTAGAATGTGCATATCTCAGCTTGAACCCCGACGAAATCCAAGATGTCGCCGGTTCTGCATATCAAACGCACTGTGGAGTGGTGAAAACACCAGATAACGTGTTTCTCGGATTAAATAGCTCGAAAAGAGGGGTCTCGATGATTCTGCATACTACTGACAGAAGTCTCACCAAGATTATCGTAGAATGTGCATATCTCAGCTTGAACCCCGACGAAATCCAAGATATCTCCGGTTCTGCATGTCAAACGTACTGTGGAGTGGTGAATACACCAGAAAACGTGTTTCTCGCATTAAATAGCTCGAAAAGAGCGATCTAGATGATTCTGCATACTTCTGACAGAAGTCTCACCAAGATTATCGTAGAATGTGCATATCTCAGCTTGAACCCCGACGAAATCCAAGATGTCGCCGGTTCTGCATATCAAACGCACTGTGGAGTGGTGAAAACACCAGAAAACGTGTTTCTCGCATTAAGTAGCTCGAAAAGAGCGTTCTCGAAGATTCTGCATACTTCTGACTGAAGTCTCACCAAGATTATCGCAGAAAATGCATATCTCAGCTTGAAACCTCACGAAAACCAAGTTATCTCCGGTTCTGCACATCAAACGGACTGTAGTGTGGTGAAAACACCAGAAAACGTGTTTCTCGAATTAAATAGCTCGAAAAGAGCGATCTAGATGATTCTGCATACTTCTGTCAGAAGTCTCACCAAGATTATCGCAGAAAATGCATATCTCAGCTGGACACACCACGAAAATCAAGATATCGCCGGTTCTGCATATCAAACGCACTGTGGAATGTTGAAAGCACCAGAAAACTTGTTTTTTCCAATTAAATAGTTCGAAAAGAGCGATCCCGATGATTCTGCATACTTCTGACAGACGTCTCACCAAGATTATCGTAGAAAATGCATATCTCAGCTTGAAACCCGACCGAAACCAAGATATCTCCGGTTCTGCATGTCAAACGTACTGTGGAGTGGTGAATACACCAGAAAACGTGTTTGTCGCATTAAATAGCTCGAAAAGAGCGATCTAGATGATTCTGCATACTTCTGACAGAAGTCTCACCAAGATTATCCTAGAATGTGCATATCTCAGCTTGAACCCCGACGAAATCCAAGATGTCGCCGGTTCTGCATATCAAACGCACTGTGGAGTGGTGAAAACACCAGATAACGTGATTCTCGCATTAAGTAGCTCGAAAAGAGCGATCCCGATGATTCTGCATACTTCTGACAGACGTCTCACCAAGATTATCGTAGAAAATGCATATCTCAGCTTGAAACCCGACCGAAACCAAGATATCTCCGGTTCTGCATGTCAAACGTACTGTGGAGTGGTGAATACACCAGAAAACGTGTTTCTCGAATTATATATCTCGAAAAGAACGATCTAGATGATTCTGCATACTTCTGACAGAAATCTCACCAAGATTATCGTAGAAAATGCATTTCTCAGCTTGAACCCCGACGAAATCCAAGATGTCGCCGGTTCTGCATATCAAACGCACTGTGGAGTGGTGAAAACACCAGATAACGTGTTTCTCGGATTAAATAGCTCGAAAAGAGGGGTATCGATGATTCTGCATACTACTGACAGAAGTCTCACCAAGATTATCGTAGAATGTGCATATCTCAGCTTGAACCCCGACGAAATCGAAGATATCTCCGGTTCTGCATGTCAAACGTACTGTGGAGTGGGGAATGCACCAGAAAACGTGTTTCTCGCATTAAATAGCTCGAAAAGAGCGCTCTCGAAGATTCTGCATACTTCTGAGAGAAGTCTCACCAAGATTATCGTAGATAATGTATATCTCAGCTTGATACCCGAAGACGCCCAAGATGTCGCCGGTTCTGCATATCAAACGCACTGTGGAGTGGTGAAAACACCAGATAACGTGTTTCTCGCATTAAATAGCTCGAAAAGCGCTATCCCGATGATTCGGCATACTTCTGACAGACGTCTCACCAAGATTATCCTAGAATGTGCATATCTCAGCTTGAACCCCGACGAAATCCAAGATGTCGCCGGTTCTGCATATCAAACGCACTGTGGAGTGGTGAAAACACCAGAAAACGTGTTTCTCGCATTAGGTAGCTCGAAACGAGCGATCTAGATGATTCTGCATACTTCTGACTGAAGTCTCACCAAGATTATCGCAGAAAATGCATATCTCAGCTTGAAACCTCACGAAAACCAAGTTATCTCCGGTTCTGCGCATCAAACGGACTGTGGTGTGGTGAAAACACCAGAAAACTTGTTTTTTCGCATTAGATAGCTCGAAACGGGCGATCTAGATGATTCTGCATACTTCTGACAGAAGTCTCACCAAGATTATCGCAGAAAATGCATACCTGAGCTTGAAATCTCTCGAAAATCAAGATGTCGCCGCTTCTGCATATCAAACGCACTGTAGAGTCGTGAAAACAACCAGATAACGTGTTTCTCGCATTAAATAGCTCGAAAAGAGCGATCCCGATGATTCTGCATACTTCTGACAGAAGTCTCACCAAGATTATCGTAGAATGTGCATATCTCAGCTTGAACCCCGACGGAATCCAAGATGTCGCCGGTTCTGCATATCAAACGCACTGTGGAGTGGTGAAAACACCAGAAAACTTGTTTTTTCGAATTAAATAGCTCGAAACGAGCGATCCCGATGATTCTGCATACTTCTTACTGAAGTCTCACCAAGCTTCTCGTAGGAAATGCATATCTCAGCTAGAAACCTCACGAAAATCAAGATGTCGCCGCTTCTGCATAGCAAACGCACTGTGGAATGTTGAAAACACTAGATAACGTGTTTCTCGCATTAAGTAGCTCGAAAAGAGCGATCCCGATGATTCTGCATACTTCTGACAGACGTCTCACCAAGATTATCGCAGAAAATGCATATCTCAGCTTGAAACCCGACCGAAACCAAGATATCTCCGGTTCTGCATATCAAACGCACTGTGGGGTGGCGAAAACACCAGAAAACGTGTTTCTCGCATTAAATAGCTCGAAAAGAGCGATCCCGATGATTCTGCATACTTCTGACAGAAGTCTCACCAAGATTATCGTAGAATGTGCATATCTCAGCTTGAACCCCGACGAAATCCAAGATGTCGCCGGTACTGCATATCAAACGGACTGTGGTGTGGTGAAAACACCAGAAAACTTGTTTTTTCGCATTAGATAGCTCGAAACGGGCGATCTAGATGATTCTGCATACTTCTGACAGAAGTCTCACCAAGATTATCGCAGAAAATGTATACCTGAGCTTGAAATCTCACGAAAATCAAGATGTCGCCGCTTCTGCATAGCAAACGCACTGTGGAATGTTGAAAACACCAGAAATCTTGTTTTTTCGCATTAGATAGCTCGAAACGAGCGATCTAGATGATTCTGCATACTTCTGCCTGAAGTCTCACCAATATTATAGGAGAAAATGCATATCTCAGCTTGAAATCTCACGAAAATCAAGATGTCGCCGGTTCTGCATGTCAAACGTACTGAGGAGTGGTGAAAACACCAGAAAACTTGTTTTTTCGCATTAAATAGCTCGGAACGAGAGATCTAGATGATTCTGCATACATATGACTGAAGTCTCACCAATATTATCGCAGAAAATGCATATCTCAGCTGGTCACACCACGAAAATCAAGATATCGCCGGTTCTGCATATCAAACGCACTGTGGAATGTTGAAAGCACCAGAAAACTTGTTTTTTCGAATTAAATAGTTCGAAAAGAGCGATCCCGATGATTCTGCATACTTCTGACTGAAGTCTCACCAAGATTATCGCAGAAAATGCATATCTCAGCTTGAAACCTCACGAAAACCAAGTTATCTCCGGTTCTGCACATCAAACGGACTGTAGTGTGGTGAAAACACCAGATAACGTGTTTCTCGAATTAAATAGCTCGAAAAGAGCGATCTAGGTGATTCTACATACTTCTGACAGAAGTCTCACCAAGATTATCGCAGAAAATGCATATCTCAGCTGGACACACCACGAAAATCAAGATATCGCCGGTTCTGCATATCAAACGCACTGTGGAATGTTGAAAGCACCAGAAAACTTGTTTTTTCGAATTAAATAGTTCGAAAAGAGCGATCCCGATGATTCTGCATACTTCTGACTGAAGTCTCACCAAGATTCTCGTAGAAAATGCATATCTGAGCTTGAAACCCGACGAAATCCAAGATGTCGCCGGTTCTGAATGTCAAACGCACTGTGGAGTGGTGAAAACACCAGATAACGTGTTTCTCGCATTAAATAGCTCGAAAAGAGCGATCTAGATGGTTCTGCATACTTCTGACAGAAGTCTCACCAAGATTATCGTAGAATGTGCATATCTCAGCTTGAACCCCGACGAAATCCAAGATGTCGCCGGTTCTGCATATCAAACGCACTGTGGAGTGGTGAAAACACCAGATAACGTGTTTCTCGGATTAAATAGCTCGAAAAGAGGGGTCTCGATGATTCTGCATACTACTGACAGAAGTCTCACCAAGATTACCGTAGAATGTGCATATCTCAGCTTGAACCCCGACGAAATCCAAGATATCTCCGGTTCTGCATGTCAAACGTACTGTGGAGTGGTGAATACACCAGAAAACGTGTTTCTCGCATTAAATAGCTCGAAAAGAGCGATCTAGATGATTCTGCATACTTCTGACAGAAGTCTCACCAAGATTATCGTAGAATGTGCATATCTCAGCTTGAACCCCGACGAAATCCAAGATGTCGCCGGTTCTGCATATCAAACGCACTGTGGAGTGGTGAAAACACCAGAAAACGTGTTTCTCGCATTAAGTAGCTCGAAAAGAGCGTTCTCGAAGATTCTGCATACTTCTGACTGAAGTCTCACCAAGATTATCGCAGAAAATGCATATCTCAGCTTGAAACCTCACGAAAACCAAGTTATCTCCGGTTCTGCACATCAAACGGACTGTAGTGTGGTGAAAACACCAGAAAACGTGTTTCTCGAATTAAATAGCTCGAAAAGAGCGATCTAGATGATTCTGCATACTTCTGTCAGAAGTCTCACCAAGATTATCGCAGAAAATGCATATCTCAGCTGGACACACCACGAAAATCAAGATATCGCCGGTTCTGCATATCAAACGCAATGTGGAATGTTGAAAGCACCAGAAAACTTGTTTTTTCCAATTAAATAGTTCGAAAAGAGCGATTCCGATGATTCTGCATACTTCTGACAGACGTCTCCCCAAGATTATCGTAGAAAATGCATATCTCAGCTTGAAACCCGACCGAAACCAAGATATCTCCGGTTCTGCATGTCAAACGTACTGTGGAGTGGTGAATACACCAGAAAACGTGTTTGTCGCATTAAATAGCTCGAAAAGAGCGATCTAGATGATTCTGCATACTTCTGACAGAAGTCTCACCAAGATTATCCTAGAATGTGCATATCTCAGCTTGAACCCCGACGAAATCCAAGATGTCGCCGGTTCTGCATATCAAACGCACTGTGGAGTGGTGAAAACACCAGAAAACGTGATTCTCGCATTAAGTAGCTCGAAAAGAGCGATCCCGATGATTCTGCATACTTCTGACAGACGTCTCACCAAGATTATCGTAGAAAATGCATATCTCAGCTTGAAACCCGACCGAAACCAAGATATCTCCGGTTCTGCATGTCAAACGTACTGTGGAGTGGTGAATACACCAGAAAACGTGTTTCTCGAATTATATATCTCGAAAAGAACGATCTAGATGATTCTGCATACTTCTGACAGAAATCTCACCAAGATTATCGTAGAAAATGCATTTCTCAGCTTGAACCCCGACGAAATCCAAGATGTCGCCGGTTCTGCATATCAAACGCACTGTGGAGTGGTGAAAACACCAGATAACGTGTTTCTCGGATTAAATAGCTCGAAAAGAGGGGTCTCGATGATTCTGCATACTACTGACAGAAGTCTCACCAAGATTATCGTAGAATGTGCATATCTCAGCTTGAACCCCGACGAAATCGAAGATATCTCCGGTTCTGCATGTCAAACGTACTGTGGAGTGGTGAATGCACCAGAAAACGTGTTTCTCGCATTAAATAGCTCGAAAAGAGCGCTCTCGAAGATTCTGCATACTTCTGAGAGAAGTCTCACCAAGATTATCGTAGAAAATGTATATCTCAGCTTGATACCCGAAGACGCCCAAGATGTCGCCGGTTCTGCATATCAAACGCACTGTGGAGTGGTGAAAACACCAGATAACGTGTTTCTCGCATTAAATAGCTCGAAAAGCGCTATCCCGATGATTCGGCATACTTCTGACAGACGTCACACCAAGATTATCGTAGAAAATGCATATCTCAGCTTGAAACCCGACCGAAACCAAGATATCTCCGGTTCTGCATGTCAAACGTACTGTGGAGTGGTGAATACACCAGAAAACGTGTTTCTCGCATTAAATAGCTCGAAAAGAGCGATCCCGATGATTCTGCATACTTCTGACTGAAGTCTCACCAAGATTCTCGTAGAAAATGCATATCTGAGCTTGAAACCCGACGAAATCCAAGATGTCGCCGGTTCTGCATGTCAAACGCACTGTGGAGTGGTGAAAACACCAGATAACGTGTTTCTCGCATTAAATAGCTCGAAAAGAGCGATCCCGATAATTCTGCATACTTCTGACAGACGTCTCACCAAGATTATCGTAGAAAATGCATATCTCAGCTTGAAACCCGACCGAAACCAAGATATCTCCGGTTCTGCATGTCAAACGTACTGTGGAGTGGAGAATACACCAGACAACGTGTTTCTCGCATTAAATAGCTCGAAAAGAGCGATCCCGATAATTCTGCATACTTCTGACAGACGTCTCACCAAGATTATCCTAGAATGTGCATATCTCAGCTTGAACCCCGAGGAAATCCAAGATGTCGCCGGTTCTGCATATCAAACGCACTGTGGAGTGGTGAAAACACCAGATAACGTGTTTCTCGCATTAAATAGCTCGAAAAGAGCGATCCCGATAATTCTGCATACTTCTGACAGACGTCTCACCAAGATTATCCTAGAATGTGCATATCTCAGCTTGAACCCCGACGAAATCCAAGATGTCGCCGGTTCTGCATATCAAACGCACTGTGGAGTGGTGAAAACACCAGAAAACGTGTTTCTCGCATTAGGTAGCTCGAAACGAGCGATCTAGATGATTCTGCATACTTCTGACTGAAGTCTCACCAAGATTATCGCAGAAAATGCATATCTCAGCTTGAAACCTCACGAAAACCAAGTTATCTCCGGTTCTGCGCATCAAACGGACTGTGGTGTGGTGAAAACACCAGAAAACTTGTTTTTTCGCATTAGATAGCTCGAAACGGGCGATCTAGATGATTCTGCATACTTCTGACAGAAGTCTCACCAAGATTATCGCAGAAAATGCATACCTGAGCTTGAAATCTCACGAAAATCAAGATGTCGCCGCTTCTGCATATCAAACGCACTGTGGAGTCGTGAAAACAACCAGATAACGTGTTTCTCGCATTAAATAGCTCGAAAAGAGCGATCCCGATGATTCTGCATACTTCTGACAGAAGTCTCACCAAGATTATCGTAGAATGTGCATATCTCAGCTTGAACCCCGACGAAATCCAAGATGTCGCCGGTACTGCATATCAAACGCACTGTGGAGTGGTGAAAACACCAGAAAACTTGTTTTTTCGCATTAAATAGCTCGAAACGAGCGATCCCGATGATTCTGCATACTTCTTACTGAAGTCTCACCAAGCTTCTCGTAGGAAATGCATATCTCAGCTTGAAACCTCACGAAAATCAAGATGTCGCCGCTTCTGCATAGCAAACGCACTGTGGAATGTTGAAAACACCAGAAATCTTGTTTTTTCGAATTAGATAGCTCGAAACGAGCGATCTAGATGATTCTGCATACTTCTGCCTGAAGTCTCACCAATATTATAGGAGAAAATGCATATCTCAGCTTGAAATCTCACGAAAATCATGATGTCGCCGGTTCTGCATGTCAAACGTACTGAGGAGTGGTGAAAACACCAGAAAACTTGTTTTTTCGCATTAGATAGCTCGAAACGAGCGATCTAGATGATTCTGCATACTTCTGCCTGAAGTCTCACCAATATTATAGGAGAAAATGCATATCTCAGCTTGAAATCTCACGAAAATCAAGATGTCGCCGCTTCTGCATAGCAAACGCACTGTGGAATGTTGAAAACACCAGAAATCTTGTTTTTTCGCATTAGATAGCTCGAAACGAGCGATCTAGATGATTCTGCATACTTCTGCCTGAAGTCTCACCAATATTATAGGAGAAAATGCATATCTCGGCTTGAAATCTCACGAAAATCAAGATGTCGCCGGTTCTGCATGTCAAACGTACTGAGGAGTGGTGAAAACACCAGAAAACTTGTTTTTTCGCATTAAATAGCTCGAAACGAGAGATCTAGATGATTCTGCATACATATGACTGAAGTCTCACCAATATTATCGCAGAAAATGCATATCTCAGCTTGAAACCTCACCAAAATCATGATGTCGCCGGTTCTGCATATAAAACGCACTGTGGAGTGGTGAAAACACCAGATAACGTGTTTCTCGCATTAAGTAGCTCGAAAAGAGCGATCCCGATGATTCTGCATACTTCTGACAGACGTCTCACCAAGATTATCGCAGAAAATGCATATCTCAGCTTGAAACCCGACCGAAACCAAGATATCTCCGGTTCTGCATATCAAACGCACTGTGGGGTGGCGAAAACACCAGAAAACGTGTTTCTCGCATTAAATAGCTCGAAAAGAGCGATCCCGATGATTCTGCATACTTCTGACAGAAGTCTCACCAAGATTATCGTAGAATGTGCATATCTCAGCTTGAACCCCGACGAAATCCAAGATGTCGCCGGTACTGCATATCAAACGGACTGTGGTGTGGTGAAAACACCAGAAAACTTGTTTTTTCGCATTAGATAGCTCGAAACGGGCGATCTAGATGATTCTGCATACTTCTGACAGAAGTCTCACCAAGATTATCGCAGAAAATGCATACCTGAGCTTGAAATCTCACGAAAATCAAGATGTCGCCGCTTCTGCATAGCAAACGCACTGTGGAATGTTGAAAACACCAGAAATCTTGTTTATTCGCATTAGATAGCTCGAAACGAGCGATCTAGATGATTCTGCATACTTCTGCCTGAAGTCTCACCAATATTATAGGAGAAAATGCATATCTCAGCTTGAAATCTCACGAAAATCAAGATGTCGCCGGTTCTGCATGTCAAACGTACTGAGGAGTGGTGAAAACACCAGAAAACTTGTTTTTTCGCATTAAATAGCTCGGAACGAGAGATCTAGATGATTCTGCATACATATGACTGAAGTCTCACCAATATTATCGCAGAAAATGCATATCTCAGCTGGTCACACCACGAAAATCAAGATATCGCCGGTTCTGCATATCAAACGCACTGTGGAATGTTGAAAGCACCAGAAAACTTGTTTTTTCGAATTAAATAGTTCGAAAAGAGCGATCCCGATGATTCTGCATACTTCTGACAGACGTCTCAACAAGATTATCGTAGAAAATGCATATCTCAGCTTGAAACCCGACCGAAACCAAGATATCTCCGCTTCTGCATGTCAAACGTACTGTGGATTGGTGAATACACCAGAAAACGTGTTTGTCGCATTAAATAGCTCGAAAAGAGCGATCTAGATGATTCTGCATACTTCTGACAGAAGTCTCACCAAGATTATCCTAGAATGTGCATATCTCAGCTTGAACCCCGACGAAATCCAAGATGTCGCCGGTTCTGCATATCAAACGCACTGTGGAGTGGTGAAAACACCAGAGAACTTGTTTTTTCGCATTAAATAGCTCGAAACGAGCGATCCCGATGATTCTGCATACTTCTGACTGAAGTCTCACCAAGATTCTCGTAGAAAATGCATATCTGAGCTTGAAACCCGACGAAATCCAAGATGTCGCCGGTTCTGAATGTCAAACGCACTGTGGAGTGGTGAAAACACCAGATAACGTGTTTCTCGCATTAAATAGCTCGAAAAGAGGGGTCTCGATGATTCTGCATACTACTGACAGAAGACTCACCAAGATTATCGACGAAAATGCATATCTCAGGTTGAAATCTCACGAAAATCAAGATTTCGCCGGTTCTGCATATCAAACGCACTGTGGAGTCGTGAAAACATCAGATAACGTGTTTCTCGCATTAAATAGCTCGAAAAGAGGGATCTCGATGATTCTGCATACTTCTGACAGATGACTCACCAAGATTATCGCACAAAATGCATATCTCAGCTGGAAACACCACGAAAATCAAGATATCGCCGGTTCTGCATATAAATCGCTCTGTGGAGTGGTGAAAACACCAGATAACCTGTTTCTCGCATTAAATAGCTCGAAAAGAGCAATCTAGATGATTCTGCATACTTCTGACAGAAGTCTCACCAAGATTATCGCAGAAAATGCATACCTCAGCTTGAAATCTCACGAAAATCAAGATGTCGCCGCTTCTGCATATAAAACGCACTGTGGAGTGGTGAAAACACCAGATAACGTGTTTCTCGCATTAAATAGCTCGAAAAGAGGGGTCTCGATGATTCTGCATACTACTGACAGAAGTCTCACCAAGATTATCGTAGAATGTGCATATCTCAGCTTGAACCCCGACGAAATCCAAGATGTCGCCGGTTCTGCATATCAAACGCACTGTGGAGTGGTGAAAACACCAGAAAACGTGATTCTCGCATTAAGTAGCTCGAAAAGAGCGATCCCGATGATTCTGCATACTTCTGACAGACGTCTCACCAAGATTATCGTAGAAAATGCATATCTCAGCTTGAACCCCGACGAAATCCAAGATGTCGCCGGTTCTGCATATCAAACGCACTGTGGAGTGGTGAAAACACCAGATAACGTGATTCTCGCATTAAGTAGCTCGAAAAGAGCGATCCCGATGATTCTGCATACTTCTGACAGACGTCTCACCAAGATTATCGTAGAAAATGCATATCTCAGCTTGAAACCCGACCGAAACCAAGATATCTCCGGTTCTGCATGTCAAACGTAGTGTGGAGTGGTGAATACACCAGAAAACGTGTTTCTCGCATTAAATAGCTCGAAAAGAGCGATCTAGATGGTTCTGCATACTTCTGACAGAAGTCTCACCAAGATTATCGTAGAATGTGCATATCTCAGCTTGAACCCCGACGAAATCCAAGATGTCGCCGGTTCTGCATATCAAACGCACTGTGGAGTGGTGAAAACACCAGATAACGTGTTTCTCGGATTAAATAGCTCGAAAAGAGGGGTCTCGATGATTCTGCATACTACTGACAGAAGTCTCACCAAGATTACCGTAGAATGTGCATATCTCAGCTTGAACCCCGACGAAATCCAAGATATCTCCGGTTCTGCATGTCAAACGTACTGTGGAGTGGTGAATACACCAGAAAACGTGTTTCTCGCATTAAATAGCTCGAAAAGAGCGATCTAGATGATTCTGCATACTTCTGACAGAAGTCTCACCAAGATTATCGTAGAATGTGCATATCTCAGCTTGAACCCCGACGAAATCCAAGATGTCGCCGGTTCTGCATATCAAACGCACTGTGGAGTGGTGAAAACACCAGAAAACGTGTTTCTCGCATTAAGTAGCTCGAAAAGAGCGTTCTCGAAGATTCTGCATACTTCTGACTGAAGTCTCACCAAGATTATCGCAGAAAATGCATATCTCAGCTTGAAACCTCACGAAAACCAAGTTATCTCCGGTTCTGCACATCAAACGGACTGTAGTGTGGTGAAAACACCAGAAAACGTGTTTCTCGAATTAAATAGCTCGAAAAGAGCGATCTAGATGATTCTGCATACTTCTGTCAGAAGTCTCACCAAGATTATCGCAGAAAATGCATATCTCAGCTGGACACACCACGAAAATCAAGATATCGCCGGTTCTGCATATCAAACGCACTGTGGAATGTTGAAAGCACCAGAAAACTTGTTTTTTCCAATTAAATAGTTCGAAAAGAGCGATCCCGATGATTCTGCATACTTCTGACAGACGTCTCACCAAGATTATCGTAGAAAATGCATATCTCAGCTTGAAACCCGACCGAAACCAAGATATCTCCGGTTCTGCATGTCAAACGTACTGTGGATTGGTGAATACACCAGAAAACGTGTTTGTCGCATTAAATAGCTCGAAAAGAGCGATCTAGATGATTCTGCATACTTCTGACAGAAGTCTCACCAAGATTATCCTAGAATGTGCATATCTCAGCTTGAACCCCGACGAAATCCAAGATGTCGCCGGTTCTGCATATCAAACGCACTGTGGAGTGGTGAAAACACCAGAGAACTTGTTTTTTCGCATTAAATAGCTCGAAACGAGCGATCCCGATGATTCTGCATACTTCTGACTGAAGTCTCACCAAGATTCTCGTAGAAAATGCATATCTGAGCTTGAAACCCGACGAAATCCAAGATGTCGCCGGTTCTGAATGTCAAACGCACTGTGGAGTGGTGAAAACACCAGATAACGTGTTTCTCGCATTAAATAGCTCGAAAAGAGGGGTCTCGATGATTCTGCATACTACTGACAGAAGACTCACCAAGATTATCGACGAAAATGCATATCTCAGGTTGAAATCTCACGAAAATCAAGATTTCGCCGGTTCTGCATATCAAACGCACTGTGGAGTCGTGAAAACATCAGATAACGTGTTTCTCGCATTTAATAGCTCGAAAAGAGGGATCTCGATGATTCTGCATACTTCTGACAGATGACTCACCAAGATTATCGCACAAAATGCATATCTCAGCTGGAAACACCACGAAAATCAAGATATCGCCGGTTCTGCATATAAATCGCTCTGTGGAGTGGTGAAAACACCAGATAACCTGTTTCTCGCATTAAATAGCTCGAAAAGAGCAATCTAGATGATTCTGCATACTTCTGACAGAAGTCTCACCAAGATTATCGCAGAAAATGCATACCTCAGCTTGAAATCTCACGAAAATCAAGATGTCGCCGCTTCTGCATATAAAACGCACTGTGGAGTGGTGAAAACACCAGATAACGTGTTTCTCGCATTAAATAGCTCGAAAAGAGGGGTCTCGATGATTCTGCATACTACTGACAGAAGTCTCACCAAGATTATCGTAGAATGTGCATATCTCAGCTTGAACCCCGACGAAATCCAAGATGTCGCCGGTTCTGCATATCAAACGCACTGTGGAGTGGTGAAAACACCAGAAAACGTGATTCTCGCATTAAGTAGCTCGAAAAGAGCGATCCCGATGATTCTGCATACATCTGACAGACGTCTCACCAAGATTATCGTAGAAAATGCATATCTCAGCTTGAACCCCGACGAAATCCAAGATGTCGCCGGTTCTGCATATCAAACGCACTGTGGAGTGGTGAAAACACCAGAAAACGTGATTCTCGCATTAAGTAGCTCGAAAAGAGCGATCCCGATGATTCTGCATACTTCTGACAGACGTCTCACCAAGATTATCGTAGAAAATGCATATCTCAGCTTGAAACCCGACCGAAACCAAGATATCTCCGGTTCTGCATGTCAAACGTAGTGTGGAGTGGTGAATACACCAGAAAACGTGTTTCTCGCATTAAATAGCTCGAAAAGAGCGATCTAGATGGTTCTGCATACTTCTGACAGAAGTCTCACCAAGATTATCGTAGAATGTGCATATCTCAGCTTGAACCCCGACGAAATCCAAGATGTCGCCGGTTCTGCATATCAAACGCACTGTGGAGTGGTGAAAACACCAGAAAACGTGTTTCTCGCATTAAGTAGCTCGAAAAGAGCGTTCTCGAAGATTCTGCATACTTCTGACTGAAGTCTCACCAAGATTATCGCAGAAAATGCATATCTCAGCTTGAAACCTCACGAAAACCAAGTTATCTCCGGTTCTGCACATCAAACGGACTGTAGTGTGGTGAAAACACCAGAAAACGTGTTTCTCGAATTAAATAGCTCGAAAAGAGCGATCTAGATGATTCTGCATACTTCTGTCAGAAGTCTCACCAAGATTATCGCAGAAAATGCATATCTCAGCTGGACACACCACGAAAATCAAGATATCGCCGGTTCTGCATATCAAACGCACTGTGGAATGTTGAAAGCACCAGAAAACTTGTTTTTTCCAATTAAATAGTTCGAAAAGAGCGATCCCGATGATTCTGCATACTTCTGACAGACGTCTCACCAAGATTATCGTAGAAAATGCATATCTCAGCTTGAAACCCGACCGAAACCAAGATATCTCCGGTTCTGCATGTCAAACGTACTGTGGATTGGTGAATACACCAGAAAACGTGTTTGTCGCATTAAATAGCTCGAAAAGAGCGATCTAGATGATTCTGCATACTTCTGACAGAAGTCTCACCAAGATTATCCTAGAATGTGCATATCTCAGCTTGAACCCCGACGAAATCCAAGATGTCGCCGGTTCTGCATATCAAACGCACTGTGGAGTGGTGAAAACACCAGAGAACTTGTTTTTTCGCATTAAATAGCTCGAAACGAGCGATCCCGATGATTCTGCATACTTCTGACTGAAGTCTCACCAAGATTCTCGTAGAAAATGCATATCTGAGCTTGAAACCCGACGAAATCCAAGATGTCGCCGGTTCTGAATGTCAAACGCACTGTGGAGTGGTGAAAACACCAGATAACGTGTTTCTCGCATTAAATAGCTCGAAAAGAGGGGTCTCGATGATTCTGCATACTACTGACAGAAGACTCACCAAGATTATCGACGAAAATGCATATCTCAGGTTGAAATCTCACGAAAATCAAGATTTCGCCGGTTCTGCATATCAAACGCACTGTGGAGTCGTGAAAACATCAGATAACGTGTTTCTCGCATTAAATAGCTCGAAAAGAGGGATCTCGATGATTCTGCATACTTCTGACAGATGACTCACCAAGATTATCGCACAAAATGCATATCTCAGCTGGAAACACCACGAAAATCAAGATATCGCCGGTTCTGCATATAAATCGCTCTGTGGAGTGGTGAAAACACCAGATAACCCGTTTCTCGCATTAAATAGCTCGAAAAGAGCAATCTAGATGATTCTGCATACTTCTGACAGAAGTCTCACCAAGATTATCGCAGAAAATGCATACCTCAGCTTGAAATCTCACGAAAATCAAGATGTCGCCGCTTCTGCATATAAAACGCACTGTGGAGTGGTGAAAACACCAGATAACGTGTTTCTCGCATTAAATAGCTCGAAAAGAGGGGTCTCGATGATTCTGCATACTACTGACAGAAGTCTCACCAAGATTATCGTAGAATGTGCATATCTCAGCTTGAACCCCGACGAAATCCAAGATGTCGCCGGTTCTGCATATCAAACGCACTGTGGAGTGGTGAAAACACCAGAAAACGTGATTCTCGCATTAAGTAGCTCGAAAAGAGCGATCCCGATGATTCTGCATACTTCTGACAGACGTCTCACCAAGATTATCGTAGAAAATGCATATCTCAGCTTGAAACCCGACCGAAACCAAGATATCTCCGGTTCTGCATGTCAAACGTAGTGTGGAGTGGTGAATACACCAGAAAACGTGTTTCTCGCATTAAATAGCTCGAAAAGAGCGATCTAGATGGTTCTGCATACTTCTGACAGAAGTCTCACCAAGATTATCGTAGAATGTGCATATCTCAGCTTGAACCCCGACGAAATCCAAGATGTCGCCGGTTCTGCATATCAAACGCACTGTGGAGTGGTGAAAACACCAGATAACGTGTTTCTCGGATTAAATAGCTCGAAAAGAGGGGTCTCGATGATTCTGCATACTACTGACAGAAGTCTCACCAAGATTACCGTAGAATGTGCATATCTCAGCTTGAACCCCGACGAAATCCAAGATATCTCCGGTTCTGCATGTCAAACGTACTGTGGAGTGGTGAATACACCAGAAAACGTGTTTCTCGCATTAAATAGCTCGAAAAGAGCGATCTAGATGATTCTGCATACTTCTGACAGAAGTCTCACCAAGATTATCGTAGAATGTGCATATCTCAGCTTGAACCCCGACGAAATCCAAGATGTCGCCGGTTCTGCATATCAAACGCACTGTGGAGTGGTGAAAACACCAGAAAACGTGTTTCTCGCATTAAGTAGCTCGAAAAGAGCGTTCTCGAAGATTCTGCATACTTCTGACTGAAGTCTCACCAAGATTATCGCAGAAAATGCATATCTCAGCTTGAAACCTCACGAAAACCAAGTTATCTCCGGTTCTGCACATCAAACGGACTGTGGAATGTTGAAAGCACCAGAAAACTTGTTTTTTCCAATTAAATAGTTCGAAAAGAGCGATCCCGATGATTCTGCATACTTCTGACAGACGTCTCACCAAGATTATCGTAGAAAATGCATATCTCAGCTTGAAACCCGACCGAAACCAAGATATCTCCGGTTCTGCATGTCAAACGTACTGTGGAGTGGTGAATACACCAGAAAACGTGTTTCTCGAATTATATATCTCGAAAAGAACGATCTAGATGATTCTGCATACTTCTGACAGAAATCTCACCAAGATTATCGTAGAAAATGCATTTCTCAGCTTGAACCCCGACGAAATCCAAGATGTCGCCGGTTCTGCATATCAAACGCACTGTGGAGTGGTGAAAACACCAGAAAACGTGTTTCTCGCATTAAATAGCTCGAAAAGAGCGATCTAGATGATTCTGCATACTTCTGACAGAAGTCTCACCAAGATTATCCTAGAATGTGCATATCTCAGCTTGAACCCCGACGAAATCCAAGATGTCGCCGGTTCTGCATATCAAACGCACTGTGGAGTGGTGAAAACACCAGAGAACTTGTTTTTTCGCATTAAATAGCTCGAAACGAGCGATCCCGATGATTCTGCATACTTCTGACAGACGGCTCACCAAGATTATCGTAGAAAATGCATATCTCAGCTTGAAACCCGACCGAAACCAAGATATCTCCGGTTCTGCATGTCAAACGTACTGTGGGTTGGTGAATACACCAGAAAACGTGTTTCTCGCATTAAGTAGCTCGAAAAGAGCGTTCTCGAAGATTCTGCATACTTCTGACTGAAGTCTCACCAAGATTATCGCAGACAATGCATACCTCAGCTTGAAATCTCACGAAAATCAAGATGTCGCCGCTTCTGCATATCAAACGCACTGTGGAGTGGTGAAAACAACCAGATAACGTGTTTCTCGAATTAAATAGCTCGAAAAGAACGATCTAGATGATTCTGCATACTTCTGACAGAAGTCTCACCAAGATTATCGTAGAAAATGCATATCTCAGCTTGATACCCGAAGACAGCCAAGATGTCGCCGGTTCTGCATATCAAACGCACTGTGGAGTGATGAAAACACCAGATAACGTGTTTCTCGCATTAAATAGCTCGAAATGAGCAATACCGATGATTCTGCATACTTCTGACAGACGTCACACCAAGATTATCGTAGAAAATGCATATCTCAGCTTGAAACCCGACCGAAACCAAGATATCTCCGGTTCTGCATGTCAAACGTACTGTGGAGTGGCTGAATACACCAGACAACGTGTTTCTCGCATTAAATAGCTCGAAAAGAGCGATCTAGATGATTCTGCATACTTCTGACAGAAGTCTCACCAAGATTCTCGTAGGAAATGCATGTCTCAGCTTGAAACCCGACGAAATCCAAGATGTCGCCGGTTCTGCATAGCAAACGCACTGTGGAATGTTGAAAGCACCAGAAATCTTGTTTTTTCGCATTAGATAGCTCGAAACGAGCGATCTAGATGATTCTGCATACTTCTGACTGAAGTCTCACCAATATTATAGGAGAAAATGCATATCTCAGCTTGAAATCTCACGAAAATCAAGATGTCGCCGGTTCTGCATGTCAAACGTACTGAGCAGTGGTGAAAACACCAGAAAACTTGTTTTTTCGCATTAAATAGCTCGAAACGAGAGATCTAGATGATTCTGCATACATATGACTGAAGTCTCACCAATATTATCGCAGAAAATGCATATCTCAGCTTGAAACCTCACCAAAATCATGATGTCGCCGGTTCTGCATATAAAACGCACTGTGGAGTGGTGAAAACACCAGATAACGTGTTTCTCGCATTAAATAGCTCGAAAAGAGGGGTATCGATGATTCTGCATACTACTGACAGAAGTCTCACCAAGATTATCGTAGAATGTGCATATCTCAGCTTGAACCCCGACGAAATCCAAGATGTCGCCGGTTCTGTATATCAAACGCTCTGTGGAGTGGTGAAAACACCAGAAAACGTGATTCTGGCATTAAGTAGCTCGAAAGGAGCGATCTAGATGATTCTGCATACTTCTGACAGAAGTCTCACCAAGATTATCGTAGAATGTGCATATCTCAGCTTGAACCCCACGAAAACCAAGGTTTCGCTGGTTCTGCATATCAAACGCACTGTGGAGTGCTGAAAACACCTGTTAACGTGTTTCTCGCATTAAATAGCTCGAAAAGAGCGATCTAGATAATTCTGCATACTTCTGACAGAAGTCTCACAAAGATTATCGTAGAATGTGCATATCTCAGCTTGAACCCCGACGAAATCCAAGATGTCGCCGGTTCTGCATATCAAACGCACAGTGGAGTCGTGAAAACATCAGATAACGTGGTTCTCGCATTAAATAGTTCGAAAAGAGCGATCTAGATGATTCTGCATACTTCTGACAGAAGTCTCACCAAGATTATCGCAGAAAATGCATATCGCAGCTTGAAACCTCACGAAAACCAAGTTATCTCCGGTTCTGCACATCAAACGGACTGTGGTGTGGTGAAAACACCAGAAAACGTGTTTCTCGAATTAAATAGCTCGAAAAGAGCGATCTAGATGATTCTGCATACTTCTGACAGAAGTCTCACCAAGATTAACGCTGAAAATGCATATCTCAGCTTGAAACCCGACCGATACCAAGATATCTCCGGTTCTGCATATCAAACGCACTGTGGAATGTTGAAAACACCAGAAAACTTGTTTTTTCGCATTACATAGCTCGAAAAGAGCGATCTAGATAATTCTGCATACTTCTGACAGAAGTCTCACCAAGATTATCGTAGAATGTGCATATCTCAGCTTGAACCCCGACGAAATCCAAGATGTCGCCGGTTCTGCATATCAAACGCACTGTGGAGTCGTGAAAACATCAGATAACGTGGTTCTCGCATTAAATAGCTCGAAAAGAGGGATCTCGATGATTCTGCATACTTCTGACAGATGACTCACTAAGATTATCGCAGAAAATGCATATCTCACCTGGAAACACCACGAAAATCAAGATATCGCCGGTTCTGCATATAAAACGCACTGTGGAATGTTGAAAACACCAGAAAACTTGTTTTTTCGCATTACATAGCTCGAAAAGAGCGATCTAGATGATTCTGCATACTTCTGACAGAAGTCTCACCAAGATTATCGCAGAAAATGCATATCTCAGCTGGAAACACCACGAAAATCAAGATATCGCCGGTTCTGCATATAAAACGCACTGTGGAATGTTGAAAACACCAGAAAACTTGGTTTTTCGCATTACGTATCTCGAAAGGAGCGATCTAGATGATTCTGCATACTTCTGACTGAAGTCTCACCAAGATTATCGCAGAAAATGCATATCTCAGGTTGAAACCTCACGAAAACCAAGTTATCTACGGTTCTGCACATCAAACGGACTGTGGTTTGGTGAAAACACCAGAAAACGTGTTTCTCGAATTAAATAGCACGAAAAGAGCGATCTAGATGATTCTGCATACTTCTGACAGAAGTCTCACCAAGATTATCGCAGAAAATGCATATCTCAGCTTGAAACCCGACCGAAACCAAGATATCTCCGGTTCTGCGCATCAAACGGACTGTGGTGTGGTGAAAACACCAGAAAACGTGTTTCTCGCATTAAGTAGCTCGAAAAGAGCGTTCTCGAAGATTCTGCATACTTCTGACAGAAGGCTCAGCAAGATTATCGCAGAAAATGCATACCTCAGCTAGAAACACCACGAAAATCAAGATATCGCCGGTTCTGCATATCAAACGCACTGTGGAATGTTGAATGCACCAGAAAACTTGTTTTTTCGCATTAGATAGCTCGAAACGGGCGATCTAGATGATTCTGCATACTTCTGACAGAAGTCTCACCAAGATTATCGCAGAAAATGCATACCTCAGCTTGAAATCTCACGAAAATCAAGATGTCGCCGCTTCTGCATATCAAACGCACTGTGGAGTGGTGAAAACCACCAGAATACGTGTTTCTCGCATTAAATAGCTCGAATAGAGCGATCTGGATGATTAAGCATACTTCGGACAGAAGTCTCACCAAGATTATCGTAAAAAATGCATATCTCAGCTTGAAACCCCACGAAAACCAAGGTTTCGCTGGTTCTGCATATCAAACGCACTGTGGAATGGTGAAAACACCAGATAACTTGTTTCTCGCATTAAATAGCTCGAAAAGAGCGATCTCGATGACTCTGCATACTTCGGACAGAAGTCTCACCAAGATTATCGCAGAAAATGCATATCTCAGCTTGAAACCCCACGAAAACCAAGATATCGTCGGTTCTGCATATCATACGCACTGTGGAGTGGTGAAAACACCAGATAACGTGTTTCTCGCATTAAATAGCTCGAATAGAGCGATCTGGATGATTAAGCATACTTCGGACAGAAGTCTCACCAAGATTATCGTAAAAAATGCATATCTCAGCTTGAAACCCCACGAAAACCAAGGTTTCGCTGGTTCTGCATATCAAACGCACTGTGGAGTGCTGAAAACACCAGATAACGTGTTTGTCGCATTAAATAGCTCGAAAAGTGCGATCTCGATGATTCTGCATGCTTCGGACAGAAGTCTCACCAAGATTATCGCAGAAAATGCATATCTCTGCTAGAAACCCCACGAAAACCAAGATATCTCCTGTTCTGCATATCCAACGAACTGTGGAGTGGTGAAAACCCCAGAAAACGTGTTTGTCGCATTAAATAGCTCGAAAAGTACGATCTCGATGACTCTGCATACTTCGGACAGAAGTCTCACCAAGATTATCGCAGAAAATGCATATCTGAGCTTGAAACCCCACGAAAACCAAGATATCTCCTGTTCTGCATATCCAACGAACTGTGGAGTGGTGAAATCCCCAGAAAACGTGTTTCTCGCATTAAATAGCTCGAAAAGTACGATCTCGATGACTCTGCATACTTCGGACAGAAGTCTCACCAAGATTCTCGTAGGAAATGCATGTCTCAGCTTGAAACCCGACGAAATCCAAGATGTCGCCGGTTCTGCATAGCAAACGCACTGTGGAATGTTGAAAGCACCAGAAATCTTGTTTTTTCGCATTAGATAGCTCGAAACGAGCGATCTAGATGATTCTGCATACTTCTGACTGAAGTCTCACCAATATTATAGGAGAAAATGCATATCTCAGCTTGAAATCTCACGAAAATCAAGATGTCGCCGGTTCTGCATGTCAAACGTACTGAGCAGTGGTGAAAACACCAGAAAACTTGTTTTTTCGCATTAAATAGCTCGAAACGAGAGATCTAGATGATTCTGCATACATATGACTGAAGTCTCACCAATATTATCGCAGAAAATGCATATCTCAGCTTGAAACCTCACCAAAATCATGATGTCGCCGGTTCTGCATATAAAACGCACTGTGGAGTGGTGAAAACACCAGATAACGTGTTTCTCGCATTAAATAGCTCGAAAAGAGGGGTATCGATGATTCTGCATACTACTGACAGAAGTCTCACCAAGATTATCGTAGAATGTGCATATCTCAGCTTGAACCCCGACGAAATCCAAGATGTCGCCGGTTCTGTATATCAAACGCTCTGTGGAGTGGTGAAAACACCAGAAAACGTGATTCTGGCATTAAGTAGCTCGAAAGGAGCGATCTAGATGATTCTGCATACTTCTGACAGAAGTCTCACCAAGATTATCGTAGAATGTGCATATCTCAGCTTGAACCCCACGAAAACCAAGGTTTCGCTGGTTCTGCATATCAAACGCACTGTGGAGTGCTGAAAACACCTGTTAACGTGTTTCTCGCATTAAATAGCTCGAAAAGAGCGATCTAGATAATTCTGCATACTTCTGACAGAAGTCTCACAAAGATTATCGTAGAATGTGCATATCTCAGCTTGAACCCCGACGAAATCCAAGATGTCGCCGGTTCTGCATATCAAACGCACAGTGGAGTCGTGAAAACATCAGATAACGTGGTTCTCGCATTAAATAGTTCGAAAAGAGCGATCTAGATGATTCTGCATACTTCTGACAGAAGTCTCACCAAGATTATCGCAGAAAATGCATATCGCAGCTTGAAACCTCACGAAAACCAAGTTATCTCCGGTTCTGCACATCAAACGGACTGTGGTGTGGTGAAAACACCAGAAAACGTGTTTCTCGAATTAAATAGCTCGAAAAGAGCGATCTAGATGATTCTGCATACTTCTGACAGAAGTCTCACCAAGATTAACGCTGAAAATGCATATCTCAGCTTGAAACCCGACCGATACCAAGATATCTCCGGTTCTGCATATCAAACGCACTGTGGAATGTTGAAAACACCAGAAAACTTGTTTTTTCGCATTACATAGCTCGAAAAGAGCGATCTAGATAATTCTGCATACTTCTGACAGAAGTCTCACCAAGATTATCGTAGAATGTGCATATCTCAGCTTGAACCCCGACGAAATCCAAGATGTCGCCGGTTCTGCATATCAAACGCACTGTGGAGTCGTGAAAACATCAGATAACGTGGTTCTCGCATTAAATAGCTCGAAAAGAGGGATCTCGATGATTCTGCATACTTCTGACAGATGACTCACTAAGATTATCGCAGAAAATGCATATCTCACCTGGAAACACCACGAAAATCAAGATATCGCCGGTTCTGCATATAAAACGCACTGTGGAATGTTGAAAACACCAGAAAACTTGTTTTTTCGCATTACATAGCTCGAAAAGAGCGATCTAGATGATTCTGCATACTTCTGACAGAAGTCTCACCAAGATTATCGCAGAAAATGCATATCTCAGCTGGAAACACCACGAAAATCAAGATATCGCCGGTTCTGCATATAAAACGCACTGTGGAATGTTGAAAACACCAGAAAACTTGGTTTTTCGCATTACGTATCTCGAAAGGAGCGATCTAGATGATTCTGCATACTTCTGACTGAAGTCTCACCAAGATTATCGCAGAAAATGCATATCTCAGGTTGAAACCTCACGAAAACCAAGTTATCTACGGTTCTGCACATCAAACGGACTGTGGTTTGGTGAAAACACCAGAAAACGTGTTTCTCGAATTAAATAGCACGAAAAGAGCGATCTAGATGATTCTGCATACTTCTGACAGAAGTCTCACCAAGATTATCGCAGAAAATGCATATCTCAGCTTGAAACCCGACCGAAACCAAGATATCTCCGGTTCTGCGCATCAAACGGACTGTGGTGTGGTGAAAACACCAGAAAACGTGTTTCTCGCATTAAGTAGCTCGAAAAGAGCGTTCTCGAAGATTCTGCATACTTCTGACAGAAGGCTCAGCAAGATTATCGCAGAAAATGCATACCTCAGCTAGAAACACCACGAAAATCAAGATATCGCCGGTTCTGCATATCAAACGCACTGTGGAATGTTGAATGCACCAGAAAACTTGTTTTTTCGCATTAGATAGCTCGAAACGGGCGATCTAGATGATTCTGCATACTTCTGACAGAAGTCTCACCAAGATTATCGCAGAAAATGCATACCTCAGCTTGAAATCTCACGAAAATCAAGATGTCGCCGCTTCTGCATATCAAACGCACTGTGGAGTGGTGAAAACCACCAGAATACGTGTTTCTCGCATTAAATAGCTCGAATAGAGCGATCTGGATGATTAAGCATACTTCGGACAGAAGTCTCACCAAGATTATCGTAAAAAATGCATATCTCAGCTTGAAACCCCACGAAAACCAAGGTTTCGCTGGTTCTGCATATCAAACGCACTGTGGAATGGTGAAAACACCAGATAACTTGTTTCTCGCATTAAATAGCTCGAAAAGAGCGATCTCGATGACTCTGCATACTTCGGACAGAAGTCTCACCAAGATTATCGCAGAAAATGCATATCTCAGCTTGAAACCCCACGAAAACCAAGATATCGTCGGTTCTGCATATCATACGCACTGTGGAGTGGTGAAAACACCAGATAACGTGTTTCTCGCATTAAATAGCTCGAATAGAGCGATCTGGATGATTAAGCATACTTCGGACAGAAGTCTCACCAAGATTATCGTAAAAAATGCATATCTCAGCTTGAAACCCCACGAAAACCAAGGTTTCGCTGGTTCTGCATATCAAACGCACTGTGGAGTGCTGAAAACACCAGATAACGTGTTTGTCGCATTAAATAGCTCGAAAAGTGCGATCTCGATGATTCTGCATGCTTCGGACAGAAGTCTCACCAAGATTATCGCAGAAAATGCATATCTCTGCTAGAAACCCCACGAAAACCAAGATATCTCCTGTTCTGCATATCCAACGAACTGTGGAGTGGTGAAAACCCCAGAAAACGTGTTTGTCGCATTAAATAGCTCGAAAAGTACGATCTCGATGACTCTGCATACTTCGGACAGAAGTCTCACCAAGATTATCGCAGAAAATGCATATCTGAGCTTGAAACCCCACGAAAACCAAGATATCTCCTGTTCTGCATATCCAACGAACTGTGGAGTGGTGAAATCCCCAGAAAACGTGTTTCTCGCATTAAATAGCTCGAAAAGTACGATCTCGATGACTCTGCATACTTCGGACAGAAGTCTCACCAAGATTATCGCAGAAAATGCATATCTGAGCTTGAAACCCCACGAAAACCAAGATATCGTCGGTTCTGCATATCAAACGCACTGTGGAGAGCTGAAAACACCAGATAACGTGTTTGTCGCATTAAATAGCTCGAAAAGTGCGATCTCGATGATTAAGCATACTTCGGACAGAAGTCTCACCTAGATTATCGCAGAAATTGCATATCTCAGCTTGAAACCCCACGAAAACCAGGATATCTCCGGTTATGCATATAAAACGCACTGTGGAGTGGTAAAAACTCCAGATAACTTGTTTCTCACATTAAATAGCTCGAAAAGAGCGATCTCGATGGTTCTGCACACTTCGGACAGAAGTCTCACCAAGATTATCGCAGATAATGCATATCTAAACTTGAAACCCCACGAAAACCAAGATATCGCCGGTTCTGCATATCATACGCACTGTGGAGTGGTGAAAACACCTGATAACGTGTTTCTGGCACTAAATAGATCGAAACGAGCGATCTCGATGACTTTGCGTACTTGGGACAGACGTTTTACCAAGATTATCGCAGAAAATGCATATCTGAGCTTGAAACCCCACGAAAACCAAGATATCGTCGGTTCTGCATATCAAACGCACTGCGGAGTGGTGAAAACACCAGATAACTTGTTTCTCGCATTAAATAGCTCGAAAAGAGCGATCTCGATGATTAAGCATACTTCGGACAGAAGTCTCACCTAGATTATCGCAGAAATTGCATATCTCAGCTTGAATCCCCACGAAAACCAAGATATCGCTGGTTCTGCATATCAAACGCACTGTGGAGTGCTGAAAACACCAGATAACGTGTTCCTCGCATTAAATAGCTCGAAAAGAGCGCTCTTGATGTTTCTGCATACTTCGGACAGACGTTTCACCAAGATTATCGCAGAAAATGCATATCTGAGCTTGAAACCCCACGAAAACCAAGATATCGTCGGTTCTGCATATCAAACGCACTGCGGAGTGGTGAAAACACCAGATAACTTGTTTCTCGCATTAAATAGCTCGAAAAGAGCGATCTCGATGACTCTGCATACTTCGGACAGAAGTCTCACCAAGATTATCGCAGAAAATGCATATCTGAGCTTGAAACCCCACGAAAACCAAGATATCGTCGGTTCTGCATATCAAACGCACTGTGGAGAGCTGAAAACACCAGATAACGTGTTTGTCGCATTAAATAGCTCGAAAAGTGCGATCTCGATGATTCTGCATACTTCGGACAGAAGTCTCACCAAGATTATCGTAAAAAATGCATATCTCAGCTTGAAACCCCACGAAAACCCAGATATCGCTGGTTCTGCATATCAAACGCACTGTGGAGTGCTGAAAACACCGGATAACGTGTTTGTCGCATTGAATAGCTCGAAAAGTGCGATCTCGATGATTCTGCATACTTCGGACAGAAGTCTCACCAAGATTATCGTAAAAAATGCATATCTCAGCTTGAAACCCCACGAAAACCAAGGTTTCGCTGGTTCTGCATATCAAACGCCCTGTGGAATGGTGAAAACACCAGATAACTTGTTTCTCGCATTAAATAGCTCGAAAAGAGCGATCTCGATGACTCTGCATACTTCGGACTGAAGTCTCACCAAGATTATCGCAGAAAATGCATATCTGAGCTTGAACCCCACGAAAACCAAGATATCGCTGGTTCTGCATATCAAACGCACTGTGGAGTGCTGAAAACACCAGATAACGTGTTTCTCGCATTAAATAGCTCGAATACAGCGATCTCGATGATTAAGCATACTTCGGACAGAAGTCTCACCTAGATTATCGCAGAAATTGCATATCTCAGCTTGAATCCCCACGAAAACCAAGATATCGCTGGTTCTGCATATCAAACGCACTGTGGAGTGCTGAAAACACCAGATAACGTGTTCCTGGCGTTAAATAGCTCGAAAAGAGCGGTCTTGATGTTTCTGCATACTTCGGACAGACGTTTCACCAAGATTATCGTAGAAAATGCATATCTCAGCTTGAAAAACGACGAAAACCAAACATCGCCGGTTCTGCATATCAAACCAACTCTGGAGTGGTGAAAACACCAGACAACGTGTTTCTCGCATTAAATAGCTCGAATAGAGCGATCTCGATGATTAAGCATACTTCGGACAGAAGTCTCACCAAGATTAACGCAGAAATTGCATATCTCAGCTTGAAACCCCACGAAAACCAAGATATCGTCGGTTCTGCATATCATTCGCACTGTGGAGTGGTGAAAACACCAGATAACATGTTTCTCGCATTAAATAGCTCGAAACGAGCGATCTCGATGGTTAAGCATACTTCGGACAGAAGTCTCACCTAGATTATCGCAGAAATTGCATATCTGAGCTTGAAACCCCACGAAAACCAAGATATCTCCGGTTCTGCATATCCAACGAACTGTGGAGTGGTGAAAACCCCAGAAAACGTGTTTCTCGCATTAAATAGCTCGAAAAGTGCGATCGCGATGATTCTGCATACTTCGGACAGAAGTCTCACCAAGATTATCGCAGAAAATGGATATCTGAGCTTGAAACACCACGAAAACCAAGATATCGTCGGTTCTGCATATCATACGCACTGTGGAGTGGTGAAAACACCAGATAACATGTTTCTCGCATTAAATAGCTCGAAAAGTACGATCTCGATGACTTTGCATACTTCGGACTGAAGTCTCACCAAGATTATCGTAAAAAATGCATATCTCAGCTTGAAACCCCACGAAAACCAAGGTTTCGCTGGTTCTGCATATCAAACGCTCTGTGGAATGGTGAAAACACCAGATAACTTGTTTCTCGCATTAAATAGCTCGAAAAGAGCGATCTCGATGACTCTGCATACTTCGGACAGAAGTCTCACCAAGATTATCGCAGAAAATGCATATCTCAGCTTGAAACCCCACGAAAACCAAGATATCGTCGGTTCTGCATATCATACGCACTGTGGAGTGGTGAAAACACCAGATAACGTGTTTCTCGCATTAAATAGCTCGAATAGAGCGATCTGGATGATTAAGCATACTTCGGACAGAAGTCTCACCAAGATTATCGTAAAAAATGCATATCTCAGCTTGAAACCCCACGAAAACCAAGGTTTCGCTGGTTCTGCATATCAAACGCACTGTGGAGTGCTGAAAACACCAGATAACGTGTTTCTCGCATTAAATAGCTCGAATAGAGCGATCTCGATGATTAAGCATACTTCGGACAGAAGTCTCACCAAGATTATCGCAGAAATTGCATATCTCAGCTTGAAACCCCACGAAAACCAAGATATCGTCGGTTCTGCATATTATTCGCACTGTGGAGTGGTGAAAACACCAGATAACATGTTTCTCGCATTAAATAGCTCGAAACGAGCGATCTCGATGGTTAAGCATACTTCGGACAGAAGTCTCACCTAGATTATCGCAGAAATTGCATATCTCAGCTTGAAACCCCACGAAAACCAGGATATCTCCGGTTATGCATATAAAACGCACTGTGGAGTGGTAAAAACTCCAGATAACTTGTTTCTCGCATTAAATAGCTCGAAAAGAGCGATCTCGATGGTTCTGCACACTTCGGACAGAAGTCTCACCAAGATTATCGCAGATAATGCATATCTGAGCTTGAAACCCCACGAAAACCAAGATATCGTCGGTTCTGCATATCATACGCACTGTGGAGTGGTGAAAACACCAGATAACGTGTTTCTCGCATTAAATATCTCGAATAGAGCGATCTCGATGATTAAGCATACTTCGGACAGAAGTCTCACCAAGATTATCGTAAAAAAATTCATATCTCAGCTTGAAACCCCACGAAAACCAAGATTTCGCTGGTTCTGCATATCAAACGCACTGTGGAGTGCTGAAAACACCGGATAACGTGTTTGTCGCACTAAATAGCTCGAAAAGTGCGATCTCGATGATTCTGCATACTTCGGACAGAAGTCTCACCAAGATTATCGTAAAAAATGCATATCTCAGCTTGAAACCCCACGAAAACCAAGGTTTCGCTGGTTCTGCATATCAAACGCCCTGTGGAATGGTGAAAACACCAGATAACTTGTTTCTCGCATTAAATAGCTCGAAAAGAGCGATCTCGACGACTCTGCATACTTCGGACTGAAGTCTCACCAAGATTATCGCAGAAAATGCATATCTGAGCTTGAACCCCACGAAAACCAAGATATCGCTGGTTCTGCATATCAAACGCACTGTGGAGTGCTGAAAACACCAGATAACGTGTTTCTCGCATTAGATAGCTCGAATACAGCGATCTCGATGATTAAGCATACTTCGGACAGAAGTCTCACCTAGATTATCGCAGAAATTGCATATCTCAGCTTGAATCCCCACGAAAACCAAGATATCGCTGGTTCTGCATATCAAACGCACTGTAGAGTGCTGAAAACACCAGATAACGTGTTCCTGGCGTTAAATAGCTCGAAAAGAGCGGTCTTGATGTTTCTGCATACTTCGGACAGACGTTTCACCAAGATTATCGTAGAAAATGCATATCTCAGCTTGAAAAACGACGAAAACCAAACATCGCCGGTTCTGCATATCAAACCAACTCTGGAGTGGTGAAAACACCAGACAACGTGTTTCTCGCATTAAATAGCTCGAATAGAGCGATCTCGATGATTAAGCATACTTCGGACAGAAGTCTCACCAAGATTAACGCAGAAATTGCATATCTCAGCTTGAAACCCCACGAAAACCAAGATATCGTCGGTTCTGCATATCATTCGCACTGTGGAGTGGTGAAAACACCAGATAACATGTTTCTCGCATTAAATAGCTCGAAACGAGCGATCTCGATGGTTAAGCATACTTCGGACAGAAGTCTCACCTAGATTATCGCAGAAATTGCATATCTGAGCTTGAAACCCCACGAAAACCAAGATATCTCCGGTTCTGCATATCCAACGAACTGTGGAGTGGTGAAAACCCCAGAAAACGTGTTTCTCGCATTAAATAGCTCGAAAAGTGCGATCGCGATGATTCTGCATACTTCGGACAGAAGTCTCACCAAGATTATCGCAGAAAATGGATATCTGAGCTTGAAACACCACGAAAACCAAGATATCGTCGGTTCTGCATATCATACGCACTGTGGAGTGGTGAAAACACCAGATAACATGTTTCTCGCATTAAATAGCTCGAAAAGTACGATCTCGATGACTTTGCATACTTCGGACTGAAGTCTCACCAAGATTATCGTAAAAAATGCATATCTCAGCTTGAAACCCCACGAAAACCAAGGTTTCGCTGGTTCTGCATATCAAACGCACTGTGGAGTGCTGAAAACACCAGATAACGTGTTTCTCGCATTAAATAGCTCGAATAGAGCGATCTCGATGATTAAGCATACTTCGGACAGAAGTCTCACCAAGATTATCGCAGAAATTGCATATCTCAGCTTGAAACCCCACGAAAACCAAGATATCGTCGGTTCTGCATATTATTCGCACTGTGGAGTGGTGAAAACACCAGATAACATGTTTCTCGCATTAAATAGCTCGAAACGAGCGATCTCGATGGTTAAGCATACTTCGGACAGAAGTCTCACCTAGATTATCGCAGAAATTGCATATCTCAGCTTGAAACCCCACGAAAACCAGGATATCTCCGGTTATGCATATAAAACGCACTGTGGAGTGGTAAAAACTCCAGATAACTTGTTTCTCGCATTAAATAGCTCGAAAAGAGCGATCTCGATGGTTCTGCACACTTCGGACAGAAGTCTCACCAAGATTATCGCAGATAATGCATATCTGAGCTTGAAACCCCACGAAAACCAAGATATCGTCGGTTCTGCATATCATACGCACTGTGGAGTGGTGAAAACACCAGATAACGTGTTTCTCGCATTAAATATCTCGAATAGAGCGATCTCGATGATTAAGCATACTTCGGACAGAAGTCTCACCAAGATTATCGTAAAAAAATTCATATCTCAGCTTGAAACCCCACGAAAACCAAGATTTCGCTGGTTCTGCATATCAAACGCACTGTGGAGTGCTGAAAACACCGGATAACGTGTTTGTCGCACTAAATAGCTCGAAAAGTGCGATCTCGATGATTCTGCATACTTCGGACAGAAGTCTCACCAAGATTATCGTAAAAAATGCATATCTCAGCTTGAAACCCCACGAAAACCAAGGTTTCGCTGGTTCTGCATATCAAACGCCCTGTGGAATGGTGAAAACACCAGATAACTTGTTTCTCGCATTAAATAGCTCGAAAAGAGCGATCTCGATGACTCTGCATACTTCGGACTGAAGTCTCACCAAGATTATCGCAGAAAATGCATATCTGAGCTTGAACCCCACGAAAACCAAGATATCGCTGGTTCTGCATATCAAACGCACTGTGGAGTGCTGAAAACACCAGATAACGTGTTTCTCGCATTAAATAGCTCGAATACAGCGATCTCGATGATTAAGCATACTTCGGACAGAAGTCTCACCTAGATTATCGCAGAAATTGCATATCTCAGCTTGAATCCCCACGAAAACCAAGATATCGCTGGTTCTGCATATCAAACGCACTGTGGAGTGCTGAAAACACCAGATAACGTGTTCCTGGCGTTAAATAGCTCGAAAAGAGCGGTCTTGATGTTTCTGCATACTTCGGACAGACGTTTCACCAAGATTATCGTAGAAAATGCATATCTCAGCTTGAAAAACGACGAAAACCAAACATCGCCGGTTCTGCATATCAAACCAACTCTGGAGTGGTGAAAACACCAGACAACGTGTTTCTCGCATTAAATAGCTCGAATAGAGCGATCTCGATGATTAAGCATACTTCGGACAGAAGTCTCACCAAGATTAACGCAGAAATTGCATATCTCAGCTTGAAACCCCACGAAAACCAAGATATCGTCGGTTCTGCATATCATTCGCACTGTGGAGTGGTGAAAACACCAGATAACATGTTTCTCGCATTAAATAGCTCGAAACGAGCGATCTCGATGGTTAAGCATACTTCGGACAGAAGTCTCACCTAGATTATCGCAGAAATTGCATATCTGAGCTTGAAACCCCACGAAAACCAAGATATCTCCGGTTCTGCATATCCAACGAACTGTGGAGTGGTGAAAACCCCAGAAAACGTGTTTCTCGCATTAAATAGCTCGAAAAGTGCGATCGCGATGATTCTGCATACTTCGGACAGAAGTCTCACCAAGATTATCGCAGAAAATGGATATCTGAGCTTGAAACACCACGAAAACCAAGATATCGTCGGTTCTGCATATCATACGCACTGTGGAGTGGTGAAAACACCAGATAACATGTTTCTCGCATTAAATAGCTCGAAAAGTACGATCTCGATGACTTTGCATACTTCGGACTGAAGTCTCACCAAGATTATCGTAAAAAATGCATATCTCAGCTTGAAACCCCACGAAAACCAAGGTTTCGCTGGTTCTGCATATCAAACGCTCTGTGGAATGGTGAAAACACCAGATAACTTGTTTCTCGCATTAAATAGCTCGAAAAGAGCGATCTCGATGACTCTGCATACTTCGGACAGAAGTCTCACCAAGATTATCGCAGAAAATGCATATCTCAGCTTGAAACCCCACGAAAACCAAGATATCGTCGGTTCTGCATATCATACGCACTGTGGAGTGGTGAAAACACCAGATAACGTGTTTCTCGCATTAAATAGCTCGAATAGAGCGATCTGGATGATTAAGCATACTTCGGACAGAAGTCTCACCAAGATTATCGTAAAAAATGCATATCTCAGCTTGAAACCCCACGAAAACCAAGGTTTCGCTGGTTCTGCATATCAAACGCACTGTGGAGTGCTGAAAACACCAGATAACGTGTTTCTCGCATTAAATAGCTCGAATAGAGCGATCTCGATGATTAAGCATACTTCGGACAGAAGTCTCACCAAGATTATCGCAGAAATTGCATATCTCAGCTTGAAACCCCACGAAAACCAAGATATCGTCGGTTCTGCATATTATTCGCACTGTGGAGTGGTGAAAACACCAGATAACATGTTTCTCGCATTAAATAGCTCGAAACGAGCGATCTCGATGGTTAAGCATACTTCGGACAGAAGTCTCACCTAGATTATCGCAGAAATTGCATATCTCAGCCTGAAACCCCACGAAAACCAGGATATCTCCGGTTATGCATATAAAACGCACTGTGGAGTGGTAAAAACTCCAGATAACTTGTTTCTCGCATTAAATAGCTCGAAAAGAGCGATCTCGATGGTTCTGCACACTTCGGACAGAAGTCTCACCAAGATTATCGCAGATAATGCATATCTGAGCTTGAAACCCCACGAAAACCAAGATATCGTCGGTTCTGCATATCATACGCACTGTGGAGTGGTGAAAACACCAGATAACGTGTTTCTCGCATTAAATATCTCGAATAGAGCGATCTCGATGATTAAGCATACTTCGGACAGAAGTCTCACCAAGATTATCGTAAAAAAATTCATATCTCAGCTTGAAACCCCACGAAAACCAAGATTTCGCTGGTTCTGCATATCAAACGCACTGTGGAGTGCTGAAAACACCGGATAACGTGTTTGTCGCAGTAAATAGCTCGAAAAGTGCGATCTCGATGATTCTGCATACTTCGGACAGAAGTCTCACCAAGATTATAGTAAAAAATGCATATCTCAGCTTGAAACCCCACGAAAACCAAGATTTCGCTGGTTCTGCATATCAAACGCACTGTGGAGTGCTGAAAACACCAGATAACGTGTTTGTCGCATTAAATAGCTCGAAAAGTGCGATCTCGATGATTCTGCATACTTCGGACAGAAGTCTCACCATGATTATCGTAAAAAATGCATATCTCAGCTTGAAACCCCACGAAAACCATGATATCGCTGTTTCTGCATATCCAACGAACTGTGGAGTGGTGAAAACCCCAGAAAACGTTTTTCTCGCATAGAATAGCTCGAAAAGTACGATCTCGATGACTCTGCATACTTCGGACAGAAGTCTCACCAAGATTATCGCAGAAAATGCATATCTGAGCTTGAAACCCCACGAAAACCAAGATATCGCTGGTTCTGCATATCAAACGCACTGTGGAGTGGTGAAAACCCGAGAAAACGTGTTTCTCGCATTGAATAGCTCGAAAAGTACGATCTCGATGACTCTGCATACTTCGGACAGAAGTCTCACCAAGATTATCGCAGAAAATGCATATCTGAGCTTGAAACCCCACGAAAACCAAGATATCGTCGGTTCTGCATATCATACGCACTGTGGAGTAGTGAAAACACCAGATAACGTGTTTCTCGCATTAAATATCTCGAATTGAGCGATCTCGATGATTAAGCATACTTCAGACAGAAGTATCACCAAGATTATCGTAAAAAATGCATATCTCAGCTTGAAACCCCACGAAAACCAAGATTTCGCTGGTTCTGCATATCAAACGCACTGTGGAGTGCTGAAAACACCAGATAACGTGTTTGTCGCATTAAATAGCTCGAAAAGTGCGATCTCGATGATTCTGCATACTTCGGACAGAAGTCTCACCAAGATTATCGTAAAAAATGCATATCTCAGCTTGAAACCCCACGAAAACCCAGATATCGCTGGTTCTGCATATCAAACGCACTGTGGAGTGCTGAAAACACCGGATAACTTGTTTCTCGCATTAAATAGCTCGAAAAGAGCGATCTCGATGACTCTGCATACTTCGGACAGAAGTCTCAACAAGATTATCGCAGAAAATGCATATCTGAGCTTGAAACCCCACGAAAACCAAGATATCGTCGGTTCTGCATATCAAACGCACTGCGGAGTGGTGAAAACACCAGATAACGTGTTTCTCGCATTAAATAGGCCGAATAGAGCGATCTCGATGTTTCTGCATACTTCGGACAGAGGTCTCACCAAGATTATCGCAGAAAATGCATATCTCTGCTAGAAACCCCACGAAAACCAAGATATCTCCTGTTCTGCATATCCAACGAACTGTGGAGTGGTGAAAACCCCAGAAAACGTGTTTGTCGCATTAAATAGCTCGAAAAGTACGATCTCGATGACTCTGCATACTTCGGACAGAAGTCTCACCAAGATTATCGCAGAAAATGCATATCTGAGCTTGAAACCCCACGAAAACCAAGATATCGTCGGTTCTGCATATCATACGCACTGTGGAGTGGTGAAAACACCAGATAACGTGTTTCTCGCATTAAATATCTCGAATAGAGCGATCTCGATGATTAAGCATACTTCGGACAGAAGTCTCACCAAGATTATCGTAAAAAAATTCATATCTCAGCTTGAAACCCCCCGAAAACCAAGATTTCGCTGGTTCTGCATATCAAACGCACTGTGGAGTGCTGAAAACACCAGATAACGTGTTTGTCGCATTAAATAGCTCGAAAAGTGCGATCTCGATGATTCTGCATACTTCGGACAGAAGTCTCACCAAGATTATCGTAAAAAATGCATATCTCAGCTTGAAACCCCACGAAATCCCAGATATCGCTGGTTCTGCATATCAAACGCACTATGGAGTGGTGATAACACCAGATAACGTGTTTCTCGCATTAAATAGGTCGAAAAGAGCGATCTCGATGTTTCTGCATACTTCGGACAGAGGTCTCACCAAGATTATCGCAGAAAAGGCATATCTCTGCTAGAAACCCCACGAAAACCAAGATATCTCCTGTTCTGCATATCGAACGAACTGTGGAGTGGTGAAAACCCCAGAAAACGTGTTTGTCGCATTAAATAGCTCGAAAAGTACGATCTCGATGACTCTGCATACTTCGGACAGAAGTCTCACCAAGATTATCGCAGAAAATGCATATCTGAGCTTGAAACCCCACGAAAACCAAGATATCGTCGGTTCTGCATATCATACGCACTGTGGAGTGGTGAAAACACCAGATAACGTGTTTCTCGCATTAAATATCTCGAATAGAGCGATCTCGATGATTAAGCATACTTCGGACAGAAGTCTCACCAAGATTATCGTAAAAAATGCATATCTCAGCTTGAAACCCCACGAAAACCAAGATTTCGCTGGTTCTGCATATCAAACGCACTGTGGAGTGGTGAAAACCCCAGAAAACGTGTTTCTCGCATTAAATAGCTTGAAAAGAGCGATCTCGATGATTCTGCATACTTCGGACAGAAGTCTCACCAAGATTATCGTAAGAAATGCATATCTCAGCTTGAAACCCCACGAAAACCCAGATATCGCTGGTTCTGCATATCAAACGCACTGTGGAGTGCTGAAAACACCAGATAACGTGTTTGTCGCATTAAATAGCTCGAAAAGTGCGATCTCGATGATTCTGCATACTTCGGACGGAAGTCTCACCAAGATTATCGCAGAATATGCATATCTCTGCTAGAAACCCCACGAAAACCAAGATACCTCCTGTTCTGCATATCCAACGAACTGTGGAGTCGTGAAAACCCCAGAAAACGTTTTTCTCGCATAGAATAGCTCGAAAAGTACGATCTCGATGACTCTACATACTTCGGACAGAAGTCTCACCAAGATTATCGCAGAAAATGCATATCTGAGCTTGAAACCCCACGAAAACCAAGATATCGTCGGTTCTGCATATCATACGCACTGTGGAGTAGTGAAAACACCAGATAACGTGTTTCTCGCATTAAATATCTCGAATTGAGCGATCTCGATGATTAAGCATACTTCGGACAGAAGTCTCACCATGATTATCGTAAAAAATGCATATCTCAGCTTGAAACCCAACGAAAACCAAGATTTCGCTGGTTCTGCATATCAAACGCACTGTGGAGTGCTGAAAACACCAGATAACGTGTTTGTCGCATTAAATAGCTCGAAAAGTGCGATCTCGATGATTCTGCATACTTCGGACAGAAGTCTCACCATGATTATCGTAAAAAATGCATATCTCAGCTTGAAACCCCACGAAAACCATGATATCGCTGTTTCTGCATATCAAACGCACTGTGGAGTGGTGAAAACACCAGATAACTTGTTTCTCGCATTAAATAGCTCGAAACGAGCGATCTCGATGATTAAGCATACTTCGAACAGAAGTCTCACCTAGATTATCGCAGAAAATGCATATCTCTGCTAGAAACCCCACGAAAACCAAGATATCTCCTGTTCTGCATATCCAACGAACTGTGGAGTGGTGAAAACCCCAGAAAACGTGTTTCTCGCATTAAATAGCTCGAAAAGTACGATCTCGATGACTCTACATACTTCGGACAGAAGTCTCACCAAGATTATCGCAGAAAATGCATATCTGAGCTTGAAACCCCACGAAAACCAAGATATCGTCGGTTCTGCATATCATACGCACTGTGGAGTAGTGAAAACACCAGATAACGTGTTTCTCGCATTAAATATCTCGAATTGAGCGATCTCGATGATTAAGCATACTTCGGACAGAAGTCTCACCAAGATTATCGTAAAAAATGCATATCTCAGCTTGAAACCCCACGAAAACCCAGATATCGCTGTTTCGGCATATCAAACGCACTGTGGAGTGGTGAAAACACCAGATAACTTGTTTCTCGCATTAAATAGCTCGAAACGAGCGATCTCGATGATTAAGCATACTTCGAACAGAAGTCTCACCTAGATTATCGCAGAAAATGCATATCTCTGCTAGAAACCCCACGAAAACCAAGATATCTCCTGTTCTGCATATCGAACGAACTGTGGAGTGGTGAAAACCCCAGAAAACGTGTTTGTCGCATTAAATAGCTCGAAAAGTACGATCTCGATGACTCTGCATACTTCGGACAGAAGTCTCACCAAGATTATCGCAGAAAATGCATATCTGAGCTTGAAACCCCACGAAAACCAAGATATCGTCGGTTCTGCATATCATACGCACTGTGGAGTGGTGAAAACACCAGATAACGTGTTTCTCGCATTAAATATCTCGAATAGAGCGATCTCGATGATTAAGCATACTTCGGACAGAAGTCTCACCAAGATTATCGTAAAAAATGCATATCTCAGCTTGAAACCCCACGAAAACCAAGATTTCGCTGGTTCTGCATATCAAACGCACTGTGGAGTGGTGAAAACCCCAGAAAACGTGTTTCTCGCATTAAATAGCTTGAAAAGTGCGATCTCGATGATTCTGCATACTTCGGACAGAAGTCTCACCAAGATTATCGTAAGAAATGCATATCTCAGCTTGAAACCCCACGAAAACCCAGATATCGCTGGTTCTGCATATCAAACGCACTGTGGAGTGCTGAAAACACCAGATAACGTGTTTGTCGCATTAAATAGCTCGAAAAGTGCGATCTCGATGATTCTGCATACTTCGGACGGAAGTCTCACCAAGATTATCGCAGAATATGCATATCTCTGCTAGAAACCCCACGAAAACCAAGATACCTCCTGTTCTGCATATCCAACGAACTGTGGAGTCGTGAAAACCCCAGAAAACGTTTTTCTCGCATAGAATAGCTCGAAAAGTACGATCTCGATGACTCTGCATACTTCGGACAGAATTCTCACCAAGATTATCGCAGAAAATGCATATCTGAGCTTGAAACCCCACGAAAACCAAGATATCGCTGGTTCTGCATATCAAACGCACTGTGGAGTGGTGAAAACCCGAGAAAACGTGTTTCTCGCATTGAATAGCTCGAAAAGTACGATCTCGATGACTCTGCATACTTCGGACAGAAGTCTCACCAAGATTATCGCAGAAAATGCATATCTGAGCTTGAAACCCCACGAAAACCAAGATATCGTCGGTTCTGCATATCATACGCACTGTGGAGTAGTGAAAACACCAGATAACGTGTTTCTCGCATTAAATATCTCGAATTGAGCGATCTCGATGATTAAGCATACTTCAGACAGAAGTATCACCAAGATTATCGTAAAAAATGCATATCTCAGCTTGAAACCCCACGAAAACCAAGATTTCGCTGGTTCTGCATATCAAACGCACTGTGGAGTGCTGAAAACACCAGATAACGTGTTTGTCGCATTAAATAGCTCGAAAAGTGCGATCTCGATGATTCTGCATACTTCGGACAGAAGTCTCACCAAGATTATCGTAAAAAATGCATATCTCAGCTTGAAACCCCACGAAAACCCAGATATCGCTGGTTCTGCATATCAAACGCACTGTGGAGTGCTGAAAACACCGGATAACGTGTTTGTCGCATTAAATAGCTCGAAAAGTGCGATCTCGATGATTCTGCATACTTCGGACAGAAGTCTCACCAAGATTATCGCAGAAAATGCATATCTCTGCTAGAAACCCCACGAAAACCAAGATATCTCCTGTTCTGCATATCCAACGAACTGTGGAGTGGTGAAAACCTCAGAAAACGTGTTTGTCGCAATAAATAGCTCAAAAAGTACGATCTCGATGATTCTGCATACTTCGGACAGAAGTCTCACCAAGATTATCGCAGAAAATGCATATCTCAGCTTGAAACCCCACGAAAACCAAGATTTCGCTGGTTCTGCATATCAAACGCACTGTGGAGTGCTGAAAACACCAGATAACGTGTTTGTCGCATTAAATAGCTCGAAAAGTGCGATCTCGATGATTCTGCATACTTCGGACAGAAGTCTCACCATGATTATCGTAAAAAATGCATATCTCAGCTTGAAACCCAACGAAAACCAAGATTTCGCTGGTTCTGCATATCAAACGCACTGTGGAGTGCTGAAAACACCAGATAACGTGTTTGTCGCATTAAATAGCTCGAAAAGTGCGATCTCGATGATTCTGCATACTTCGGACAGAAGTCTCACCATGATTATCGTAAAAAATGCATATCTCAGCTTGAAACCCCACGAAAACCATGATATCGCTGTTTCTGCATATCAAACGCACTGTGGAGTGGTGAAAACACCAGATAACTTGTTTCTCGCATTAAATAGCTCGAAACGAGCGATCTCGATGATTAAGCATACTTCGAACAGAAGTCTCACCTAGATTATCGCAGAGAATGCATATCTCTGCTAGAAACCCCACGAAAACCAAGATATCTCCTGTTCTGCATATCCAACGAACTGTGGAGTGGTGAAAACCCCAGAAAACGTGTTTCTCGCATTGAATAGCTCGAAAAGTACGATCTCGATGACTCTACATACTTCGGACAGAAGTCTCACCAAGATTATCGCAGAAAATGCATATCTGAGCTTGAAACCCCACGAAAACCAAGATATCGCTGGTTCTGCATATCAAACGCACTGCGGAGTGGTGAAAACACCAGATAACTTGTTTCTCGCATTAAATAGCTCGAAAAGAGCGATCTCGATGACTCTGCATACTTCGGACAGAAGTCTCACCAAGATTATCGCAGAAAATGCATATCTGAGCTTGAAACCCCACGAAAACCACGATATCGTCGGTTCTGCATATCATACGCACTGTGGAGTGGTGAAAACACCAGATAACGTGTTTCTCGCATTCAATAGGTCGAAAAGAGCGATCTCCAAGTTTCTGCATACTTCGGACAGAGGTCTCACCAAGATTATCGCAGAAAATGCATATCTCTGCTAGAAACCCCACGAAAACCAAGATATCTCCTGTTCTGCATATCCAACGAACTGTGGAGTGGTGAAAACCCCAGAAAACGTGTTTTTCGCATTAAATAGCTCGAAAAGTACGATCTCGATGACTCTGCATACTTCGGACCGAAGTCTCACCAAGATTATCGCAGAAAATGCATATCTCAGCTTGAAACCCCACGAAAACCAAGATTTCGCTGGTTCTGCATATCAAACGCACTGTGGAGTGCTGAAAACACCAGATAACGTGTTTGTCGCATTAAATAGCTCGAAAAGTGCGATCTCGATGATTCTGCATACTTCGGACAGAAGTCTCACCAAGATTATCGTAAAAAAATGCATATCTCAGCTTGAAACCCCACGTAAACCCAGATATCGCTGGTTCTGCATATCGAACGCACTGAGGAGTGCTGAAAACACCAGATAACGTGTTTGTCGCATTAAATAGCTCGAAAAGTGCGATCTCGATGATTCTGCATACTTCGGACAGAAGTCTCACCATGATTATCGTAAAAAATGCATATCTCAGCTTGAAACCCCACGCAAACCAAGATATCGCTGTTTCTGCATATCAAACGCACTGTGGAGTGGTGAAAACACCAGATAACTTGTTTCTCGCATTAAATAGCTCGAAACGAGCGATCTCGATGATTAAGCATACTTCGGACAGAAGTCTCACATAGATTATCGCAGAAAATGCATATCTCTGCTAGAAACCCCACGAAAACCAAGATATCTCCTGTTCTGCATATCCAACGAACTGTGGAGTGGTGAAAACCCCAGAAAACGTGTTTCTCGCATTGAATAGCACGAAAAGTACGATCTCGATGACTCTGCATACTTCGGACAGAAGTCTCACCAAGATTATCGCAGAAAATGCATATCTGAGCTTGAAACCCCACGAAAACCAAGATATCGCTGGTTCTGCATATCAAACGCACTGCGGAGTGCTGAAAACACCAGATAACTTGTTTCTCGCATTAAATAGCTCGAAAAGAGCGATCTCGATGACTCTGCATACTTCGGACAGAAGTCTCACCAAGATTATCGCAGAAAATGCATATCTGAGCTTGAAACCCCACGAAAACCAAGATATCGTCGGTTCTGCATATCATACGCACTGTGGAGTGGTGAAAACACCAGATAACGTGTTTCTCGCATTAAATAGCTCGAATAGAGCGATCTCGATGATTCTGCATACTTCGGACAGAAGTCTCACCAAGATTATCGTAAAAAATGCATATCTCAGCTTGAAACCCCACGTAAACCCAGATATCGCTGGTTCTGCATATCGAACGCACTGTGGAGTGCTGAAAACACCAGATAACGTGTTTGTCGCATTAAATAGCTCGAAAAGTGCGATCTCGATGATTCTGCATACTTCGGACAGAAGTCTCACCATGATTATCGTAAAAAATGCATATCTCAGCTTGAAACCCCACGCAAACCAAGATATCGCTGTTCCTGCATATCAAACGCACTGTGGAGTGGTGAAAACACCAGATAACTTGTTTCTCGCATTAAATAGCTCGAAACGAGCGATCTCGATGATTAAGCATACTTCGGACAGAAGTCTCACCTAGATTATCGCAGAAAATGCATATCTCTGCTAGAAACCCGACGAAAACCAAGATATCTCCTGTTCTGCATATCCAACGAACTGTGGAGTGGTGAAAACCCCAGAAAACGTGTTTCTCGCATTGAATAGCACGAAAAGTACGATCTCGATGACTCTGCATACTTCGGACAGAAGTCTCACCAAGATTATCGCAGAAAATGCATATCTGAGCTTGAAACCCCACGAAAACCAAGATATCGCTGGTTCTGCATATCAAACGCACTGCGGAGTGGTGAAAACACCAGATAACTTGTTTCTCGCATTAAATAGCTCGAAAAGAGCGATCTCGATGACTCTGCATACTTCGGACAGAAGTCTCACCAAGATTATCGCAGAAAATGCATATCTGAGCTTGAAACCCCACGAAAACCAAGATATCGTCGGTTCTGCATATCATACGCACTGTGGAGTGGTGAAAACACCAGATAACGTGTTTCTCGCATTAAATAGCTCGAATAGAGCGATCTCGATGATTCTGCATACTTCGGACAGAAGTCTCACCAAGATTATCGTAAAAAATGCATATCTCAGCTTGAAACCCAACGAAAACCAAGATTTCGCTGGTTCTGCATATCAAACGCACTGTGGAGTGGTGAAAACACCAGATAACGTGTTTCTCGCATTCAATAGGTCGAAAAGAGCGATCTCCATGTTTCTGCATACTTCGGACAGAGGTCTCACCATGATTATCGCAGAAAATGCATATCTCTGCTAGAAACCCCACGAAAACCAAGATATCTCCTGTTCTGCATATCCAACGAACTGTGGAGTGGTGAAAACCCCAGAAAACGTGTTTGTTGCATTAAATAGCTCGAAAAGTACGATCTCGATGACTCTGCATACTTCGGACAGAAGTCTCACCAAGATTATCGCAGAAAATGCATATCTGAGCTTGAAACCCCACGTAAACCAAGATATCGCTGGTTCTGCATATCAAACGCACTGTGGAGTGCTGAAAACACCAGATAACGTGTTTCTCGCATTAAATAGGTCGAAAAGAGCCATCTCGATGTTTCTGCATACTTCGGACACAGGTCTCACCAAGATTATCGCAGAAAATGCATATCTCTGCTAGAAACCCCACGAAAACCAAGATATCTCCTGTTCTGCATATCCAACGAACTGTGGAGTGGTGAAAACCCCAGAAAACGTGTTTGTCGCATTAAATAGCTCGAAAAGTACGATCTCGATGACTCTGCATACTTCGGACAGAAGTCTACACCAAGATTATCGCAGAAAATGCATATCTGAGCTTGAAACCCCACGAAAACCAAGATATCGCTGGTTCTGCATATCAAACGCACTGCGGAGTGGTGAAAACACCAGATAACTTGTTTCTCGCATTAAATAGCTCGAAAAGAGCGATCTCGAAGACTCTGCATACTTCGGACAGAAGTCTCACGATGATTATCGCAGAAAATGCATATCTGAGCTTGAAACCCCACGAAAACCAAGATATCGTCGGTTCTGTATATCATACGCACTGTGGAGTGGTGAAAACACCAGATAACGTGTTTCTCGCATTAAATAGCTCGAATAGAGCGATCTCGATGATTAAGCATACTTCGGACAGAAGTCTCACCAAGATTATCGTAAAAAATGCATATCTCAGCTTGAAACCCCACGAAAACCAAGATTTCGCTGGTTCTGCATATCAAACGCACTGTGGTGTGCTGAAAACACCAGATAACGTGTTTGTCGCATTAAATAGCTCGAAAAGTGCGATCTCGATGATTCTGCATACTTCGGACAGAAGTCTCAACATGATTATCGTAAAAAATGCATATCTCAGCTTGAAACCCAACGAAAACCAAGATTTCGCTGGTTCTGCATATCAAACGCACTGTGGAGTGGTGAAAACACCAGATAACGTGTTTCTCGCATTCAATAGGTCGAAAAGAGCGATCTCCATGTTTCTGCATACTTCGGACAGAAGTCTCACCAAGATTATCGCAGAAAATGCATATCTGAGCTTGAAACCCCACGAAAACCAAGATATCGTCGGTTCTGCATATCATACGCACTGTGGAGTGGTGAAAATACCAGATAACGTGTTTTTCGCATTAAATTGCTCGAATAGTACGATCTCGATGACTCTGCATACTTCGGACAGAAGTCTCACCATGATTATCGCAGAAAATGCATATCTGAGCTTGAAACCCCACGAAAACCAAGATATCGTCGGTTCTGTATATCATACGCACTGTGGAGTGGTGAAAACACCAGATAACGTGTTTCTCGCATTAAATAGCTCGAATAGAGCGATCTCGATGATTAAGCATACTTCGGACAGAAGTCTCACCAAGATTATCGTAAAAAATGCATATCTCAGCTTGAAACCCTACGAAAACCAAGATTTCGCTGGTTCTGCATATCAAACGCACTGTGGTGTGCTGAAAACACCAGATAACGTGTTTGTCGCATTAAATAGCTCGAAAAGTGCGATCTCGATGATTCTGCATACTTCGGACAGAAGTCTCACCAAGATTATCGTAAAAAATGCATATCTCAGCTTGAAACCCCACGTAAACCCAGATATCGCTGGTTCTGCATATCGAACGCACTGTGGAGTGCTGAAAACACCAGATAACGTGTTTGTCGCATTAAATAGCTCGAAAAGTGCGATCTCGATGATTCTGCATACTTCGGACAGAAGTCTCACCATGATTATCGTAAAAAATGCATATCTCAGCTTGAAACCCCACGAAAACCAAGATATCGCTGTTTCTGCATATCAAACGCACTGTGGAGTGGTGAAAACACCAGATAACTTGTTTCTCGCATTAAATAGCTCGAAACGAGCGATCTCGATGATTAAGCATACTTCGGACAGAAGTCTCACCTAGATTATCGCAGAAAATGCATATCTCTGCTAGAAACCCCACGAAAACCAAGATATCTCCTGTTCTGCATATCCAACTAACTGTGGAGTGGTGAAAACCCCAGAAAACGTGTTTCTCGCATTGAATAGCTCGAAAAGTACGATCTCGATGACTCTGCATACTTCGGACAGAAGTCTCACCAAGATTATCGCAGAAAATGCATATCTGAGCTTGAAACCCCACGAAAACCAAGATATCGCTGGTTCTGCATATCAAACGCACTGCGGAGTGGTGAAAACACCAGATAACTTGTTTCTCGCATTAAATAGCTCGAAAAGAGCGATCTCGATGACTCGGCATACTTCGGACAGAAGTCTCACCAAGATTATCGCAGAAAATGCATATCTGAGCTTGAAACCCCACGGAAACCAAGATATCGTCGGTTCTGCATATCATACGCACTGTGGAGTGGTGAAAACACCAGATAACGTGTTTCTCGCATTAAATATCTCGAATAGAGCGATCTCGATGATTAAGCATACTTCGGACAGAAGTCTCACCAAGATTATCGTAAAAAAATGCATATCTCAGCTTGAAACCCCACGAAAACCAAGATTTCGCTGGTTCTGCATAACAAACGCACTGTGGAGTGCTGAAAACACCAGATAACGTGTTTGTCGCATTAAATAGCTCGAAAAGTGCGATCTCGATGATTCTGCATACTTCGGACAGAAGTCTCACCAAGATTATCGTAAAAAATGCATATCTCAGCTTGAAACCCCACGAAAACCCAGATATCGCTGGTTCTGCATATCGAACGCACTGTGGAGTGGTGAAAACCCCAGAAAACGTGTTTCTCGCATTGAATAGCTCGAAAAGTACGATCTCGATGACTCTGCATACTTCGGACAGAAGTCTCACCAAGATTATCCCAGAAAATGCATATCTGATCTTGAAACCCCACGAAAACCAAGATATCGCTGGTTCTGCATATCAAACGCACTGTGGAGTGCTGAAAACACCAGATAACGTGTTTGTCGCATTAAATAGCTCGAAAAGTGCGATCTCGATGATTCTGCATACTTCGGACAGAAGTCTCACCAAGATTATCGCAGAAAATGCATATCTCAGCTTGAAACCCCACGAAAACCAAGATTTCGCTGGTTCTGCATATCAAACGGACTGTGGAGTGCTGAAAACACCAGATAACGTGTTTGTCGCATTAAATAGCTCGAAAAGTGCGATCTCGATTATTCTGCATACTTCGGACAGAAGTCTCACCATGATTATCGTAAAAAATGCATATCTCAGCTTGAAACCCAACGAAAACCAAGATTTCGCTGGTTCTGCATATCAAACGCACTGTGGAGTGGTGAAAACACCAGATAACGTGTTTCTCGCATTAAATAGGTCGAAAAGAGCGATCTCGATGTTTCTGCATACTTTGGACACAGGTCTCACCAAGATTATCGCAGAAAATGCATATCTCTGCTAGAAACCCCACGAAGATCAAGATATCTCCTGTTCTGCATATCCAACGAACTGTGGAGTGGTGAAAACACCAGAAAACGTGTTTGTCGCATTAAATAGCTCAAAAAGTACGATCTCGATGACTCTGCATACTTCGGACAGAAGTCTCACAAAGATTATCGCAGAAAATGCATATCTCTGCTAGAAACCCCACGAAAACCAAGATATCTCCTGTTCTGCATATCCAACGAACTGTGGAGTGGTGAAAACCCCAGAAAACGTGTTTGTCGCATTAAATAGCTCGAAAAGTACGATCTCGATGACTCTGCATACTTCGGACAGAAGTCTCACCAAGATTATCGCAGAAAATGCATATCTGAGCTTGAAACCCCACGAAAACCAAGATATCGCTGGTTCTGCATATCAAACGCACTGCGGAGTGGTGAAAACACCAGATAACGTGTTTCTCGCATTAAATATCTCGAATAGAGCGATCTCGATGTTTAAGCATACTTCGGACAGAAGTCTCACCAAGATTATCGTAAAAAAATGCATATCTCAGCTTGAAACCCCACGAAAACCAAGATTTCGCTGGTTCTGCATATCAAACGCACTGTGGAGTGCTGAAAACACCAGATAACGTGTTTGTCGCATTAAATAGCTCGAAAAGTGCGATCTCGATGATTCTGCATACTTCGGACAGAAGTCTCACCAAGATTATCGCAGAAAATGCATATCTCTGCTAGAAACCCCACGAAAACCAAGATATCTCCTGTTCTGCATATCCAACGAACTGTGGAGTGGTGAAAACCCCAGAAAACGTGTTTCTCGCATTGAATAGCACGAAAAGTACGATCTCGATGACTCTGCATACTTCGGACAGAAGTCTCACCAAGATTATCGCAGAAAATGCATATCTGAGCTTGAAACCCCACGAAAACCAAGATATCGCTGGTTCTGCATATCAAACGCACTGCGGAGTGGTGAAAACACCAGATAACTTGTTTCTCGCATTAAATAGCTCGAAAAGAGCGATCTCGATGACTCTGCATACTTCGGACAGAAGTCTCACCAAGATTATCGCAGAAAATGCATATCTGAGTTTGAAACCCCACGAAAACCAAGATATCGTCGGTTCTGCATATCATACGCACTGTGGAGTGGTGAAAACACCAGATAACGTGTTTCTCGCATTAAATAGCTCGAATAGAGCGATCTCGATGATTCTGCATACTTCGGACAGAAGTCTCACCAAGATTATCGTAAAAAATGCATATCTCAGCTTGAAACCCCACGTAAACCCAGATATCGCTGGTTCTGCATATCGAACGCACTGTGGAGTGCTGAAAACACCAGATAACATGTTTGTCGCATTAAATAGCTCGAAAAGTGCGATCTCGATGATTCTGCATACTTCGGACAGAAGTCTCACCATGATTATCGTAAAAAATGCATATCTCAGCTTGAAACCCCACGCAAACCAAGATATCGCTGTTTCTGCATATCAAACGCACTGTGGAGTGGTGAAAACACCAGATAACTTGTTTCTCGCATTAAATAGCTCGAAACGAGCGATCTCGATGATTAAGCATACTTCGGACAGAAGTCTCACCTAGATTATCGCAGAAAATGCATATCTCTGCTAGAAACCCCACGAAAACCAAGATATCTCCTGTTCTGCATATCCAACGAACTGTGGAGTGGTGAAAACCCCAGAAAACGTGTTTCTCGCATTGAATAGCACGAAAAGTACGATCTCGATGACTCTGCATACTTCGGACAGAAGTCTCACCAAGATTATCGCAGAAAATGCATATCTGAGCTTGAAACCCCACGAAAACCAAGATATCGCTGGTTCTGCATATCAAACGCACTGCGGAGTGGTGAAAACACCAGATAACTTGTTTCTCGCATTAAATAGCTCGACAAGAGGGATCTCGATGACTCTGCATACTTCGGACAGAAGTCTCACCAAGATTATCGCAGAAAATGCATATCTGAGCTTGAAACCCCACGAAAACCAAGATATCGTCGGTTCTGCATATCATACGCACTGTGGAGTGGTGAACACACCAGATAACGTGTTTCTCGCATTAAATAGCTCGAATAGAGCGATCTCGATGATTAAGCATACTTCGGACAGAAGTCTCACCAAGATTATCGTAAAAAATGCATATCTCAGCTTGAAACCCCACGAAAACCAAGATTTCGCTGGTTCTGCATATCAAACGCACTGTGGTGTGCTGAATACAACAGATAACGTGTTTGTCGCATTAAATAGCTCGAAAAGTGCGATCTCGATGATTCTGCATACTTCGGACAGAAGTCTCACCATGATTATCGTAAAAAATGCATATCTCAGCTTGAAACCCAACGAAAACCAAGATTTCGCTGGTTCTGCATACCAAACGCACTGTGGAGTGGTGAAAACACCAGATAACGTGTTTCTCGCATTCAATAGGTCGAAAAGAGCGATCTCCATGTTTCTGCATACTTCGGACAGAGGTCTCACCATGATTATCGCAGAAAATGCATATCTCTGCTAGAAACCCCACGAAAACCAAGATATCTCCTGTTCTGCATATCCAACGAACTGTGGAGTGGTGAAAACCCCAGAAAACGTGTTTGTCGCATTAAATAGCTCGAAAAGTACGATCTCGATGACTCTGCATACTTCGGACAGAAGTCTCACCATGATTATCGCAGAAAATGCATATCTGAGCTTGAAACCCCACGTAAACCAAGATATCGCTGGTTCTGCATATCAAACGCACTGTGGAGTGCTGAAAACACCAGATAACGTGTTTCTCGCATTAAATAGGTCGAAAAGAGCCATCTCGATGTTTCTGCATACTTCGGACACAGGTCTCACCAAGATTATCGCAGAAAATGCATATCTCTGCTAGAAACCCCACGAAAACCGAGATATCTCCTGTTCTGCATATCCAACGAACTGTGGAGTGGTGAAAACCCCAGAAAACGTGTTTGTCGCATTAAATAGCTCGAAAAGTACGATCTCGATGACTCTGCATACTTCGGACAGAAGTCTCACCAAGATTATCGCAGAAAATGCATAATTGAGCTTGAAACCCCACGAAAACCAAGATATCGCTGGTTCTGCATATCAAACGCACTGCGGAGTGGTGAAAACACCAGATAACTTGTTTCTCGCATTAAATAGCTCGAAAAGAGCGATCTCGATGACTCTGCATACTTCGGACAGAAGTCTCACCAAGATTATCGCAGAAAATGCATATCTCTGCTAGAAACCCCACGAAAACCAAGATATCTCCTGTTCTGCATATCCAACGAACTGTGGAGTGGTGAAAACCCCAGAAAACGTGTTTGTCGCATTAAATAGCTCGAAAAGTACGATCTCGATGACTCTGCATACTTCGGACAGAAGTCTCACCAAGATTATCGCAGAAAATGCATATCTGAGCTTGAAACCCCACGAAAACCAAGATATCGTCGGTTCTGCATATCATACGCACTGTGGAGTGGTGAAAACACCAGATTACGTGTTTATCGCATTAAATAGCTCGAATAGAGCGATCTCGATGATTAAGCATACTTCGGACAGAAGTCTCACCAAGATTATCGTAAAAAATGCATATCTCAGCTTGAAACCCCACGAAAACCAATATTTCGCTGGTTCTGCATATCAAACGCACTGCGGAGTGGTGAAAACACCAGATAACTTGTTTCTCGCATTAAATAGCTCGAAAAGAGCGATCTCGATGACTCTGCATACTTCGGACAGAAGTCTCACCATGATTATCGCAGAAAATGCATATCTGAGCTTGAAACCCCACGAAAACCAAGATATCGTCGGTTCTGTATATCATACGCACTGTGGAGTGGTGAAAACACCAGATAACGTGTTTCTCGCATTAAGTAGCTCGAATAGAGCGATCTCGATGATTAAGCATACTACGGACAGAAGTCTCACCAAGACTAGCGTAAAAAATGCATATCTCAGCTTGAAACCCCACGAAAACCAAGATTTCGCTGGTTCTGCATATCAAACGCACTGCGGAGTGGTGAAAACACCAGATAACTTGTTTCTCGCATTAAATAGCTCGAAAGGAGCGATCTCGATGACTCTGCATACTTCGGACAGAAGTCTCACCATGATTATCGCAGAAAATGCATATCTGAGCTTGAAACCCCACGAAAACCAAGATATCGCTGTTTCTGCATATCAAACGCACTGTGGAGTGGTGAAAACACCAGATAACTTGTTTCTCGCATTAAATAGCTCGAAACGAGCGATCTCGATGATTAAGCATACTTCGGACAGAAGTCTCACCAAGATTATCGTAAAAAAATGCATATCTCAGCTTGAAACCCCACGAAAACCAAGATTTCGCTGGTTCTGCATATCAAACGCACTGTGGAGTGCCGAAAACACCAGATAACGTGTTTGTCGCATTAAATAGCTCGAAAAGTGCGATCTCGATGTTTCTGCATACTTCGGACAGAAGTCTCATCAAGATTATCGTAAAAAATGCATATCTTAGCTTGAAACCCCACGAAAACCCAGATATCGCTGGTTCTGCATATCGAACGCACTGTGGAGTGCTGAAAACACCAGATAACGTGTTTGTCGCATTAAATAGCTCGAAAAGTGCGATCTCGATGATTCTGCATACTTCGGACAGAAGTCTCACCATGATTATCGTAAAAAATGCATATCTCAGCTTGAAACCCAACGAAAACCAAGATTTCGCTGGTTCTGCATATCAAACGCACTGTGGAGTGGTGAAAACACCAGATAACGTGTTTCTCGCATTCAATAGGTCGAAAAGAGCGATCTCCATGTTTCTGCATACTTCGGACAGAGGTCTCACCAAGATTATCGCAGAAAATGCATATCTCTGCTAGAAACCCCACGAAAACCAAGATATCTCCAGTTCTGCATATCTAACGAACTGTGGAGTGGTGAAAACCCCAGAAAACGTGTTTGTCGCATTAAATAGCTCGAAAAGTACGATCTCGATGACTCTGCATACTTCGGACAGAAGTCTCACCAAGATTATCGCAGAAAATGCATAATTGAGCTTGAAACCCCACGAAAACCAAGATATCGCTGGTTCTGCATATCAAACGCACTGCGGAGTGGTGAAAACACCAGATAACTTGTTTCTCGCATTAAATAGCTCGAAAAGAGCGATCTCGATGACTCTGCATACTTCGGACAGAAGTCTCACCAAGATTATCGCAGAAAATGCATATCTCTGCTAGAAACCCCACGAAAACCAAGATATCTCCTGTTCTGCATATCCAACGAACTGTGGAGTGGTGAAAACACCAGATAACGTGTTTTTCGCATTAAATAGCTCGAATAGAGCGATCTCGATGATTAAGCATACTTCGGACAGAAGTCTCACCAAGATTATCGTAAAAAATGCATATCTCAGCTTGAAACCCCACGAAAACCAAGATTTCGCTGGTTCTGCATATCAAACGCACTGCGGAGTGGTGAAAACACCAGATAACTTGTTTCTCGCATTAAATAGCTTGAAAAGAGCGATCTCGATGACTCTGCATACTTCGGACAGAAGTCTCACCATGATTATCGCAGAAAATGCATATCTGAGCTTGAAACCCCACAAAAACCAAGATATCGTCGGTTCTGTATATCATACGCACTGTGGAGTGGTGAAAACACCAGATAACGTGTTTCTCGCATTAAATAGCTCGAATAGAGCGATCTCGATGATTAAGCATACTTCGGACAGAAGTCTCACCAAGATTATCGCAGAAAATACATATCTCAGCTTGAAACCCCACGAAAACCAAGATTTCGCTGGTTCTGCATATCAAACGCACTGCGGAGTGGTGAAAACACCAGATAACTTGTTTCTTGCATTAAATAGCTCGAAAAGAGCGATCTCGATGACTCTGCATACTTCGGACAGAAGTCTCACCATGATTATCGCAGAAAATGCATATCTGAGCTTGAAACCCCACGAAAACCAAGATATCGTCGGTTCTGTATATCATACGCACTGTGGAGTGGTGAAAACACCAGATAACGTGTTTCTCGCATTAAATAGCTCGAATAGAGCGATCTCGATGATTAAGCATACTTCGGACAGAAGTCTCACCAAGATTATCGTAAAAAATGCATATCTCAGCTTGAAACCCCACGAAAACCAAGATATCGTCGGTTCTGCATATCATACGCACTGTGGAGTGGTGAAAACACCAGATAACGTGTTTTTCGCATTAAATAGCTCGAATAGTACGATCTCGATGACTCTGCATACTTCAGACAGAAGTCTCACCATGATTATCGTAAAAAATGCATATCTCAGCTTGAAACCCCACGAAAACCCAGATATCGCTGGTTCTGCATATCGAACGCACTGTGGAGTGCTGAAAACACCAGATAACGTGTTTGTCGCATTAAATAGCTCGAAAAGTGCGATCTCGATGATTCTGCATACTTCGGACAGAAGTCTCACCATGATTATCGTAAAAAATGCATATCTCAGCTTGAAACCCAACGAAAACCAAGATTTCGCTGGTTCTGCATATCAAACGCACTGTGGAGTGGTGAAAACACCAGATAACGTGTTTCTCGCATTCAATAGGTCGAAAAGAGCGATCTCCATGTTTCTGCATACTTCGGACAGAGGTCTCACCAAGATTATCGCAGAAAATGCATATCTCTGCTAGAAACCCCACGAAAACCAAGATATCTCCTGTTCTGCATATCTAACGAACTGTGGAGTGGTGAAAACCCCAGAAAACGTGTTTGTCGCATTAAATAGCTCGAAAAGTACGATCTCGATGACTCTGCATACTTCGGACAGAAGTCTCACCAAGATTATCGCAGAAAATGCATATCTGAGCTTGAAACCCCACGAAAACCAAGATATCGTCGGTTCTGCATATCATACGCACTGTGGAGTGGTGAAAACACCAGATAACGTGTTTCTCGCATTAAATAGCTCGAATAGAGCGATCTCGATGATTAAGCATACTTCGGACAGAAGTCTCACCAAGATTATCGTAAAAAATGCATATCTCAGCTTGAAACCCCACGAAAACCAAGATATCGTCGGTTCTGCATATCATACGCACTGTGGAGTGGTGAAAACACCAGATAACGTGTTTTTCGCATTAAATAGCTCGAATAGTACGATCTCGATGACTCTGCATACTTCGGACAGAAGTCTCACCATGATTATCGCAGAAAATGCATATCTGAGCTTGAAACCCCACGAAAACCAAGATATCGTCGGTTCTGTATATCATACGCACTGTGGAGTGGTGAAAACACCAGATAACGTGTTTCTCGCAATTAAATAGCTCGAATAGAGCGATCTCGATGATTAAGCATACTTCGGACAGAAGTCTCACCAAGATTATCGCAGAAAATACATATCTCAGCTTGAAACCCGACGAAAACCAAAATATCTCCGGTTCTGCATATCCAACGCACTGTGGAGTGGTGAAAACACCAGATAACGTGTTTCTCGCATTAAATAGTTCGAAACGAGCGATCTCGATGATTCTGCATACTTCTAACAGAAGTCTCACCAAGATTATCGCAGAAAATGCATATCTCTGCTTGAAACCCCACGAAAACCAGGATATCTACTGTTCTGCATATCCAACGAACTGTGGAGTGGTGAAAACACCAGATAACGTGTTTCTCGCATTAAATAGCTCGAAACGAGCGATCTCGATGATTCTGCATACTTCGGACAGAAGTCTCACCAAAATTATCGTAGAAAATGCATATCTCAGTTTGAAACCCGATGAAAACCAAAATATCTCCGGTTCTGCATGTCAAACGCACTGTGGAGTGGTGAAAACACCAGATAACGTGTTTCTCGCATTAAATAGCTCGAAAAGAGCGTTCTAGATGATTCAGCATACTTCGGACAGAAGTCTCACCAAGATTATCGCAGGAAATGCATATCCCAGCTTGAAACCCCACGAAAACCAAGATATCTCCGGTTCTGCATATCCAACGAACTGTGGAGTGGTGAAAACCCCAGAAAACGAGTTTCTCGCATTAAATAGCTCGAAAAGAGCGCTCCCGATGTTTCTGCATACTTCGGACAGATGTTTCACCAAGATTATCGTGGAAAATGCATATCTCAGCTTGAAACCCGACGAAAACCAAAATATCGCCGGTTTTGCATATCAAACGCACTGTGGAGTAGTGAAAACACCGGATAAGGTTTTCCTCGCTTTAACTAGCTCGAAAAGAGCGTTCTCGAAGATCCTGCATACTTCTGACAGAAGTCTCACCAAGATTATCGTAGAAAATGCATATCTCAGCTTGAAACCCGACGAAAACCGAGTTATCTCCGGTTCTGCACATCAAACGTACCGTGGAGTGGTGAAAACAGCAGAAAACGTGTTTCGCGCATTAAGTAGCTCGAAAAGAGCGTTCTCGAAGATTCTGCATACTTCTGACAGAAGTCTCACCAAAATTATCGCAGAAAATGCATATCTCAGCTCGAAACCTCACGAAAATCAAGATGTTGCCGGTTCTGCATATCAAACGCACTGTGGAGTGGTGAAAATAACCAGAGAACGTGTTTCTCGCATTACATAGCTCGAAAAGAGCGATCTCGATGATTCAGCATACTTCGGACAGGAGTCTCACCAAGATTATCGCAGGAAATGCATATCTCAGCTTGAAACCCCACGAAAACCAAGATATCGCCTGTTCTGCATATCAAACGCACTGTAGAGTGGTGAAAACACCAGATAACGTGTTTCTCGCATTAAATAGCTCGAAACGAGCGATCTCGATGATTCTGCATACTTCGGACAGAAGTCTCATCAAAATTATCGTAAAAAATACATATCTCAGCTTGAAACCCGACGAAAACCGAGTTATCTCCGGTTCTGCATATCCAACGCACTGTGGAGTGGTCAAAACCCCAGAAAACGTGTTTCTCGCATTAAATAGCTCGAATAGAGCGATCTCGATGATTAAGCATACTTCGGACAGAAGTCTCACCAAGATTATCGTAAAAAATGCATTTCTCAGCTTGAAAACCCACGAAAACCTAGATATCGTCGGTTCTGCATATCATACGCACTGTGGAGTGGTGAAAACACCAGATAACGTGTTTCTCGCATTAAATAGCTTGAAAAGTGCGATCTCGATGATTCTGCATACTTCGGACAGAAGTCTCACCATGATTATCGTAAAAAATGCATATCTCAGCTTGAAACCCCACGAAAACCAAGATATCGCTGTTTCTGCATATCAAACGCACTGTGGAGTGGTGAAAACACCAGATAACATGTTTCTCGCATTAAATAGCTCGAAACGAGCGATCTCGATGATTAAGCATACTTCGGACAGAAGTCTCACCAAGATTATCGTAAAAAAATGCATATCTCAGCTTGAAACCCCACGAAAACCAAGATTTCGCTGGTTCTGCATATCCAACGCACTGTGGAGTGGTGAAAACACCAGATAACGTGTTTCTCGCATTAAATAGTTCGAAACGAGCGATCTCGATGATTCTGCATACTTCTAACAGAAGTCTCACCAAGATTATCGCAGAAAATGCATATCTCTGCTTGAAACCCCACGAAAACCAGGATATCTACTGTTCTGCATATCCAACGAACTGTGGAGTGGTGAAAACACCAGATAACGTGTTTCTCGCATTAAATAGCTCGAAACGAGCGATCTCGATGATTCTGCATACTTCGGACAGAAGTCTCACCAAAATTATCGTAGAAAATGCATATCTCAGTTTGAAACCCGATGAAAACCAAAATATCTCCGGTTCTGCATGTCAAACGCACTGTGGAGTGGTGAAAACACCAGATAACGTGTTTCTCGCATTAAATAGCTCGAAAAGAGCGTTCTAGATGATTCAGCATACTTCGGACAGAAGTCTCACCAAGATTATCGCAGGAAATGCATATCCCAGCTTGAAACCCCACGAAAACCAAGATATCTCCGGTTCTGCATATCCAACGAACTGTGGAGTGGTGAAAACCCCAGAAAACGAGTTTCTCGCATTAAATAGCTCGAAAAGAGCGCTCCCGATGTTTCTGCATACTTCGGACAGATGTTTCACCAAGATTATCGTGGAAAATGCATATCTCAGCTTGAAACCCGACGAAAACCAAAATATCGCCGGTTTTGCATATCAAACGCACTGTGGAGTAGTGAAAACACCGGATAAGGTTTTCCTCGCTTTAACTAGCTCGAAAAGAGCGTTCTCGAAGATCCTGCATACTTCTGACAGAAGTCTCACCAAGATTATCGTAGAAAATGCATATCTCAGCTTGAAACCCGACGAAAACCGAGTTATCTCCGGTTCTGCACATCAAACGTACCGTGGAGTGGTGAAAACAGCAGAAAACGTGTTTCGCGCATTAAGTAGCTCGAAAAGAGCGTTCTCGAAGATTCTGCATACTTCTGACAGAAGTCTCACCAAAATTATCGCAGAAAATGCATATCTCAGCTCGAAACCTCACGAAAATCAAGATGTTGCCGGTTCTGCATATCAAACGCACTGTGGAGTGGTGAAAATAACCAGAGAACGTGTTTCTCGCATTAAATAGCTCGAAAAGAGCGATCTCGATGATTCAGCATACTTCGGACAGGAGTCTCACCAAGATTATCGCAGGAAATGCATATCTCAGCTTGAAACCCCACGAAAACCAAGATATCGCCTGTTCTGCATATCAAACGCACTGTAGAGTGGTGAAAACACCAGATAACGTGTTTCTCGCATTAAATAGCTCGAAACGAGCGATCTCGATGATTCTGCATACTTCGGACAGAAGTCTCATCAAAATTATCGTAAAAAATACATATCTCAGCTTGAAACCCGACGAAAACCGAGTTATCTCCGGTTCTGCATATCCAACGCACTGTGGAGTGGTCAAAACCCCAGAAAACGTGTTTCTCGCATTAAATAGCTCGAATAGAGCGATCTCGATGATTAAGCATACTTCGGACAGAAGTCTCACCAAGATTATCGTAAAAAATGCATTTCTCAGCTTGAAAACCCACGAAAACCAAGATATCGTCGGTTCTGCATATCATACGCACTGTGGAGTGGTGAAAACACCAGATAACGTGTTTCTCGCATTAAATAGCTTGAAAAGTGCGATCTCGATGATTCTGCATACTTCGGACAGAAGTCTCACCATGATTATCGTAAAAAATGCATATCTCAGCTTGAAACCCCACGAAAACCAAGATATCGCTGTTTCTGCATATCAAACGCACTGTGGAGTGGTGAAAACACCAGATAACATGTTTCTCGCATTAAATAGCTCGAAACGAGCGATCTCGATGATTAAGCATACTTCGGACAGAAGTCTCACCAAGATTATCGTAAAAAAATGCATATCTCAGCTTGAAACCCCACGAAAACCAAGATTTCGCTGGTTCTGCATATCAAACGCACTGTGGAGTGCTGAAAACACCAGATAACGTGTTTGTCGCATTAAATAGCTCGAAAAGTGCGATCTCGATGTTTCTGCATACTTCGGACAGAAGTCTCATCAAGATTATCGTAAAAAATGCATATCTCAGCTTGAAACCCCACGAAAACCCAGATATCGCTGGTTCTGCATATCGAACGCACTGTGGAGTGCTGAAAACACCAGATAACGTGTTTGTCGCATTAAATAGCTCGAAAAGTGCGATCTCGATTATTCTGCATACTTCGGACAGAAGTCTCACCAAGATTATCGTAAAAAATGCATTTCTCAGCTTGAAACCCCACGAAAACCAAGATATCGTCGGTTCTGCATATCATACGCACTGTGGAGTGGTGAAAACACCAGATAACGTGTTTCTCGCATTAAATAGCTTGAAAAGTGCGATCTCGATGATTCTGCATACTTCGGACAGAAGTCTCACCATGATTATCGTAAAAAATGCATATCTCAGCTTGAAACCCCACGAAAACCAAGATATCGCTGTTTCTGCATATCAAACGCACTGTGGAGTGGTGAAAACACCAGATAACATGTTTCTCGCATTAAATAGCTCGAAACGAGCGATCTCGATGATTAAGCATACTTCGGACAGAAGTCTCACCAAGATTATCGTAAAAAAATGCATATCTCAGCTTGAAACCCCACGAAAACCAAGATTTCGCTGGTTCTGCATATCAAACGCACTGTGGAGTGCTGAAAACACCAGATAACGTGTTTGTCGCATTAAATAGCTCGAAAAGTGCGATCTCGATGTTTCTGCATACTTCGGACAGAAGTCTCATCAAGATTATCGTAAAAAATGCATATCTCAGCTTGAAACCCCACGAAAACCCAGATATCGCTGGTTCTGCATATCGAACGCACTGTGGAGTGCTGAAAACACCAGATAACGTGTTTGTCGCATTAAATAGCTCGAAAAGTGCGATCTCGATGATTCTGCATACTTCGGACAGAAGTCTCACCATGATTATCGTAAAAAATGCATATCTCAGCTTGAAACCCCACGAAAACCAAGATTTCGCTGGTTCTGCATATCAAACGCACTGTGGAGTGCTGAAAACACCAGATAACGTGTTTGTCGCATTAAATAGCTCGCAAAAGTGCGATCTCGATGTTTCTGCATACTTCGGACAGAAGTCTCATCAAGATTATCGTAAAAAATGCATATCTCAGCTTGAAACCCCACGAAAACCCAGATATCGCTGGTTCTGCATATCGAACGCACTGCGGAGTGGTGAAAACACCAGATAACTTGTTTCTCGCATTAAATAGCTCGAAAAGAGCGATCTCGATGACTCTGCATACTTCGGACAGAAGTCTCACCATGATTATCGCAGAAAATGCATATCTGAGCTTGAAACCCCACGAAAACCAAGATATCGTTGGTTCTGTATATCATACGCACTGTGGAGTGGTGAAAACACCAGATAACGTGTTTCTCGCATTGAATAGCTCGAATAGAGCGATCTCGATGATTAAGCATACTTCGGGCAGAAGTCTCACCAAGATTATCGTAAAAAATGCATATCTCAGCTTGAAACCCCACGAAAACCAAGATTTCGCTGGTTCTGCATATCAAACGCACTGTGGTGTGCTGAAAACACCAGATAACGTGTTTGTCGCATTAAATAGCTCGAAAAGTGCGATCTCGATGTTTCTGCATACTGCGGACAGATGTCTCACCTAGCTTATCGTAGAAAATGCATATCTCAGCATGAAACCCGACGAAAACCCAGATATCGCTGGTTCTGCATATCAAACGCACTGTGGAGTGGTGAAAACACCAGATAACGTGTTTCTCGCATTAAATAGCTCGAAACGAGCGATCTCGATGATTCTGCATACTTCGGACAGATGTCTCACCAAGCTGATCGTAGAAAATGCATATCTCAGCATGAAACCCGACGAAAACCAAAATATCTCCGGTTCTGCATATCCAACGCACTGTGGAGTGGTGAAAACACCAGATAACGTGTTTCTCGCATTAAATAGCTCGAAACGAGCGATCTCGATGATTCTGCATACTTCGGACAGAAGTCTCACCAAGATTATCGTAAAAAATGCATATCTCAGCTTGAAACCCGACGAAAACCCAGATATCGCTGGTTCTGCATATCAAACGCACTGTGGAGTGCTGAAAACACCAGATAACGTGTTTCTCGCATTAAATAGGTCGAAACGAGCGATCTCGATGATTAAGCATACTTCGGACAGGAGTCTCACCAAGATTATTGTAAAAAATGCATAGCTCAGCTTGAAACCCCACGAAATCCATGATATCTCCGGTTCTGCATATCCAACGAACTGCGGAGTGGTGAAAACCCCAGAAAAAGAGTTTCCCGCATTAAATAGCTCGAAAAGAGCGCTCTCGATGTTTCTGCATACTTCGGACAGATGTCTCACCTAGCTTATCGTAGAAAATGCATATCTCAGCATGAAACCCGACGAAAACCAAAATATCTCCGGTTCTGCATATCCAACGAACTGTGGAGTGGTGAAAACCCCAGAAAACGAGTTTCTCGCATTAAATAGCTCGAAAAGAGCGCTCTCGATGTTTCTGCATACTTCGGACAGATGTCTCACCAAGCTTATCGTAGAAAATGCATATCTCAGCATGAAACCCGACGAAAACCAAAATATCTCCGGTTCTGCATATCCAACGCACTGTGGAGTGGTGAAAACACCAGATAACGTGTTTCTCGCATTAAATAGCTCGAAACGAGCGATCTCGATGATTCTGCATACTTCGGACAGAAGTCTCACCAAGATTATCGTAAAAAATGCATATCTCAGCTTGAAACCCCACGAAAACCAAGATATCGCTGGTTCTGCATATCCAACGAACTGTGGTGTGGTGAAAACCCCAGAAAACGTGTTTCTCGCATTAAATAGCTCGAAAAGAGCGATCTCGATGATTCTGCATACTTCGGACAGAAGTCTCACCAAGATTATCGTAAAAAATGCATATCTCAGCTTGAAACCCAACAAAAACCAAGATATCGCCGGTTCTGATTATCAAACGCACTGTGCAGTGGTGATAACACCAGATAACGTGTTTCTCGCATTAAACAGCTCGAAAAGAGCGCTCTCGATGTTTCTGCATACTTCGGACTGATGTCTCACCAAGCTTATCGTAGAAAATGCATATTACAGCATGAAACCCGACGAAAACCAAAATATCTCCGGTTCTGCATATCCAACGCACTGGGGAGTGGTGAAAACACCAGATAACGTGTTTCTCGCATTAAATAGCTCGAAACGAGCGATCTCGATGACTCTGCATACTTCGGACAGAAGTCTCACCAAGATTATCGCAGAAAATGCATATCTGAGCTTGAATCCCCACGAAAACAAAGAGATCGCAGGTTCTGCATATCAAACGCACTGTGGAGTGCTGAAAACACCAGATAACGTGTTTCTCGCATTAAATAGCTCGAATAGAGCGATCTCGATGATTAAGCATACTTCGGAGAGAAGTCTCACCAAGATTATCATAAAAAATGCATATCTCAGCTTGAAACCCCACGAAAACCAAGATACCGCCAGTTCTGCATATCAACCGCACTGTGGAGTGCTGAAAACACCAGATAACGTGTTTCTCGCATTAAATAGCTCGAATGGAGCCATCTCGATGATTCTGCATACTTCGGACAGAAGTCTCACCAAGATTATCGCAGGGAAATGCATATCTCAGCTTGAAACCCCACGAAAACCAAGATATCGCTGGTTCTGCATATCAAACGCACTGTGGAGTGTTGAAAACACCAGATAACGTGTTTCTCGCATTAAATAGGTCGAAACGAGCGATCTCGATGATTAAGCATACTTCGGACAGAAGTCTCACCAAGATTATCGTAAAAAATGCATAATTCAGCTTGAAACCCCACGAAAACCCAGATATCGCCGGTTCTGCATATCAAACCAACTGTGGAGTGGTGAAAACACCAGACAACGTGTTTCTCGAATTAAATAGATCGAAATGTGCGATCTCGATGGTTCTGCATACTTCGGACAGAAGTCTCACCAAGATTATCGTAAAAAATGCATATCTCTGCTTGAAACCCCACAAAAACCAAGATATAGCCGGTTTTGCATATCAAACGCACTGTGGAGTGGTGAAAACACCAGATAATGTGTTTCTCGCATTAAATAGCTCGAAAAGTGCGATCGCGATGATTCTGCATACTTCGGACAGAAGTCTCACCAAGATTATCGCAGAAAATGCATATCTGAGCTTGAAACCCCACGAAAACCAAGATATCGCTGGTTCTGCATATCAAACGCACTGTGGAGTGGTGAAAACACCAGATAACTTGTTTCTCGCATTAAATAGCTCGAAAAGTGCGATCTCGATGATTCTGCATACTTCGGACAGAAGTCTCAACAAGATTATCGCAGGGAAATGCATATCTCAGCTTGAAACCCCACGAAAACCAAGATATCGCTGATTCTGCATATCAAACGCACTGTGGAGTGGTGAAAACACCAGATAACCTGTTTCTCGCATTAAATAGGTCGAAACGAGTGATCTCGATGGTTCAGCATACTTCGGACAGAAGTCTCACCAAGATTATCGCTGAAAATGCATATCTCAGCTTGAACCCCGACGAAATCCATGATGTCGCCGGTTCTGCATATCAAACGCACTGTGGAGTGGTGAAAACACCAGATAACGTGTTACTCGCATTAACTAGCTCGAAAAGATCGTTCTGGGTGATTCTGCATACTTCTCATAGATGAAACACCAAGATTATCGCAGAAAATGCATATCTCACCTGGAAACCCCACGAAAACCAAGATATCGCCGGTTCTGCATATCAAACGCCCTGTGGAGTGATGAAAACAACCTGATAACGTGTATCTCGCATTAAATAGATCGAAAAGTGCGATCTCGATGATTCTGCATACTTCGAACAGAAGTCGCACCAAGATTATCGCAAAAAACGCATATCTGAGCTTGAAACCCCACGAAAACCAAGATATCGCTGGTTCTGCATATCAAACGCACTGTGGAGTGGTGAAAACACCAGATAACTTGTTTCTCGCATTAAATAGCTCGAGAAGAGCGATCTCGATGATTCTGCATACTTCGGACAGAAGTCTCACCAAGATTATCGCAGAAAATGCATATCTCATCTTGAAACCCCACGAAAACCAAGATATCGCTGGTTCTGCATATCAAACGCACTGTGTAGTGGTGAAAACACCAGATAACGTGTTTCTCGCATTAAATAGCTCGAAAAGAGCGATCTAGATGATTCAGCATACTTCGGACAGAAGTCTCACCAAGATTATCGCAGAAAATGCATATCTCAGCTTGAACCCCGACGAAATCCATGATGTCGCCGGTTCTGCATATCAAACGCGCTGTGGAGTGGTGAATACACCAGATAACGTGTTTCTCGCATTAAATAGCTCGAAAAGTGCGATCTCGATGATTCTGCATACTTCGGACAGAAGTCTCACCAAGATTATCGCAGAAAATGCATATCTGAGCTTGAAACCCCACGAAAACCAAGATATCGCTGGTTCTGCATATCAAACGCACTGTGGAGTGGTGAAAACACCAGGTAACTTGTTTCTCGCATTAAATAGCTCGAAAAGAGCGATCTCGATGACTCTGCATACTTCGGACAGAAGTCTCACCAAGATTATCGCAGAAAATGCATATCTCAGCTTGAACCCCGACGAAATCCATGATGTCGCCGGTTCTGCATATCAAACGCACTGTGGAGTGGTGAAAACACCAGATAACGTGTTACTCGCATTAACTAGCTCGAAAAGATCGTTCTGGATGATTCTGCATACTTCTCATAGATGAAACACCAAGATTATCGCAGCAAATGCATATTTCAGCTGGAAACCCCACGAAAATCAAGATATCTCCTGTTCTGCATATCCAACGAACTGTGGATTGGTGAATACCCCAGAAAACGTGTTTCTCGCATTAAATAGCTTGAAAAGTACGATCTCGATTACTCTGCATACTTCGGACAGAAGTCTCACCAAGATTATCGCAGAAAATGCATATCTCAGCTTGAACCCCGACGAAATCCATGATGTCGGCGGTTCTGCATATCAAACGCACTGTGGAGTGGTGAAAACACCAGATAACGTGTTACTCGCATTAACTAGCTCGAAAAGATCGTTCTGGATGATTCTGCATACTTCTCATAGATGAAACACCAAGATTATCGCAGAAAATGCATATTTCAGCTGGAAACCCCACGAAAACCAAGATATCTCCTGTGCCTCATATCCAACGAACTGTGGATTGGTGAAAACCCCAGAAAACGAGCTTCTCGCATTAAATAGCTCGAAAATTACGATCTAGATGACTCTGCATACTTCGGACAGAAGTCTCACCAAGATTATCGCATAAAATGCATATCTCAGCTTGAAACCCGACGAAAACCAGACATTGCCGGTTCTGCATATCAAACCAACTGTGGAGTGGTGAAAACACCAGACAACGTGTTTCTCGCATTAAATAGATCGAAAAGTGCGATCTCGAGGTTTCTGCATACTTCGGACAGATGTTTCACCAAGATTATCGCAGCAAATGCATATTTCAGCTGGAAACCCCACGAAAACCAAGATATCTCCTGTTCTGCATATCCAACGAACTGTGGATTGGTGAATACCCCAGAAAACGTGTTTCTCACATTAAATAGCTCGAAAAGTACGATCTCGATGACTCTGCATACTTCGGACAGAAGTCTCACCAAGATTATCGCAGAAAATGCATATCTGAGCTTGAAACCCCACGAAAACCAAGATATCGCTGGATCTGCATATCAAACGCACTGTGGAGTGGTGAAAACACCAGATAACTTGTTTCTCGCATTAAATAGCTCGAGAAGAGCGATCTCGATGATTCTGCATACTTCGGACAGGAGTCTCACCAAGATTATCGCAGAAAATGCATATCTCATCTTGAAACCCCACGAAAACCAAGATATCGCTGGTTCTGCATATCAAACGCACTGTGGAGTGGTGAAAACACCAGATAACGTGTTTCTCGCATTAAATAGCTCGAAAAGAGCGATCTAGATGATTCAGCATACTTCGGACAGAAGTCTCACCAAGATTATCGCAGCAAATGCATATCTCAGCTTGAACCCCGACGAAATCCATGATGTCGTCGGTTCTGCATATCAAACGCACTGTGGAGTGGTGAAAACACCAGATAACGTGTTACTCGCATTAACTAGCTCGAAAAGATCGTTCTGGATGATTCTGCATACTTCTCATAGATGAAACACCAAGATTATCGCAGCAAATGCATATTTCAGCTGGAAACCCCACGAAAACCAAGATATCTCCTGTTCTGCATATCCAACGAACTGTGGATTGGTGAAAACCCCAGAAAACGAGTTTCTCGCATTAAATAGCTCGAAAATTACGATCTAGATGACTCTGCATACTTCGGACAGAAGTCTCACCAAGATTATCGCATAAAATGCATATCTCAGCTTGAAACCCGACGAAAACCAGACATTGCCGGTTCTGCATATCAAACCAACTGTGGAGTGGTGAAAACACCAGACAGCGTGTTTCTCGCATTAAATAGATCGAAAAGTGCGATCTCGATGTTTCTGCATACTTCGGACAGATGTTTCACCAAGATTATCGCAGCAAATGCATATTTCAGCTGGAAACCCCACGAAAACCAAGATATCTCCTGTTCTGCATATCCAACGAACTGTGGATTGGTGAATACCCCAGAAAACGTGTTTCTCGCATTAAATAGCTCGAAAAGTACGATCTCGATGACTCTGCATACTTCGGACAGAAGTCTCACCAAGATTATCGCAGAAAATGCATATCTGAGCTTGAAACCCCACGAAAACCAAGATATCGCTGGATCTGCATATCAAACGCACTGTGGAGTGGTGAAAACACCAGATAACTTGTTTCTCGCATTAAATAGCTCGAGAAGAGCGATCTCGATGATTCTGCATACTTCGGACAGGAGTCTCACCAAGATTATCGCAGAAAATGCATATCTCATCTTGAAACCCCACGAAAACCAAGATATCGCTGGTTCTGCATATCAAACGCACTGTGGAGTGGTGAAAACACCAGATAACGTGTTCCTCGTATTAAATAGCTCGAAAAGAGCGATCTAGATGATTCAGCATACTTCGGACAGAAGTCTCACCAAGATTATCGCAGCAAATGCATATCTCAGCTTGAACCCCGACGAAATCCATGATGTCGCTGGTTCTGCATATCAAACGCACTGTGGAGTGGTGAAAACACCAGATAACGTGTTCCTCGTATTAAATAGCTCGAAAAGAGCGATCTAGATGATTCAGCATACTTCGGACAGAAGTCTCACCAAGATTATCGCAGCAAATGCATATCTCAGCTTGAACCCCGACGAAATCCATGATGTCGCCGGTTCTGCATATCAAACGCACTGTGGAGTGGTGAAAACACCAGATAACGTGTTACTCGCATTAACTAGCTCGAAAAGATCGTTCTGGATGATTCTGCATACTTCTCATAGATGAAACACCAAGATTATCGCAGCAAATGCATATTTCAGCTGGAAACCCCACGAAAACCAAGATATCTCCTGTTCTGCATATCCAACGAACTGTGGATTGGTGAATACCCCAGAAAACGTGTTTCCCGCATTAAATAGCTTGAAAAGTACGATCTCGATGACTCTGCATACTTCGGACAGAAGTCTCACCAATATTATCGCAGAAAATGCATATCTCATCTTGAAACCCCACGAAAACCAAGATATCGCTGGTTCTGCATATCAAACGCACTGTGGAGTGGTGAAAACACCAGATAACGTGTTCCTCGCATTAAATAGCTCGAAAAGAGCGATCTAGATGATTCAGCATACTTCGGACAGAAGTCTCACCAAGATTATCGCAGCAAATGCATATCTCAGCTTGAACCCCGACGAAATCCATGATGTCGCCGGTTCTGCATATCAAACGCACTGTGGAGTGGTGAAAACACCAGATAACGTGTTACTCGCATTAACTAGCTCGAAAAGATCGTTCTGGATGATTCTGCATACTTCTCATAGATGAAACACCAAGATTATCGCAGCAAATGCATATCTCAGCTGGAAACACCACGAAAATCAAGATATCGCCGGGTCTGCATATCAAACGCACTGTGGAATGTTGAAAACACCAGAAAACTTGTTTTTTTCGCATTAAATAGCTCGAAACGAGCGATCTAGATGATTCTGCATACTTCTTACTGAAGTCTCACCAATATTATCGCAGAAAATGCATATCTCAGCTTGAAACCCCACGAAAATCAAGATGTCGCCGGTCCTGCATATCAAACGCACTGTGGAGTGGTGAAAACAACCAGATAACGTGTTTCTCGTATTAAATAGCTCGAAACGAGCGATCTAGATGATTCTGCATACTTCTGACAAAAGTCGCACCAAGGTTAACGCAGAAAATGCATACCTCAGGATGAAAACCGACGAAAACCAAGATTTCGCCATTTCTGCATATCAAACGCACTGTGAAGTTGTCAAAACACCAGATAACGCGTTTCTCACATTAAATAGCTCGAAAAGAGCGATATCGATGATTCTGCATACTTCGGACAGAAGTCTCACCAATATTATCGCAGAAAATGCATATGTCAGCTTGAAACCTCACGAAAATCAAGATGTCGCCAGTGCTGTATATAAAACGCACTGTGGAGTGGTGAAAACAACTAGATAACGTGTATCACGCATTTAATAGCTCGAAAAGAGCGATCTAGATGATTCTGCATACTGCTGACAGAAGACTCACCAAGATTATCGCAGAAAATGCATATCTCACCTGGAAACACCACGAAAATCAAGATATCGCCGGTTCCGCATATCAAACGCACTGTGGAATGTTGAAAACACCAGAAAACTTGTTTTTTCGCATTAAATAGCTCGAAACGAGCGATCTAGATGATTCTGCATACTTCTGACTGAAGTCTCACTAAGATTATCGTTGAAAATGCATATCTCAGCTTGAAAACCGACGAAAACCAAGATATCGCCGGTTTTGCATATCAAACGCACTGTGGAGTGGTCAATACACCAGATAACGTGTTTCTCGCATTAAATAGCTCGAATAGAGCGATCTCGATGATTCTGCATACTTCTGACAGAGGACTCACCAAGATTATCGCAGAAAATGCATATTTCAGCTGGAAACCCCACGAAAACCAAGTTATCGGCGGCTCTACATATCAAACGCACTGTGGAGTGGTCAAAACACCAGAAAACTTGTTTTTTCGCATTAAATAACTCGAAACGAACGATCTACATGATTCTGCATACTTCTGTCAGAAGACTCACCAAGATTATCGCAGAAAATGCACATTTAAGCTGGAAACCCCACGAAAACCAAGATGTCGCCGGTTCTGCATATCAGGCGCAATGTGGATGGTGAAAACACCAGATAACGTGTTTCTCGCTTTAAAGAGGTCGAATAGAGCGATCTCGATGATTCTGCATACTTCTGACAGAAGACTCACAAAGTTTATCGCAGAAAATGCATATTTCAGCTGGAAACCCCACGAAAACCAAGATATCCCCGATGCTGCATATCAAACGCCCTGTGGAGTGGTCAAAACACCAGATATCGTGTTTCTCGCATTAAATAGATCGAAAAGAGCGATATCGATGATTCTGCATACTTCCGACAGAAGTCTCTCCAATATTATTGCAGAAAATGCATATGTCAGCTTGAAACCTCACGAAAATCAAGATGTCGCCAGTTCTGTATATAAAACGCACTGTGGAGTGGTGAAAACAACTAGATAACGTGTATCTCGCAATTAATAGCTCGAAAAGAGCGATCTAGATGATTCTGCACACTGCTGACAGAAGACTCACCAAGATTATCGCAGAAAATGCATATCTCACCTGGAAACACCACGAAAATCAAGATATCGCCGGTTCCGCATATCAAACGCACTGTGGAATGTTGAAAACACCAGAAAACTTGTTTTTTCGCATTAAATAGCTCGAAACGAGCGATCTAGATGATTCTGCATACTTCGGACAGAAGTCTCACCAAGATTATCGCAGAAAATGCATATCTCAGCTTGAACCCCGACGAAATCCATGATGTCGCCGGTTCTGCATATCAAACGCACTGTGGAGTGTTCAATACACCAGATAACGTGGTTCTCGCATTAAATAGCTCGAAACGAGCGATCTAGAAGATTCTGCATACTTCTGACTGAAGTCTCACCAATATTATCGCAGAAAATGCATATCTCAGCTTGATACCTCACGAAAATCAAGATGGCGCCGGTTCTGCATATCAAACGCACTGTGGAGTGGTCAAAACACCAGAAAACTTGTTTTTTCGCATTAAATAGCTCGAAACGAACGATCTACATGATTCTGCATACTTCGGACAGAAGTCTCACCAAGATTATCGCAGAAAATGCATATCTCAGCTTGAACCCCGACGAAATCCATGATGTCGCCGGTTCTGCATATCAAACGCACTGTGGAGTGTTCAATACACCAGATAACGTGGTTCTCGCATTAAATAGCTCGAAACGAGCGATCTAGAAGATTCTGCATACTTCTGACTGAAGTCTCACCAATATTATCGCAGAAAATGCATATCTCAGCTTGATACCTCACGAAAATCAAGATGGCGCCGGTTCTGCATATCAAACGCACTGTGGAGTGGTCAAAACACCAGAAAACTTGTTTTTTCGCATTAAATAGCTCGAAACGAACGATCTACATGATTCTGCATACTTCTGACAGAAGACTCACCAAGATTATCGCAGAAAATGAATATTTCAGCTGGAAACCCCACGAAAACCAAGATGTCGCCGGTTCTGCATATCAGGCGCAATGTGGAGTGGTGAAAACACCAGATAACGTGTTTCTCGCATTAAATAGCTCGAATAGAGCGATCTCGGTGATTCTGCATACTTCTGACAGAAGACTCACCAGGTTTATCGCAGAAAATGCATATCTCAGCTGGAAACCCCACGAAAACCAAGTTATCGGCGGCTCTACATATCAAATCACTGTGGAGTGGTCAATACACCAGATAACGTGTTTGTCGCATTAAATAGCTCGAAAAGAGCGATCTAGATGATTCTGCATACTGCTGACAGAAGACTCACCAAGATTATCGCAGAAAATGCGTATCTCAACTTGAAACCCGACGAAATCCAAGATGTCGCCGGTTCTGCATATCAAACGCACTGTGGGGTGGTGAAAACACCAGATAACGTGTTTCTCGCATTAAATAGCTCGAAAAGAGCGATCTCGATGATTCTGCATACTTCGGACAGACGTCTCACCAAGATTATCGCAGAAAATGCATATTTCAGCTGGAAACCTCACGAAAACCATGATATATCCGGTTCTGCATATCCACCGAACTGCGGAGTGGTGAAAACCCCAGAAAAAGAGTTTCTCGCATTAAATAGCTCGAAAAGAGCGCTCTCGATGTTTCTGCATACTTCGGACAGATGTCTCACCTAGCTTATCGTAGAAAATGCATATCTCAGCATGAAACCCGACGAAAACCAAAATATCTCCGGTTCTGCATATCCAACGAACTGTGGAGTGGTGAAAACCCCAGAAAACGAGTTTCTCGCATTAAATAGCTCGAAAAGAGCGCTCTCGATGTTTCTGCATACTTCGGACAGATGTCTCACCAAGCTTATCGTAGAAAATGCATATCTCAGCATGAAACCCGACGAAAACCAAAATATCTCCGGTTCTGCATATCCAACGCACTGTGGAGTGGTGAAAACACCAGATAACGTGTTTCTCGCATTAAATAGCTCGAAACGAGCGATCTCGATGATTCTGCATACTTCGGACAGAAGTCTCACCACGATTATCGTAAAAAATGCATATCTCAGCTTGAAACCCCACGAAAACCAAGATATCGCTGGTTCTGCATATCAAACGCACTGTGGAGTGGTGCAAACACCAGATAACGTGTTTCTTGCATTAAATAGCTCGAAAAGAGCGATCTCGATGATTCTGCATAGTTCGAACAGAAGTCTCTCCAAGATTATCGCAGAAAATGCATATCTCAGCTTGAAACCCCTCGAAAACCAAGATATCACCTGTTCTGCATATCCATCGAACTGTGTTGTGGTGAAAACCCCAGAAAACGTGTTTCTCACATTAAATAGCTCGAAAAGAGCGATCTCGATGATTCTGCATACTTCGGACAGAAGTCTCTCCAAGATTATCGCAGAAAATGCATATCTAAACTTGAAACCCCTCGAAAACCAAGATATCACCTGTTCTGCATATCCAACGAACTGTGGTGTGGTGAAAACCCCAGAAAACGTGTTTCTCGCATTAAATAGCTCGAAAAGAGCGATCTCGATGATTCTGCATACTTCGGACAGAAGTCTCTCCAAGATTATCGCAGAAAATGCATATCTCAGCTTGAAACCCCTCGAAAACCAAGGTATCACCTGTTCTGCATATCCAACGAACTGTGGTGTGGTGAAAACCCCAGAAAACGTGTTTCTCGCATTAAATAGCTCCAAATGAGCGATCTCGATGATTCTGCATACTTCGGACAGAAGTCTCTCCAAGATTATCGCAGAAAATGCATATCTCACCTTGAAACCCCTCGAAAACCAAGATATCACCTGTTCTGCATATCCGAAGAACTGTGTGTCGTGAAAACCCCAGAAAACGTGTTTCTCGCATTAAATAGCTCGAAAAGAGCGATCTCGATGATTAAGCATACTTCGGACAGAAGTCTCACCAAGATTATCGTAAAAAATGCATATCTCAGCTTGAAACCCAACAAAAACCAAGATATCGCCGGTTCTGATTATCAAACGCACTGTGCAGTGGTGATAACACCAGATAACGTGTTTCTCGCATTAAACAGCTCGAAAAGAGCGATCTCGATGATTCTGCATACTTCGGACAGAAGTCTCTCCAAGATTATCGCAGAAAATGCATATCTAAACTTGAAACCCCTCGAAAACCAAGATATCACCTGTTCTGCATATCCAACGAACTGTGGTGTGGTGAAAACCCCAGAAAACGTGTTTCTCGCATTAAATAGCTCGAAAAGAGCGATCTCGATGATTCTGCATACTTCGGACAGAAGTCTCTCCAAGATTATCGCAGAAAATGCATATCTCAGCTTCAAACCCCTCGAAAACCAAGGTATCACCTGTTCTGCATATCCAACGAACTGTGGTGTGGTGAAAACCCCAGAAAACGTGTTTCTCGCATTAAATAGCTCCAAATGAGCGATCTCGATGATTCTGCATACTTCGGACAGAAGTCTCTCCAAGATTATCGCAGAAAATGCATATCTCACCTTGAAACCCCTCGAAAACCAAGATATCACCTGTTCTGCATATCCGAAGAACTGTGTGTCGTGAAAACCCCAGAAAACGTGTTTCTCGCATTAAATAGCTCGAAAAGAGCGATCTCGATGATTAAGCATACTTCGGACAGAAGTCTCACCAAGATTATCGTAAAAAATGCATATCTCAGCTTGAAACCCAACAAAAACCAAGATATCGCCGGTTCTGATTATCAAACGCACTGTGCAGTGGTGATAACACCAGGTAACTTGTTTCTCGCATTAAATAGCTCGAAAAGAGCGATCTCGATGACTCTGCATACTTCGGACAGAAGTCTCACCAAGATTATCGCAGAAAATGCATATCTGAGCTTGAAACCCCACGAAAACCAAGATATCGTCGGTTCTGCATATCATTCGCCCTGTGGAGTGGTGAAAACACCAGATCACGTGTTTCTCGCATTAAGTAGCTCGAAACGAGCGATCTCGATGATTAAGCATACTTCGGACAGAAGTCTCACCTAGATTATCGCAGAAATTGCATATCTCAGTTTGAATCCCCACGAAAACCAGACATTGCCGGTTCTGCATATCAAACCAACTGTGGAGTGGTGAAAACACCAGACAACGTGTTTCTCGCTTTAAATAGATTGAAAAGTGCGATCTCGATGTTTCTGCATACTTCGGACAGATGTTTCACCTAGATTATCGCAGCAAATGCATATTTCAGCTGGAAACCCCACGAAAACCAAGACATCTCCTGTTCTGCATATCCAACGAACTGTGGATTGGTGAAAACACCAGATAACTTGTTTCTCGCATTAAATTGCTCGAGAAGAGCGATCTCGATGATTCTGCATACTTCGGACAGGAGTCTCACCAAGATTATCGCAGAAAATGCATATCTCATCTTGAAACCCCACGAAAACCAAGATATCGCTGGTTCTGCATATCAAACGCACTGTGGAGTGTTCAATACACCAGATAACGTGGTTCTCGCATTAAATAGCTCGAAACGAGCGATCTAGAAGATTCTGCATACTTCTGACTGAAGTCTCACCAATATTATCGCAGAAAATGCATATCTCAGCTTGAAACCTCACGAAAATCAAGATGGCGCCGGTTCTGCATATCAAACGCACTGTGGAGTGGTCAATACACCAGATAACGTGTTTCTCGCATTAAACAGCTCGAATAGAGCGATCTCGATGATACTGCATACTTCTGACAGAGGACTCACCAAGATTATCACAGAAAATGCATATTTCAGCTGGAAACCCCACGAAAACCAAGTTATCGGCGGCTCTACATATCAAACGCACTGTGGAATGGTCAAAACACCAGAAAACTTGTTTTTTCGCATTAAATAGCTCGAAACGAACGATCTACATGATTCTGCATACTTCTGACAGAAGACTCACCAAGATTATCGCAGAAAATGCATATTTCAGCTGGAAACCCCACGAAAACCAAGATGTCGCCGGTTCTGCATGTCAGGCGCAATGTGGAGTGGTGAAAACACCAGATAACGTGTTTCTCGCATTAAATAGCGCGAATAGAGCGATCTCGGTGATTCTGCATACTTCTGACAGAAGACTCACCAGGTTTATCGCAGAAAATGCATATCTCAGCTGGAAACCCCACGAAAACCAAGTTATCGGCGGCTCTACATATCAAATCACTGTGGAGTGGTCAATACACCAGATAACGTGTTTGTCGCATTAAATAGCTCGAAGAGAGCGATCTAGATGATTCTGCATACTTCGGACAGAAGTCTCTCCAAGATTATCGCAGAAAATGCATATCTCAGCTTGAAACCCCTCGAAAACCAAGGTATCACCTGTTCTGCATATCCAACGAACTGTGGTGTGGTGAAAACCCCAGAAAACGTGTTTCTCGCATTAAATAGCTCCAAATGAGCGATCTCGATGATTCTGCATACTTCGGACAGAAGTCTCTCCAAGATTATCGCAGAAAATGCATATCTCACCTTGAAACCCCTCGAAAACCAAGATATCACCTGTTCTGCATATCCGAAGAACTGTGTGTCGTGAAAACCCCAGAAAACGTGTTTCTCGCATTAAATAGCTCGAAAAGAGCGATCTCGATGATTAAGCATACTTCGGACAGAAGTCTCACCAAGATTATCGTAAAAAATGCATATCTCAGCTTGAAACCCAACAAAAACCAAGATATCGCCGGTTCTGATTATCAAACGCACTGTGCAGTGGTGATAACACCAGATAACGTGTTTCTCGCATTAAACAGCTCGAAAAGAGCGATCTCGATGATTCTGCATACTTCGGACAGAAGTCTCTCCAAGATTATCGCAGAAAATGCATATCTAAACTTGAAACCCCTCGAAAACCAAGATATCACCTGTTCTGCATATCCAACGAACTGTGGTGTGGTGAAAACCCCAGAAAACGTGTTTCTCGCATTAAATAGCTCGAAAAGAGCGATCTCGATGATTCTGCATACTTCGGACAGAAGTCTCTCCAAGATTATCGCAGAAAATGCATATCTCAGCTTCAAACCCCTCGAAAACCAAGGTATCACCTGTTCTGCATATCCAACGAACTGTGGTGTGGTGAAAACCCCAGAAAACGTGTTTCTCGCATTAAATAGCTCCAAATGAGCGATCTCGATGATTCTGCATACTTCGGACAGAAGTCTCTCCAAGATTATCGCAGAAAATGCATATCTCACCTTGAAACCCCTCGAAAACCAAGATATCACCTGTTCTGCATATCCGAAGAACTGTGTGTCGTGAAAACCCCAGAAAACGTGTTTCTCGCATTAAATAGCTCGAAAAGAGCGATCTCGATGATTAAGCATACTTCGGACAGAAGTCTCACCAAGATTATCGTAAAAAATGCATATCTCAGCTTGAAACCCAACAAAAACCAAGATATCGCCGGTTCTGATTATCAAACGCACTGTGCAGTGGTGATAACACCAGGTAACTTGTTTCTCGCATTAAATAGCTCGAAAAGAGCGATCTCGATGACTCTGCATACTTCGGACAGAAGTCTCACCAAGATTATCGCAGAAAATGCATATCTGAGCTTGAAACCCCACGAAAACCAAGATATCGTCGGTTCTGCATATCATTCGCCCTGTGGAGTGGTGAAAACACCAGATCACGTGTTTCTCGCATTAAGTAGCTCGAAACGAGCGATCTCGATGATTAAGCATACTTCGGACAGAAGTCTCACCTAGATTATCGCAGAAATTGCATATCTCAGTTTGAATCCCCACGAAAACCAGACATTGCCGGTTCTGCATATCAAACCAACTGTGGAGTGGTGAAAACACCAGACAACGTGTTTCTCGCTTTAAATAGATCGAAAAGTGCGATCTCGATGTTTCTGCATACTTCGGACAGATGTTTCACCTAGATTATCGCAGCAAATGCATATTTCAGCTGGAAACCCCACGAAAACCAAGACATCTCCTGTTCTGCATATCCAACGAACTGTGGATTGGTGAAAACACCAGATAACTTGTTTCTCGCATTAAATTGCTCGAGAAGAGCGATCTCGATGATTCTGCATACTTCGGACAGGAGTCTCACCAAGATTATCGCAGAAAATGCATATCTCATCTTGAAACCCCACGAAAACCAAGATATCGCTGGTTCTGCATATCAAACGCACTGTGGAGTGTTCAATACACCAGATAACGTGGTTCTCGCATTAAATAGCTCGAAACGAGCGATCTAGAAGATTCTGCATACTTCTGACTGAAGTCTCACCAATATTATCGCAGAAAATGCATATCTCAGCTTGAAACCTCACGAAAATCAAGATGGCGCCGGTTCTGCATATCAAACGCACTGTGGAGTGGTCAATACACCAGATAACGTGTTTCTCGCATTAAACAGCTCGAATAGAGCGATCTCGATGATACTGCATACTTCTGACAGAGGACTCACCAAGATTATCACAGAAAATGCATATTTCAGCTGGAAACCCCACGAAAACCAAGTTATCGGCGGCTCTACATATCAAACGCACTGTGGAATGGTCAAAACACCAGAAAACTTGTTTTTTCGCATTAAATAGCTCGAAACGAACGATCTACATGATTCTGCATACTTCTGACAGAAGACTCACCAAGATTATCGCAGAAAATGCATATTTCAGCTGGAAACCCCACGAAAACCAAGATGTCGCCGGTTCTGCATGTCAGGCGCAATGGGGAGTGGTGAAAACACCAGATAACGTGTTTCTCGCATTAAATAGCGCGAATAGAGCGATCTCGGTGATTCTGCATACTTCTGACAGAAGACTCACCAGGTTTATCGCAGAAAATGCATATCTCAGCTGGAAACCCCACGAAAACCAAGTTATCGGCGGCTCTACATATCAAATCACTGTGGAGTGGTCAATACACCAGATAACGTGTTTGTCGCATTAAATAGCTCGAAGAGAGCGATCTAGATGATTCTGCATACTGCTGACAGAAGACTCACCAAGATTATCGCAGAAAATGCGTATCTCAACTTGAAACCCGACGAAATCCAAGGTGTCGCCGGTTCTGCATATCAAACGCACTGTGGGGTGGTGAAAACACCAGAAAACGTGTTTCTCGCATTAACTAGCTCGAAAAGAGCGATCTCGATGTTTCTGCATACTTCTCATAGATGAAACACCAAGATTATCGCAGAAAATGCATATTTCAGCTGGAATCCCCACGAAAACCAAGGTGTCGCCGGTTCTGCATATCAAACGCACTGTGGGGTGGTGAAAACACCAGAAAACGTGTTTCTCGCATTAACTAGCTCGAAAAGAGCGATCTCGATGTTTCTGCATACTTCTCATAGATGAAACACCAAGATTATCGCAGAAAATGCATATTTCAGCTGGAATCCCCACGAAAACCAAGATGTCGCCGGTTCTGCATATCAAACGCACTGTGGAGTGGTCAAAACACCAGATAACGTGTTTCTCGCATTAAATAGCTCGAAAAGAGCGATCTCGATGATTCTACATACTTCGGACAGACGTCTCACCATGATTATCGCAGAAAATGCATATTTCAGCTGGAAACCCCACGAAAACCAAGATGTCGCCGGTTCTGCATATCAAACGTACTGTGGAATGTTGAAAACACCAGAAAACTTGTTTTTTCGCATTAAATAGCTCGAAACGAGCGATCGAGATGATTCTACATACTTCTGAGTGAAATCTCACCAAGATTATCGTTGAAAATGCATATCTCAGCTTGAAACCCGACGAAAACCAAGATATCGCCGGTTTTGCATATCAAACGCACTGTGGAGTGGTCAATACACCAGATAACGTGTTTCTCGCATTAAATATCTCGAAACGAACGATCTAGAAGATTCTGCATACTTCTGACTGAAGTCTCACCAAGATTATCGTTGAAAATGCATATCTCAGCTTGAAACCCGACGAAAACCAAGATATCGCCGGTTTTGCATATCAAACGCACTGTGGAGTGGTGAAAACACCAGATAACGTGTTTCTCGCATTAAATAGCGCGAATAGAGCGATCTCGGTGATTCTGCATACTTCTGACAGAAGACTCACCAGGTTTATCGCAGAAAATGCATATGTCAGCTGGAAACCCCACGAAAACCAAGTTATCGGCGGCTCTACATATCAAATCACTGTGGAGTGGTCAATACACCAGATAACGTGTTTGTCGCATTAAATAGCTCGAAGAGAGCGATCTAGATGATTCTGCATACTGCTGACAGAAGACTCACCAAGATTATCGCAGAAAATGCGTATCTCAACTTGAAACCCGACGAAATCCAAGGTGTCGCCGGTTCTGCATATCAAACGCACTGTGGGGTGGTGAAAACACCAGAAAACGTGTTTCTCGCATTAACTAGCTCGAAAAGAGCGATCTCGATGTTTCTGCATACTTCTCATAGATGAAACACCAAGATTATCGCAGAAAATGCATATTTCAGCTGGAATCCCCACGAAAACCAAGGTGTCGCCGGTTCTGCATATCAAACGCACTGTGGGGTGGTGAAAACACCAGAAAACGTGTTTCTCGCATTAACTAGCTCGAAAAGAGCGATCTCGATGTTTCTGCATACTTCTCATAGATGAAACACCAAGATTATCGCAGAAAATGCATATTTCAGCTGGAATCCCCACGAAAACCAAGATGTCGCCGGTTCTGCATATCAAACGCACTGTGGAGTGGTCAAAACACCAGATAACGTGTTTCTCGCATTAAATAGCTCGAAAAGAGCGATCTCGATGATTCTACATACTTCGGACAGACGTCTCACCATGATTATCGCAGAAAATGCATATTTCAGCTGGAAACCCCACGAAAACCAAGATGTCGCCGGTTCTGCATATCAAACGTACTGTGGAATGTTGAAAACACCAGAAAACTTGTTTTTTCGCATTAAATAGCTCGAAACGAGCGATCGAGATGATTCTACATACTTCTGAGTGAAATCTCACCAAGATTATCGTTGAAAATGCATATCTCAGCTTGAAACCCGACGAAAACCAAGATATCGCCGGTTTTGCATATCAAACGCACTGTGGAGTGGTCAATACACCAGATAACGTGTTTCTCGCATTAAATATCTCGAAACGAACGATCTAGAAGATTCTGCATACTTCTGACTGAAGTCTCACCAAGATTATCGTTGAAAATGCATATCTCAGCTTGAAACCCGACGAAAACCAAGATATCGCCGGTTTTGCATATCAAACGCACTGTGGAGTGGTCAATACACCAGGTAACGTGTTTCTCGCATTAAATAGCTCGAATAGAGCGATCTCGATGATTCTGCATACTTCTGACAGAGGACTCACCAAGATTATCGCAGAAAATGCATATTTCAGCTGGAAACCCCACGAAAACCAAGATATCGCCGGTTCTGCATATCAAACGTACTGTGGAATGTTGAAAACACCAGAAAACTTGTTTTTTCGCATTAAATAGCTCGAAACGAGCGATCGAGATGATTCTGCATACTTCTGAGTGAAATCTCACCAAGATTATCGTTGAAAATGCATATCTCAGCTTGAAACCCGACGAAAACCAAGATATCGCCGGTTTTGCATATCAAACGCACTGTGGAGTTGTCAATACACCAGATAACGTGTTTTTCGCATTAAATAGATCGAAACGAGCGATCTAGATGATTCTGCAAACTTCTGACAGAAGTCTCACCAAGATTATCGCAGAAAATGCATATCTCAGCTTGAAACCCGACGAAAACCAGGATATCGCCGGTTTTGCATATCAAACGCACTGTGGAGTGGTCAATACACCAGATAACGTGTTTCTCGCATTAAATAGCTCGAAACGAGCGATCTAGAAGATTCTGTATACTTCTTACTGCAGTCTCACCAATATTATCGCAGAAAATGCATATCTCAGCTTGAAACCTCACGAAAATCAAGATGGCGCCGGTTCTGCATATCAAACGCACTGTGGAGTGGTCAATACACCAGATAACGTGTTTCTCGCATTAAATGGCTCGAAAAGAGCGATCTCGATGTTTCCGCATACTTCTGACTGAAGTCTTACCAATATTATCGCAGAAAATGCATATTTCAGCTGGAAACCCCACGAAAACCAAGTTATCGGCGGCTCTACATATCAAACGCACTGTGGAGTGGTCAAAACACCAGAAAACTTGTTTTTTCGCATTAAATAGCTCGAAACGAGCGATCTAGATGATTCTGCATACTTCTGACTAAAGTCTCACCAAGATTATCGTAGAAAATGCATATCTCAGCTGGAAACCCCACGAAAACCAAGATATCGCCGGTTCTGCATATCAAACGCCCTGTGGAGTGATGAAAACACCAGATAACATGTTTCTCGCATTAAATAGCTCGAAAAGAGCAATCTCCAAGATTCTGCATACTTCTGACAGAAGTCTCACCAAGATAATCGCAGAAAATGCATATCTCAGCTTGAAACCTCACGAAAACCAAGTTATCTCCGGTTCTGCATATCAGACGCACTGTGGAGTGGTGAAAACACCAGAAAACGTGTTTCTCGCATTAACTAGCTGGAAAAGAGCGTTCACGATGATTCTGCATACTTCTCATAGATGAAACACCAAGATTATCGCACAAAATGCATATCTCAGCTTGATACCCGACGAAAGTCTAGATGTCGTCGGTTCTGCATATCAAACGCACTGTGGAGTGGTGAAATCACCACATAAGGTGTTTCTCGCATTAAATAGCTCGAAAAGAGCGATCTAGAAAATTCTGTATACTTCTGACTGAAATCTCACCAAGATTATCGTTGAAAATGCATATTTCAGCTGGAAACCCCACGAAAACCAAGATGTCGCCGGTTCTGCAAATCAAACGCACTGGGGAGTGGTCAATACACCAGATAACGTGGTTCTCGCATTAAGTAGCTCGAAAAGAGTGATCTAGATGATTCTGCATACTGCTGACAGAAGACCCACCAAGATTATCGCAGAAAATGCATATCTCAGCTTGAAACCCGACGAAAACCAGGATATCGCCGGTTTTGCATATCAAACGCACTGTGGAGTGGTCAATACACCAGATAACGTGTTTCTCGCATTAAATAGCTCGAAACGAGCGATCTAGAAGATTCTGTATACTTCTTACTGCAGTCTCACCAATATTATCGCAGAAAATGCATATCTCAGCTTGAAACCTCACGAAAATCAAGATGGCGCCGGTTCTGCATATCAAACGCACTGTGGAGTGGTCAATACACCAGATAACGTGTTTCTCGCATTAAATAGCTCGAAAAGAGCGATCTCGATGTTTCCGCATACTTCTGACTGAAGTCTTACCAATATTATCGCAGAAAATGCATATTTCAGCTGGAAACCCCACGAAAACCAATTTATCGGCGGCTCTACATATCAAACGCACTGTGGAGTGGTCAAAACACCAGAAAACTTGTTTTTTCGCATTAAATAGCTCGAAACGAGCGATCTAGATGATTCTGCATACTTCTGACTAAAGTCTCACCAAGATTATCGTAGAAAATGCATATCTCAGCTGGAAACCCCACGAAAACCAAGATATCGCCGGTTCTGCATATCAAACGCCCTGTGGAGTGATGAAAACACCAGATAACATGTTTCTCGCATTAAATAGCTCGAAAAGAGCAATCTCCAAGATTCTGCATACTTCTGACAGAAGTCTCACCAAGATAATCGCAGAAAATGCATATCTCAGCTTGAAACCTCACGAAAACCAAGTTATCTCCGGTTCTGCATATCAGACGCACTGTGGAGTGGTGAAAACACCAGAAAACGTGTTTCTCGCATTAACTAGCTGGAAAAGAGCGTTCACGATGATTCTGCATACTTCTTATAGATGAAACACCAAGATTATCGCAGAAAATGCATATCTCAGCTTGATACCCGACGAAGGTCTAGATGTCGTCGGTTCTGCATATCAAACGCACTGTGGAGTGGTGAAATCACCACATAAGGTGTTTCTCGCATTAAATAGCTCGAAAAGAGCGATCTAGAAAATTCTGTATACTTCTGACTGAAATCTCACCAAGATTATCGTTGAAAATGCATATTTCAGCTGGAAACCCCACGAAAACCAAGATGTCGCCGGTTCTGCAAATCAAACGCACTGGGGAGTGGTCAATACACCAGATAACGTGGTTCTCGCATTAAGTAGCTCGAAAAGAGTGATCTAGATGATTCTGCATACTGCTGACAGAAGACCCACCAAGATTATCGCAGACAATGCATATCTCAGGTGGAAACACCACGAAAACCACGATATCGTCGGTTCTGCATATCAGACGCACTGTGGAATGTTGAAAACACCAGAAAACGTGTTTCTCGCATTAGCTAACTCGAAAAGAGCGTTCTCGATCATTCTGCATACTTCTCATAGATGAAACACCAAGATCATCGCAGAAAATGCATATTTCAGCTGGAAACCCCGCGAAGACCAAGTTATCGGCGGCTCTACATATCATACGCACTGTGGAGTGGTCAAAACAACAGAAAACTTGTTTTTTCGCATTAAATAGCTCGAAACGAGCGATCTAGATGATTCTGCATACTTCTGACTAAAGTCTCACCAAGATTATCGCAGAAAATGCATATCTCAGCTGGAAACCCCACGAAAACCAAGATATCGCCGGTTCTGCATATCAAACGCCCTGTGGAGTGATGAAAACACCAGATAACATGTTTCTCGCATTAAATAGCTCGAAAAGAGCGATCTCGAAGATTCTGCATACTTCTGACAGTAGTCTCACCAAGATTATCGTAGAAAATGCATATCTCAGCTTGAAACCCGACGAAATCCAAGATGTCGCCGGTTCTGCATATCAAACGCACTGTGGAATGTTGAAAACACCAGAAAACTTGTTTTTTCGCATTAAATAGCTTGAAAAGAGCGATCTAGATGATTCTGCATACTTCTGACTGAAGTCTCACCAAGATTATCGCAGAAAATCCATATCTCAGCTGGAAAACATCACGAAAATCAAGATGTCGCCGGTTCTGCATATCAAACGCACTGTGGAGTCGTGAAAACAACCAGACAACGTGTTTCTCGCATTAAATAGCTCGAAAAGAGCGATCCCGATGATTCTGCATACTTCTGACAGAAGTCTCACCAAGATTATCGTTGAAAATGCATATCTCAGCTTGATACCCGACGAAAGCCAAGATGTCGCTGGTTCTGCATATCAAACGCACTGTGGAGTGGTGAAAACACCAGATAACGTGTTTCTCGCATTATGTAGCTCGAAAACAGCGTCCTCGAAGATTCTGCATACTTCTGACAGAAGTATCACCATGATTATCGCAGAAAAGGCATATCTCAGCTTGAAAACCCACGAAAACCAAGATGTCGCCGGTTCTGCATATCAAACGCACTGTGGAGTGGTCAAAACACCAGATAACGTGTTTCTCGCATTAAATAGCTCGAAAAGAGCGATCTCGATGATTCTACATACTTCGGACAGACGTCTCACCATGATTATCGCAGAAAATGCATATTTCAGCTGGAAACCCCACGAAAACCAAGATGTCGCCGGTTCTGCATATCAAACGTACTGTGGAATGTTGAAAACACCAGAAAACTTGTTTTTTCGCATTAAATAGCTCGAAACGAGCGATCGAGATGATTCTACATACTTCTGAGTGAAATCTCACCAAGATTATCGTTGAAAATGCATATCTCAGCTTGAAACCCGACGAAAACCAAGATATCGCCGGTTTTGCATATCAAACGCACTGTGGAGTGGTCAATACACCAGATAACGTGTTTCTCGCATTAAATATCTCGAAACGAACGATCTAGAAGATTCTGCATACTTCTGACTGAAGTCTCACCAAGATTATCGTTGAAAATGCATATCTCAGCTTGAAACCCGACGAAAACCAAGATATCGCCGGTTTTGCATATCAAACGCACTGTGGAGTGGTCAATACACCAGGTAACGTGTTTCTCGCATTAAATAGCTCGAAACGAGCGATCTCGATGATTCTGCATACTTCTGACAGAGGACTCACCAAGATTATCGCAGAAAATGCATATTTCAGCTGGAAACCCCACGAAAACCAAGATATCGCCGGTTCTGCATATCAAACGTACTGTGGAATGTTGAAAACACCAGAAAACTTGTTTTTTCGCATTAAATAGCTCGAAACGAGCGATCGAGATGATTCTGCATACTTCTGAGTGAAATCTCACCAAGATTATCGTTGAAAATGCATATCTCAGCTTGAAACCCGACGAAAACCAAGATATCGCCGGTTCTGCATATCAAACGCCCTGTGGAGTGATGAAAACACCAGATAACATGTTTCTCGCATTAAATAGCTCGAAAAGAGCAATCTCCAAGATTCTGCATACTTCTGACAGAAGTCTCACCAAGATAATCGCAGAAAATGCATATCTCAGCTTGAAACCTCACGAAAACCAAGTTATCTCCGGTTCTGCATATCAGACGCACTGTGGAGTGGTGAAAACACCAGAAAACGTGTTTCTCGCATTAACTAGCTGGAAAAGAGCGTTCACGATGATTCTGCATACTTCTCATAGATGAAACACCAAGATTATCGCACAAAATGCATATCTCAGCTTGATACCCGACGAAAGTCTAGATGTCGTCGGTTCTGCATATCAAACGCACTGTGGAGTGGTGAAATCACCACATAAGGTGTTTCTCGCATTAAATAGCTCGAAAAGAGCGATCTAGAAAATTCTGTATACTTCTGACTGAAATCTCACCAAGATTATCGTTGAAAATGCATATTTCAGCTGGAAACCCCACGAAAACCAAGATGTCGCCGGTTCTGCAAATCAAACGCACTGGGGAGTGGTCAATACACCAGATAACGTGGTTCTCGCATTAAGTAGCTCGAAAAGAGTGATCTAGATGATTCTGCATACTGCTGACAGAAGACCCACCAAGATTATCGCAGAAAATGCATATCTCAGCTTGAAACCCGACGAAAACCAGGATATCGCCGGTTTTGCATATCAAACGCACTGTGGAGTGGTCAATACACCAGATAACGTGTTTCTCGCATTAAATAGCTCGAAACGAGCGATCTAGAAGATTCTGTATACTTCTTACTGCAGTCTCACCAATATTATCGCAGAAAATGCATATCTCAGCTTGAAACCTCACGAAAATCAAGATGGCGCCGGTTCTGCATATCAAACGCACTGTGGAGTGGTCAATACACCAGATAACGTGTTTCTCGCATTAAATAGCTCGAAAAGAGCGATCTCGATGTTTCCGCATACTTCTGACTGAAGTCTTACCAATATTATCGCAGAAAATGCATATTTCAGCTGGAAACCCCACGAAAACCAATTTATCGGCGGCTCTACATATCAAACGCACTGTGGAGTGGTCAAAACACCAGAAAACTTGTTTTTTCGCATTAAATAGCTCGAAACGAGCGATCTAGATGATTCTGCATACTTCTGACTAAAGTCTCACCAAGATTATCGTAGAAAATGCATATCTCAGCTGGAAACCCCACGAAAACCAAGATATCGCCGGTTCTGCATATCAAACGCCCTGTGGAGTGATGAAAACACCAGATAACATGTTTCTCGCATTAAATAGCTCGAAAAGAGCAATCTCCAAGATTCTGCATACTTCTGACAGAAGTCTCACCAAGATAATCGCAGAAAATGCATATCTCAGCTTGAAACCTCACGAAAACCAAGTTATCTCCGGTTCTGCATATCAGACGCACTGTGGAGTGGTGAAAACACCAGAAAACGTGTTTCTCGCATTAACTAGCTGGAAAAGAGCGTTCACGATGATTCTGCATACTTCTCATAGATGAAACACCAAGATTATCGCAGAAAATGCATATCTCAGCTTGATACCCGACGAAGGTCTAGATGTCGTCGGTTCTGCATATCAAACGCACTGTGGAGTGGTGAAATCACCACATAAGGTGTTTCTCGCATTAAATAGCTCGAAAAGAGCGATCTAGAAAATTCTGTATACTTCTGACTGAAATCTCACCAAGATTATCGTTGAAAATGCATATTTCAGCTGGAAACCCCACGAAAACCAAGATGTCGCCGGTTCTGCAAATCAAACGCACTGGGGAGTGGTCAATACACCAGATAACGTGGTTCTCGCATTAAGTAGCTCGAAAAGAGTGATCTAGATGATTCTGCATACTGCTGACAGAAGACCCACCAAGATTATCGCAGAAAATGCATATCTCAGGTGGAAACACCACGAAAACCACGATATCGTCGGTTCTGCATATCAGACGCACTGTGGAATGTTGAAAACACCAGAAAACGTGTTTCTCGCATTAGCTAACTCGAAAAGAGCGTTCTCGATCATTCTGCATACTTCTCATAGATGAAACACCAAGATCATCGCAGAAAATGCATATTTCAGCTGGAAACCCCGCGAAGACCAAGTTATCGGCGGCTCTACATATCATACGCACTGTGGAGTGGTCAAAACAACAGAAAACTTGTTTTTTCGCATTAAATAGCTCGAAACGAGCGATCTAGATGATTCTGCATACTTCTGACTAAAGTCTCACCAAGATTATCGCAGAAAATGCATATCTCAGCTGGAAACCCCACGAAAACCAAGATATCGCCGGTTCTGCATATCAAACGCCCTGTGGAGTGATGAAAACACCAGATAACATGTTTCTCGCATTAAATAGCTCGAAAAGAGCGAACTCGAAGATTCTGCATACTTCTGACAGTAGTCTCACCAAGATTATCGTAGAAAATGCATATCTCAGCTTGAAACCCGACGAAATCCAAGATGTCGCCGGTTCTGCATATCAAACGCACTGTGGAATGTTGAAAACACCAGAAAACTTGTTTTTTCGCATTAAATAGCTTGAAAAGAGCGATGTAGATGATTCTGCATACTTCTGACTGAAGTCTCACCAAGATTATCGCAGAAAATCCATATCTCAGCTGGAAAACATCACGAAAATCAAGATGTCGCCGGTTCTGCATATCAAACGCACTGTGGAGTCGTGAAAACAACCAGACAACGTGTTTCTCGCATTAAATAGCTCGAAAAGAGCGATCCCGATGATTCTGCATACTTCTGACAGAAGTCTCACCAAGATTATCGTTGAAAATGCATATCTCAGCTTGATACCCGACGAAAGCCAAGATGTCGCTGGTTCTGCATATCAAACGCACTGTGGAGTGGTGAAAACACCAGATAACGTGTTTCTCGCATTATGTAGCTCGAAAACAGCGTCCTCGAAGATTCTGCATACTTCTGACAGAAGTATCACCATGATTATAGCAGAAAAAGCATATCTCAGCTTGAAAACCCACGAAAAGCAAGATTTCGCCGGTTCTGCATGTCAAACGTACTGTGTAGTGGTGAATACACCAGAAAACGAGTTTCTCGCATTAAATAGCTCGAAAAGAGCGATCTCGATGATTCTGCATACTTCTGACAGAAGTCTCACCAAGATTATCGTAGAAAATGCATATCTCAGTATGAACCCCGACGAAATCCAAGATGCCGCCGGTTCTGCATATCAAACGCACTGTGGAGTGGTGAATTCACCAGAAAACGTGTTTCTCGCATTAAATAGCTCGAAATAAGCGATCTAGATGATTCTGCATACTTCTGACAGAAGACTCACCAAGATTATCGCAGAAAATGCATATCTCAGCTGGAAACACCACGAAAATCAAGATATCGCCGGTTCTGCATATCAAACGCACTGTGGAGTGGTGAAAACACCAGAAATCGTGTTTCTCGCATTAAGTAGCTCGAAAAGAGCGATCTCGAAGATTCTGCATACTTCTGACAGAAGTCTCACCAAGATTATCGTAGAAAATGCATATCTCAGCTTGAAACCCGACGAAATCCAAGATGTCGCCGGTTCTGCATATCAAACGCACTGTGGAATGTTGAAAACACTAGAAAACTTGTTTTTTCGCATTAAATAGCTTGAAAAGAGCGATCTAGATGATTCTGCATACCTCTGACTGAAGTCTCACCAAGATTATCGCAGAAAATCCATATCTCAGCTTGAAACATCACGAAAATTAAGATGTCGCCGGTTCTGCATATCAAACGCACTGTGGAGTCGTGAAAACAACCAGACAACGTGTTTCTCGCATTAAATAGCTCGAAAAGGGCGATCCCGATGATTCTGCATACTTCTGACAGAAGTCTCACCAAGATTATCGTTGAAAATGCATATCTCAGCTTGATACCCGACGAAAGCCAAGATGTCGCTGGTTCTGCATATCAAACGCACTGTGGAGTGGTGAAAACCCCAGATAACGTGTTTCTCGCATTATGTAGCTCGAAAAGAGCAATCTCCAAGATTCTGCATACTTCTGACAGAACTCTCACCAAGATAATCGCAGAAAATGCATATCTCAGGTTGAAATCTCACGAAATTCAAGATGTCGCCTGTTCTGGATATCAAACGCACTGTGGTGTCGTGAAAACACCAGATAACGTGTTTCTCGCATTAAATAGCTCGAAAAGAGCGATCTCGAAGATTCTGCATACTTCTGACGGAAGTCTCACCAAGATTATCGTAGAAAATGCATATCTCAGGTTGAAATCTCACGAAAATCAAGATGTCGCCGGTTCTGCATATCAAACGCACTGAGGAGTGGCGAAAACAACAGATAACGTGTTTCTCGCATTAAATAGCTCGAAAAGAGGGGTCCCGATGATTCTGCATACTACTGACAGAAGACTCACCAAGATTATCGACGAAAATGCATATCTCAGGTTGAAATCTCACGAAAATCTAGATGTCGCCGGTTCTGGATATCAAACGCACTGTGGTGTCGTGAAAACACTAGAAAACTTGTTTATTCGCATTAAATAGCTTGAAAAGAGCGATCTAGATGATTCTGCATACTTCTGACTGAAGTCTCACCAAGATTATCGCAGAAAATCCATATCTCAGCTTGAAACATCACGAAAATTAAGATGTCGCCGGTTCTGCAAATCAAACGCACTGTGGAGTGGTGAAAACAACCAGATAACGTGTTTCTCGCATTAAATAGCTCGAGAAGTGCGATCCCGATGATTATGCATACTTCTGACAGAAGTCTCACCAAGATAATCGCAGAAAATGCATATCTCAGCTTGAAACCTCACGAAAACCAAGTTATCTCCGGTTCTGCATATCAGACGCACTGTGGAATGTTGAAAACACCAGAAAACGTGTTTCAGGCATTAACTAACTCGAAAAGAGCGTTCTCGAACATTCTGCATACTTCTCATAGATGAAACACCAAGATCATCGCAGAAAATGCATATTTCAGCTGGAAACCCCGCGAAGACCAAGTTATCGGCGGCTCTACATATCATACGCACTGTGGAGTGGTCAAAACAACAGAAAACTTGTTTTTTCGCATTAAATAGCTCGAAACGAGCGATCTAGATGATTCTGCATACTTCTGACAGAAGACTCACCAAGATTATCGCAGAAAATGCATATCTCAGCTGGAAACACCACGAAAATCAAGATATCGCCGGTTCTGCATATCAAACGCACTGTGGAGTGGTGAAAACACCAGATATCGTGTTTCTCGCATTAAGTAGCTCGAAAAGAGCGATCTCGAAGATTCTGCATACTTCTGACAGAAGTCTCACAAAGATTATCGTAGAAAATGCATATCTCAGCTTGAAACCCGACGAAATCCAAGATGTCGCCGGTTCTGCATATCAAACGCACTGTGGAATGTTGAAAACACTAGAAAACTTGTTTTTTCGCATTAAATAGCTTGAAAAGAGCGATCTAGATGATTCTGCATACCTCTGACTGAAGTCTCACCAAGATTATCGCAGAAAATCCATATCTCAGCTTGAAACATCACGAAAATTCAGATGTCGCCGGTTCTGCATATCAAACGCACTGTGGAGTCGTGAAAACGACCAGACAACGTGTTTCTCGCATTAAATAGCTCGAAACGAGCGATCTAGATGATTTTGCATACTTCTGACTGAAATCTCACCATGATTATCGTTGAAAATGCATATTTCAGCTGGAAACCCCACGAAAACCAAGATGTCGCCGGTTCTGCATATCAAACGCACTGGGGAGTGGTCAATACACCAGATAACGTGGTTCGCGCATTAAGTAGCTCGAAAAGAGTGATCTAGATGATTCTGCATACTGCTGACAGAAGACCCACCAAGATTATCGCAGAAAATGCATATCTCAGCTGGAAACACCACGAAAACCACGATATCGTCGGTTCTGCATATCAGACGCACTGTGGAATGTTGAAAACACCAGAAAACGTGTTTCTCGCATTAAATAGCTTGAAAAGAGCGATCTAGATGATTCTGCATACCTCTGACTGAAGTCTCACCAAGATTATCGCAGAAAATCCATATCTCAGCTTGAAACATCACGAAAATTAAGATGTCGCCGGTTCTGCATATCAAACGCACTGTGGAGTCGTGAAAACAACCAGACAACGTGTTTCTCGCATTAAATAGCTCGAAAAGTGCGATCCCGATGATTCTGCATACTTCTGACAGAAATCTCACCAAGATTATCGTTGAAAATGCATATCTCAGCTGGATACCCCACGAAAACCAAGATATCGCCGGTTCTGCATATCAAACGCCCTGTGGAGTGATGAAAACACCAGATAACATGTTTCTCGCATTAAATAGCTCGAAAAGAGCGATCTCGAAGATTCTGCATACTTCTGACAGAAGTCTCACCAAGATTATCGTAGAAAATGCATATCTCAGCTTGAAACCCGACGAAATCCAAGATGTCGCCGGTTCTGCATATCAAACGCACTGTGGAGTGGTGAAAACACCAGATAACGTGTTTCTCGCATTATGTAGCTCGAAAAGAGCGTTCTCGAAGATTCTGCATACTTCTGACAGTAGTCTCACCAAGATTATCGACGAAAATGCATATCTCAGGTTGAAATCTCACGAAATTCAAGATGTCGCCTGTTCTGGATATCAAACGCACTGTGGTGTCGTGAAAACACCAGATAACGTGTTTCTCGCATTAAATAGCTCGAAAAGAGCGATCTCGAAGATTCTGCATACTTCTGACGGAAGTCTCACCAAGATTATCGTAGAAAATGCATATCTCAGGTTGAAATCTCACGAAAATCAAGATGTCGCCGGTTCTGCATATCAAACGCACTGCGGAGTGGTGAAAACACCAGATAACGTGTTTCTCGCATTAAATAGCTCGAAAAGAGGGGTCCCGATGATTCTGCATACTACTGACAGAAGACTCACCAAGATTATCGACGAAAATGCATATCTCAGGTTGAAATCTCACGAAAATCAAGATGTCGCCGGTTCTGCATATCAAACGCACTGCGAAGTGGTCAATACACCAGATAACGTGGTTCTCGCATTAACTAGCTCGAAAAGAGCGTTCACGATGATTCTGCATACTTCTCATAGATGAAACACCAAGATTATCGCAGAAAATGAATATCTCAGCTTGATACCCGACGAAAGTCAAGATGTCGTCGGTTCTGCATATCAAACGCACTGTGGAGTGGTGAAATCACCACATAAGGTGTTTCTCGCATTAAATAGCTCGAAAAGAGCGATCTAGAAGATTCTGTATACTTCTGACTGAAATCTCACCAAGATTATCGTTGAAAATGCATATTTCAGCTGGAAACCCCACGAAAACCAAGATGTCGCCGGTTCTGCATATCAAACGCACTGGGGAGTGGTCAATACACCAGATAACGTGGTTCTCGCATTAAGTAGCTCGAAAAGAGTGATCTAGATGATTCTGCATACTGCTGACAGAAGACCCACCAAGATTATCGCAGAGAATGCATATCTCAGCTGGAAACACCACGAAAACCACGATATCGTCGGTTCTGCATATCAGACGCACTGTGGAATGTTGAAAACACCAGAAAACGTGTTTCTCTCATTAACTAACTCGAAAAGAGCGTTCTCGATCATTCTGCATACTTCTCATAGATGAAACACCAAGATTATCGCAGAAAATGCATATCTCAGCTGGAAACACCACGAAAATCAAGATATCGCCGGTTCTGCATATCAAACGCACTGTGGAGGGGTGAAAACACCAGAAAACTTGTTTTTTCGCATTAAATAGCTCGAAACGAGCGATCTAGATGATTCTGCATACTTCTGACTAAAGTCTCACCAAGATTATCGTTGAAAATGCATATCTCAGCTTGATACCCGACGAAAGCCAAGATGTCGCTGTTTCTGCATATCAAACGCACTGTGGAGTGGTGAAAACACCAGATAACGTGTTTCTCGCATTATGTAGCTCGAAAAGAGCGTTCTCGAAGATTCTGCATACTTCTGACAGTAGTCTCACCAAGATTATCGACGAAAATGCATATCTCAGGTTGAAATCTCACGAAATTCAAGATGTCGCCTGTTCTGGATATCAAACGCACTGTGGTGTCGTGAAAACACCAGATAACGTGTTTCTCGCATTAAATAGCTCTAAAGAGCGATCTCGAAGATTCTGCATACTTCTGACGGAAGTCTCACCAAGATTATCGTAGAAAATGCATATCTCAGGTAGAAATCTCACGAAAATCAAGATGTCGCCGGTTCTGCATATCAAACGCACTGCGGATTGGTGAAAACAACAGATAACGTGTTTCTCGCATTAAATAGCTCGAAAAGAGGGGTCCCGATGATTCTGCATACTACTGACAGAAGACTCACCAAGATTATCGACGAAAATGCATATCTCATGTTGAAATCTCACGTAAATCTAGATGTCGCCGGTTCTGGATATCAAACGCACTGTGGTGTCGTGAAAACACTAGAAAACTTGTTTTTTCGCAGTAAATAGCTTGAAAAGAGCGATCTAGATGATTCTGCATACTTCTGACTGAAGTCTCACCAAGATTATCGCAGAAAATCCATATCTTAGATGGAAACATCACGAAAATTAAGATGTCGCCGGTTCTGCATATCAGACGCACTGTGGAGTGGTGAAAACACCAGAAAACGTGTTTCTCGCATTAACTAGCTCGAAAAGAGCGTTCACGATGATTCTGCATACTTCTCATAGATGAAACACCAAGATTATCGCAGAAAATGCATATCTCAGCTTGATACCCGACGAAAGTCAAGATGCCGTCGGTTCTGCATATCAAACGCACTGTGGAGTGGTGAAATCACCACATAAGGTGTTTCTCGCATTAAATAGCTCGAAAAGAGCGATCTAGAAGATTCTGTATACTTCTGACTGAAATCTCACCAAGATTATCGTTGAAAATGCATATTTCAGCTGGAAACCCCACGAAAACCAAGATGTCGCCGGTTCTGCATATCAAACGCACTGTGGAGTCGTGAAAACAACCAGACAACGTGTTTCTCGCATTAAATAGCTCGAAAAGAGCGATCCCGATGATTCTGCATACTTCTGACAGAAGTCTCACCAAGATAATCGTTGAAAATGCATATCTCAGCTTGATACCCGACGAAAGCCTAGATGTCGCTGGTTCTGCATATCAAACGCACTGTGGAGTGGTGAAAACACCAGATAACGTGTTTCTCGCATTATGTAGCTCGAAAACAGCGTTCTCGAAGATTCTGCATACTTCTGACAGAAGTCTCACCATGATTATCGCAGAAAAAGCATATCTCAGCTTGAAAACCCACGAAAAGCAAGATTCCGCCGGTTCTGCATGTCAAACGTACTGTGGAGTGGTGAATACACCAGAAAACGAGTTTCTCGCATTAAATAGCTCGAAAAGAGCGATCTCGATGATTCTGCATACTTCTGACAGAAGTCTCACCGAGATTATCGTAGAAAATGCATATCTCAGTATGAACCCCGACGAAATCCAAGATGTCGCCGGTTCTGCATATCAAACGCACTGTGGAGTGGTGAATACACCAGAAAACGTGTTTCTCGCATTAAATAGCTCGAAATAAGCGATCGAGATGATTCTGCATACTTCTGACAGAAGACTCACCAAGATTATCGCAGAAAATGCATATCTCAGCTGGAAACACCACGAAAATCAAGATATCGCCGGTTCTGCATATCAAACGCACTGTGGAGTGGTGAAAACACCAGATATCGTGTTTCTCGCATTAAGTAGCTCGAAAAGAGCGATCTCGAAGATTCTGCATACTTCTGACAGAAGTCTCACCAAGATTATCGTAGAAAATGCATATCTCAGCTTGAAACCAGACGAAATCCAAGATGTCGCCGGTTCTGCATATCAAACGCACTGTGGAATGTTGAAAACACTAGAAAACTTGTTTTTTCGCATTAAATAGCTTGAAAAGAGCGATCTAGATGATTCTGCATACCTCTGACTGAAGTCTCACCAAGATTATCGCAGAAAATCCATATCTCAGCTTGAAACATCACGAAAATTAAGATGTCGCCGGTTCTGCATATCAAACGCACTGTGGAGTCGTGAAAACAACCAAACAACGTGTTTCTCGCATTAAATAGCTCGAAAAGAGCGATCCCGATGATTCTGCATACTTCTGACAGAAGTCTCACCAAGATTATCGTTGAAAATGCATATCTCAGCTTGATACCCGACGAAAGCCAAGATGTCGCTGGTTCTGCATATCAAACGTACTGTGGAGTGGTGAAAACACCAGATAACGTGTTTCTCGCATTATGTAGCTCGAAAAGAGCGTTCTCGAAGATTCTGCATACTTCTGACAGAAGTCTCACCAAGATTATCGACGAAAATGCATATCTCAGGTTGAAATCTCACGAAATTCAAGATGTCGCCTGTTCTGGATATCAAACGCACTGTGGTGTCGTGAAAACACCAGATAACGTGTTTCTCGCATTAAATAGCTCGAAAAGAGCGATCTCGAAGATTCTGCATACTTCTGACGGAAGTCTCACCAAGATTATCGTAGAAAATGCATATCTCAGGTTGAAATCTCACGAAAATCAAGATGTCGCCGGTTCTGCATATCAAACGCACTGCGGAGTGGTGAAAACAACAGATAACGTGTTTCTCGCATTAAATAGCTCGAAAAGAGGGGTCCCGATGATTCTGCATACTACTGACAGAAGACTCACCTAGATTATCGACGAAAATGCATATCTCAGGTTGAAATCTCACTAAAATCTAGATGTCGCCGGTTCTGGATATCAAACGTACTGTGGAGTGGCGAATACACCAGAAAACGTGTTTCTCGCATTAAGTAGCTCGAAAAGAGCGATCTAGATGATTCTGCATACTTCTGACAGAAGACTCACCAAGATTATTGCAGAAAATGCATAACTCAGCTGGAAACACCACGAAAATCAAGATATCGCCGTTTCTGCATATCAAACGCACTGTGGAGTGGTGAAAACACCAGATATCGTGTTTCTCGCATTAAGTAGCTCGAAAAGAGCGATCTCGAAGATTCTGTATACTTCTGACAGAAGTCTCACCAAGATTATCGTAGAAAATGCATATCTCAGCTTGAAACCCGACGAAATCCAAGATGTCGCCGGTTCTGCATATCAAACGCACTGTGGAATGTTGAAAACACCAGAAAAATTGTTTTTTCGCATTAAATAGCTTGAAAAGAGCGATCTAGATGATTCTGCATACCTCTGACTGAAGTCTCACCAAGATTATCGCAGAAAATCCATATCTCAGCTTGAAACATCACGAAAATTAAGATGTCGCCGGTTCTGCATATCAAACGCACTGTGGAGTCGTGAAAACAACCAGACAACGTGTTTCTCGCATTAAATAGCTCGAAAAGAGCGATCCCGATGATTCTGCATACTTCTGACAGAAGTCTCACCAAGATTATCGTAGAAAATGCATATCTCAGCTTGAAACCCGACGAAATCCAAGATGTCGCCGGTTCTGCATATCAAACGCACTGTGGAATGTTGAAAACACCAGAAAAATTGTTTTTTCGCATTAAATAGCTTGAAAAGAGCGATCTAGATGATTCTGCATACCTCTGACAGAAGTCTCACCAAGATTATCGACGAAAATGCATATCTCAGGTTGAAATCTCACGAAATTCAAGATGTCGCCTGTTCTGGATATCAAACGCACTGTGGTGTCGTGAAAACACCAGATAACGTGTTTCTCGCATTAAATAGCTCGAAAAGAGGGGTCCCGATGATTCTGCATACTACTGACAGAAGACTCACCAAGATTATCGCAGAAAATGCATATCTCAGCTGGAAACACCACGAAAATCAAGATATCGCCGGTTCTGCATATCAAACGCACTGTGGAGTGGTGAAAACACCAGATATCGTGTTTCTCGCATTAAGTAGCTCGAAAAGAGCGATCTCGAAGATTCTGCATACTTCTGACAGAAATCTCACCAAGATTATCGTAGAAAATGCATATCTCAGCTTAAAACCCGACGAAATCCAAGATGTCGCCGGTTCTGCATATCAAACGCACTGTGGAATGTTGAAAACACTAGAAAACTTGTTTTTTCGCATTAAATAGCTTGAAAAGAGCGATCTAGATGATTCTGCATACCTCTGACTGAAGTCTCACCAAGGTTATCGCAGAAAATCCATATCTCATCTTGAAACATCACGAAAATTAAGATGTCGCCGGTTCTGCATATCAAACGCACTGTGGAGTCGTGAAAACAACCAGACAACGTGTTTCTCGCATTAAATAGCTCGAAAAGAGCGATCTCGAAGATTCTGCATACTTCTGACGGAAGTCTCACCAAGATTATCGTAGAAAATGCATATCTCAGGTTGAAATCTCACGAAAATCAAGATGACGCCGGTTCTGCATATCAAACGCACTGCGGAGTGGTGAAAACAACAGACAACGTGTTTCTCGCATTAAATAGCTCGAAAAGAGCGATCCCGATGATTCTGCATACTTCTGACAGACGTCTCACCAAGATTATCGCAGAAAATGCATATCTCAGCTTGAAACCTCACGAAAATCAAGATGTCGCCGGTTCTGCAAATCAAACGCACTGTGGAGTGGTGAAAACAACCAGATAACGTGTTTCTCGCATTAAATAGCTCGAGAAGTGCGATCCCGATGATTATGCATACTTCTGACAGAAGTCTCACCAAGATAATCGCAGAAAATGCATATCTCAGCTTGAAACCTCACGAAAACCAAGTTATCTCCGGTTCTGCACATCAAACGTACTGTGGAGTGGTGAAAACACCAGAAAACGTATTTCTCGCATTATGTAGCTCGAAAAGAGCGTTCTCGAAGATTCTGCATACTTCTGACAGAAGTCTCACCAAGATTATCGACGAAAATGCATATCTCAGGTTGAAATCTCACGAAATTCAAGATGTCGCCTGTTCTGGATATCAAACGCACTGTGGTGCCGTGAAAACACCAGATAACGTGTTTCTCGCATTAAATAGCTCGAAAAGAGCGATCTCGAAGATTCTGCATACTTCTGACGGAAGTCTCACCAAGATTATCGTAGAAAATGCATATCTCAGGTTGAAATCACACGAAAATCAAGATGTCGCCGGTTCTGCATATCAAACGCACTGCAGAGTGGTGAAAACAACAGACAACGTGTTTCTCGCATTAAATAGCTCGAAAAGAGCGATCCCGATGATTCTGCATACTTCTGACAGAAGTCTCACCAAGATTATCGCAGAAAATGCATATCTCAGCTTGAAACCTCACGAAAATCAAGATGTCGCCGGTTCTGCAAATCAAACGCTCTGTGGAGTGGTGAAAACAACCAGATAACGTGTTTCTCGCATTAAATAGCTCGAGAAGTGCGATCCCGATGATTATGCATACTTCTGACAGAAGTGTCACCAAGATAATCGCAGAAAATGCATATCTCAGCTTGAAACCTCACGAAAACCAAGTTATCTCCGGTTCTGCACATCAAACGTACTGTGGAGTGGTGAAAACACCAGAAAACGTGTTTCTCGCATTATGTAGCTCGAAAAGAGCGTTCTCGAAGATTCTGCATACTTCTGACAGAAGTCTCACCAAGATTATCGACGAAAATGCATATCTCAGGTTGAAATCTCACGAAATTCAAGATGTCGCCTGTTCTGGATATCAAACGCACTGTGGTGCCGTGAAAACACCAGATAACGTGTTTCTCGCATTAAATAGCTCGAAAAGAGCGATCTCGAAGATTCTGCATACTTCTGACGGAAGTCTCACCAAGATTATTGTAGAAAATGCATATCTCAGGTTGAAATCTCACGAAAATCAAGATGTCGCCGGTTCTGCATATCAAACGCACTGCGGAGTGGTGAAAACAACAGATAACGTGTTTCTCGCATTAAATAGCTCGAAAAGAGGGGTCCCGATGATTCTGCATACTACTGACAGAAGACTCACCTAGATTATCGACGAAAATGCATATCTCAGGTTGAAATCTCACGAAAATCTAGATGTAGCCGGTTCTGGATATCAAACGCACTGTGGTGTCGTGAAAACACTAGAAAACTTGATTTTTCGCATTAAATAGCTTGAAAAGAGCGATCTAGATGATTCTGCATACTTCTGACTGAAGTGTCACCAAGATTATCGCAGAAAATCCATATCTCAGCTTGAAACATCACGAAAATTAAGATGTCGCCGGTTCTGCATATCAAACGCACTGTGGAGTCGTGAAAACAACCAGACAACGTGTTTCTCGTATTAAATAGCTCGAAAAGAGCGATCCCGATGATTCTGCATACTTCTGACAGAAGTCTCACCAAGATTATCGCAGAAAATGCATATCTCAGCTTGAAACCTCACGAAAATCAAGATGTCGCCGGTACTGCAAATCAAACGCACTGTGGAGTGGTGAAAACAACCAGATAACGTGTTTCTCGCACTAAATAGCTCGAGAAGTGCGATCCCGATGATTATGCATACTTCTGACAGAAGTCTCACCAAGATAATCGCAGAAAATGCATATCTCAGCTTGAAACCTCACGAAAACCAAGTTATCTCCGGTTCTGCACATCAAACGTACTGTGGAGTGGTGAAAACACCAGAAAACGTGTTTTTCGCATTAAGTAGCTCGAAAAGAGCGTTCTCGAAGATTCTGCATACTTGTGACAGAAGTCTCACCAAGATTATCGTAGAAAATGCATATCTCAGTATGAAACCCGACCGAAACCATGATATCGCCGGTTCTGCATGTCAAGCGTACTGTGGAGTGGCGAATACACCAGAAAACGTGTTTCTCGCATTAAATAGCTCGAAAAGAGCGATCTAGATGATTCTGCATTCTTCTGACAGAAGACTCACCAAGATTATCGCAGAAAATGCATATCTCAGCTGGAAACACCACGAAAATCAAGATATCGCCGGTTCTGCATATCAAACGCACTGTGGAGTGGTGAAAACACCAGATATCGTGTTTGTCGCATTAAGTAGCTCGAAAAGAGCGATCTCGAAGATTCTGCATACTTCTGACAGAAGTCTCACCAAGATTATCGTAGAAAATGCATATCTCAGCTTGAAACCCGACGAAATCCAAGATATCGCCGGTTCTGCATATCAAACGCACTGTGGAATGTTGAAAACACCAGAAAACTTGTTTTTTCGCATTAAATAGCTTGAAAAGAGCGATCTAGATGATTCTGCATACTTCTGACTGAAGTCTCACCAAGATTATCGCAGAAAATCCATATCTCAGCTGGAATACATCACGAAAATCAAGATGTCGCCGGTTCTGCATATCAAACGCACTGTGGAGTCGTGAAAACAACCAGACAACGTGTTTCTCGCATTAAATAGCTCGAAAAGTGCGATCCCGATGATTCTGCATACTTCTGACAGAAGTCTCACCAAGATTATCGTAGAAAATGCATATCTCAGCTTGAAACCCGACGAAATCCAAGATGTCGCCGGTTCTGCATATCAAACGCACTGTGGAATGTTGAAAACACCAGAAAACTTGTTTTTTCGCATTAAATAGCTTGAAAAGAGCGATCTAGATGATTCTGCATACTTCTGACTTAAGCCTCACCAAGATTATCGCAGAAAATCCATATCTCAGCTGGAAAATATCACGAAAATCAAGATGTCGCCGGTTCTGCATATCAAACGCACTGTGGTGTCGTGAAAACAACCAGACAACGTGTTTCTCGCATTAAATAGCTCGAAAAGAGCGATCTCTAAGATTCTGCATACTTCTGACAGAAGTCTCACTAAGATTATCGTAGAAAATGCATATCTCAGCTTGAAACCCGACGAAATCCAAGATGTCGCCGGTTCTGCATATCAAACGCACTGTGGAATGTTGAAAACAACCAGACAACGTGTTTCTCGCAATCAATAGCTCGAAAAGAGCGATCCCGATGATTCTGCATACTTCTGACAGAAGTCTCACCAAGATTATCGTTGAAAATGCATATCTCAGCTTGAAACCTCACGAAAACCAAGTTATCTCCGGTTCTGCACATCAAACGTACTGTGGAGTGGTGAAAACACCCGAAAACGTGTTTCTCGCATTAAGTAGCTCGAAAAGAGCGTTCTCGAAGATTCTGCATACTTGTGACAGAAGTCTCACCAAGATTATCGTAGAAAATGCATATCTCAGTATGAAACCCGACCGAAACCATGATATCGCCGGTTCTGCATGTCAAACGTACTGTGGAGTGGCGAATACACCAGAAAACGTGTTTCTCGCATTAAATAGCTCGAAAAGAGCGATCTAGATGATTCTGCATACTTCTGACAGAAGACTCACCAAGATTATCGCAGAAAATGCATATCTCATCTGGAAACACCACGAAAATCAAGATATCGCCGGTTCTGCATATCAAACGCACTGTGGAGTGGTGAAAACACCAGATATCGTGTTTCTCGCATTAAGTAGCTCGAAAAGAGCGATCTCGAAGATTCTGCATACTTCTGACAGAAGTCTCACCAAGATTATCGTAAAAAATGCATATCTCAGCTTGAAACCCGACGAAATCCAAGATATCGCCGGTTCTGCATATCAAACGCACTGTGGAATGTTGAAAACACCAGAAAACTTGTTTTTTCGCATTAAATAGCTTGAAAAGAGCGATCTAGATGATTCTGCATACTTCTGACTGAAGTCTCACCAAGATTATCGCAGAAAATCCATATCTCAGCTGGAAAACATCACGAAAATCAAGATGTCGCCGGTTCTGCATATCAAACGCACTGTGGAGTGGTGAAAACACCAGATAACGTGTTTCTCGCATTATGTAGCTCGAAAAGAGCGTTCTCGAAGATTCTGCATACTTCTGACAGAAGTCTCACCAAGATTATCGCAGAAAATGCATATCTCAGCTTGAAAACCCACGAAAAGCAAGATTTCGCCGGTTCTGCATGTCAAACGCACTGTGGATTGGTGAATACACCAGATAACGTGTTTCTCGCATTAAATAGCTCGAAAAGAGGGGTCCCGATGATTCTGCATACTACTGACAGAAGACTCACCTAGATTATCGACGAAAATGCATATCTCAGGTTGAAATCTCACGAAAATCTAGATGTAGCCGGTTCTGGATATCAAACGCACTGTGGTGTCGTGAAAACACTAGAAAACTTGATTTTTCGCATTAAATAGCTTGAAAAGAGCGATCTAGATGATTCTGCATACTTCTGACTGAAGTGTCACAAAGATTATCGCAGAAAATCCATATCTCAGCTTGAAACATCACGAAAATTAAGATGTCGCCGGTTCTGCATATCAAACGCACTGTGGAGTCGTGAAAACTACCAGACAACGTGTTTCTCGCATAAAATAGCTCGAAAAGAGCGATCCCGATGATTCTGCATACTTCTGACAGAAGTCTCACCAAGATTATCGCAGAAAATGCATATCTCAGCTTGAAACCTCACGAAAATCAAGATGTCGCCGGTACTGCAAATCAAACGCACTGTGGAGTGGTGAAAACAACCAGATAACGTGTTTCTCGCATTAAATAGCTCGAGAAGTGCGATCCCGATGATTATGCATACTTCTGACAGAAGTCTCACCAAGATAATCGCAGAAAATGCATATCTCAGCTTGAAATCTCACGAAATTCAAGATGTCGCCTGTTCTGGATGTCAAACGCACTGTGGTGCCGTGAAAACACCAGATAACGTGTTTCTCGCATTAAATAGCTCGAAAAGAGCGATCTCGAAGATTCTGCATACTTCTGACGGAAGTCTCACCAAGATTATCGTAGAAAATGCATATCTCAGCATGAAACATCACGAAAATTAAGATGTCGCCGGTTCTGCATATCAAACGCACTGTGGAGTCGTGAAAACAACCAGACAACGTGTTTCTCGTATTAAATAGCTCGAAAAGAGCGATCCCGATGATTCTGCATACTTCTGACTGAAGTCTCACCAAGATTATCGCAGAAAATGCATATCTCAGCTTGAAACCTCACGAAAATCAAGATGTCGCCGGTACTGCAAATCAAACGCACTGTGGAGTGGTGAAAACAACCAGATAACGTGTTTCTCGCATTAAATAGCTCGAGAAGTGCGATCCCGATGATTATGCATACTTCTGACAGAAGTCTCACCAAGATAATCGCAGAAAATGCATATCTCAGCTTGAAACATCACGAAAACCAAGTTATCTCCGGTTCTGCACATCAAACGTACTGTGGAATGTTGAAAACACCAGAAAACTTGTTTTTTCGCATTAAATAGCTTGAAAAGAGCGATCTAGATGATTCTGCATACTTCTGACTGAAGTCTCACCAAGATTATCGCAGAAAATCCATATCTCAGCTGGAAAACATCACGAAAATCAAGATGTCGCCGGTTCTGCATATCAAACGCACTGTGGAGTCGTGAAAACAACCAGACAACGTGTTTCTCGCATTAAATAGCTCGAAAAGTGCGATCCCGATGATTCTGCATACTTCTGACAGAAGTCTCACCAAGATTATCGCAGAAAATCCATATCTCAGCTGGAAAACATCACGAAAATCAAGATGTCGCCGGTTCTGCATATCAAACGCACTGTGGAGTCGTGAAAACAACCAGACAACGTGTTTCTCGCATTAAATAGCTCGAAAAGTGCGATCCCGATGATTCTGCATACTTCTGACAGAAGTCTCACCAAGATTATCGTAGAAAATGCATATCTCAGCTTGATACCCGACGAAAGTCAAGATGTCGCTGGTTCTGCATATCAAACGCACTGTGGAATGTTGAAAACACCAGAAAACTTGTTTTTTCGCATTAAATAGCTTGAAAAGAGCGATCTAGATGATTCTGCATACTTCTGACTGAAGTCTCACCAAGATTATCGACGAAAATGCATATCTCAGGTTGAAATCTCACGAAATTCAAGATGTCGCCTGTTCTGGATATCAAACGCACTGTGGTGTCGTGAAAACACCAGATAACGTGTTTCTCGCATTAAATAGCTCGGAAAGAGCGATCTCGAAGATTCTACATACTTCTGACGGAAGTCTCACCAAGATTATCGTAGAAAATGCATATCTCAGGTTGAAATCTCACGAAAATCAAGATGACGCCGGTTCTGCATATCAAACGCACTGTGGAATGTTGAAAACACTAGAAAACTTGTTTTTTCGCATTAAATAGCTTGAAAAGAGCGATCTAGATGATTCTGCATACCTCTGACTGAAGTCTCACCAAGGTTATCGCAGAAAATCCATATCTCAGCTTGAAACATCACGAAAATTAAGATGTCGCCGGTTCTGCATATCAAACGCACTGTGGAGTCGTGAAAACAACCACACAACGTGTTTCTCGCATTAAATAGCTCGAAAAGAGCGATCTCGAAGATTCTGCATACTTCTGACGGAAGTCTCACCAAGATTATCGTAGAAAATGCATATCTCAGGTTGAAATCTCACGAAAATCAAGATGTCGCCGGTTCTGCATATCAAACGCACTGCGGAGTGGTGAAAACAACAGATAACGTGTTTCTCGCATTAAATAGCTCGAAAAGAGGGGTCCCGATGATTCTGCATACTACTGACAGAAGACTCACCTAGATTATCGACGAAAATGCATATCTCAGGTTGAAATCTCACGAAAATCTAGATGTAGCCGGTTCTGGATATCAAACGCACTGTGGTGTCGTGAAAACACTAGAAAACTTGATTTTTCGCATTAAATAGCTTGAAAAGAGCGATCTAGATGATTCTGCATACTTCTGACTGAAGTGTCACAAAGATTATCGCAGAAAATCCATATCTCAGCTTGAAACATCACGAAAATTAAGATGTCGCCGGTTCTGCATATCAAACGCACTGTGGAGTCGTGAAAACTACCAGACAACGTGTTTCTCGCATAAAATAGCTCGAAAAGAGCGATCCCGATGATTCTGCATACTTCTGACAGAAGTCTCACCAAGATTATCGCAGAAAATGCATATCTCAGCTTGAAACCTCACGAAAATCAAGATGTCGCCGGTACTGCAAATCAAACGCACTGTGGAGTGGTGAAAACAACCAGATAACGTGTTTCTCGCATTAAATAGCTCGAGAAGTGCGATCCCGATGATTATGCATACTTCTGACAGAAGTCTCACCAAGATAATCGCAGAAAATGCATATCTCAGCTTGAAACATCACGAAAACCAAGTTATCTCCGGTTCTGCACATCAAACGTACTGTGGAATGTTGAAAACACCAGAAAACTTGTTTTTTCGCATTAAATAGCTTGAAAAGAGCGATCTAGATGATTCTGCATACTTCTGACTGAAGTCTCACCAAGATTATCGCAGAAAATCCATATCTCAGCTGGAAAACATCACGAAAATCAAGATGTCGCCGGTTCTGCATATCAAACGCACTGTGGAGTCGTGAAAACAACCAGACAACGTGTTTCTCGCATTAAATAGCTCGAAAAGTGCGATCCCGATGATTCTGCATACTTCTGACAGAAGTCTCACCAAGATTATCGCAGAAAATCCATATCTCAGCTGGAAAACATCACGAAAATCAAGATGTCGCCGGTTCTGCATATCAAACGCACTGTGGAGTCGTGAAAACAACCAGACAACGTGTTTCTCGCATTAAATAGCTCGAAAAGTGCGATCCCGATGATTCTGCATACTTCTGACAGAAGTCTCACCAAGATTATCGTAGAAAATGCATATCTCAGCTTGATACCCGACGAAAGTCAAGATGTCGCTGGTTCTGCATATCAAACGCACTGTGGAATGTTGAAAACACCAGAAAACTTGTTTTTTCGCATTAAATAGCTTGAAAAGAGCGATCTAGATGATTCTGCATACTTCTGACTGAAGTCTCACCAAGATTATCGACGAAAATGCATATCTCAGGTTGAAATCTCACGAAATTCAAGATGTCGCCTGTTCTGGATATCAAACGCACTGTGGTGTCGTGAAAACACCAGATAACGTGTTTCTCGCATTAAATAGCTCGGAAAGAGCGATCTCGAAGATTCTGCATACTTCTGACGGAAGTCTCACCAAGATTATCGTAGAAAATGCATATCTCAGGTTGAAATCTCACGAAAATCAAGATGACGCCGGTTCTGCATATCAAACGCACTGCGGAGTGGTGAAAACAACAGATAACGTGTTTCTCGCATTAAATAGCTCGAAAAGAGGGGTCCCGATGATTCTGCATACTACTGACAGAAGACTCACCAAGATTATCGCAGAAAATGCATATCTCAGCTGGAAACACCACGAAAATCAAGATATCGCCGGTTCTGCATATCAAACGCACTGTGGAGTGGTGAAAACACCAGATATCGTGTTTCTCGCATTAAGTAGCTCGAAAAGAGCGATCTCGAAGATTCTGCATACTTCTGACAGACGTCTCACCAAGATTATCGTAGAATATGCATATCTCAGCTTGAAACCCGACGAAATCCAAGATGTCGCCGGTTCTGCATATCAAACGCACTGTGGAATGTTGAAAACACTAGAAAACTTGTTTTTTCGCATTAAATAGCTTGAAAAGAGCGATCTAGATGATTCTGCATACCTCTGACTGAAGTCTCACCAAGGTTATCGCAGAAAATCCATATCTCAGCTTGAAACATCACGAAAATTAAGATGTCGCCGGTTCTGCATATCAAACGCACTGTGGAGTCGTGAAAACAACCACACAACGTGTTTCTCGCATTAAATAGCTCGAAAAGAGCGATCTCGAAGATTCTGCATACTTCTGACGGAAGTCTCACCAAGATTATCGTAGAAAATGCATATCTCAGGTTGAAATCTCACGAAAATCAAGATGTCGCCGGTTCTGCATATCAAACGCACTGCGGAGTGGTGAAAACAACAGATAACGTGTTTCTCGCATTAAATAGCTCGAAAAGAGGGGTCCCGATGATTCTGCATACTACTGACAGAAGACTCACCTAGATTATCGACGAAAATGCATATCTCAGGTTGAAATCTCACGAAAATCTAGATGTAGCCGGTTCTGGATATCAAACGCACTGTGGTGTCGTGAAAACACTAGAAAACTTGATTTTTCGCATTAAATAGCTTGAAAAGAGCGATCTAGATGATTCTGCATACTTCTGACTGAAGTGTCACAAAGATTATCGCAGAAAATCCATATCTCAGCTTGAAACATCACGAAAATTAAGATGTCGCCGGTTCTGCATATCAAACGCACTGTGGAGTCGTGAAAACAACCAGACAACGTGTTTCTCGTATTAAATAGCTCGAAAAGAGCGATCCCGATGATTCTGCATACTTCTGACTGAAGTCTCACCAAGATTATCGCAGAAAATGCATATCTCAGCTTGAAACCTCACGAAAATCAAGATGTCGCCGGTTCTGCATATCAAACGCACTGTGGAGTGGTGAAAACACCAGATATCGTGTTTCTCGCATTAAGTAGCTCGAAAAGAGCGATCTCGAAGATTCTGCATACTTCTGACAGAAGTCTCACCAAGATTATCGTAAAAAATGCATATCTCAGCTTGAAACCCGACGAAATCCAAGATGTCGCCGGTTCTGCATATCAAACGCACTGTGGAATGTTGAAAACACTAGAAAACTTGTTTTTTCGCATTAAATAGCTTGAAAAGAGCGATCTAGATGATTCTGCATACCTCTGACTGAAGTCTCACCAAGGTTATCGCAGAAAATCCATATCTCAGCTTGAAACATCACGAAAATTAAGATGTCGCCGGTTCTGCATATCAAACGCACTTGGAGTCGTGAAAACAACCACACAACGTGTTTCTCGCATTAAATAGCTCGAAAAGAACGATCTCGAAGATTCTGCATACTTCTGACGGAAGTCTCACCAAGATTATCGTAGAAAATGCATATCTCAGGTTGAAATCTCACGAAAATCAAGATGTCGCCGGTTCTGCATATCAAACGCACTGCGGAGTGGTGAAAACAACAGATAACGTGTTTCTCGCATTAAATAGCTCGAAACGAGGGGTCCCGATGATTCTGCATACTACTGACAGAAGACTCACCTAGATTATCGACGAAAATGCATATCTCAGGTTGAAATCTCACGAAAATCTAGATGTAGCCGGTTCTGGATATCAAACGCACTGTGGTGTCGTGAAAACACTAGAAAACTTGATTTTTCGCATTAAATAGCTTGAAAAGAGCGATCTAGATGATTCTGCATACTTCTGACTGAAGTCTCACCAAGATTATCGCAGAAAATCCATATCTCAGCTGGAAAACATCACGAAAATCAAGATGTCGCCGGTTCTGCATATCAAACGCACTGTGGAGTCGTGAAAACAACCAGACAACGTGTTTCTCGCATTAAATAGCTCGAAAAGTGCGATCCCGATGATTCTGCATACTTCTGACAGAAGTCTCACCAAGATTATCGTAGAAAATGCATATCTCAGCTTGAAACCCGGTCGAAATCCAAGATGTCGCCGGTTCTGCATATCAAACGCACTGTGGAATGTTGAAAACACCAGAAAACTTGTTTTTTCGCATTAAATAGCTTGAAAAGAGCGATCTAGATGATTCTGCATACTTCTGACTTAAGCCTCACCAAGATTATCGCAGAAAATCCATATCTCAGCTGGAAAATATCACGAAAATCAAGATGTCGCCGGTTCTGCATATCAAACGCACTGTGGTGTCGTGAAAACAACCAGACAACGTGTTTCTCGCATTAAATAGCTCGAAAAGAGCGATCTCTAAGATTCTGCATACTTCTGACAGAAGTCTCACTAAGATTATCGTAGAAAATGCATATCTCAGCTTGAAACCCGACGAAATCCAAGATGTCGCCGGTTCTGCATATCAAACGCACTGTGGAATGTTGAAAACAACCAGACAACGTGTTTCTCGCAATAAATAGCTCGAAAAGAGCGATCCCGATGATTCTGCATACTTCTGACAGAAGTCTCACCAAGATTATCGTTGAAAATGCATATCTCAGCTTGAAACCTCACGAAAACCAAGTTATCTCCGGTTCTGCACATCAAACGTACTGTGGAGTGGTGAAAACACCCGAAAACGTGTTTCTCGCATTAAGTAGCTCGAAAAGAGCGTTCTCGAAGATTCTGCATACTTGTGACAGAAGTCTCACCAAGATTATCGTAGAAAATGCATATCTCAGTATGAAACCCGACCGAAACCATGATATCGCCGGTTCTGCATGTCAAACGTACTGTGGAGTGGCGAATACACCAGAAATCGTGTTTCTCGCATTAAATAGCTCGAAAAGAGCGATCTAGATGATTCTGCATACTTCTGACAGAAGACTCACCAAGATTATCGCAGAAAATGCATATCTCATCTGGAAACACCACGAAAATCAAGATATCGCCGGTTCTGCATATCAAACGCACTGTGGAGTGGTGAAAACACCAGATATCGTGTTTCTCGCATTAAGTAGCTCGAAAAGAGCGATCTCGAAGATTCTGCATACTTCTGACAGAAGTCTCACCAAGATTATCGTAAAAAATGCATATCTCAGCTTGAAACCCGACGAAATCCAAGATATCGCCGGTTCTGCATATCAAACGCACTGTGGAATGTTGAAAACACCAGAAAACTTGTTTTTTCGCATTAAATAGCTTGAAAAGAGCGATCTAGATGATTCTGCATACTTCTGACTGAAGTCTCACCAAGATTATCGCAGAAAATCCATATCTCAGCTGGAAAACATCACGAAAATCAAGATGTCGCCGGTTCTGCATATCAAACGCACTGTGGAGTGGTGAAAACACCAGATAACGTGTTTCTCGCATTATGTAGCTCGAAAAGAGCGTTCTCGAAGATTCTGCATACTTCTGACAGAAGTCTCACCAAGATTATCGCAGAAAATGCATATCTCAGCTTGAAAACCCACGAAAAGCAAGATTTCGCCGGTTCTGCATGTCAAACGCACTGTGGATTGGTGAATACACCAGATAACGTGTTTCTCGCATTAAATAGCTCGAAAAGAGGGGTCCCGATGATTCTGCATACTACTGACAGAAGACTCACCTAGATTATCGACGAAAATGCATATCTCAGGTTGAAATCTCACGAAAATCTAGATGTAGCCGGTTCTGGATATCAAACGCACTGTGGTGTCGTGAAAACACTAGAAAACTTGATTTTTCGCATTAAATAGCTTGAAAAGAGCGATCTAGATGATTCTGCATACTTCTGACTGAAGTGTCACAAAGATTATCGCAGAAAATCCATATCTCAGCTTGAAACATCACGAAAATTAAGATGTCGCCGGTTCTGCATATCAAACGCACTGTGGAGTCGTGAAAACTACCAGACAACGTGTTTCTCGCATAAAATAGCTCGAAAAGAGCGATCCCGATGATTCTGCATACTTCTGACAGAAGTCTCACCAAGATTATCGCAGAAAATGCATATCTCAGCTTGAAACCTCACGAAAATCAAGATGTCGCCGGTACTGCAAATCAAACGCACTGTGGAGTGGTGAAAACAACCAGATAACGTGTTTCTCGCATTAAATAGCTCGAGAAGTGCGATCCCGATGATTATGCATACTTCTGACAGAAGTCTCACCAAGATAATTGCAGAAAATGCATATCTCAGCTTGAAATCTCACGAAATTCAAGATGTCGCCTGTTCTGGATGTCAAACGCACTGTGGTGCCGTGAAAACACCAGATAACGTGTTTCTCGCATTAAATAGCTCGAAAAGAGCGATCTCGAAGATTCTGCATACTTCTGACGGAAGTCTCACCAAGATTATCGTAGAAAGTGCATATCTCAGCATGAAACATCACGAAAATTAAGATGTCGCCGGTTCTGCATATCAAACGCACTGTGGAGTCGTGAAAACAACCAGACAACGTGTTTCTCGTATTAAATAGCTCGAAAAGAGCGATCCCGATGATTCTGCATACTTCTGACTGAAGTCTCACCAAGATTATCGCAGAAAATGCATATCTCAGCTTGAAACCTCACGAAAATCAAGATGTCGCCGGTACTGCAAATCAAACGCACTGTGGAGTGGTGAAAACAACCAGATAACGTGTTTCTCGCATTAAATAGCTCGAGAAGTGCGATCCGGATGATTATGCATACTTCTGACAGAAGTCTCACCAAGATAATCGCAGAAAATGCATATCTCAGCTTGAAACATCACGAAAACCAAGTTATCTCCGGTTCTGCACATCAAACGTACTGTGGAATGTTGAAAACACCAGAAAACTTGTTTTTTCGCATTAAATAGCTTGAAAAGAGCGATCTAGATGATTCTGCATACTTCTGACTGAAGTCTCACCAAGATTATCGCAGAAAATCCATATCTCAGCTGGAAAACATCACGAAAATCAAGATGTCGCCGGTTCTGCATATCAAACGCACTGTGGAGTCGTGAAAACAACCAGACAACGTGTTTCTCGCATTAAATAGCTCGAAAAGTGCGATCCCGATGATTCTGCATACTTCTGACAGAAGTCTCACCAAGATTATCGCAGAAAATCCATATCTCAGCTGGAAAACATCACGAAAATCAAGATGTCGCCGGTTCTGCATATCAAACGCACTGTGGAGTCGTGAAAACAACCAGACAACGTGTTTCTCGCATTAAATAGCTCGAAAAGTGCGATCCCGATGATTCTGCATACTTCTGACAGAAGTCTCACCAAGATTATCGTAGAAAATGCATATCTCAGCTTGATACCCGACGAAAGTCAAGATGTCGCTGGTTCTGCATATCAAACGCACTGTGGAATGTTGAAAACACCAGAAAACTTGTTTTTTCGCATTAAATAGCTTGAAAAGAGCGATCTAGATGATTCTGCATACTTCTGACTGAAGTCTCACCAAGATTATCGACGAAAATGCATATCTCAGGTTGAAATCTCACGAAATTCAAGATGTCGCCTGTTCTGGATATCAAACGCACTGTGGTGTCGTGAAAACACCAGATAACGTGTTTCTCGCATTAAATAGCTCGGAAAGAGCGATCTCGAAGATTCTACATACTTCTGACGGAAGTCTCACCAAGATTATCGTAGAAAATGCATATCTCAGGTTGAAATCTCACGAAAATCAAGATGACGCCGGTTCTGCATATCAAACGCACTGCGGAGTGGTGAAAACAACAGATAACGTGTTTCTCGCATTAAATAGCTCGAAAAGAGGGGTCCCGATGATTCTGCATACTACTGACAGAAGACTCACCAAGATTATCGCAGAAAATGCATATCTCAGCTGGAAACACCACGAAAATCAAGATATCGCCGGTTCTGCATATCAAACGCACTGTGGAGTGGTGAAAACACCAGATATCGTGTTTCTCGCATTAAGTAGCTCGAAAAGAGCGATCTCGAAGATTCTGCATACTTCTGACAGACGTCTCACCAAGATTATCGTAGAAAATGCATATCTCAGCTTGAAACCCGACGAAATCCAAGATGTCGCCGGTTCTGCATATCAAACGCACTGTGGAATGTTGAAAACACTAGAAAACTTGTTTTTTCGCATTAAATAGCTTGAAAAGAGCGATCTAGATGATTCTGCATACCTCTGACTGAAGTCTCACCAAGGTTATCGCAGAAAATCCATATCTCAGCTTGAAACATCACGAAAATTAAGATGTCGCCGGTTCTGCATATCAAACGCACTGTGGAGTCGTGAAAACAACCACACAACGTGTTTCTCGCATTAAATAGCTCGAAAAGAGCGATCTCGAAGATTCTGCATACTTCTGACGGAAGTCTCACCAAGATTATCGTAGAAAATGCATATCTCAGGTTGAAATCTCACGAAAATCAAGATGTCGCCGGTTCTGCATATCAAACGCACTGCGGAGTGGTGAAAACAACAGATAACGTGTTTCTCGCATTAAATAGCTCGAAAAGAGGGGTCCCGATGATTCTGCATACTACTGACAGAAGACTCACCTAGATTATCGACGAAAATGCATATCTCAGGTTGAAATCTCACGAAAATCTAGATGTAGCCGGTTCTGGATATCAAACGCACTGTGGTGTCGTGAAAACACTAGAAAACTTGATTTTTCGCATTAAATAGCTTGAAAAGAGCGATCTAGATGATTCTGCATACTTCTGACTGAAGTGTCACAAAGATTATCGCAGAAAATCCATATCTCAGCTTGAAACATCACGAAAATTAAGATGTCGCCGGTTCTGCATATCAAACGCACTGTGGAGTCGTGAAAACTACCAGACAACGTGTTTCTCGCATAAAATAGCTCGAAAAGAGCGATCCCGATGATTCTGCATACTTCTGACAGAAGTCTCACCAAGATTATCGCAGAAAATGCATATCTCAGCTTGAAACCTCACGAAAATCAAGATGTCGCCGGTACTGCAAATCAAACGCACTGTGGAGTGGTGAAAACAACCAGATAACGTGTTTCTCGCATTAAATAGCTCGAGAAGTGCGATCCCGATGATTATGCATACTTCTGACAGAAGTCTCACCAAGATAATCGCAGAAAATGCATATCTCAGCTTGAAACATCACGAAAACCAAGTTATCTCCGGTTCTGCACATCAAACGTACTGTGGAATGTTGAAAACACCAGAAAACTTGTTTTTTCGCATTAAATAGCTTGAAAAGAGCGATCTAGATGATTCTGCATACTTCTGACTGAAGTCTCACCAAGATTATCGCAGAAAATCCATATCTCAGCTGGAAAACATCACGAAAATCAAGATGTCGCCGGTTCTGCATATCAAACGCACTGTGGAGTCGTGAAAACAACCAGACAACGTGTTTCTCGCATTAAATAGCTCGAAAAGTGCGATCCCGATGATTCTGCATACTTCTGACAGAAGTCTCACCAAGATTATCGCAGAAAATCCATATCTCAGCTGGAAAACATCACGAAAATCAAGATGTCGCCGGTTCTGCATATCAAACGCACTGTGGAGTCGTGAAAACAACCAGACAACGTGTTTCTCGCATTAAATAGCTCGAAAAGTGCGATCCCGATGATTCTGCATACTTCTGACAGAAGTCTCACCAAGATTATCGTAGAAAATGCATATCTCAGCTTGATACCCGACGAAAGTCAAGATGTCGCTGGTTCTGCATATCAAACGCACTGTGGAATGTTGAAAACACCAGAAAACTTGTTTTTTCGCATTAAATAGCTTGAAAAGAGCGATCTAGATGATTCTGCATACTTCTGACTGAAGTCTCACCAAGATTATCGACGAAAATGCATATCTCAGGTTGAAATCTCACGAAATTCAAGATGTCGCCTGTTCTGGATATCAAACGCACTGTGGTGTCGTGAAAACACCAGATAACGTGTTTCTCGCATTAAATAGCTCGGAAAGAGCGATCTCGAAGATTCTGCATACTTCTGACGGAAGTCTCACCAAGATTATCGTAGAAAATGCATATCTCAGGTTGAAATCTCACGAAAATCAAGATGACGCCGGTTCTGCATATCAAACGCACTGCGGAGTGGTGAAAACAACAGATAACGTGTTTCTCGCATTAAATAGCTCGAAAAGAGGGGTCCCGATGATTCTGCATACTACTGACAGAAGACTCACCAAGATTATCGCAGAAAATGCATATCTCAGCTGGAAACACCACGAAAATCAAGATATCGCCGGTTCTGCATATCAAACGCACTGTGGAGTGGTGAAAACACCAGATATCGTGTTTCTCGCATTAAGTAGCTCGAAAAGAGCGATCTCGAAGATTCTGCATACTTCTGACAGACGTCTCACCAAGATTATCGTAGAAAATGCATATCTCAGCTTGAAACCCGACGAAATCCAAGATGTCGCCGGTTCTGCATATCAAACGCACTGTGGAATGTTGAAAACACTAGAAAACTTGTTTTTTCGCATTAAATAGCTTGAAAAGAGCGATCTAGATGATTCTGCATACCTCTGACTGAAGTCTCACCAAGGTTATCGCAGAAAATCCATATCTCAGCTTGAAACATCACGAAAATTAAGATGTCGCCGGTTCTGCATATCAAACGCACTGTGGAGTCGTGAAAACAACCACACAACGTGTTTCTCGCATTAAATAGCTCGAAAAGAGCGATCTCGAAGATTCTGCATACTTCTGACGGAAGTCTCACCAAGATTATCGTAGAAAATGCATATCTCAGGTTGAAATCTCACGAAAATCAAGATGTCGCCGGTTCTGCATATCAAACGCACTGCGGAGTGGTGAAAACAACAGATAACGTGTTTCTCGCATTAAATAGCTCGAAAAGAGGGGTCCCGATGATTCTGCATACTACTGACAGAAGACTCACCTAGATTATCGACGAAAATGCATATCTCAGGTTGAAATCTCACGAAAATCTAGATGTAGCCGGTTCTGGATATCAAACGCACTGTGGTGTCGTGAAAACACTAGAAAACTTGATTTTTCGCATTAAATAGCTTGAAAAGAGCGATCTAGATGATTCTGCATACTTCTGACTGAAGTGTCACAAAGATTATCGCAGAAAATCCATATCTCAGCTTGAAACATCACGAAAATTAAGATGTCGCCGGTTCTGCATATCAAACGCACTGTGGAGTCGTGAAAACTACCAGACAACGTGTTTCTCGCATAAAATAGCTCGAAAAGAGCGATCCCGATGATTCTGCATACTTCTGACAGAAGTCTCACCAAGATTATCGCAGAAAATGCATATCTCAGCTTGAAACCTCACGAAAATCAAGATGTCGCCGGTACTGCAAATCAAACGCACTGTGGAGTGGTGAAAACAACCAGATAACGTGTTTCTCGCATTAAATAGCTCGAGAAGTGCGATCCCGATGATTATGCATACTTCTGACAGAAGTCTCACCAAGATAATCGCAGAAAATGCATATCTCAGCTTGAAATCTCACGAAATTCAAGATGTCGCCTGTTCTGGATATCAAACGCACTGTGGTGCCGTGAAAACACCAGATAACGTGTTTCTCGCATTAAATAGCTCGAAAAGAGCGATCTCGAAGATTCTGCATACTTCTGACGGAAGTCTCACCAAGATTATCGTAGAAAATGCATATCTCAGCATGAAACATCACGAAAATTAAGATGTCGCCGGTTCTGCATATCAAACGCACTGTGGAGTCGTGAAAACAACCAGACAACGTGTTTCTCGTATTAAATAGCTCGAAAAGAGCGATCCCGATGATTCTGCATACTTCTGACGGAAGTCTCACCAAGATTATCGTAGAAAATGCATATCTCAGCATGAAACATCACGAAAATTAAGATGTCGCCGGTTCTGCATATCAAACGCACTGTGGAGTCGTGAAAACAACCACACAACGTGTTTCTCGCATTAAATAGCTCGAAAAGAGCGATCTCGAAGATTCTGCATACTTCTGACGGAAGTCTCACCAAGATTATCGTAGAAAATGCATATCTCAGGTTGAAATCTCACGAAAATCAAGATGTCGCCGGTTCTGCATATCAAACGCACTGCGGAGTGGTGAAAACAACAGATAACGTGTTTCTCGCATTAAATAGCTCGAAAAGAGGGGTCCCGATGATTCTGCATACTACTGACAGAAGACTCACCTAGATTATCGACGAAAATGCATATCTCAGGTTGAAATCTCACGAAAATCTAGATGTAGCCGGTTCTGGATATCAAACGCACTGTGGTGTCGTGAAAACACTAGAAAACTTGATTTTTCGCATTAAATAGCTTGAAAAGAGCGATCTAGATGATTCTGCATACTTCTGACTGAAGTGTCACAAAGATTATCGCAGAAAATCCATATCTCAGCTTGAAACATCACGAAAATTAAGATGTCGCCGGTTCTGCATATCAAACGCACTGTGGAGTCGTGAAAACTACCAGACAACGTGTTTCTCGCATAAAATAGCTCGAAAAGAGCGATCCCGATGATTCTGCATACTTCTGACAGAAGTCTCACCAAGATTATCGCAGAAAATGCATATCTCAGCTTGAAACCTCACGAAAATCAAGATGTCGCCGGTACTGCAAATCAAACGCACTGTGGAGTGGTGAAAACAACCAGATAACGTGTTTCTCGCATTAAATAGCTCGAGAAGTGCGATCCCGATGATTATGCATACTTCTGACAGAAGTCTCACCAAGATAATCGCAGAAAATGCATATCTCAGCTTGAAACATCACGAAAACCAAGTTATCTCCGGTTCTGCACATCAAACGTACTGTGGAATGTTGAAAACACCAGAAAACTTGTTTTTTCGCATTAAATAGCTTGAAAAGAGCGATCTAGATGATTCTGCATACTTCTGACTGAAGTCTCACCAAGATTATCGCAGAAAATCCATATCTCAGCTGGAAAACATCACGAAAATCAAGATGTCGCCGGTTCTGCATATCAAACGCACTGTGGAGTCGTGAAAACAACCAGACAACGTGTTTCTCGCATTAAATAGCTCGAAAAGTGCGATCCCGATGATTCTGCATACTTCTGACAGAAGTCTCACCAAGATTATCGCAGAAAATCCATATCTCAGCTGGAAAACATCACGAAAATCAAGATGTCGCCGGTTCTGCATATCAAACGCACTGTGGAGTCGTGAAAACAACCAGACAACGTGTTTCTCGCATTAAATAGCTCGAAAAGTGCGATCCCGATGATTCTGCATACTTCTGACAGAAGTCTCACCAAGATTATCGTAGAAAATGCATATCTCAGCTTGATACCCGACGAAAGTCAAGATGTCGCTGGTTCTGCATATCAAACGCACTGTGGAATGTTGAAAACACCAGAAAACTTGTTTTTTCGCATTAAATAGCTTGAAAAGAGCGATCTAGATGATTCTGCATACTTCTGACTGAAGTCTCACCAAGATTATCGACGAAAATGCATATCTCAGGTTGAAATCTCACGAAATTCAAGATGTCGCCTGTTCTGGATATCAAACGCACTGTGGTGTCGTGAAAACACCAGATAACGTGTTTCTCGCATTAAATAGCTCGGAAAGAGCGATCTCGAAGATTCTGCATACTTCTGACGGAAGTCTCACCAAGATTATCGTAGAAAATGCATATCTCAGGTTGAAATCTCACGAAAATCAAGATGACGCCGGTTCTGCATATCAAACGCACTGCGGAGTGGTGAAAACAACAGATAACGTGTTTCTCGCATTAAATAGCTCGAAAAGAGGGGTCCCGATGATTCTGCATACTACTGACAGAAGACTCACCAAGATTATCGCAGAAAATGCATATCTCAGCTGGAAACACCACGAAAATCAAGATATCGCCGGTTCTGCATATCAAACGCACTGTGGAGTGGTGAAAACACCAGATATCGTGTTTCTCGCATTAAGTAGCTCGAAAAGAGCGATCTCGAAGATTCTGCATACTTCTGACAGACGTCTCACCAAGATTATCGTAGAAAATGCATATCTCAGCTTGAAACCCGACGAAATCCAAGATGTCGCCGGTTCTGCATATCAAACGCACTGTGGAATGTTGAAAACACTAGAAAACTTGTTTTTTCGCATTAAATAGCTTGAAAAGAGCGATCTAGATGATTCTGCATACCTCTGACTGAAGTCTCACCAAGGTTATCGCAGAAAATCCATATCTCAGCTTGAAACATCACGAAAATTAAGATGTCGCCGGTTCTGCATATCAAACGCACTGTGGAGTCGTGAAAACAACCACACAACGTGTTTCTCGCATTAAATAGCTCGAAAAGAGCGATCTCGAAGATTCTGCATACTTCTGACGGAAGTCTCACCAAGATTATCGTAGAAAATGCATATCTCAGGTTGAAATCTCACGAAAATCAAGATGTCGCCGGTTCTGCATATCAAACGCACTGCGGAGTGGTGAAAACAACAGATAACGTGTTTCTCGCATTAAATAGCTCGAAAAGAGGGGTCCCGATGATTCTGCATACTACTGACAGAAGACTCACCTAGATTATCGACGAAAATGCATATCTCAGGTTGAAATCTCACGAAAATCTAGATGTAGCCGGTTCTGGATATCAAACGCACTGTGGTGTCGTGAAAACACTAGAAAACTTGATTTTTCGCATTAAATAGCTTGAAAAGAGCGATCTAGATGATTCTGCATACTTCTGACTGAAGTGTCACAAAGATTATCGCAGAAAATCCATATCTCAGCTTGAAACATCACGAAAATTAAGATGTCGCCGGTTCTGCATATCAAACGCACTGTGGAGTCGTGAAAACTACCAGACAACGTGTTTCTCGCATAAAATAGCTCGAAAAGAGCGATCCCGATGATTCTGCATACTTCTGACAGAAGTCTCACCAAGATTATCGCAGAAAATGCATATCTCAGCTTGAAACCTCACGAAAATCAAGATGTCGCCGGTACTGCAAATCAAACGCACTGTGGAGTGGTGAAAACAACCAGATAACGTGTTTCTCGCATTAAATAGCTCGAGAAGTGCGATCCCGATGATTATGCATACTTCTGACAGAAGTCTCACCAAGATAATCGCAGAAAATGCATATCTCAGCTTGAAATCTCACGAAATTCAAGATGTCGCCTGTTCTGGATATCAAACGCACTGTGGTGCCGTGAAAACACCAGATAACGTGTTTCTCGCATTAAATAGCTCGAAAAGAGCGATCTCGAAGATTCTGCATACTTCTGACGGAAGTCTCACCAAGATTATCGTAGAAAATGCATATCTCAGCATGAAACATCACGAAAATTAAGATGTCGCCGGTTCTGCATATCAAACGCACTGTGGAGTCGTGAAAACAACCAGACAACGTGTTTCTCGTATTAAATAGCTCGAAAAGAGCGATCCCGATGATTCTGCATACTTCTGACTGAAGTCTCACCAAGATTATCGCAGAAAATGCATATCTCAGCTTGAAACCTCACGAAAATCAAGATGTCGCCGGTTCTGCATATCAAACGCACTGTGGAGTGGTGAAAACACCAGATATCGTGTTTCTCGCATTAAGTAGCTCGAAAAGAGCGATCTCGAAGATTCTGCATACTTCTGACAGAAGTCTCACCAAGATTATCGTAAAAAATGCATATCTCAGCTTGAAACCCGACGAAATCCAAGATATCGCCGGTTCTGCATATCAAACGCACTGTGGAATGTTGAAAACACCAGAAAACTTGTTTTTTCGCATTAAATAGCTTGAAAAGAGCGATCTAGATGATTCTGCATACTTCTGACTGAAGTCTCACCAAGATTATCACAGAAAATCCATATCTCAGCTGGAAAACATCACGAAAATCAAGATGTCGCCGGTTCTGCATATCAAACGCACTGTGGAGTGGTGAAAACACCAGATAACGTGTTTCTCGCATTATGTAGCTCGAAAAGAGCGTTCTCGAAGATTCTGCATACTTCTGACAGAAGTCTCACCAAGATTATCGCAGAAAATGCATATCTCAGCTTGAAAACCCACGGAAAGCAAGATTTCGCCGGTTCTGCATGTCAAACGCACTGTGGATTGGTGAATACACCACACAACGTGTTTCTCGCATTAAATAGCTCGAAAAGAGCGATCTCGAAGATTCTGCATACTTCTGACGGAAGTCTCACCAAGATTATCGTAGAAAATGCATATCTCAGGTTGAAATCTCACGAAAATCAAGATGTCGCCGGTTCTGCATATCAAACGCACTGCGGAGTGGTGAAAACAACAGATAACGTGTTTCTCGCATTAAATAGCTCGAAAAGAGGGGTCCCGATGATTCTGCATACTACTGACAGAAGACTCACCTAGATTATCGACGAAAATGCATATCTCAGGTTGAAATCTCACGAAAATCTAGATGTAGCCGGTTCTGGATATCAAACGCACTGTGGTGTCGTGAAAACACTAGAAAACTTGATTTTTCGCATTAAATAGCTTGAAAAGAGCGATCTAGATGATTCTGCATACTTCTGACTGAAGTGTCACAAAGATTATCGCAGAAAATCCATATCTCAGCTTGAAACATCACGAAAATTAAGATGTCGCCGGTTCTGCATATCAAACGCACTGTGGAGTCGTGAAAACTACCAGACAACGTGTTTCTCGCATAAAATAGCTCGAAAAGAGCGATCCCGATGATTCTGCATACTTCTGACAGAAGTCTCACCAAGATTATCGCAGAAAATGCATATCTCAGCTTGAAACCTCACGAAAATCAAGATGTCGCCGGTACTGCAAATCAAACGCACTGTGGAGTGGTGAAAACAACCAGATAACGTGTTTCTCGCATTAAATAGCTCGAGAAGTGCGATCCCGATGATTATGCATACTTCTGACAGAAGTCTCACCAAGATAATCGCAGAAAATGCATATCTCAGCTTGAAACATCACGAAAACCAAGTTATCTCCGGTTCTGCACATCAAACGTACTGTGGAATGTTGAAAACACCAGAAAACTTGTTTTTTCGCATTAAATAGCTTGAAAAGAGCGATCTAGATGATTCTGCATACTTCTGACTGAAGTCTCACCAAGATTATCGCAGAAAATCCATATCTCAGCTGGAAAACATCACGAAAATCAAGATGTCGCCGGTTCTGCATATCAAACGCACTGTGGAGTCGTGAAAACAACCAGACAACGTGTTTCTCGCATTAAATAGCTCGAAAAGTGCGATCCCGATGATTCTGCATACTTCTGACAGAAGTCTCACCAAGATTATCGCAGAAAATCCATATCTCAGCTGGAAAACATCACGAAAATCAAGATGTCGCCGGTTCTGCATATCAAACGCACTGTGGAGTCGTGAAAACAACCAGACAACGTGTTTCTCGCATTAAATAGCTCGAAAAGTGCGATCCCGATGATTCTGCATACTTCTGACAGAAGTCTCACCAAGATTATCGTAGAAAATGCATATCTCAGCTTGATACCCGACGAAAGTCAAGATGTCGCTGGTTCTGCATATCAAACGCACTGTGGAATGTTGAAAACACCAGAAAACTTGTTTTTTCGCATTAAATAGCTTGAAAAGAGCGATCTAGATGATTCTGCATACTTCTGACTGAAGTCTCACCAAGATTATCGACGAAAATGCATATCTCAGGTTGAAATCTCACGAAATTCAAGATGTCGCCTGTTCTGGATATCAAACGCACTGTGGTGTCGTGAAAACACCAGATAACGTGTTTCTCGCATTAAATAGCTCGGAAAGAGCGATCTCGAAGATTCTGCATACTTCTGACGGAAGTCTCACCAAGATTATCGTAGAAAATGCATATCTCAGGTTGAAATCTCACGAAAATCAAGATGACGCCGGTTCTGCATATCAAACGCACTGCGGAGTGGTGAAAACAACAGATAACGTGTTTCTCGCATTAAATAGCTCGAAAAGAGGGGTCCCGATGATTCTGCATACTACTGACAGAAGACTCACCAAGATTATCGCAGAAAATGCATATCTCAGCTGGAAACACCACGAAAATCAAGATATCGCCGGTTCTGCATATCAAACGCACTGTGGAGTGGTGAAAACACCAGATATCGTGTTTCTCGCATTAAGTAGCTCGAAAAGAGCGATCTCGAAGATTCTGCATACTTCTGACAGACGTCTCACCAAGATTATCGTAGAAAATGCATATCTCAGCTTGAAACCCGACGAAATCCAAGATGTCGCCGGTTCTGCATATCAAACGCACTGTGGAATGTTGAAAACACTAGAAAACTTGTTTTTTCGCATTAAATAGCTTGAAAAGAGCGATCTAGATGATTCTGCATACCTCTGACTGAAGTCTCACCAAGGTTATCGCAGAAAATCCATATCTCAGCTTGAAACATCACGAAAATTAAGATGTCGCCGGTTCTGCATATCAAACGCACTGTGGAGTCGTGAAAACAACCACACAACGTGTTTCTCGCATTAAATAGCTCGAAAAGAGCGATCTCGAAGATTCTGCATACTTCTGACGGAAGTCTCACCAAGATTATCGTAGAAAATGCATATCTCAGGTTGAAATCTCACGAAAATCAAGATGTCGCCGGTTCTGCATATCAAACGCACTGCGGAGTGGTGAAAACAACAGATAACGTGTTTCTCGCATTAAATAGCTCGAAAAGAGGGGTCCCGATGATTCTGCATACTACTGACAGAAGACTCACCTAGATTATCGACGAAAATGCATATCTCAGGTTGAAATCTCACGAAAATCTAGATGTAGCCGGTTCTGGATATCAAACGCACTGTGGTGTCGTGAAAACACTAGAAAACTTGATTTTTCGCATTAAATAGCTTGAAAAGAGCGATCTAGATGATTCTGCATACTTCTGACTGAAGTGTCACAAAGATTATCGCAGAAAATCCATATCTCAGCTTGAAACATCACGAAAATTAAGATGTCGCCGGTTCTGCATATCAAACGCACTGTGGAGTCGTGAAAACTACCAGACAACGTGTTTCTCGCATAAAATAGCTCGAAAAGAGCGATCCCGATGATTCTGCATACTTCTGACAGAAGTCTCACCAAGATTATCGCAGAAAATGCATATCTCAGCTTGAAACCTCACGAAAATCAAGATGTCGCCGGTACTGCAAATCAAACGCACTGTGGAGTGGTGAAAACAACCAGATAACGTGTTTCTCGCATTAAATAGCTCGAGAAGTGCGATCCCGATGATTATGCATACTTCTGACAGAAGTCTCACCAAGATAATCGCAGAAAATGCATATCTCAGCTTGAAATCTCACGAAATTCAAGATGTCGCCTGTTCTGGATATCAAACGCACTGTGGTGCCGTGAAAACACCAGATAACGTGTTTCTCGCATTAAATAGCTCGAAAAGAGCGATCTCGAAGATTCTGCATACTTCTGACGGAAGTCTCACCAAGATTATCGTAGAAAATGCATATCTCAGCATGAAACATCACGAAAATTAAGATGTCGCCGGTTCTGCATATCAAACGCACTGTGGAGTCGTGAAAACAACCAGACAACGTGTTTCTCGTATTAAATAGCTCGAAAAGAGCGATCCCGATGATTCTGCATACTTCTGACTGAAGTCTCACCAAGATTATCGCAGAAAATGCATATCTCAGCTTGAAACCTCACGAAAATCAAGATGTCGCCGGTTCTGCATATCAAACGCACTGTGGAGTGGTGAAAACACCAGATATCGTGTTTCTCGCATTAAGTAGCTCGAAAAGAGCGATCTCGAAGATTCTGCATACTTCTGACAGAAGTCTCACCAAGATTATCGTAAAAAATGCATATCTCAGCTTGAAACCCGACGAAATCCAAGATATCGCCGGTTCTGCATATCAAACGCACTGTGGAATGTTGAAAACACCAGAAAACTTGTTTTTTCGCATTAAATAGCTTGAAAAGAGCGATCTAGATGATTCTGCATACTTCTGACTGAAGTCTCACCAAGATTATCACAGAAAATCCATATCTCAGCTGGAAAACATCACGAAAATCAAGATGTCGCCGGTTCTGCATATCAAACGCACTGTGGAGTGGTGAAAACACCAGATAACGTGTTTCTCGCATTATGTAGCTCGAAAAGAGCGTTCTCGAAGATTCTGCATACTTCTGACAGAAGTCTCACCAAGATTATCGCAGAAAATGCATATCTCAGCTTGAAAACCCACGGAAAGCAAGATTTCGCCGGTTCTGCATGTCAAACGCACTGTGGATTGGTGAATACACCAGAAAACGTGTTTCTCGCATTAAATAGCTCGAAAAGAGCGATCTCGAAGATTCTGCATACTTCTGACAGAAGTCTCACCAAGATTATCGTAAAAAATGCATATCTCAGCTTGAAACCCGACGAAATCCAAGATATCGCCGGTTCTGCATATCAAACGCACTGTGGAATGTTGAAAACACCAGAAAACTTGTTTTTTCGCATTAAATAGCTTGAAAAGAGCGATCTAGATGATTCTGCATACTTCTGACTGAAGTCTCACCAAGATTATCGACGAAAATGCATATCTCAGGTTGAAATCTCACGAAATTCAAGATGTCGCCTGTTCTGGATATCAAACGCACTGTGGTGTCGTGAAAACACCAGATAACGTGTTTCTCGCATTAAATAGCTCGGAAAGAGCGATCTCGAAGATTCTGCATACTTCTGACGGAAGTCTCACCAAGATTATCGTAGAAAATGCATATCTCAGGTTGAAATCTCACGAAAATCAAGATGACGCCGGTTCTGCATATCAAACGCACTGCGGAGTGGTGAAAACAACAGATAACGTGTTTCTCGCATTAAATAGCTCGAAAAGAGGGGTCCCGATGATTCTGCATACTACTGACAGAAGACTCACCAAGATTATCGCAGAAAATGCATATCTCAGCTGGAAACACCACGAAAATCAAGATATCGCCGGTTCTGCATATCAAACGCACTGTGGAGTGGTGAAAACACCAGATATCGTGTTTCTCGCATTAAGTAGCTCGAAAAGAGCGATCTCGAAGATTCTGCATACTTCTGACAGAAGTCTCACCAAGATTATCGTAGAAAATGCATATCTCAGCTTGAAACCCGACGAAATCCAAGATGTCGCCGGTTCTGCATATCAAACGCACTGTGGAATGTTGAAAACACTAGAAAACTTGTTTTTTCGCATTAAATAGCTTGAAAAGAGCGATCTAGATGATTCTGCATACCTCTGACTGAAGTCTCACCAAGGTTATCGCAGAAAATCCATATCTCAGCTTGAAACATCACGAAAATTAAGATGTCGCCGGTTCTGCATATCAAACGCACTTGGAGTCGTGAAAACAACCACACAACGTGTTTCTCGCATTAAATAGCTCGAAAAGAACGATCTCGAAGATTCTGCATACTTCTGACGGAAGTCTCACCAAGATTATCGTAGAAAATGCATATCTCAGGTTGAAATCTCACGAAAATCAAGATGTCGCCGGTTCTGCATATCAAACGCACTGCGGAGTGGTGAAAACAACAGATAACGTGTTTCTCGCATTAAATAGCTCGAAACGAGGGGTCCCGATGATTCTGCATACTACTGACAGAAGACTCACCTAGATTATCGACGAAAATGCATATCTCAGGTTGAAATCTCACGAAAATCTAGATGTAGCCGGTTCTGGATATCAAACGCACTGTGGTGTCGTGAAAACACTAGAAAACTTGATTTTTCGCATTAAATAGCTTGAAAAGAGCGATCTAGATGATTCTGCATACTTCTGACTGAAGTGTCACCAAGATTATCGCAGAAAATCCATATCTCAGCTTGAAACATCACGAAAATTAAGATGTCGCCGGTTCTGCATATCAAACGCACTGTGGAGTCGTGAAAACAACCAGACAACGTGTTTCTCGCATTAAATAGCTCGAAAAGAGCGATCCCGATGATTCTGCATACTTCTGACAGAAGTCTCACCAAGATTATCGCAGAAAATGCATATCTCAGCTTGAAACCTCACGAAAATCAAGATGTCGCCGGTACTGCAAATCAAACGCACTGTGGAGTGGTGAAAACAACCAGATAACGTGTTTCTCGCATTAAATAGCTCGAGAAGTGCGATCCGGATGATTATGCATACTTCTGACAGAAGTCTCACCAAGATAATCGCAGAAAATGCATATCTCAGCTTGAAATCTCACGAAATTCAAGATGTCGCCTGTTCTGGATATCAAACGCACTGTGGTGCCGTGAAAACACCAGATAACGTGTTTCTCGCATTAAATAGCTCGAAAAGAGCGATCTCGAAGATTCTGCATACTTCTGACGGAAGTCTCACCAAGATTATCGTAGAAAATGCATATCTCAGGTTGAAATCTCACGAAAATCAAGATGTCGCCGGTTCTGCATATCAAACGCACTGCGGAGTGGTGAAAACAACAGATAACGTGTTTCTCGCATTAAATAGCTCGAAAAGAGGGGTCCCGATGATTCTGCATACTACTGACAGAAGACTCACCTAGATTATCGACGAAAATGCATATCTCAGGTTGAAATCTCACGAAAATCTAGATGTAGCCGGTTCTGGATATCAAACGCACTGTGGTGTCGTGAAAACACTAGAAAACTTGATTTTTCGCATTAAATAGCTTGAAAAGAGCGATCTAGATGATTCTGCATACTTCTGACTGAAGTGTCACCAAGATTATCGCAGAAAATCCATATCTCAGCTTGAAACATCACGAAAATTAAGATGTCGCCGGTTCTGCATATCAAACGCACTGTGGAGTCGTGAAAACAACCAGACAACGTGTTTCTCGTATTAAATAGCTCGAAAAGAGCGATCCCGATGATTCTGCATACTTCTGACAGAAGTCTCACCAAGATTATCGCAGAAAATGCATATCTCAGCTTGAAACCTCACGAAAATCAAGATGTCGCCGGTACTGCAAATCAAACGCACTGTGGAGTGGTGAAAACAACCAGATAACGTGTTTCTCGCATTAAATAGCTCGAAAAGAGCGATCTCGAAAATTCTGCATACTTCTGACGGAAGTCTCACCAAGATTATCGTAGAAAATGCATATCTCAGGTTGAAATCTCACGAAAATCAAGATGTCGCCGGTTCTGCATATCAAACGCACTGCGGAGTGGTGAAAACAACAGATAACGTGTTTCTCGCATTAAATAGCTCGAAAAGAGGGGTCCCGATGATTCTGCATACTACTGACAGAAGACTCACCTAGATTATCGACGAAAATGCATATCTCAGGTTGAAATCTCACGAAAATCTAGATGTAGCCGGTTCTGGATATCAAACGCACTGTGGTGTCGTGAAAACACTAGAAAACTTGATTTTTCGCATTAAATAGCTTGAAAAGAGCGATCTAGATGATTCTGCATACTTCTGACTGAAGTGTCACCAAGATTATCGCAGAAAATCCATATCTCAGCTTGAAACATCACGAAAATTCAGATGTCGCCGGTTCTGCATATCAAACGCACTGTGGAGTCGTGAAAACAACCAGACAACGTGTTTCTCGTATTAAATAGCTCGAAAAGAGCGATCCCGATGATTCTGCATACTTCTGACAGAAGTCTCACCAAGATTATCGCAGAAAATGCATATCTCAGCTTGAAACCTCACGAAAATCAAGATGTCGCCGGTACTGCAAATCAAACGCACTGTGGAGTGGTGAAAACAACCAGATAACGTGTTTCTCGCATTAAATAGCTCGAGAAGTGCGATCCCGATGATTATGCATACTTCTGACAGAAGTCTCACCAAGATAATCGCAGAAAATGCATATCTCAGCTTGAAACCTCACGAAAACCAAGTTATCTCCGGTTCTGCACATCAAACGTACTGTGGAGTGGTGAAAACACCAGAAAACGTGTTTTTCGCATTAAGTAGCTCGAAAAGAGCGTTCTCGAAGATTCTGCATACTTGTGACAGAAGTCTCACCAAGATTATCGTAGAAAATGCATATCTCAGTATGAAACCCGACCGAAACCATGATATCGCCGGTTCTGCATGTCAAGCGTACTGTGGAGTGGCGAATACACCAGAAAACGTGTTTCTCGCATTAAATAGCTCGAAAAGAGCGATCTAGATGATTCTGCATTCTTCTGACAGAAGACTCACCAAGATTATCGCAGAAAATGCATATCTCAGCTGGAAACACCACGAAAATCAAGATATCGCCGGTTCTGCATATCAAACGCACTGTGGAGTGGTGAAAACACCAGATATCGTGTTTGTCGCATTAAGTAGCTCGAAAAGAGCGATCTCGAAGATTCTGCATACTTCTGACAGAAGTCTCACCAAGATTATCGTAGAAAATGCATATCTCAGCTTGAAACCCGACGAAATCCAAGATATCGCCGGTTCTGCATATCAAACGCACTGTGGAATGTTGAAAACACCAGAAAACTTGTTTTTTCGCATTAAATAGCTTGAAAAGAGCGATCTAGATGATTCTGCATCCTTCTGACTGAAGTCTCACCAAGATTATCGCAGAAAATACATATCTCAGCTGGAAAACATCACGAAAATCAAGATGTCGCCGGTTCTGCATATCAAACGCACTGTGGAGTCGTGAAAACAACCAGACAACGTGTTTCTCGCATTAAATAGCTCGAAAAGTGCGATCCCGATGATTCTGCATATTTCTGACAGAAGTCTCACCAAGATTATCGTAGAAAATGCATATCTCAGTATGAAACCCGACCGAAACCATGATATCGCCGGTTCTGCATGTCAAGCGTACTGTGGAGTGGCGAATACACCAGAAAACGTGTTTCTCGCATTAAATAGCTCGAAAAGAGCGATCTAGATGATTCTGCATTCTTCTGACAGAAGACTCACCAAGATTATCGCAGAAAATGCATATCTCAGCTGGAAACACCACGAAAATCAAGATATCGCCGGTTCTGCATATCAAACGCACTGTGGAGTGGTGAAAACACCAGATATCGTGTTTGTCGCATTAAGTAGCTCGAAAAGAGCGATCTCGAAGATTCTGCATACTTCTGACAGAAGTCTCACCAAGATTATCGTAGAAAATGCATATCTCAGCTTGAAACCCGACGAAATCCAAGATGTCGCCGGTTCTGCATATCAAACGCACTGTGGAATGTTGAAAACACCCGAAAACTTGTTTTTTCGCATTAAATAGCTTGAAAAGAGCGATCTAGATGATTCTGCATACTTCTGACTGAAGCCTCACCAAGATTATCGCAGAAAATCCATATCTCAGCTGGAAAACATCACGAAAATCAAGATGTCGCCGGTTCTGCATATCAAACGCACTGTGGTGTCGTGAAAACAACCAGACAACGTGTTTCTCGCATTAAATAGCTCGAAAAGAGCGTTCTCGAAGATTCTGCATACTTGTGACAGAAGTCTCACCAAGATTATCGTAGAAAATGCATATCTCAGTATGAAACCCGACCGAAACCATGATATCGCCGGTTCTGCATGTCAAACGTACTGTGGAGTGGCGAATACACCAGAAAACGTGTTTCTCGCATTAAATAGCTCGAAAAGAGCGATCTAGATGATTCTGCATACTTCTGACAGAAGACTCACCAAGATTATCGCAGAAAATGCATATCTCAGCTGGAAACACCACGAAAATCAAGATATCGCCGGTTCTGCATATCAAACGCACTGTGGAGTGGTGAAAACACCAGATATCGTGTTTGTCGCATTAAGTAGCTCGAAAAGAGCGATCTCGAAGATTCTGCATACTTCTGACAGAAGTCTCACCAAGATTATCGTAGAAAATGCATATCTCAGCTTGAAACCCGACGAAATCCAAGATGTCGCCGGTTCTGCATATCAAACGCACTGTGGAATGTTGAAAACACCCGAAAACTTGTTTTTTCGCATTAAATAGCTTGAAAAGAGCGATCTAGATGATTCTGCATACTTCTGACTGAAGCCTCACCAAGATTATCGCAGAAAATCCATATCTCAGCTGGAAAACATCACGAAAATCAAGATGTCGCCGGTTCTGCATATCAAACGCACTGTGGTGTCGTGAAAACAACCAGACAACGTGTTTCTCGCATTAAATAGCTCGAAAAGAGCGATCTCTAAGATTCTGCATACTTCTGACAGAAGTCTCAATAAGATTATCGTAGAAAATGCATATCTCAGCTTGAAACCCGACGAAATCCAAGATGTCGCCGGTTCTGCATATCAAACGCACTGTGGAATGTTGAAAACAACCAGACAACGTGTTTCTCGCATTAAATAGCTCGAAAAGAGCGATCCCGATGATTCTGCATACTTCTGACAGAAGTCTCACCAAGATTATCGTTGAAAATGCATATCTCAGCTTGAAACCTCACGAAAACCAAGTTATCTCCGGTTCTGCACATCAAACGTACTGTGGAGTGGTGAAAACACCCGAAAACGTGTTTCTCGCATTAAGTAGCTCGAAAAGAGCGTTCTCGAAGATTCTGCATACTTGTGACAGAAGTCTCACCAAGATTATCGTAGAAAATGCATATCTCAGTATGAAACCCGACCGAAACCATGATATCGCCGGTTCTGCATGTCAAACGTACTGTGGAGTGGCGAATACACCAGAAAACGTGTTTCTCGCATTAAATAGCTCGAAAAGAGCGATCTAGATGATTCTGCATACTTCTGACAGAAGACTCACCAAGATTATCGCAGAAAATGCATATCTCAGCTGGAAACACCACGAAAATCAAGATATCGCCGGTTCTGCATATCAAACGCACTGTGGAGTGGTGAAAACACCAGATATCGTGTTTCTCGCATTAAGTAGCTCGAAAAGAGCGATCTCGAAGATTCTGCATACTTCTGACAGAAGTCTCACCAAGATTATCGTAAAAAATGCATATCTCAGCTTGAAACCCGACGAAATCCAAGATATCGCCGGTTCTGCATATCAAACGCACTGTGGAATGTTGAAAACACCAGAAAACTTGTTTTTTCGCATTAAATAGCTTGAAAAGAGCGATCTAGATGATTCTGCATACTTCTGACTGAAGTCTCACCAAGATTATCGCAGAAAATCCATATCTCAGCTGGAAAACATCACGAAAATCAAGATGTCGCCGGTTCTGCATATCAAACGCACTGTGGAGTGGTGAAAACACCAGATAACGTGTTTCTCGCATTATGTAGCTCGAAAAGAGCGTTCTCGAAGATTCTGCATACATCTGACGGAAGTCTCACCAAGATTATCGTTGAAAATGCATATCTCAGCTTGATACCCGACGAAAGTCAAGATGTCGCTGGTTCTGCATATCAAACGCACTGTGGAATGTTGAAAACACCAGAAAACTTGTTTTTTCGCATTAAATAGCTTGAAAAGAGCGATCTAGATGATTCTGCATACTTCTGACTGAAGTCTCACCAAGATTATCGACGAAAATGCATATCTCAGGTTGAAATCTCACGAAATTCAAGATGTCGCCTGTTCTGGATATCAAACGCACTGTGGTGGCGTGAAAACACCAGATAACGTGTTTCTCGCATTAAATAGCTCGGAAAGAGCGATCTCGAAGATTCTGCATACTTCTGACGGAAGTCTCACCAAGATTATCGTAGAAAATGCATATCTCAGGTTGAAATCTCACGAAAATCAAGATGACGCCGGTTCTGCATATCAAACGCACTGCGGAGTGGTGAAAACAACAGATAACGTGTTTCTCGCATTAAATAGCTCGAAAAGAGGGGTCCCGATGATTCTGCATACTACTGACAGAAGACTCACCTAGATTATCGACGAAAATGCATATCTCAGGTTGAAATCTCACGAAAATCTAGATGTAGCCGGTTCTGGATATCAAACGCACTGTGGTGTCGTGAAAACACTAGAAAACTTGATTTTTCGCATTAAATAGCTTGAAAAGAGCGATCTAGATGATTCTGCATACTTCTGACTGAAGTGTCACCAAGATTATCGCAGAAAATCCATATCTCAGCTTGAAACATCACGAAAATTCAGATGTCGCCGGTTCTGCATATCAAACGCACTGTGGAGTCGTGAAAACAACCAGACAACGTGTTTCTCGTATTAAATAGCTCGAAAAGAGCGATCCCGATGATTCTGCATACTTCTGACAGAAGTCTCACCAAGATTATCGCAGAAAATGCATATCTCAGCTTGAAACCTCACGAAAATCAAGATGTCGCCGGTACTGCAAATCAAACGCACTGTGGAGTGGTGAAAACAACCAGATAACGTGTTTCTCGCATTAAATAGCTCGAGAAGTGCGATCCCGATGATTATGCATACTTCTGACAGAAGTCTCACCAAGATAATCGCAGAAAATGCATATCTCAGCTTGAAACCTCACGAAACCAAGTTATCTCCGGTTCTGCACATCAAACGTACTGTGGAGTGGTGAAAACACCAGAAAACGTGTTTTTCGCATTAAGTAGCTCGAAAAGAGCGTTCTCGAAGATTCTGCATACTTGTGACAGAAGTCTCACCAAGATTATCGTAGAAAATGCATATCTCAGTATGAAACCCGACCGAAACCATGATATCGCCGGTTCTGCATGTCAAGCGTACTGTGGAGTGGCGAATACACCAGAAAACGTGTTTCTCGCATTAAATAGCTCGAAAAGAGCGATCTAGATGATTCTGCATTCTTCTGACAGAAGACTCACCAAGATTATCGCAGAAAATGCATACCTCAGCTGGAAACACCACGAAAATCAAGATATCGCCGGTTCTGCATATCAAACGCACTGTGGAGTGGTGAAAACACCAGATATCGTGTTTGTCGCATTAAGTAGCTCGAAAAGAGCGATCTCGAAGATTCTGCATACTTCTGACAGAAGTCTCACCAAGATTATCGTAGAAAATGCATATCTCAGCTTGAAACCCGACGAAATCCAAGATATCGCCGGTTCTGCATATCAAACGCACTGTGGAATGTTGAAAACACCAGAAAACTTGTTTTTTCGCATTAAATAGCTTGAAAAGAGCGATCTAGATGATTCTGCATACTTCTGACTGAAGTCTCACCAAGATTATCGCAGAAAATACATATCTCAGCTGGAAAACATCACGAAAATCAAGATGTCGCCGGTTCTGCATATCAAACGCACTGTGGAGTCGTGAAAACAACCAGACAACGTGTTTCTCGCATTAAATAGCTCGAAAAGTGCGATCCCGATGATTCTGCATATTTCTGACAGAAGTCTCACCAAGATTATCGTAGAAAATGCATATCTCAGTATGAAACCCGACCGAAACCATGATATCGCCGGTTCTGCATGTCAAGCGTACTGTGGAGTGGCGAATACACCAGAAAACGTGTTTCTCGCATTAAATAGCTCGAAAAGAGCGATCTAGATGATTCTGCATTCTTCTGACAGAAGACTCACCAAGATTATCGCAGAAAATGCATATCTCAGCTGGAAACACCACGAAAATCAAGATATCGCCGGTTCTGCATATCAAACGCACTGTGGAGTGGTGAAAACACCAGATATCGTGTTTGTCGCATTAAGTAGCTCGAAAAGAGCGATCTCGAAGATTCTGCATACTTCTGACAGAAGTCTCACCAAGATTATCGTAGAAAATGCATATCTCAGCTTGAAACCCGACGAAATCCAAGATGTCGCCGGTTCTGCATATCAAACGCACTGTGGAATGTTGAAAACACCCGAAAACTTGTTTTTTCGCATTAAATAGCTTGAAAAGAGCGATCTAGATGATTCTGCATACTTCTGACTGAAGCCTCACCAAGATTATCGCAGAAAATCCATATCTCAGCTGGAAAACATCACGAAAATCAAGATGTCGCCGGTTCTGCATATCAAACGCACTGTGGTGTCGTGAAAACAACCAGACAACGTGTTTCTCGCATTAAATAGCTCGAAAAGAGCGATCTCTAAGATTCTGCATACTTCTGACAGAAGTCTCAATAAGATTATCGTAGAAAATGCATATCTCAGCTTGAAACCCGACGAAATCCAAGATGTCGCCGGTTCTGCATATCAAACGCACTGTGGAATGTTGAAAACAACCAGACAACGTGTTTCTCGCATTAAATAGCTCGAAAAGAGCGATCCCGATGATTCTGCATACTTCTGACAGAAGTCTCACCAAGATTATCGTTGAAAATGCATATCTCAGCTTGAAACCTCACGAAAACCAAGTTATCTCCGGTTCTGCACATCAAACGTACTGTGGAGTGGTGAAAACACCCGAAAACGTGTTTCTCGCATTAAGTAGCTCGAAAAGAGCGTTCTCGAAGGTTCTGCATACTTGTGACAGAAGTCTCACCAAGATTATCGTAGAAAATGCATATCTCAGTATGAAACCCGACCGAAACCATGATATCGCCGGTTCTGCATGTCAAACGTACTGTGGAGTGGCGAATACACCAGAAAACGTGTTTCTCGCATTAAATAGCTCGAAAAGAGCGATCTAGATGATTCTGCATACTTCTGACAGAAGACTCACCAAGATTATCGCAGAAAATGCATATCTCAGCTGGAAACACCACGAAAATCAAGATATCGCCGGTTCTGCATATCAAACGCACTGTGGAGTGGTGAAAACACCAGATATCGTGTTTCTCGCATTAAGTAGCTCGAAAAGAGCGATCTCGAAGATTCTGCATACTTCTGACAGAAGTCTCACCAAGATTATCGTAAAAAATGCATATCTCAGCTTGAAACCCGACGAAATCCAAGATATCGCCGGTTCTGCATATCAAACGCACTGTGGAATGTTGAAAACACCAGAAAACTTGTTTTTTCGCATTAAATAGCTTGAAAAGAGCGATCTAGATGATTCTGCATACTTCTGACTGAAGTCTCACCAAGATTATCGCAGAAAATCCATATCTCAGCTGGAAAACATCACGAAAATCAAGATGTCGCCGGTTCTGCATATCAAACGCACTGTGGAGTGGTGAAAACACCAGATAACGTGTTTCTCGCATTATGTAGCTCGAAAAGAGCGTTCTCGAAGATTCTGCATACTTCTGACAGAAGTCTCACCAAGATTATCGCAGAAAATGCATATCTCAGCTTGAAAACCCACGAAAAGCAAGATTTCGCCGGTTCTGCATGTCAAACGCACTGTGGATTGGTGAATACACCAGAAAACGTGTTTCTCGCATTAAATAGCTCGAAAAGAGCGATTTAGATGATTCTGCATACTTCTGACAGAAGACTCACCAAGATTATCGCAGAAAATCCATATCTCAGCTTGAAACATCACGAAAATTAAGATGTCGCCGGTTCTGCATATCAAACGCACTGTGGAGTCGTGAAAACAACCAGACAACGTGTTTCTCGCATTAAATAGCTCGAAAAGAGCGATCCCGATGATTCTGCATACTTCTGACAGAAGCCTCACCAAGATTATCGTTGAAAATGCATATCTCAGCTTGATACCCGACGAAAGTCAAGATGTCGCTGGTTCTGCATATCAAACGCACTGTGGAGTGGTGAAAACACCAGATAACGTGTTTCTCGCATTATGTAGCTCGAAAAGAGCGTTCTCGAAGATTCTGCATACATCTGACGGAAGTCTCACCAAGATTATCGTTGAAAATGCATATCTCAGCTTGATACCCGACGAAAGTCAAGATGTCGCTGGTTCTGCATATCAAACGCACTGTGGAATGTTGAAAACACCAGAAAACTTGTTTTTTCGCATTAAATAGCTTGAAAAGAGCGATCTAGATGATTCTGCATACTTCTGACTGAAGTCTCACCAAGATTATCGACGAAAATGCATATCTCAGGTTGAAATCTCACGAAATTCAAGATGTCGCCTGTTCTGGATATCAAACGCACTGTGGTGGCGTGAAAACACCAGATAACGTGTTTCTCGCATTAAATAGCTCGGAAAGAGCGATCTCGAAGATTCTGCATACTTCTGACGGAAGTCTCACCAAGATTATCGTAGAAAATGCATATCTCAGGTTGAAATCTCACTAAAATCAAGATGACGCCGGTTCTGCATATCAAACGCACTGCGGAGTGGTGAAAACAACAGATAACGTGTTTCTCGCATTAAATAGCTCGAAAAGAGGGGTCCCGATGATTCTGCATACTACTGACAGAAGACTCACCAAGATTATCGCAGAAAATGCATATCTCAGCTGGAAACACCACGAAAATCAAGATATCGCCGGTTCTGCATATCAAACGCACTGTGGAGTGGTGAAAACAACCAGACAACGTGTTTCTCGCATTAAATAGCTCGAAAAGAGCGATCTCGAAGATTCTGCATACTTCTGACGGAAGTCTCACCAAGATTATCGTAGAAAATGCATATCTCAGGTTGAAATCTCACGAAAATCAAGATGTCGCCGGTTCTGCATATCAAACGCACTGCGGAGTGGTGAAAACAACAGATAACGTGTTTCTCGCATTAAATAGCTCGAAAAGAGGGGTCCCGATGATTCTGCATACTACTGACGGAAGACTCACCTAGATTATCGACGAAAATGCATATCTCAGGTTGAAATCTCACGAAAATCTAGATGTCGCCGGTTCTGGATATCAAACGCACTGTGGTGTCGTGAAAACACTAGAAAACTTGATTTTTCGCATTAAATAGCTTGAAAAGAGCGATCTAGATGATTCTGCATACTTCTGACTGAAGTGTCACCAAGATTATCGCAGAAAATCCATATCTCAGCTTGAAACATCACGAAAATTAAGATGTCGCCGGTTCTGCATATCAAACGCACTGTGGAGTCGTGAAAACAACCAGACAACGTGTTTCTCGCATTAAATAGCTCGGAAAGAGCGATCCCGATGATTCTGCATACTTCTGACAGAAGTCTCACCAAGATTATCGCAGAAAATGCATATCTCAGCTTGAAACCTCACGAAAATCAAGATGTCGCCGGTTCTGCAAATCACACGCACTGTGGTGCCGTGAAAACACCAGATAACGTGTTTCTCGCATTAAATAGTTCGAAAAGAGCGATCTCGAAGATTCTGCATACTACTGACAGAAGACTCACCTAGATTATCGACGAAAATGCATATCTCAGGTTGAAATCTCACGAAAATCTAGATGTAGCCGGTTCTGGATATCAAACGCACTGTGGTGTCGTGAAAACACTAGAAAACTTGATTTTTCGCATTAAATAGCTTGAAAAGAGCGATCTAGATGATTCTGTATACTTCTGACTGAAGTGTCACCAAGATTATCGCAGAAAATCCATATCTCAGCTTGAAACATCACGAAAATTAAGATGTCGCCGGTTCTACATATCAAACGCACTGTGGAGTCCTGAAAACAACCAGACAACGTGTTTCTCGCATTAAATAGCTCGAAAAGAGCGATCCCGATGATTCTGCATACTTCTGACAGAAGTCTCACCAAGATTATCGCAGAAAATGCATATCTCAGCTTGAAACCTCACGAAAATCAAGATGTCGCCGGTACTGCAAATCAAACGCACTGTGGAGTGGTGAAAACAACCAGATAACGTGTTTCTCGCATTAAATAGCTCGAGAAGTGCGATCCCGATGATTATGCATACTTCTGACAGAAGTCTCACCAAGATAATCGCAGAAAATGCATATCTCAGCTTGAAACCTCACGAAAACCAAGTTATCTCCGGTTCTGCACATCAAACGTACTGCGGAGTGGTGAAAACACCAGAAAACGTGTTTCTCGCATTAAGTAGCTCGAAAAGAGCGTTCTCGAAGATTCTGCATACTTGTGACAGAAGTCTCACCAAGATTATCGTAGAAAATGCATATCTCAGTATGAAACCCGACCGAAACCATGATATCGCCGGTTCTGCATGTCAAACGTACTGTGGAGTGGCGAATACACCAGAAAACGTGTTTCTCGCATTAAATAGCTCGAAAAGAGCGATCTAGATGATTCTGCATTCTTCTGACAGAAGACTCACCAAGATTATCGCAGAAAATGCATATCTCAGCTGGAAACACCACGAAAATCAAGATATCGCCGGTTCTGCATATCAAACGCACTGTGGAGTGGTGAAAACACCAGATATCGTGTTTGTCGCATTAAGTAGCTCGAAAAGAGCGATCTCGAAGATTCTGCATACTTCTGACAGAAGTCTCACCAAGATTATCGTAGAAAATGCATATCTCAGCTTGAAACCCGACGAAATCCAAGATATCGCCGGTTCTGCATATCAAACGCACTGTGGAATGTTGAAAACACCAGAAAACTTGTTTTTTCGCATTAAATAGCTTGAAAAGAGCGATCTAGATGATTCTGCATACTTCTGACTGAAGTCTCACCAAGATTATCGCAGAAAATCCATATCTCAGCTGGAAAACATCACGAAAATCAAGATGTCGCCGGTTCTGCATATCAAACGCACTGTGGAGTCGTGAAAACAACCAGACAACGTGTTTCTCGCATTAAATAGCTCGAAAAGTGCGATCCCGATGATTCTGCATACTTCTGACTGAAGTCTCACCAAGATTATCGTTGAAAATGCATATCTCAGCTTGAAACCTCACGAAAACCAAGTTATCTCCGGTTCTGCACATCAAACGTACTGTGGAGTGGTGAAAACACCCGAAAACGTGTTTCTCGCATTAAGTAGCTCGAAAAGAGCGTTCTCGAAGATTCTGCATACTTGTGACAGAAGTCTCACCAAGATTATCGTAGAAAATGCATATCTCAGTATGAAACCCGACCGAAACCATGATATCGCCGGTTCTGCATGTCAAACGTACTGTGGAGTGGCGAATACACCAGAAAACGTGTTTCTCGCATTAAATAGCTCGAATAGAGCGTTCTCGAAGATTCTGCATACTTGTGACAGAAGTCTCACCAAGATTATCGTAGAAAATGCATATCTCAGTATGAAACCCGACCGAAACCATGATATCGCCGGTTCTGCATATCAAACGCACTGTGGAGTGGTGAAAACACCAGATATCGTGTTTCTCGCATTAAGTAGCTCGAAAAGAGCGATCTCGAAGATTCTGCATACTTCTGACAGAAGTCTCACCAAGATTATCGTAAAAAATGCATATCTCAGCTTGAAACCCGACGAAATCCAAGATATCGCCGGTTCTGCATATTAAACGCACTGTGGAATGTTGAAAACATCAGAAAACGTGTTTTTCGCGTTAACTAGCTCGAAAAGAGCGTTCTCGATGATTCTGCATACTTCTCATAGATGAAGCACCAAGATTATCGCAGAAAATGCATATTTCAGCTGGAAATCCCACGAAAACCAAGTTATCGGCGGCTCTACATATCAAACGCACTGTGGAGTGGTCAAAACACCAGATAACGTGTATCTCGCATTAAATAGCTCGAAAAGAGCGATATCTATAATTCTGCATACTTCGGACAGAAGTCTCACCAATATTATCGCAGAAAATGCATATGTCAGCTAGAAACCTCACGAAAATCAAGATGACGCCGGTTCTGCATATCAAACGCACTGTGGAGTGGCGAAAACAACCAGATAACGTGTTTCTCGCATTAAATAGCTCGAAACGAGCGATTTAGGTGATTCTGCATACTTCTGACTGAAGTCTCACCAATATTATCGCAGAAAATGCATATCTCAGCTTGAAACCCGACGAAAACCAAGATATCGTCGGTTCTGCATATCAGACGCACTGTGGAATGTTGAAAACACCAGAAAACGTGTTTCACGCATTAACTATCTCGAAAAGAGCGTTCTCGATGATTCTGCATACTTCTCATAGATGAAACACCAAGAGTATCGCAGAAAATGCATATTTCAACTGGATACCCCACGAAAACCAAGTTATCGGCGGCTCTACATATCAAACGCACTGTGGAGTGGTCAAAACACCAGAAAACGTGTTTCTCGCATTAAATAGCTCGAATAGAGCGATCTCGATGATTCTTCATACTTCGGACAGAAGTCTCAACAAGATTATCGTACAAACTGCATATCTCAGCTTGAAACCTCACGAAAATCAAGATGACGCCGGTTCTGCATATCAAACGCACTGTGGAGTGGTGAAAACATCCAGATAACGTGTTGCTCGCATTAAATAGCTCGAAACCCGCGATCTAGGTGATTCTGCATACTTCTGACTGAAGTCTCACCAATATTATCGCAGAAACTGCATATCTCAGCTTGAAACTCGACTAAAACCAAAATATCTCCGGTTCTGCATATCCAACGCACTGTGGAGTGGTGAAAACACCAGAAAACGTGTTTCTCGCATTAAGTAGCTCGAAAAGAGCGCACTCGATGTTTCTGCATACTTTGGACAGATGTTTCGCCAAGCTTATCGTAGAAAATGCATATCTCAGCTTGAAACCCGACGAAAACCAAAATATCTCCGGTTCTGCATATCCAACGCACTGTGGAGTGGTGAAAACACCAGATAACGTGTTTCTCGCATTAAGCAGCTCGAAACTAGCGATCTCGATGATTCTGCATACTTCGGACAGAACCCTCAAAAAGATTATCGCAGAAAATGCATATCTCAGCTTGAAACCTCACGAAAATCAAGATATCGCCGGTTCTGCATATCATACGCACTGTGGAGTGGTGAAAACACCAGACAACGTGTTTCTCGCATTAAATAGCTCGAAAAGACCGATCTCGATGATTCTGCATACTTCGGACAGAAGGCTCAACAAGATTATCGTAAAAAATGCATATCTCAGCTAGAAAACCCCACGAAAGCCAAGATATCGCTGGTTCTGCATGTCAAACGCACTGTGGAGTGGTGAAAACACCGGATAAGGTTTTTCTCGCATTAACTTGCTCGAAAAGAGCGATCTCGATGTTTCAGCATACTTTGGACCGAAGTCTCACCAAGATTATAGCAGAAAATGCATATCTCAGCTTGAAACCCCACGAAAACCAAGATATCGCCGGTTCTGCATATCATACGCACTGTGGAGTGGAGAAAACACCAGACAACGTGTTTCTCGCATTAAATAGCTCGAAAAGAGCGATCAATATGATTCAGCATACTTCGGACAGAAGTCTAACCAAGATTATCGTAAAAAATGCATATCTCAGCATGAAACCCCACGAAAACCAAGATATCGCTGGTACTGCATATCAAACGCAAAGTGGAGTGGTGAAAACACCAGATAACGTGTTTCTCGCATTAAATAGCTAGAAAAGAGCGCTCTCGATGATTCTGCATACATCGGACAGAAGTCTCACCAAGATTATCGCAGAAAATGCATATCTCAGCTTGAAACCCCACGAAAACCGAGATGTCGCCGGTTCTGCATTTCAAACGCACTGTGGAGTGGTGAAACCCCAGAAAACGTGTTTCTCGCATTAAGTAGCTCGAAAAGACCGATCTCGATGATTCTGCATACTTCGGACAGAAGTCTCATCAATATTATCGCAGAAAATGCATATCTCAGCTTGAAACCCCACGAAAACCGAGATGTCGCCGGTTCTGCACATCAAACGCACTGTGGGGTGCTGAAAACACCATAAAACGTGTTTTTCGCATTCAATAGCACGAAAACGGCGATTTCGGTGATTCTCCATACTTCTCACAGAAGAATATCCAAGATTATCGCAGAACATGCATGTCTCAGCTGGAAACCCCACGAAAACGAAGATATCGCAGTTTCCGCATATCAAACGCACTGTGGAGTGGTAAAAATAGCAGATAACGTGTTTCTTGCATTAAATAGCTCGATAGGAGCGTTCTCGAAGATCCTGCATACTTCTGACAGAAGTCTCACCAAGATTATCGCAGAAAATGCATATCTCAGCTTGAAACCCCACGAAAACCAAGATGTCGCCGGTTCTGCATATCAAACGCACTGTGGAGTGGTGAAAACACCAGAAAACGTGTTTCTCGCATTAAGTAGCTCGAAAAGAGCGCTCTCGATGTTTCTGCATACTTTGGACAGATGTTTCGACAAGCTTATCGTAGAAAATGCATATCTCAGCTTGAAACCCGACGAAAACCAAAATATCTCCGGTTCTGCATATCCAACGCACTGTGGAGTGGTGAAAACACCAGATAACGTGTTTCTCGCATTAAGCAGCTCGAAACTAGCGATCTCGATGATTCTGCATACTTCGGACAGAAGCCTCAAAAAGATTATCGCAGAAAATGCATATCTCAGCTTGAAACCTCACGAAAATCAAGATATCGCCGGTTCTGCATATCATACGCACTGTGGAGTGGTGAAAACACCAGACAACGTGTTTCTCGCATTAAATAGCTCGAAAAGACCGATCTCGATGATTCTGCATACTTCGGACAGAAGGCTCAACAAGATTATCGTAAAAAATGCATATCTCAGCTAGAAAACCCCACGAAAGCCAAGATATCGCTGGTTCTGCATGTCAAACGCACTGTGGAGTGGTGAAAACACCGGATAAGGTTTTTCTCGCATTAACTTGCTCGAAAAGAGCGATCTCGATGTTTCAGCATACTTTGGACCGAAGTCTCACCAAGATTATAGCAGAAAATGCATATCTCAGCTTGAAACCCCACGAAAACCAAGATATCGCCGGTTCTGCATATCATACGCACTGTGGAGTGGTGAAAACACCAGACAACGTGTTTCTCGCATTAAATAGCTCGAAAAGAGCGATCAATATGATTCAGCATACTTCGGACAGAAGTCTAACCAAGATTATCGTAAAAAATGCATATCTCAGCATGAAACCCCACGAAAACCAAGATATCGCTGGTACTGCATATCAAACGCACAGTGGAGTGGTGAAAACACCAGATAACGTGTTTCTCGCATTAAATAGCTAGAAAAGAGCGCTCTCGATGATTCTGCATACATCGGACAGAAGTCTCACCAAGATTATCGCAGAAAATGCATATCTCAGCTTGAAACCCCACGAAAACCGAGATGTCGCCGGTTCTGCATATCAAACGCACTGTGGAGTGGTGAAAACACCAGAAAACGTGTTTCTCGCATTAAATAGCTCGAAAAGAGCGATCAATATGATTCAGCATACTTCGGACAGAAGTCTCACCAAGATTATCGCAGGAAATGCATATCTCAGCTTGAAACCCCACGAAAACCAAGATATCTCCGGTTCTGCATATCCAACGAACTGTGGAGTGGTGAAACCCCAGAAAACGTGTTTCTCGCATTAAGTAGCTCGAAAAGAGCGCTCTCGATGTTTCTGCATACTTTGGACAGATGTTTCACCAAGTTTATCGTAGAAAATGCATATCTCAGCTTGAAACCCGACGAAAAAAAAAATATCTCCGGTTCTGCATATCCAACGCACTGTGGAGTGGTGAAAACACCAGATAACGTGTTTCTCGCATTAAGTACCTCGAAACTAGCGATCTCGATGATTCTGCATACTTCGGACAGAAGTCTCAAAAAGATTATCGCAGAAAATGCATATCTCAGCTTGAAACCCCACGAAAACCAAGATGTCGCCGGTTCTGCATATCAAACGCACTGTGGAGTGGTGAAAACACCAGAAAACGTGTTTCTCGCATTAAGTAGCTCGAAAAGAGCGATCAATATGATTCAGCATACTTTGGACAGATGTTTCACCAAGTTTATCGTAGAAAATGCATATCTCAGCTTGAAACCCGACGAAAAAAAAAATATCTCCGGTTCTGCATATCCAACGCACTGTGGAGTGGTGAAAACACCAGATAACGTGTTTCTCGCATTAAGTACCTCGAAACTAGCGATCTCGATGATTCTGCATACTTCGAACAGAAGTCTCAAAAAGATTATCGCAGAAAATGCATATCTCAGCTTGAAACCCCACGAAAACCAAGATGTCGCCGGTTCTGCATATCAAACGCACTGTGGAGTGGTGAAAACACCAGAAAACGTGTTTCTCGCATTAAATAGCTCGAAAAGACCGATCTCGATGATTCTGCATACTTCGGACAGAAGTCTCATCAATATTATCGCAGAAAATGCATATCTCAGCTTGAAACCCCACGAAAACCGAGATGTCGCCGGTTCTGCATATCAAACGCACAGTGGAGTGGTCAAAACACCAGATAACGTGTTTCTCGCATTAAATAGCTCGAAAAGAGCGATCAATATGATTCAGCATACTTCGGACAGAAGTCTCACCAAGATTATCGCAGAAAATGCATATCTCAGCTTGAAACCCCACGAAAACCGAGATGTCGCCGGTTCTGCATATCAAACGCACTGTGGAGTGGTGAAAACACCAGAAAACGTGTTTCTCGCATTAAATAGCTCGAAAAGAGCGATCAATATGATTCAGCATACTTCGGACAGAAGTCTCACCAAGATTATCGCAGGAAATGCATATCTCAGCTTGAAACCCCACGAAAACCAAGATATCTCCGGTTCTGCATATCCAACGAACTGTGGAGTGGTGAAACCCCAGAAAACGTGTTTCTCGCATTAAGTAGCTCGAAAAGAGCGCTCTCGATGTTTCTGCATACTTTGGACAGATGTTTCACCAAGTTTATCGTAGAAAATGCATATCTCAGCTTGAAACCCGACGAAAAAAAAAATATCTCCGGTTCTGCATATCCAACGCACTGTGGAGTGGTGAAAACACCAGATAACGTGTTTCTCGCATTAAGTACCTCGAAACTAGCGATCTCGATGATTCTGCATACTTCGGACAGAAGTCTCAAAAAGATTATCGCAGAAAATGCATATCTCAGCTTGAAACCCCACGAAAACCAAGATGTCGCCGGTTCTGCATATCAAACGCACTGTGGAGTGGTGAAAACACCAGAAAACGTGTTTCTCGCATTAAGTAGCTCGAAAAGAGCGATCAATATGATTCAGCATACTTTGGACAGATGTTTCACCAAGTTTATCGTAGAAAATGCATATCTCAGCTTGAAACCCGACGAAAAAAAAAATATCTCCGGTTCTGCATATCCAACGCACTGTGGAGTGGTGAAAACACCAGATAACGTGTTTCTCGCATTAAGTACCTCGAAACTAGCGATCTCGATGATTCTGCATACTTCGAACAGAAGTCTCAAAAAGATTATCGCAGAAAATGCATATCTCAGCTTGAAACCCCACGAAAACCAAGATGTCGCCGGTTCTGCATATCAAACGCACTGTGGAGTGGTGAAAACACCAGAAAACGTGTTTCTCGCATTAAATAGCTCGAAAAGACCGATCTCGATGATTCTGCATACTTCGGACAGAAGTCTCATCAATATTATCGCAGAAAATGCATATCTCAGCTTGAAACCCCACGAAAACCGAGATGTCGCCGGTTCTGCATATCAAACGCACTGTGGAGTGGTCAAAACACCAGATAACGTGTTTCTCGCATTAAATAGCTCGAAAAGAGCGATATCGATAATTCTGCATACTTCGGACAGAAGTCTCATCAATATTATCGCAGAAAATGCATATCTCAGCTTGAAACCTCACGAAAATTAAGATGTCGCCGGTTCTGCACATCAAACGCACTGTGGGGTGCTGAAAACACCATAAAACGTGTTTTTCGCATTCAATAGCACGAAAAGAGCGATCAATATGATTCAGCATACTTCGGACAGAAGTCTCACCAAGATTATCGCAGGAAATGCATATCTCAGCTTGAAACCCCACGAAAACCAAGATATCTCCGGTTCTGCATATCCAACGAACTGTGGAGTGGTGAAACCCCAGAAAACGTGTTTCTCGCATTAAGTAGCTCGAAAAGAGCGCTCTCGATGTTTCTGCATACTTTGGACAGATGTTTCACCAAGTTTATCGTAGAAAATGCATATCTCAGCTTGAAACCCGACGAAAAAAAAAATATCTCCGGTTCTGCATATCCAACGCACTGTGGAGTGGTGAAAACACCAGATAACGTGTTTCTCGCATTAAGTACCTCGAAACTAGCGATCTCGATGATTCTGCATACTTCGGACAGAAGTCTCAAAAAGATTATCGCAGAAAATGCATATCTCAGCTTGAAACCCCACGAAAACCAAGATGTCGCCGGTTCTGCATATCAAACGCACTGTGGAGTGGTGAAAACACCAGAAAACGTGTTTCTCGCATTAAGTAGCTCGAAAAGAGCGATCAATATGATTCAGCATACTTTGGACAGATGTTTCACCAAGTTTATCGTAGAAAATGCATATCTCAGCTTGAAACCCGACGAAAAAAAAAATATCTCCGGTTCTGCATATCCAACGCACTGTGGAGTGGTGAAAACACCAGATAACGTGTTTCTCGCATTAAGTACCTCGAAACTAGCGATCTCGATGATTCTGCATACTTCGAACAGAAGTCTCAAAAAGATTATCGCAGAAAATGCATATCTCAGCTTGAAACCCCACGAAAACCAAGATGTCGCCGGTTCTGCATATCAAACGCACTGTGGAGTGGTGAAAACACCAGAAAACGTGTTTCTCGCATTAAATAGCTCGAAAAGACCGATCTCGATGATTCTGCATACTTCGGACAGAAGTCTCATCAATATTATCGCAGAAAATGCATATCTCATCTTGAAACCCCACGAAAACCGAGATGTCGCCGGTTCTGCATATCAAACGCACTGTGGAGTGGTCAAAACACCAGATAACGTGTTTCTCGCATTAAATAGCTCGAAAAGAGCGATATCGATAATTCTGCATACTTCGGACAGAAGTCTCATCAATATTATCGCAGAAAATGCATATCTCAGCTTGAAACCTCACGAAAATTAAGATGTCGCCGGTTCTGCACATCAAACGCACTGTGGGGTGCTGAAAACACCATAAAACGTGTTTTTCGCATTCAATAGCACGAAAACGGCGATTTCGGTGATTCTCCATACTTCTCACAGAAGAATATCCAAGATTATCGCAGAAAATGCATGTCTCAGCTGGAAACCCCACGAAAACGAAGATATCGCAGTTTCCGCATATCAAACGCACTGTGGAGTGGTAAAAATAGCTGATAACGTGTTTCTTGCATTAAATAGCTCGATAGGAGCGTTCTCGAAGATCCTGCATACTTCTGACAGAAGTCTCACCAAGATTATCGCAGAAAATGCATATCTCAGCTTGAAACCCCACGAAAACCAAGATGTCGCCGGTTCTGCATATCAAACGCACTGTGGAGTGGTGAAAACACCAGAAAACGTGTTTCTCGCATTAAGTAGCTCGAAAAGAGCGCTCTCGATGTTTCTGCATACTTTGGACAGATGTTTCGACAAGCTTATCGTAGAAAATGCATATCTCAGCTTGAAACCCGACGAAAACCAAAATATCTCCGGTTCTGCATATCCAACGCACTGTGGAGTGGTGAAAACACCAGATAACGTGTTTCTCGCATTAAGCAGCTCGAAACTAGCGATCTCGATGATTCTGCATACTTCGGACAGAAGCCTCAAAAAGATTATCGCAGAAAATGCATATCTCAGCTTGAAACCTCACGAAAATCAAGATATCGCCGGTTCTGCATATCATACGCACTGTGGAGTGGTGAAAACACCAGACAACGTGTTTCTCGCATTAAATAGCTCGAAAAGACCGATCTCGATGATTCTGCATACTTCGGACAGAAGGCTCAACAAGATTATCGTAAAAAATGCATATCTCAGCTAGAAAACCCCACGAAAGCCAAGATATCGCTGGTTCTGCATGTCAAACGCACTGTGGAGTGGTGAAAACACCGGATAAGGTTTTTCTCGCATTAACTTGCTCGAAAAGAGCGATCTGGATGTTTCAGCATACTTTGGACCGAAGTCTCACCAAGATTATAGCAGAAAATGCATATCTCAGCTTGAAACCCCACGAAAACCAAGATATCGCCGGTTCTGCATATCATACGCACTGTGGAGTGGTGAAAACACCAGACAACGTGTTTCTCGCATTAAATAGCTCGAAAAGAGCGATCAATATGATTCAGCATACTTCGGACAGAAGTCTCACCAAGATTATCGCAGGAAATGCATATCTCAGCTTGAAACCCCACGAAAACCAAGATATCTCCGGTTCTGCATATCCAACGAACTGTGGAGTGGTGAAACCCCAGAAAATGTGTTTCTCGCATTAAGTAGCTCGAAAAGAGCGCTCTCGATGTTTCTGCATACTTTGGACAGATGTTTCACCAAGTTTATCGTAGAAAATGCATATCTCAGCTTGAAACCCGACGAAAAAAAAAATATCTCCGGTTCTGCATATCCAACGCACTGTGGAGTGGTGAAAACACCAGATAACGTGTTTCTCGCATTAAGTACCTCGAAACTAGCGATCTCGATGATTCTGCATACTTCGGACAGAAGTCTCAAAAAGATTATCGCAGAAATTGCATATCTCAGCTTGAAACCCCACGAAAACCAAGATGTCGCCGGTTCTGCATATCAAACGCACTGTGGAGTGGTGAAAACACCAGAAAACGTGTTTCTCGCATTAAGTAGCTCGAAAAGAGCGTTCTCGAAGATCCTGCATACTGCTGTCAGAAGTCTCACCAAGATTATCGTAGAAAATGCATATCTCAGCTTGAAACCCGACCGAAACCGAGTTATCTCCGGTTCTGCACATCAAACGTACCGTGGAGTGGTCAAAACACCAGATAACGTGTTTCTCGCATTAAATAGCTCGAAAAGAGCGATATCGATAATTCTGCATACTTCGGACAGAAGTCTCATCAATATTATCGCAGAAAATGCATATCTCAGCTTGAAACCTCACGAAAACCAAGATGTCGCGGGTTCTGCATATCAAACGCACTGTGGAGTGGTGAAAACACCAGAAAACGTGTTTCGCGCATTAAGAAGCTCGAAAAGAGCGTTCTCGAAGATTCTGCATACTTCTGACAGAATTCTCACCAGTGTTATCGTAGAAAATGCATATCTCAGCTTGAAACCCGACCGAAATCAAGATATCTCCGGTTCTGCATGTCAAACGTACTGTGATGTGGTGAAAACAACAGAAAACGTGTTTCGTGCATTAAGTAGCTCGAAAAGAGCGATCAAGATGATTCTGCATACTTCTGACAAAAGACCCACAAAGATTATCGCAAAAAATGCATATCTCAGTTGGAAACACCACGAAAATCAAGATATCGCCTGTTCTGCCGATCAAACGCACTGTGGAGTGGTGAAAACAACCAGAGAACGTGTTTCTCGCATTAAATAGCTCGAAAAGAGCGATATCGATGATTCAGCATACTTCGGACAGAAGTCTCACCAAGATTATCGTAAAAAATGCATATCTCAGCTTGAAACCCCATGAAAACCAAGATATCGCTGGTACTGCATATCAAACGCAGTGTGGAGTGGTCAATACACCAGATAACGTGTTTCTCGCATTAAATAGCTCGAAACGAACGATCTAGATTATTCTGCATACTTCTGACAGAAGTCTCACCAAGATTATCGTAGAAAATGCATATCTCAGCTTGAAACCCGACGAAAACCGAGTTATCTCCGGTTCTGCATTTCAAACGTACTGTGGAGTGGTGAAAACACCAGAAAACCTGTTTCGTGCATTAAGTAGCTCGAAAAGAGCGATCAAGATGATTCTGCATTCTTCTGACAAAAGACTCACCAAGATTATCGCAGAAAATGCATATCTCAGTTGGAAACACCACGAAAATCAAGATATCGCCTGTTCTGCAGATCAAACGCACTGTGGAGTGGTGAAAACAACCAGAGAACGTGTTTCTCGCATTAAATAGCTCGAAAAGAGCGATATCGATGATTGAGCATACTTCGGACAGAAGTCTCAACAAGATTATCGCAGAAAATGCATATCTCAGCTTGAAACCTCACGAAAATTAAGATGACGCCGGTTCTGCATATCAAACGCGGTGTGGAGTGGTCAATACACCAGATAACGTGTTTCTCGCATTAAATAGCTCGAAACGAACGATCTAGATTATTCTGCATACTTCTGACTGAAGTCTCACCAAGAGTATCGCAGAAAATGCATATCTCAGCTGGAAACCCTACGAAAACCAAGATATCGCCGGTTCTCCATAACAGACGCACTGTGGAGTGGTGAAAACACCAGAAACCGTGTTTCTCGCATTAACTAGCTCGAAAAGAGCGTTCCCGATGATTCTGAATACTTCTCATAGATGAAACACCAAGATTATCGCAGAAAATGCATATTTCAGCTGGAAACCCCACGAAAACCAAGTTATCGGCGGCTCTACATATCAAACGCACTGTGGAGTGGTCAAAACACCAGATAACGTGTTTCTCGCATTAAATAACTCGAAAAGAGCGATATCGATGATTATGCATACTTCTGACAGAAGACTCACCAAGATTATCGCAGAAAATGCATATTTCAGCTGGAAACCCCACGAAAACCAAGTTATCGGCGGCTCTACATATCAAACGCACTGTGGAGTGTTCAATACACCAGATAACGTGTTTCTCGCATTAAGTAGCTCGAGAAGAGCGATATCTATAATTCTGCATACTTCGGACAGAAGTCTCACCAATATTATCGCAGAAAATGCATATCTCAGCTTGAAACCCGACGAAAACCAAGATATCGTCGGTTCTGCATATCAGACGCACTGTGGAATGTTGAAAACACCAGAAAACGTGTTTCTCGCATTAACTATCTCGAAAAGAGCGTTCTCGATGATTGTGCATACTTCTCATAGATGAAACACCAAGAGTATCGCAGAAAATGCATATTTCAACTGGAAACCCCACGAAAACCAAGTTATCGGCGGCTCTACATATCAAACGCACTGTGGAGTGGTCAAAACACCAGAAAACGTGTTTCTCGCATTAAAGAGCTCCAATAGAGCTATCTCGATGATTCTTCATACTTCGGACAGAAGTCTCAACAAGATTATCGTACAAAATGCATATCTCAGCTTGAAACCCCACGAAAGCCAAGATATCGCTGGTTCTGCATATCAAACGCACTGTGGAGTGGTGAAAACACCAGAAAACGTGTTTCTCGCATTAAGTAGCTCGAAAAGAGCGATCAATATGATTCAGCATACTTTGGACAGATGTTTCACCAAGTTTATCGTAGAAAATGCATATCTCAGCTTGAAACCTCACGAAAACCAAGTTATCGGCGGCTCTGCATATCAAACGCACTGTGGAGTGGTCAAAACACCAGATAACGTGTTTCTCGCATTAAATAGCTCGAAAAGAGCGATATCGATAATTCTGCATACTTCGGACAGAAGTCTCATCAATATTATCGCAGAAAATGCATATCTCAGCTTGAAACCTCACGAAAACCAAGATGTCGCGGGTTCTGCATATCAAACGCACTGTGGAGTGGTGAAAACACCAGAAAACGTGTTTCGCGCATTAAGAAGCTCGAAAAGAGCGTTCTCGAAGATTCTGCATACTTCTGACAGAATTCTCACCAGTGTTATCGTAGAAAATGCATATCTCAGCTTGAAACCCGACCGAAATCAAGATATCTCCGGTTCTGCATGTCAAACGTACTGTGATGTGGTGAAAACAACAGAAAACGTGTTTCGTGCATTAAGTAGCTCGAAAAGAGCGATCAAGATGATTCTGCATACTTCTGACAAAAGACCCACAAAGATTATCGCAAAAAATGCATATCTCAGTTGGAAACACCACGAAAATCAAGATATCGCCTGTTCTGCAGATCAAACGCACTGTGCAGTGGTGAAAACAACCAGAGAACGTGTTTCTCGCATTAAATAGCTCGAAAAGAGCGATATCGATGATTCAGCATACTTCGGACAGAAGTCTCACCAAGATTATCGTAAAAAATGCATATCTCAGCTTGAAACCCCATGAAAACCAAGATATCGCTGGTTCTGCATGTCAAACGCACTGTGGAGTGGTGAAAACACCGGATAAGGTTTTTCTCGCATTAACTTGCTCGAAAAGAGCGATCTCGATGTTTCAGCATACTTTGGACCGAAGTCTCACCAAGATTATAGCAGAAAATGCATATCTCAGCTTGAAACCCCACGAAAACCAAGATATCGCCGGTTCTGCATATCATACGCACTGTGGAGTGGTGAAAACACCAGACAACGTGTTTCTCGCATTAAATAGCTCGAAAAGAGCGATCAATATGATTCAGCATACTTCGGACAGAAGTCTAACCAAGATTATCGTAAAAAATGCATATCTCAGCATGAAACCCCACGAAAACCAAGATATCGCTGGTACTGCATATCAAACGCACAGTGGAGTGGTGAAAACACCAGATAACGTGTTTCTCGCATTAAATAGCTAGAAAAGAGCGCTCTCGATGATTCTGCATACATCGGACAGAAGTCTCAACAAGATTATCGCAGAAAATGCATATCTCAGCTTGAAACCCCACGAAAACCGAGATGTCGCCGGTTCTGCATATCAAACGCACTGTGGAGTGGTGAAAACACCAGAAAACGTGTTTCTCGCATTAAATAGCTCGAAAAGAGCGATCAATATGATTCAGCATACTTCGGACAGAAGTCTCACCAAGATTATCGCAGGAAATGCATATCTCAGCTTGAAACCCCACGAAAACCAAGATATCTCCGGTTCTGCATATCCAACGAACTGTGGAGTGGTGAAACCCCAGAAAACGTGTTTCTCGCATTAAGTAGCTCGAAAAGAGCGCTCTCGATGTTTCTGCATACTTTGGACAGATGTTTCACCAAGTTTATCGTAGAAAATGCATATCTCAGCTTGAAACCCGACGAAAAAAAAAATATCTCCGGTTCTGCATATCCAACGCACTGTGGAGTGGTGAAAACACCAGATAACGTGTTTCTCGCATTAAGTACCTCGAAACTAGCGATCTCGATGATTCTGCATACTTCGGACAGAAGTCTCAAAAAGATTATCGCAGAAAATGCATATCTCAGCTTGAAACCCCACGAAAACCAAGATGTTGCCGGTTCTGCATATCAAACGCACTGTGGAGTGGTGAAAACACCAGAAAAAGTGTTTCTCGCATTAAGTAGCTCGAAAAGAGCGTTCTCGAAGATCCTGCATACTTCTGTCAGAAGTCTCACCAAGATTATCGTAGAAAATGCATATCTCAGCTTGAAACCCGAACGAAACCGAGTTATCTCCGGTTCTGCACATCAAACGTACCGTGGAGTGGTGAAAACACCAGAAAACGTGTTTCTTGCATTAAGTAGCTCGCAAAGAGCGATCTAGATGATTCTGCATACTTCGGACTGAAGTCTCACCAATGTTATCGCAGAAAATGCATATTTCAGCTGGAAACCCCACGAAAACCAAGTTATCGGCGGCTCTACATATCAAACGCACTGTGGAGTGGTGAAAACACCAGATAACGTGGTTCTCGCATTAAATAGCTCGAAAAGAGCGATATCGATGATTCCGCATACTTCGGACAGAGGTCTCGCCAAGATTATCGCAGAAAATGCATTTCTCAGCTTGAAACCCCACGAAAACCAAGATATCTCTGGTTCTGCACATCCAGCGAACTGTGGTGTGGCGAAAACCCCAGAAAACTAGTTTCTCGCATTAAATAGCTCGAAAAGAGCGATCTGGATGATCCTGCATACTTCGGACATATGTCTCACCAAGATTATCGCAGAAATTGCATATCTCAGCATGAAACCCGACGAAATCCAAGATGTCGCCGGTTCTGCATATCAAACGCACTGTGGAATGTTGAAAACACCAGAAAACTTGTTTTTTCGCATTAAATAGCTTGAAAAGAGCGATCTAGATGATTCTGCATACTTCTGACTGAAGTCTCACCAAGATTATCGCAGAAAATCCATATCTCAGCTTGAAACATCACGAAAATTAAGATGTCGCTGGTTCTGCATATCAAACGCACTGTGGAGTCGTGAAAACAACCAGACAACGTGTTTCTCGCATTAAATAGCTCGCAAAGAGCGATCCCGATGATTCTGCATACTTCTGGTAGAAGTCTCACCAAGATTATCGTTGAAAATGCACATCTCAGCTTGATACCCGACGAAAGCCAAGATGTCGCTGTTTCTGCATATCAAACGCACTGTGGAGTGGTGAAAACACCAGATAACGTGTTTCTCGCATTATGTAGCTCGAAAAGAGCGTTCTCGAAGATTCTGCATACTTCTGACAGAAGTCTCACCAAGATTATCGAAGAAAATGCATATCTCAACTTGAAACCCGACCGAAACAAAGATATCTCCGGTTCTGCATGTCAAACGTACTGTGGAGTGGTGAATACACCAGAAAACGTGTTTCTCGCATTAAATAGCTCGAATTGAGCGATCTAGATGATTCTACATACTTCTGACAGAAGACTCACCAAGATTATCGCAGAAAATGCATATCTCAGCTTGAAACATCACGAAAATCAAGATGTCGCCGGTTCTGCATATCAAACGCACTGTGAAGTCGTGAAAACAACCAGACAACGTGTTTCTCGCATTAAATAGCTCGCAAAGAGCGATCCCGATGATTCTGCATACTTCTGACAGAAGTCTCACCAAGATTATCGTTGAAAATGCACATCTCAGCTTGAAACCCGACGAAATCCAAGATGTCGGAGGTTCTGCATATCAAACGCAATGTGGAGTGGTGAAAACACCAGATAACGTGTTTCTCGCATTAAATAGCTCGAAAAAAGGGATCTCGATGATTCTGCATACTTCTGACAGAAGACTCACCAAGATCATCGCAGAAAATGCATATCTCAGCTGGAAACACCACGAAAATCAAGATATCGCCGGTTCTGCATATAAAACGCACTGTGGAATGTTGAAAACAGCAGAAAACTTGTTTTTTCGCATTAAATAGCTCGGAAAGAGCGATCTCGAAGATTCTGCATACTTCTGACAGAAGTCTCACAAAGATTAACGTAGAAAATGCATATCTCAACTTGAAACCCGACCGAAACAAAGATATCTCCGGTTCTGCATGTCAAACGTACTGTGGAGTGGTGAATACACCAGAAAACGTGTTTCTCGCATTAAATAGCTCGAAAAGAGCGATCTAGATGATTCTACATACGTCTGACAGAAGACTCACCAAGATTATCGCAGAAAATGCATATCTCAGCTTGAAACATCACGAAAATCAAGATGTCGCCGGTTCTGCATGTCAAACGCACTGTGAAGTCGTGAAAACAACCAGACAACGTGTTCCTCGCATTAAATAGCTCGAAAAGAGCGATCCCGATGATTCTGCATACTTCTGACAGAAGTCTCACCAAGATTATCGTTGAAAATGAATATCTCAGCTTGAAACCCGACGAAATCCAAGATGTCGCCGGTTCTGCATATCAAACGCAATGTGTAGTGGTGAAAACACCAGATAATGTGTTTCTCGCATTAAATAGCTCGAAAAAAGGGATCTCGATGATTCTGCATACTTCTGACAGAAGACTCACCAAGATTATCGCAGAAGATGCATATCTCAGCTGGAAACACCACGAAAATCAAGATGTCGCTGGTTCTGCATATCAAACGCACTGTGGAGTCGTGAAAACAACCAGACAACGTGTTTCTCGCATTAAATAGCTCGCAAATAGCGATCCCGATGATTCTGCATACTTCTGACAGAAGTCTCACCAAGATTATCGTTGAAAATGCACATCTCAGCTTGATACCCGACGAAAGCCAAGATGTCGCTGTTTCTGCATATCAAACGCACTGTGGAGTGGTGAAAACACCAGATAACGTGTTTCTCGCATTATGTAGCTCGAAAAGAGCGTTCTCGAAGATTCTGCATACTTCTGTCAGAAGTCTCACCAAGATTATCGAAGAAAATGCATATCTCAACTTGAAACCCGACCGAAACAAAGATATCTCCGGTTCTGCATGTCAAACGTACTGTGGAGTGGTGAATACACCAGAAAACGTGTTTCTCGCATTAAATAGCTCGAAAAGAGCGATCTAGATGATTCTACATACTTCTGACAGAAGACTCACCAAGATTATCGCAGAAAATGCATATCTCAGCTTGAAACATCACGAAAATCAAGATGTCGCCGGTTCTGCATATCAAACGCACTGTGAAGTCGTGAAAACTACCAGACAACGTGTTTCTCGCATTAAATAGCTCGCAAAGAGCGATCCCGATGATTCTGCATACTTCTGACAGAAGTCTCACCAAGATTATCGTTGAAAATGCACATCTCAGCTTGAAACCCGACGAAATCCAAGATGTCGGCGGTTCTGCATATCAAACGCAATGTGGAGTAGTGAAAACACCAGATAACGTGTTTCTCGCATTAAATAGCTCGAAAAAAGGGATCTCGATGATTCTGCATACTTCTGACAGAAGACTCACCAAGATCATCGCAGAAAATGCATATCTCAGCTGGAAACACCACGAAAATCAAGATATCGCCGGTTCTGCATATAAAACGCACTGTGGAATGTTGAAAACACCAGAAAACTTGTTTTTTCGCATTAAATAGCGCGAAAAGAGCGATCTCGAAGATTCTGCATACTTCTGACAGAAGTCTCACAAAGATTAACGTAGAAAATGCATATCTCAGCTTGAAACCCGACGAAATCCAAGATGTCGCCGGTTCTGCATATCAAACGCACTGTGGAGTTGTGAAAACACCAGATAACGTGTTTCTCGCATTATGTAGCTCGAAAAGAGCGTTCTCGAAGATTCTGCATACTTCTGACAGAAGTCTCACCAAGATTATCGTAGAAAATGCATATCTCAACTTGAAACCCGACCGAAACAAAGATATCTCCGGTTCTGCATGTCAAACGTACTGTGGAGTGGTGAATACACCAGAAAACGTGTTTCTCGCATTAAATAGCTCGAAAAGAGCGATCTAGATGATTCTACATACTTCTGACAGAAGACTCACCAAGATTATCGCAGAAAATGCATATCTCAGTTTGAACCCCGACGAAATCCAAGATGTCGCAGTTTCTGCATATCAAACGCACTGTGGAGTGGTGAAAACACCCGAAATCGTGTTTCTCGCATTAAGTAGCTCGAAAAGAGCAATCTCGAAGATTCTGCATACTTCTGACAGAAGTCTCACCAGGATTATCGTAGAAAATGCATATCTGAGCTTGAAACCCGACTAAATCCAAGATGTCGCCGGTTCTGCATATCAAACGCACTGTGGAGTGGTGAAAACACCAGATATCGTGTTTCTCGCATTCTGTAGCTCGAAAAGAGCGTTCTCGAAGATTCTGCATACTTCTGACAGAAGTCTCTCCAAGATTATCGTAGAAAATACCATATCTCAGCTTGAAACCCGACCGAAACAAAGATATCTCTGGTTCTGCATGTCAAACGTACTGTGGAGTGGTGAATACACCAGAAAACGTGTTTCTCGCATTAAATAGCTCGAAAAGAGCGATCCAGATGGTTCTACATACTTCTGACAGAAGACTCACCAAGATTATCGCAGAGAATGCATATCTCAGTATGAACCCCGACGAAATCCAAGATGTCGCCGGTTCTGTATATCAAACGCACTGTGGAATGTTGAAAACACCAGAAAATTTGTTTTTTCGCATTAAATAGCTTGAAAAGAGCGATCTAGATGATTCTGTATACTTCTGACTGAAGTCGCACCAAGATTATCATAGACAATCTATATCTCAGCTTGAAACCTCACGAAAATCAAGATGTCGCCGGTTCTGCATACCAAACGCACTGTGGAGTCGTGAAAACATCCAGACAACGTGTTTCTCGCATTAAATAGCTCGAAAAGAGCGATCCCGATGATTCTGCATACTTCTGACAGAAGTCTCACCAAGATTATCGTTGAAAATGCATATCTCAGCTTGATGCCCGACGAAAGCCAAGATGTCGCCGGTTCTGCATATCAAACGCACTGTGGAGTGGTGAAAACACCAGATAACGTGTTTCTCGCATTATGTAGCTCGAAAAGAGCGTTCTCGAAGATTCTGCATACTTCTGACAGAAGTCTCTCCAAGATTCTCGTAGAAAATACCAAATCTCAGCTTGAAACCCGACCGAAACAAAGATATCTCTGGTTCTGCATGTCAAACGTACTGTGGAGTGGTGAATACACCAGAAAACGTGTTTCTCGCATTAAATAACTCGAAAAGAGCGATCCAGATGGTTCTACATACTTCTGACAGAAGACTTACAAAGATTATCGCAGAAAATGCATATCTCAGCTGGAAACACCACGAAAATCAAGATATCGCCGGTTCTGCATATCACACGCACTGTGGAATGTTGAAAACACCAGAAAACTTGTTTTTTCGCATTACATAGCTTGAAAACAGCGATCTAGATGATTCTGCATACTTCTGACAGAAGACTCACCAAGATTATCGCAGAAAATGCATGTCTCAGTTGGAAACACCACGAGAATCAAGATATCGCCGGTTCTGCATATCACACGCACTGTGGAGTGTTGAAAACACCAGAAAACTTGTTTTTTCGCATTAAATAGCTCGAAACGAGCGATCTAGATGATTCTGCATACTTCTGACTGAAGTCTCACCAATATTATGTCAGAAAATGCATATCTCAGCTTGAAACCTCACGAAAATCAAGATGTTGCCGGTTCTGCATATCAAACGCACTGTGGAGTGGTGAAAACACCAGATATCGTGTTTCTCGCATTCTGTAGCTCGAAAAGAGCGTTCTCGAAGATTCTGCATACTTCTGACAGAAGTCTCACCAAGATTATCGCAGAAAATGCATATCTCAGCTTGAAAACCCACGAAAAGCAAGATATCGCCGGTTCTGCATGTCAAACGTACTGTGGAGTGGTGAATACACCAGAAAACGTGTTTCTCGCATTAAATAGCTCGAAAAAAGGGATCTCGATGATTCTGCATACTTCTGACAGAAGACTCACCAAGATTATCGCAGAAAATTCATATCTCAGCTGGAAACACCACGAAAATCAAGATATCGCCGGTTCTGCATATCACACGCACTGTGGAATGTTGAAAACACCAGAAAACTTGTTTTTTCGCATTAAATAGCTCGAAACGAGCGATCTAGATGATTCTGCATACTTCTTACTGAAGTCTCACCAATATTACGTCAGAAAATGCATATCTCAGCTTGAAACCTCACGAAAATCAAGATGTTGCCGGTTCTGCATATCAAACGCACTGTGGAGTGGTGAAAACAACCAGACAACGTGTTTCTCGCATTAAATAGGTCGAAAAGAGCGATCCCGATGATTCTGCATACTTCTGACAGAAGTCTCACCAAGATTATCGCAGAAAATGCATATCTCAGCTTGAAACCTCACGAAAATCAAGATGTCGCCGGTTCTGCATATAAAACGCACTGTGGAATGTTGAAAACACCAGAATACTTGTTTTTTCACATTAATTAGCTCGAAAAGAGCGATCTAAATGATTCTGCATACTTCGGACTGAAGTGTCACGAAGATTATCGCAGAAAATCCATATCTCAGCTTGAAACCTCACGAAAACCAAGTTATCTCCGGTTCTGCACATCAAACGTACTGTGGAGTGGTGAATACACCAGAAAACGTGTTTCTCGCATTAACTAGCTCGAAAAGAGCGTTCTCGAAGATTCTGCATACTTCTGACAGAAGTCTCACCAAGATTATCGCAGAAAATGCATATCTCAGCTTGAAAACCCACGAAAAGCAAGATTTCGCCGGTTCTGCATGTCAAACGTACTGTGGAGTGGTGAATACACCAGAAAACGTGTTTCTCGCATTAAATAGCTCGAAAAAAGGGATCTCGATGATTCTGCATACTTCTGACAGAAGACTCACCAAGATTATCGCAGAAAATGCATATCTCAGCTGGAAACACCACGAAAATCAAGATATCGCCGGTTCTGCATATCACACGCACTGTGGAATGTTGAAAACACCAGAAAACTTGTTTTTTCGCATTAAATAGCTCGAAACGAGCCATCTAGATGATTCTGCATATTTCTGACTGAAGTCTCACCAATATTACGTCAGAAAATGCATATCTCAGCTTGAAACCTCACGAAAATCAAGATATTGCCGGTTCTGCATATCAAACGCACTGTGGAGTGGTGAAAACACCAGATATCGTGTTTCTCGCATTATGTAGCTCGAAAAGAGCGTTCTCGAAGATTCTGCATACTTCTGACAGAAGTCTCTCCTAGATTATCGTAGAAAATACCATATCTCAGCTTGAAACCCGACCGAAACAAAGATATCTCTGGTTCTGCATGTCAAACGTACTGTGGAGTGGTGAATACACCAGAAAACGTGTTTCTCGCATTAAATAGCTCGAAAAGAGCGATCCAGATGGTTCTACATACTTCTGACAGAAGACTTACCAAGATTATCGCAGAAAATGCATATCTCAGATGGAAACACCACGAAAATCAAGATATCGCCGGTTCTGCATATCAAACGCACTGTGGAATGTTGAAAACACCAGAAAACTTGTTTTTTCGCATTAAATAGCTCGAAACGAGCGATCTAGATGATTCTGCATACTTCTGACTGAAGTCTCACCAATATTATGTCAGAAAATGCATATCTCAGCTTGAAACCTCACGAAAATCAAGATGTTGCCGGTTCTGCGTATCAAACGCACTGTGGAGTGGTGAAAACACCAGATATCGTGTTTCTCACATTAAATAGCTCGCAAAGAGGGATCTCGATGATTCTGCATACTTCTGACAGAAGACTCACCAAGATTATCGCAGAAAATGCATATCTCAGCTGGAAACACAACGAAAATCAAGATATCGCCGGTTCTGCATATAAAACGCGCTGTGGAATGTTGAAAACACCAGAAAACTTGTTTTTTCACATTAATTAGCTCGAAAAGAGCGATCTAAATGATTCTGCATACTTCTGACTGAAGTGTCACGAAGATTATCGCAGAAAATCCATATCTCAGCTTGAAACCTCACGAAAACCAAGTTATCTCCGGTTCTGCATATCAAACGCACTGTGGAGTGGTGAAAACACCAGATAACGTGTTTCTCGCATTATGTAGCTCGAAAAGAGCGTTCTCGAAGATTCTGCATACTTCTGACAGAAGTCTCTCCAAGATTATCGTAGAAAATACCATATCTCAGCTTGAAACCCGACCGAAACAAAGATATCTCTGGTTCTGCATGTCAAACGTACTGTGGAGTGGTGAATACACCAGAAAACGTGTTTCTCGCATTAAATAGCTCGAAAAGAGCGATCCAGATGTTTCTACATACTTCTGACAGAAGACTTACCAAGATTATCGCAGAAAATGCATATCTCAGCTGGAAACACCACGAAAATCAAGATATCGCCGGTTCTGCATATAAAACGCGCTGTGGAATGTTGAAAACACCAGAAAACTTGTATTTTCGCATTACATAGCTTGAAAACAGCGATCTAGATGATTCTGCATACTTCTGACAGAAGACTCACCAAGATTATCGCAGAAAATGCATATCTCAGCTGGAAACACCACGAAAATCAAGATATCGCCGGTTCTGCATATCACACGCACTGTGGAATGTTGAAAACACCAGAAAACTTGTTTTTTCGGATTAAATAGCTCGAAACGAGCGATCTAGATGATTCTGCATACTTCTGACTGAAGTCTCACCAATATTATGTCAGAAAATGCATATCTCAGCTTGAAACCTCACGAAAATCAAGATGTCGCCCGTTCTGCATATCAAACGCACTGTGGAGTCGTGAAAACAACCAGACAACGTGTTTCTCGCATTAAATAGCTCGAAAAGTGCGATCCCGATGATTCTGCATACTTCTGACAGAAGTCTCACCAAGATTATCGCAGAAAATGCATATCTCAGCTTGAAACCTCCCGAAAATCAAGATGTCGCCGGTTCTGCATATAAAACGCACTGTGGAATGTTGAAAACACCAGAAAACTTGTTTTTTCACATTAATTAGCTCGAATAGAGCGATCTCGATGATTAAGCATACTTCTGACTGAAGTGTCACGAAGATTATCGCAGAAAATCCATATCTCAGCTTGAAACCTCACGAAAACCATGTTATCTCCGGTTCTGCACATCAAACGTACTGTGGAGTGGTGAATACACCAGAAAACGTGTTTCTCGCATTAACTAGCTCGAAAAGAGCGATCTAGATGATTCTGCATACTTCTGACAGAAGACTCACCAAGATTATCGCAGAGAATGCATATCTCAGTATGAACCCCGACGAAATCCAAGATGTCGCCGGTTCTGTATATCAAACGCACTGTGGAGTGGTGAAAACACCAGATATCGTGTTTCGCGCAATAAGTAGCTCGAAAAAAGGGATCTCGATGACTCTGCATACTTCTGACAGAAGACTCACCAAGATTATCGCAGAAAATGCAAATCTCAGCTGGAAACACAACGAAAATCAAGATATCGCCGGTTCTGCATATAAAACGCGCTGTGGAATGTTGAAAACACCAGAAAACTTGTTTTTTCGAATTACATAGCTTGAAAACAGCGATCTAGATGATTCTGCATACTTCTGACTGAAGTCTCACGAAGATTATCGTAGAAAATCCATATCTCAGCTTGAAACCTCACGAAAATCAAGATGTCGCCGGATCTGCGTATCAAACGCACTGTCTAGTCGTGAAGACAACCAGACAACGTGTTTCTCGCATTAAATAGCTCGAAAAGAGCGATCCCGATGATTCTGCATCCTTCTGACAGAAGTCCCACCAAGATTATCGTTGAAAATGCATATCTCAGCTTGATACACGACGAAAGCCAAGATGTCGCTGGTTCTAAATATCAAACGCACTGTGGAGTGGTGAAAACACCAGATAACGTGTTTCTCGCATTATGTAGCTCGAAAAGAGCGTTCTCGAAGATTCTGCATACTTCTGACAGAAGACTCACCAAGATTATCGCAGAAAATGCATATCTCAGCTGGAAACACAACGAAAATCAAGATATCGCCGGTTCTGCATATAAAACGCGCTCTGGAATGTTGAAAAAACCAGAAAACTTGTTTTTTCGCATTACATAGCTTGAAAACAGCGATCTAGATGATTCTGCATACTTCTGACTGAAGTGTCACCAAGATTATCGCAGAAAATCCATATCTCAGCTTGAAACATCACGAAAATTAAGATTTCGCCGGTTCTGCATATCAAACGCACTGTGGAGTCGTGAAAACAACCAGACAACGTGTTTCTCGCATTAAATAGCTCGAAAAGAGCGATCCCGATGATTCTGCATACTTCTGACAGAAGTCTCACCAAGATTATCGCAGAACATGCATATCTCAGCTTGAAACCTCACGAAAATCAAGATGTCGCCGGTTCTGCATATCAAACGCACTCGGGAGTTGTGAAAACACCAGATATCGTGTTTCTCGCATTAAATAGCTCGCAAAGAGGGATCTCGATGATTCTGCATACTTCTGACAGAAGACTCACCAAGATTATCGCAGAAAATGCATATCTCAGCTGGAAACACAACGAAAATCAAGATATCGCCGGTTCTGCATATAAAACGCGCTGTGGAATGTTGAAAACACCAGAAAACTTGTTTTTTCGCATTACATAGCTTGAAAACAGCGATCTAGATGATTCTGCATACTTCTGACTGAAGTCTCACGAAGATTATCGTAGAAAATCCATATCTCAGCGTGAAACCTCACGAAAATCAAGATGTCGCCGGTTCTGCGTATCAAACGCACTGTCTAGTCGTGAAAACAACCAGACAACGTGTTTCTCGCATTAAATAGCTCGAAAAGAGCGATCCCGATGATTCTGCATCCTTCTGACAGAAGTCCCACCAAGATTATCGTTGAAAATGCATATCTCAGCTTGATACCCGACGAAAGCCAAGATGTCGCTGGTTCTAAATATCAAACGCACTGTGGAGTGGTGAAAACACCAGATAACGTGTTTCTCGCATTATGTAGCTCGAAAAGAGCGTTCTCGAAGATTCTGCATACTTCTGACAGAAGACTCACCAAGATTATCGCAGAAAATGCATATCTCAGCTGGAAACACAACGAAAATCAAGATATCGCCGGTTCTGCATATAAAACGCGCTGTGGAATGTTGAAAAAACCAGAAAACTTGTTTTTTCGCATTACATAGCTTGAAAACCGCGATCTAGATGATTCTGCATACTTCTGACTGAAGTGTAACCAAGATTATCGCAGAAAATCCATATCTCAGCTTGAAACATCACGAAAATTAAGATTTCGCCGGTTCTGCATATCAAACGCACTGTGGAGTCGTGAAAACAACCAGACAACGTGTTTCTCGCATTAAATAGCTCGAAAAGAGCGATTCCGATGATTCTGCATACTTCTGACAGAAGTCTCACCAAGATTATCGCAGAACATGCATATCTCAGCTTGAAACCTCACGAAAATCAAGATGTCGCCGGTTCTGCAAATCAAACGCACTGTGGAGTGGTGAAAACAACCAGATAACGTGTTTCTCGCATTAAATAGCTCGAAAATTGCGATCTAGATGATTCTGCATACTTCGGACAGAAGTCTCTCCAAGTTTATCGCAGAAGATGCATATCTCAGCTTGAAACCCGACCGAAACCATGATATCGCCGGTTCTGCATGTCAAACGTACTGTGGAGTGGCGAATACACCAGAAAACGTGTTTCTCGCATTAAATAGCTCGAAAATTGCGATCTAGATGATTCTGCATACTTCTGACAGAAGACTCACCAAGATTATCGCAGAAAATGCATATCTCAGCTGGAAACACCACGAAAATCAAGATATCGCCGGTTCTGCATATCAAACGCACTGTGGAGTGGTGAAAACACCAGATATCGTGTTTCTCGCATTAAGTAGCTCGAAAAGAGCGATCTCGAAGATTCTGCATACTTCTGACAGAAGTCTCACCAAGATTATCGTAGAAAATGCATATCTCAGCTTGAAACCCGACGAAATCCAAGATATCGCCGGTTCTGCATATCAAACGCACTGTGGAATGTTGAAAACACCAGAAAACTTGTTTTTTCGCATTAAATAGCTTGAAAAGAGCGATCTAGATGATTCTGCATACTTCTGACTGAAGTCTCACCAAGATTATCGCAGACAATGCATATCTCAGCTTGAAACCCCACGAAAACCAAGATATCGCCGGTTCTGCATTTCATACGCACTGTGGAGTGCTGAAAACACCAGATATCGTGTTTCTCGCATTAAATAGCTCGAAAAGTGCGATCTCGATGATTCTGCATACTTCTGACAGAAGTCTCACCATGATTATCGCAGACAATGCATATCTCAGCTTGAAACCCCACGAAAACCAAGATATCGCCGGTTCTGCATATCATACGCACTGTGGAGTGCTGAAAACAACAGATATCGTGTTTCTCGCATTAAATAGCTCGAAAAGTGCGATCTCGATGATTCAGCATACTTCGGACAGAAGTCTCTCCAAGTTTATCGCAGAAGATGCATATCTCAGCTTGAAACCCCTCGAAAACCAAGATATCACCTGTTCTGCATATCCAACGAACTGTGGTGTGGTGAAAACCCCAGAAAACGTGTTTCTCGCATTAAATAGCTCGAAAAGAGCGATCTCGATGATTCTGCACACTTCGGACAGAAGTCTCACCAAGATTATCGAAGACAATGCATATCTCAGCTTGAAACCCCACGAAAACCAAGATATCGCCGGTTCTGCATTTCATACGCACTGTGGAGTGCTGAGAACACCAGATATCGTGTTTCTCGCATTAAATAGCTCGAAAAGTGCGATCTCGATGATTCTGCATACTTCTGACAGAAGTCTCACCAAGATTATCGCAGACAATGCATATCTCAGCTTGAAACACCACGAAAACCAAGATATCGCCGGTTCTGCATATCATACGCACTGTGGAGTGCTGAAAACACCAATTATCGTGTTTCTCGCATTAAATAGCTCGAAAAGTGCGATCTCGATGATTCAGCATACTTCGGACAGAAGTCTCTCCAAGTTTATCGCAGAAGATGCATATCTCAGCTTGAAACCCCGCGAAAACCAAGATATCACCTGTTCTGCTTATCCAACGAACTGTGGTGTGGTGAAAACCCCAGAAAACGTGTTTCTCGCATTAAATAGCTCGAAAAGAGCGATCTCGATGATTCTGCACACTTCGGACAGAAGTCTCACCAAGATTATCGCAGACAATGCATATCTCAGCTTGAAACCCCACGAAAACCAAGATATCGCCGGTTCTGCATTTCATACGCACTGTGGAGTGCTGAAAACACCAGATATCGTGTTTCTCGCATTAAATAGCTCGAAAAGTGCGATCTCGATGATTCTGCATACTTCTGACAGAAGTCTCACCATGATTATCGTAAAAAATGCATATCTCAGCTTGAAACCCCACGAAAACCAAGATATCGCTGGTTCTGCATATCAAACGCACTGTGGAGTGGTGAAAACACCAGATAACGTGTTTCTCGCATTAAATAGGTCGAAAAGAGCGATCTCGATGTTTCTGCATACTTCGGACAGAAGTCTCACCAAGATTATCGCAGACAATGCATATCTCAGCTTGAAACCCCACGAAAACCAAGATATCACCTGTTCTGCATATCCAACGAACTGTGGTGTGGTGAAAACCCCAGAAAACGTGTTTCTCGCATTAAATAGCTCGAAAAGAGCGATCTCGATGATTCTGCACACTTCGGACAGAAGTCTCACCAAGATTATCGAAGACAATGCATATCTCAGCTTGAAACCCCACGAAAACCAAGATATCGCCGGTTCTGCATTTCATACGCACTGTGGAGTGCTGAAAACACCAGATATCGTGTTTCTCGCATTAAATAGCTCGAAAAGTGCGATCTCGATGATTCTGCATACTTCTGACAGAAGTCTCACCAAGATTATCGCAGACAATGCATATCTCAGCTTGAAACCCCACGAAAACCAAGATATCGCCGGTTCTGCATATCATACGCACTGTGGAGTGCTGAAAACACCAAATATCGTGTTTCTCGCATTAAATAGCTCGAAAAGTGCGATCTCGATGATTCAGCATACTTCGGACAGAAGTCTCTCCAAGTTTATCGCAGAAGATGCATATCTCAGCTTGAAACCCCTCGAAAACCAAGATATCACCTGTTCTGCATATCCAACGAACTGTGGTGTGGTGAAAACCCCAGAAAACGTGTTTCTCGCATTAAATAGCTCGAAAAGAGCGATCTCGATGATTCTGCACACTTCGGACAGAAGTCTCACCAAGATTATCGCAGACAATGCATATCTCAGCTTGAAACCCCACGAAAACCAAGATATCGCCGGTTCTGCATTTCATACGCACTGTGGAGTGCTGAAAACACCAGATATCGTGTTTCTCGCATTAAATAGCTCGAAAAGTGCGATCTCGATGATTCTGCATACTTCTGACAGAAGTCTCACCATGATTATCGTAAAAAATGCATATCTCAGCTTGAAACCCCACGAAAACCAAGATATCGCTGGTTCTGCATATCAAACGCACTGTGGAGTGGTGAAAACACCAGATAACGTGTTTCTCGCATTAAATAGGTCGAAAAGAGCGATCTCGATGTTTCTGCATACTTCGGACAGAAGTCTCACCAAGATTATCGCAGACAATGCATATCTCAGCTTGAAACCCCACGAAAACCAAGATATCGCCGGTTCTGCATATCATACGCACTGTGGAGTGCTGAAAACACCAGATATCGTGTTTCTCGCATTAAATATCTCGAAAAGTGCGATCTCGATGATTCAGCATACTTCGGACAGAAGTCTCTCCAAGTTTATCGCAGAAGATGCATATCTCAGCTTGAAACCCCTCGATAACCAAGATATCACCTGTTCTGCATATCCAACGAACTGTGGTGTGGTGAAAACCCCAGAAAACGTGTTTCTCGCATTAAATAGCTCGAAAAGAGCGATCTCGATGATTCAGCATACTTCGGACAGAAGTCTCTCCAAGTTTATCGCAGAAGATGCATATCTCAGCTTGAAACCCCTCGAAAACCAAGATATCACCTGTTCTGCATATCCAACGAACTGTGGTGTGGTGAAAACCCCAGAAAACGTGTTTCTCGCATTAAATAGCTCGAAAAGAGCGATCTCGATGATTCTGCACACTTCGGACAGAAGTCTCACCAAGATTATCGCAGACAATGCATATCTCAGCTTGAAACCCCACGAAAACCAAGATATCGCCGGTTCTGCATTTCATACGCACTGTGGAGTGCTGAAAACACCAGATATCGTGTTTCTCGCATTAAATATCTCGAAAAGTGCGATCTCGATGATTCAGCATACTTCGGACAGAAGTCTCTCCAAGTTTATCGCAGAAGATGCATATCTCAGCTTGAAACCCCTCGATAACCAAGATATCGCCGGTTCTGCATATCAAACGCGCTGTGGAGTGGTGAAAACACCAGATAACGTGTTTCTCGCATTAACTAGCTCGAAATGAGCGATCTCGAAGATTCTGCATACTTCTGACACAAGACTCACCAAGATTATCGTAGAAAATGCATATCTCAGCTTGATACCCTACGACAGCCAAGATGTCGCCGGTTCTGCATATCAAACGCACTGTGGAGTGGTGAAAACACCAGATAAGGTTTTTCTCGCATTAACTAGCTCGAAAGGTGCTATCTCGATGATTCAGCATACTTCGGACAGAAGTCTCTCCAAGTTTATCGCAGAAAATGCATATCTCTGCTTGAAACCCCTTGAAAACCAAGATATCACCTGTTCTGCATATCCAACGAACTGTGGTGTGGTGAAAACCCCAGAAAACGTGTTTCTCGCATTACATAGCTCGAAAAGAGCGATCTCGATGATTCTGCATACTTCGGACAGAAGTCTCACCAAGATTATCGCAGACAATGCATATCTCAGCTTGAAACCCCACGAAAACCAAGATATCGCCGGTTCTGCATATCATACGCACTGTGGAGTGCTGAAAACACCAGATATCGTGTTTCTCGCATTAAATAGCTCGAAAAGTGCGATCTCGATGATTCTGCATACTTCTGACAGAAGTCTCACCATGATTATCGTAAAAAATGCATATCTCAGCTTGAAACCCCACGAAAACCAAGATATCGCTGGTTCTGCATATCAAACGCACTGTGGAGTGGTGAAAACACCAGATAACGTGTTTCTCGCATTAAATAGGTCGAAAAGAGCGATCTCGATGTTTCTGCATACTTCGGACAGAAGTCTCACCAAGATTATCGCAGACAATGCATATCTCAGCTTGAAACCCCACGAAAACCAAGATATCGCCGGTTCTGCATATCATACGCACTGTGGAGTGCTGAAAACACCAGATATCGTGTTTCTCGCATTAAATATCTCGAAAAGTGCGATCTCGATGATTCAGCATACTTCGGACAGAAGTCTCTCCAAGTTTATCGCAGAAGATGCATATCTCAGCTTGAAACCCCTCGATAACCAAGATATCACCTGTTCTGCATATCCAACGAACTGTGGTGTGGTGAAAACCCCAGAAAACGTGTTTCTCGCATTAAATAGCTCGAAAAGAGCGATCTCGATGATTCAGCATGCTTCGGACAGAAGTCTCTCCAAGTTTATCGCAGAAGATGCATATCTCAGCTTGAAACCCCTCGAAAACCAAGATATCACCTGTTCTGCATATCCAACGAACTGTGGTGTGGTGAAAACCCCAGAAAACGTGTTTCTCGCATTAAATAGCTCGAAAAGAGCGATCTCGATGATTCTGCACACTTCGGACAGAAGTCTCACCAAGATTATCGCAGACAATGCATATCTCAGCTTGAAACCCCACGAAAACCAAGATATCGCCGGTTCTGCATTTCATACGCACTGTGGAGTGCTGAAAACACCAGATATCGTGTTTCTCGCATTAAATAGCTCGAAAAGTGCGATCTCGATGATTCTGCATACTTCTGACAGAAGTCTCAACATGATTATCGTAAAAAATGCATATCTCAGCTTGAAACCCCACGAAAACCAAGATATCGCTGGTTCTGCATATCAAACGCACTGTGGAGTGGTGAAAACACCAGATAACGTGTTTCTCGCATTAAATAGGTCGAAAAGAGCGATCTCGATGTTTCTGCATACTTCGGACAGAAGTCTCACCAAGATTATCGCAGACAATGCATATCTCAGCTTGAAACCCCACGAAAACCAAGATATCGCCGGTTCTGCATATCATACGCACTGTGGAGTGCTGAAAACACCAGATATCGTGTTTCTCGCATTAACTAGCTCGAAATGAGCGATCTCGAAGATTCTGCATACTTCTGACACAAGACTCACCAAGATTATCGTAGAAAATGCATATCTCAGCTTGATACCCTACGACAGCCAAGATGTCGCCGGTTCTGCATATCAAACGCACTGTGGAGTGGTGAAAACACCAGATAAGGTTTTTCTCGCATTAACTAGCTCGAAAGGTGCTATCTCGATGATTCAGCATACTTCGGACAGAAGTCTCTCCAAGTTTATCGCAGAAAATGCATATCTCTGCTTGAAACCCCTTGAAAACCAAGATATCACCTGTTCTGCATATCCAACGAACTGTGGTGTGGTGAAAACCCCAGAAAACGTGTTTCTCGCATTACATAGCTCGAAAAGAGCGATCTCGATGATTCTGCACACTTCGGACAGAAGTCTCACCAAGATTATCGCAGAGAATGCATATCTCAGCTTGAAACCCCACGAAAACCAAGATATCGCCGGTTCTGCATTTCATACGCACTGTGGAGTGCTGAAAACACCAGATATCGTGTTTCTCGCATTAAATAGCTCGAAAAGTGCGATCTCGATGATTCTGCATACTTCTGACAGAAGTCTCACCATGATTATCGTAAAAAATGCATATCTCAGCTTGAAACCCCACGAAAACCAAGATATCGCTGGTTCTGCATATCAAACGCACTGTGGAGTGGTGAAAACACCAGATAACGTGTTTCTCGCATTAAATAGGTCGAAAAGAGCGATCTCGATGTTTCTGCATACTTCGGACAGAAGTCTCACCAAGATTATCGCAGACAATGCATATCTCAGCTTGAAACCCCACGAAAACCAAGATATCGCCGGTTCTGCATATCATACGCACTGTGGAGTGCTGAAAACACCAGATATCGTGTTTCTCGCATTAAATATCTCGAAAAGTGCGATCTCGATGATTCAGCATACTTCGGACAGAAGTCTCTCCAAGTTTATCGCAGAAGATGCATATCTCAGCTTGAAACCCCTCGATAACCAAGATATCGCCGGTTCTGCATATCAAACGCGCTGTGGAGTGGTGAAAACACCAGATAACGTGTTTCTCGCATTAACTAGCTCGAAATGAGCGATCTCGAAGATTCTGCATACTTCTGACAGAAGACTCACCAAGATTATCGTAGAAAATGCATATCTCAGCTTGATACCCTACGACAGCCAAGATGTCGCCGGTTCTGCATATCAAACGCACTGTGGAGTGGTGAAAACACCAGATAAGGTTTTTCTCGCATTAACTAGCTCGAAAGGTGCTATCTCGATGATTCAGCATACTTCGGACAGAAGTCTCTCCAAGTTTATCGCAGAAAATGCATATCTCTGCTTGAAACCCCTTGAAAACCAAGATATCGCCGGTTCTGCATTTCATACGCACTGTGGAGTGCTGAAAACACAAGATATCGTGTTTCTCGCATTAAATAGCTCGAAAAGTGCGATCTCGATGATTCTGCATACTTCTGACAGAAGTCTCACCATGATTATCGTAAAAAATGCATATCTCAGCTTGAAACCCCACGAAAACCAAGATATCGCTGGTTCTGCATATCAAACGCACTGTGGAGTGGTGAAAACACCAGATAACGTGTTTCTCGCATTAAATAGGTCGAAAAGAGCGATCTCGATGTTTCTGCATACTTCGGACAGAAGTCTCACCAAGATTATCGCTGAAAATGCATATCTCAGCTTGAAACCCCACGAAAACCAAGATATCGCTGGTTCTGCATATCAAACGCACTGTGGACTGGTGAAAACACCAGATAACGTGTTTCTCGCATTAAATAGGTCGAAAAGAGCGATCTCGATGATTCTGCACACTTCGGACAGAATTCTCACCAAGATTATCGCAGACAATGCATATCTCAGCTTGAAACCCCACGAAAACCAAGATATCGCCGGTTCTGCATATCATACGCACTGTGGAGTGCTGAAAACACCAGATATCGTGTTTCTCGCATTAAATATCTCGAAAAGTGCGATCTCGATGATTCAGCATACTTCGGACAGAAGTCTCTCCAAGTTTATCGCAGAAGATGCATATCTCAGCTTGAAACCCCTCGAAAACCAAGATATCACCTGTTCTGCTTATCCAACGAACTGTGGTGTGGTGAAAACCCCAGAAAACGTGTTTCTCGCATTAAATAGCTCGAAAAGAGCGATCTCGATGATTCTGCACACTTCGGACAGAAGTCTCACCAAGATTATCGCAGACAATGCATATCTCAGCTTGAAACCCCACGAAAACCAAGATATCGCCGGTTCTGCATTTCATACGCACTGTGGAGTGCTGAAAACACCAGATATCGTGTTTCTCGCATTAAATAGCTCGAAAAGTGCGATCTCGATGATTCTGCATACTTCTGACAGAAGTCTCACCATGATTATCGTAAAAAATGCATATCTCAGCTTGAAACCCCACGAAAACCAAGATATCGCTGGTTCTGCATATCAAACGCACTGTGGAGTGGTGAAAACACCAGATAACGTGTTTCTCGCATTAAATAGGTCGAAAAGAGCGATCTCGATGTTTCTGCATACTTCGGACAGAAGTCTCACCAAGATTATCGCAGACAATGCATATCTCAGCTTGAAACCCCACGAAAACCAAGATATCACCTGTTCTGCATATCCAACGAACTGTGGTGTGGTGAAAACCCCAGAAAACGTGTTTCTCGCATTAAATAGCTCGAAAAGAGCGATCTCGATGATTCTGCACACTTCGGACAGAAGTCTCACCAAGATTATCGAAGACAATGCATATCTCAGCTTGAAACCCCACGAAAACCAAGATATCGCCGGTTCTGCATTTCATACGCACTGTGGAGTGCTGAAAACACCAGATATCGTGTTTCTCGCATTAAATAGCTCGAAAAGTGCGATCTCGATGATTCTGCATACTTCTGACAGAAGTCTCACCAAGATTATCGCAGACAATGCATATCTCAGCTTGAAACCCCACGAAAACCAAGATATCGCCGGTTCTGCATATCATACGCACTGTGGAGTGCTGAAAACACCAAATATCGTGTTTCTCGCATTAAATAGCTCGAAAAGTGCGATCTCGATGATTCAGCATACTTCGGACAGAAGTCTCTCCAAGTTTATCGCAGAAGATGCATATCTCAGCTTGAAACCCCTCGAAAACCAAGATATCACCTGTTCTGCATATCCAACGAACTGTGGTGTGGTGAAAACCCCAGAAAACGTGTTTCTCGCATTAAATAGCTCGAAAAGAGCGATCTCGATGATTCTGCACACTTCGGACAGAAGTCTCACCAAGATTATCGCAGACAATGCATATCTCAGCTTGAAACCCCACGAAAACCAAGATATCGCCGGTTCTGCATTTCATACGCACTGTGGAGTGCTGAAAACACCAGATATCGTGTTTCTCGCATTAAATAGCTCGAAAAGTGCGATCTCGATGATTCTGCATACTTCTGACAGAAGTCTCACCATGATTATCGTAAAAAATGCATATCTCAGCTTGAAACCCCACGAAAACCAAGATATCGCTGGTTCTGCATATCAAACGCACTGTGGAGTGGTGAAAACACCAGATAACGTGTTTCTCGCATTAAATAGGTCGAAAAGAGCGATCTCGATGTTTCTGCATACTTCGGACAGAAGTCTCACCAAGATTATCGCAGACAATGCATATCTCAGCTTGAAACCCCACGAAAACCAAGATATCGCCGGTTCTGCATATCATACGCACTGTGGAGTGCTGAAAACACCAGATATCGTGTTTCTCGCATTAAATAGCTCGAAAAGTGCGATCTCGATGATTCAGCATACTTCGGACAGAAGTCTCTTCAAGTTTATCGCAGAAGATGCATATCTCAGCTTGAAACCCCTCGAAAACCAAGATATCACCTGTTCTGCATATCCAACGAACTGTGGTGTGGTGAAAACCCCAGAAAACGTGTTTCTCGCATTAAATAGCTCGAAAAGAGCGATCTCGATGATTCTGCACACTTCGGACAGAAGTCTCACCAAGATTATCGCAGACAATGCATATCTCAGCTTGAAACCCCACGAAAACCAAGATATCGCCGGTTCTGCATTTAATACGCACTGTGGAGTGCTGAAAACACCAGATATCGTGTTTCTCGCATTAAATAGCTCGAAAAGTGCGATCTCGATGATTCTGCATACTTCTGACAGAAGTCTCACCATGATTATCGTAAAAAATGCATATCTCAGCTTGAAACCCCACGAAAACCAAGATATCGCTGGTTCTGCATATCAAACGCACTGTGGAGTGGTGAAAACACCAGATAACGTGTTTCTCGCATTAAATAGGTCGAAAAGAGCGATCTCGATGTTTCTGCATACTTCGGACAGAAGTCTCACCAAGATTATCGCAGACAATGCATATCTCAGCTTGAAACCCCACGAAAACCAAGATATCGCCGGTTCTGCATATCATACGCACTGTGGAGTGCCGAAAACACCAGATATCGTGTTTCTCGCATTAAATATCTCGAAAAGTGCGATCTCGATGATTCAGCATACTTCGGACAGAAGTCTCTCCAAGTTTATCGCAGAAGATGCATATCTCAGCTTGAAACCCCTCGATAACCAAGATATCACCTGTTCTTCATATCCAACGAACTGTGGTGTGGTGAAAACCCCAGAAAACGTGTTTCTCGCATTAAATAGCTCGAAAAGAGCGATCTCGATGATTCAGCATACTTCGGACAGAAGTCTCTCCAAGTTTATCGCAGAAGATGCATATCTCAGCTTGAAACCCCTCGAAAACCAAGATATCACCTGTTCTGCATATCCAACGAACTGTGGTGTGGTGAAAACCCCAGAAAACGTGTTTCTCGCATTAAATAGCTCGAAAAGAGCGATCTCGATGATTCTGCACACTTCGGACAGAAGTCTCACCAAGATTATCGCAGACAATGCATATCTCAGCTTGAAACCCCACGAAAACCAAGATATCGCCGGTTCTGCATTTCATACGCACTGTGGAGTGCTGAAAACACCAGATATCGTGTTTCTCGCATTAAATAGCTCGAAAAGTGCGATCTCGATGATTCTGCATACTTCTGACAGAAGTCTCTCCAAGTTTATCGCAGAAAATGCATATCTCTGCTTGAAACCCCTTGAAAACCAAGATATCACCTGTTCTGCATATCCAACGAACTGTGGTGTGGTGAAAACCCCAGAAAACGTGTTTCTCGCATTACATAGCTCGAAAAGAGCGATCTCGATGTTTCTGCATACTTCGGACAGAAGTCTCACCATGATTATCGTAAAAAATGCATATCTCAGCTTGAAACCCCACGAAAACCAAGATATCGCTGGTTCTGCATATCAAACGCACTGTGGAGTGGTGAAAACACCAGATAACGTGTTTCTCGCATTAAATAGGTCGAAAAGAGCGATCTCGATGTTTCTGCATACTTCGGACAGAAGTCTCACCAAGATTATCGCAGACAATGCATATCTCAGCTTGAAACCCCACGAAAACCAAGATATCGCCGGTTCTGCATATCATACGCACTGTGGAGTGCTGAAAACACCAGATATCGTGTTTCTCGCATTAAATATCTCGAAAAGTGCGATCTCGATGATTCAGCATACTTCGGACAGAAGTCTCTCCAAGTTTATCGCAGAAGATGCATATCTCAGCTTGAAACCCCTCGATAACCAAGATATCGCCGGTTCTGCATATCAAACGCGCTGTGGAGTGGTGAAAACACCAGATAACGTGTTTCTCGCATTAACTAGCTCGAAATGAGCGATCTCGAAGATTCTGCATACTTCTGACAGAAGACTCACCAAGATTATCGTAGAAAATGCATATCTCAGCTTGATACCCTACGACAGCCAAGATGTCGCCGGTTCTGCATATCAAACGCACTGTGGAGTGGTGAAAACACCAGATAAGGTTTTTCTCGCATTAACTAGCTCGAAAGGTGCTATCTCGATGATTCAGCATACTTCGGACAGAAGTCTCTCCAAGTTTATCGCAGAAAATGCATATCTCTGCTTGAAACCCCTTGAAAACCAAGATATCACCTGTTCTGCATATCCAACGAACTGTGGTGTGGTGAAAACCCCAGAAAACGTGTTTCTCGCATTACATAGCTCGAAAAGAGCGATCTCGATGATTCAGCATACTTCGGACAGAAGTCTCTCCAAGTTTATCGCAGAAGATGCATATCTCAGCTTGAAACCCCTCGAAAACCAAGATATCACCTGTTCTGCATATCCAACGAACTGTGGTGTGGTGAAAACCCCAGAAAACGTGTTTCTCGTATTAAATAGCTCGAAAAGAGCGATCTCGATGATTCTGCACACTTCGGACAGAAGTCTCACCAAGATTATCGCAGACAATGCATATCTCAGCTTGAAACCCCACGAAAACCAAGATATCGCCGGTTCTGCATTTCATACGCACTGTGGAGTGCTGAAAACACCAGATATCGTGTTTCTCGCATTAAATAGCTCGAAAAGTGCGATCTCGATGATTCTGCATACTTCTGACAGAAGTCTCACCATGATTATCGTAAAAAATGCATATCTCAGCTTGAAACCCCACGAAAACCAAGATATCGCTGGTTCTGCATATCAAACGCACTGTGGAGTGGTGAAAACACCAGATAACGTGTTTCTCGCATTAAATAGGTCGAAAAGAGCGATCTCGATGTTTCTGCATACTTCGGACAGAAGTCTCACCAAGATTATCGCAGACAATGCATATCTCAGCTTGAAACCCCACGAAAACCAAGATATCGCCGGTTCTGCATATCATACGCACTGTGGAGTGCTGAAAACACCAGATATCGTGTTTCTCGCATTAAATATCTCGAAAAGTGCGATCTCGATGATTCAGCATACTTCGGACAGAAGTCTCTCCAAGTTTATCGCAGAAGATGCATATCTCAGCTTGAAACCCCTCGAAAACCAAGATATCACCTGTTCTGCTTATCCAACGAACTGTGGTGTGGTGAAAACCCCAGAAAACGTGTTTCTCGCATTAAATAGCTCGAAAAGAGCGATCTCGATGATTCTGCACACTTCGGACAGAAGTCTCACCAAGATTATCGCAGACAATGCATATCTCAGCTTGAAACCCCACGAAAACCAAGATATCGCCGGTTCTGCATTTCATACGCACTGTGGAGTGCTGAAAACACGAGATATCGTGTTTCTCGCATTAAATAGCTCGAAAAGTGCGATCTCGATGATTCTGCATACTTCTGACAGAAGTCTCACCATGATTATCGTAAAAAATGCATATCTCAGCTTGAAACCCCTCGATAACCAAGATATCACCTGTTCTGCATATCCAACGAACTGTGGTGTGGTGAAAACCCCAGAAAACGTGTTTCTCGCATTACATAGCTCGAAAAGAGCGATCTCGATGATTCTGCACACTTCGGACAGAAGTCTCACCAAGATTATCGCAGAGAATGCATATCTCAGCTTGAAACCCCACGAAAACCAAGATATCGCCGGTTCTGCATTTCATACGCACTGTGGAGTGCTGAAAACACCAGATATCGTGTTTCTCGCATTAAATAGCTCGAAAAGTGCGATCTCGATGATTCTGCATACTTCTGACAGAAGTCTCACCATGATTATCGTAAAAAATGCATATCTCAGCTTGAAACCCCACGAAAACCAAGATATCGCTGGTTCTGCATATCAAACGCACTGTGGAGTGGTGAAAACACCAGATAACGTGTTTCTCGCATTAAATAGGTCGAAAAGAGCGATCTCGATGTTTCTGCATACTTCGGACAGAAGTCTCACCAAGATTATCGCAGACAATGCATATCTCAGCTTGAAACCCCACGAAAACCAAGATATCGCCGGTTCTGCATATCATACGCACTGTGGAGTGCTGAAAACACCAGATATCGTGTTTCTCGCATTAAATATCTCGAAAAGTGCGATCTCGATGATTCAGCATACTTCGGACAGAAGTCTCTCCAAGTTTATCGCAGAAGATGCATATCTCAGCTTGAAACCCCTCGATAACCAAGATATCGCCGGTTCTGCATATCAAACGCGCTGTGGAGTGGTGAAAACACCAGATAACGTGTTTCTCGCATTAACTAGCTCGAAATGAGCGATCTCGAAGATTCTGCATACTTCTGACAGAAGACTCACCAAGATTATCGTAGAAAATGCATATCTCAGCTTGATACCCTACGACAGCCAAGATGTCGCCGGTTCTGCATATCAAACGCACTGTGGAGTGGTGAAAACACCAGATAAGGTTTTTCTCGCATTAACTAGCTCGAAAGGTGCTATCTCGATGATTCAGCATACTTCGGACAGAAGTCTCTCCAAGTTTATCGCAGAAAATGCATATCTCTGCTTGAAACCCCTTGAAAACCAAGATATCACCTGTTCTGCATATCCAACGAACTGTGGTGTGGTGAAAACCCCAGAAAACGTGTTTCTCGCATTACATAGCTCGAAAAGAGCGATCTCGATGATTCTGCACACTTCGGACAGAAGTCTCACCAAGATTATCGCAGAGAATGCATATCTCAGCTTGAAACCCCACGAAAACCAAGATATCGCCGGTTCTGCATATCATACGCACTGTGGAGTGCTGAAAACACCAGATATCGTGTTTCTCGCATTAAGTAGCTCGAAAAGTGCGATCTCGATGATTCTGCATACTTCGGACAGAAGTCTCACCATGATTACCGTAAAAAATGCATATCTCAGCTTGAAACCCCACGAAAACCAAGATATCGCTGGTTCTGCATATCAAACGCACTGTGGAGTGGTGAAAACACCAGATAACGTGTTTCTCGCATTAAATAGGTCGAAAAGAGCGATCTCGATGTTTCTGCATACTTCGGACAGAAGTCTCACCAAGATTATCGCTGAAAATGCATATCTCAGCTTGAAACCCCACGAAAACCAAGATATCGCTGGTTCTGCATATCAAACGCACTGTGGACTGGTGAAAACACCAGATAACGTGTTTCTCGCATTAAATAGGTCGAAAAGAGCGATCTCGATGATTCTGCACACTTCGGACAGAAGTCTCACCAAGATTATCGCAGACAATGCATATCTCAGCTTGAAACCCCACGAAAACCAAGATATCGCCGGTTCTGCATTTCATACGCACTGTGGAGTGCTGAAAACACCAAATATCGTGTTTCTCGCATTAAATAGCTCGAAAAGTGCGATCTCGATGATTCTGCATACTTCTGACAGAAGTCTCACCATGATTATCGTAAAAAATGCATATCTCAGCTTGAAACCCCACGAAAACCAAGATATCGCTGGTTCTGCATATCAAACGCACTGTGGAGTGGTGAAAACACCAGATAACGTGTTTCTCGCATTAAATAGGTCGAAAAGAGCGATCTCGATGTTTCTGCATACTTCGGACAGAAGTCTCACCAAGATTATCGCAGACAATGCATATCTCAGCTTGAAACCCCACGAAAACCAAGATATCGCCGGTTCTGCATATCATACGCACTGTGGAGTGCTGAAAACACCAGATATCGTGTTTCTCGCATTAAATATCTCGAAAAGTGCGATCTCGATGATTCAGCATACTTCGGACAGAAGTCTCTCCAAGTTTATCGCAGAAGATGCATATCTCAGCTTGAAACCCCTCGATAACCAAGATATCACCTGTTCTGCATATCCAACGAACTGTGGTGTGGTGAAAACCCCAGAAAACGTGTTTCTCGCATTAACTAGCTCGAAATGAGCGATCTCGAAGATTCTGCATACTTCTGACAGAAGACTCACCAAGATTATCGTAGAAAATGCATATCTCTGCTTGAAACCCCTTGAAAACCAAGATATCACCTGTTCTGCATATCCAACGAACTGTGGTGTGGTGAAAACCCCAGAAAACGTGTTTCTCGCATTACATAGCTCGAAAAGAGCGATCTCGATGATTGATGCACACTTCGGACAGAAGTCTCACCAAGATTATCGCAGAGAATGCATATCTCAGCTTGAAACCCCACGAAAACCAAGATATCGCCGGTTCTGCATATCATACGCACTGTGGAGTGCTGAAAACACCAGATATCGTGTTTCTCGCATTAAGTAGCTCGAAAAGTGCGATCTCGATGATTCTGCATACTTCGGACAGAAGTCTCACCATGATTACCGTAAAAAATGCATATCTCAGCTTGAAACCCCACGAAAACCAAGATATCGCTGGTTGTGCATATCAAACGCACTGTGGAGTGGTGAAAACACCAGATAACGTGTTTCTCGCATTAAATAGGTCGAAAAGAGCGATCTCGATGTTTCTGCATACTTCGGACAGAGGTCTCACCAAGATTATCTCAGAAAATGCATATCTCAGCTTTAAACCCCACGAAAACCCAGATATCGCCGGTTCTGCATATCAAACCAACTGTGGAGTGGTGAAAACACCAGACAACGTGTTTCTCGCATTAAATAGTTCGAAATGTGCGATCTCGATGATTCTGCATACTTCTAACAGAATTCTCACCATGATTATCGCAGAAAATGCATATCTCTGCTAGAAAACCCACGAAAACCAAGATATCTCCTGTTCTGCATATCCAACGAACTGTGCAGTGGTGAAAACCCCAGGAAACGTGTTTCTCGCATAAAATAGCTCGAAAAGTACGATCTCGAAGATTCTGCATACTTCTAACAGAAGTCTCTACATGATTATCGCAGATAATGCATATCTCTGCTAGAAACCCCACGAAAACCAAGATATCTCCTGTTCTGCATATCAAACGCGCTGTGGAGTGGTGAAAACACCAGATAACGTGTTTCTCGCATTAACTAGCTCGAAATGAGCGATCTCGAAGATTCTGCATACTTCTGACAGAAGACTCACCAAGATTATCGCTGAAAATGCATATCTCAGCTGGAAAAACCACGAAAATCAAGATATCTCCTGTTCTGCATATCCTACGAACTGTGGAGTGGTGAAAACCCCAGAAAACGTGTTTCTCGCATTAAATAGCACGAAAAGAGCGATCCCGATGATTCTGCATACTTCGGACAGAAGTCTCACCAAGATTATCGCAGAAAATGCATATCTGAACTTGAAGCCCCACGAAAACCAAGATATCGTCCGTTCTGCATATCATACGCACTGTTGAGTGGTGAAAACGCCAGATAACGTGTTTCTCGCATTAACTAGCTCGAAAAGAGCGATCTAGATGATTCAGCATACTTCGGACAGAAGTCTCACTAAGATTATCCTAGAAAATGCATATCTCAGCTTGAAACCCCACGAAAACCAAGATATCGATGGTACTGCATATCAAACGCTCTGTGGAGTGGTGAAAACACTAGACAACGTGTTTCTCGCATTAAATAGATCGAAATGAGCGATCTCGAAGATTCTGCATACTTCTGACAGAGGTCTCACCAAGATTATCGTAGAAAATGCATATCTCAGCTTGATACCCTACGACAGCCAAGATGTCGCCGGTTCTGCATATCAAACGCACCGTGGAGTGGTGAAAACACCAGATAACGTGTTTCTCGCATTAAATAGCTCGAAAAGAGCGATCTAGATGATTCAGCATACTTCGGACAGAAGTCTCACCAAGATTATCCTAGAAAATGCATATCTCAGCTTGAAACCCCACGAAAACCAAGATATCGATGGTACTGCATATCAAACGCTCTGTGGAGTGGTGGAAATACCAGATAACGTGTTTCTCGCATTAAATAGCTCGAAAAGAGCGATCTCGATGATTCTGCATACTTCGGACAGAAGTCTCACCAAGATTATCGTAAAAAGTGCATATCTCAGCTTGAAACCCCACGAAAACAGAGATATCGCTGGTTCTGCATATCAAACGCACTGTGGAGTGCTGAAAACACCAGATAACGTTTTGTCGCATTAAATAGTTCGAATAGAGCGATCTCGATGATTCTGCATACTTCGGACAGATGTCTCACCAAGATTATCGTAAAAAATGCATATCTCAGCTTGAAACCCCACGAAAACCAAGATATCGCTGGTACTGCATATCAAACGCACTGTGGAGTGGTGAAAACACCAGATAAGGTTTTTCTCGCATTAACTAGCTCGAAAAGTGCGATCTCGATGATTCAGCATACTTCGGACAGAAGTCTCTCCAAGTTTATCGCAGAAAATGCATATCTCAGCTTGAAACCCCTCGAAACCCAAGATATCACCTGTTCTGCATATCCAACGAACTGTGGAGTGGTGAAAACCCCAGAAAACGTGTTTCTCGCATTAAATAGCTCGAAAAGAGCGATCTCGATGATTCTGCATACTTCGGACAGAAGTCTCTCCAAGTTTATCGCAGAAAATGCATATCTCAGCTTGAAACCCCTCGAAAACCAAGATATCACCTGTTCTGCATATCCAACGAACTGTGGAGTGGTGAAAACCCCAGAAAACGTGTTTCTCGCATAAAATGGCTCGAAAAGTACGATCTCGATGAATCTGCATACTTCGGACAGAAGTCTCACCTAGATTATCGCAGACAATGCATATCTCAGCTTGAAACCCCACGAAAGCAAAGATATCGCTGGTTCTGCATATAAAACGCACTGTGGAGTGCTGGAAACACCAGATAACGTGTTTCTCACATTAAATAGCTCGAATAGAGCGATCTCGATGAATAAGCATACTTCGGACAGAAGTCTCACCAAGATTATCGTAAAAAATGCATATCTCAGCTTGAAACCCCACGAAAACCAAGATATCGCTGGTACTGCATATCAAAGGCACTGTGTAGTGGTGAAAAAACCAGATAACGTGTTTCTCGCAATAAATAGCTCGAAAAGAGCGATCTCGATGATTCTGCATACTTCGGACAGAAGTCTCACCAAGATTATCGTAAAAAATGCATATCTCAGCTAGAAACCCCACGAAAACCAAGATATCTCCTGTTCTGCATATCCAACGAACTGTGGAGTGGTGAAAACCCCAGAAAACGTGTTTCTCGCATTAACTAGCTCGAAAAGAGGGATCTCGATGATTCTGCATACTTCTGACAGAAGACTCACCAAGATTATCGCAGAAAATGCATGTCTCTGCTAGAAACCCCACGAAAACCAAGATATCTCCTGTTCTGCATATCCAACGAACTGTGGAGTGGTAAAAACACCAGAAAACTTGTTTTTTCGCATTAAATAGCTCGAAAAGAGCGATCTAGAAGATTCTGCATATTTCTGACTGAAGTCTCACCAAGATTATCGCAGAAAATGCATATCTCAGCTTGAAACCCGACGAAAACCAAACATCGCCTGTTCTGCATATCAAACCAACTGTGGAGGGGTGAAAACACCAGACAACGTGTTTCTCGCATTAAATTGATTGAAAAGTGCGATCTCGATGGTTCTGCATACTTCTAACAGAAGTCTCACCATGATTATCGCAGAAAATGCATATCTCTGCTAGAAACCCCACGAAAACCAAGATATCTCCTGTTCTGCATATCCAACGAACTGTGGAGTGGTGAAAACCCCAGAAAACGTGTTCCTCGCATTAACTAGCTCGAAAAGAGGGATCTCGATGATTCTGCATACTTCTGACAGAAGACTCACCAAGATTATCGCAGAAAATGCATGTCTCTGCTAGAAACCCTACGAAAACCAAGATATCTCCTGTTCTGCATATCCAACGAACTGTGGAGTGGTGAAAACCCCAGAAAACGTGTTTCTCGCATTAAATAGCTCGAAAATAGCGATCCCGATGATTCTGCATACTTCTGACAGAACTCTCACCAAGATTATGGTAGAAAATGCATATCTCAGCTTGATACCCTACGACAGCCAAGATGTCGCCGGTTCTGCATATCAAACGCACTGTGGAGTGGTGAAAACACCAGATAACGTGTTTCTCGCATTAACTAGCTCGAAAAGAGGGACCTCGATGATTCTGCATACTTCTGACAGAAGACTCACCAAGATTATCGCAGAAAATGCATATCTCAGCTGGAAACACCACGAAAATCAAGATGTCGCCCGTTCTGCATATCAAACGCACTGTGGAGTGGTGAAAACAACCAGATATCGTGTTTCTCGCATTAAGTTGCTCGAAAAGAGCGATCTCGAAGATTCTGCATACTTCTGACAAAAGACTCACCAAGATTATCGCTGATAATGCATATCTCAGCTTGAAACCTCACGAAAATCAAGATGTCGCCGGTTCTGCATATCAAAACCACTGTGGAGTGGTGAAAACAACCAGAGAACGTGTTTCTCGCATTAAATAGGTCGAAAAGGGAGATGCCGATGATTCTGCATACGTCTGACAGAAGTCTCACCAAGATTATCGCAGAAAATGCATATCTCAGCTTGAAACCCCTCGAAAACCAAGATATCACCTGTTCTGCATATCCAACGAACTGTGGAGTGGTGAAAACCCCAGAAAACGTGTTTCTCGCATAAAATAGCTCGAAAAGTACGATCTCGATGAATCTGCATACTTCGGACAGAAGTCTCACCTAGATGATCGCAGACAATGCATATCTCAGCTTGAAACCCCACGAAAGCCAAGATATCGCTGGTTCTGCATATAAAACGCACTGTGGAGTGCTGGAAACACCAGATAACGTGTTTCTCACATTAAATAGCTCGAATAGAGCGATCTCGATGATTAAGCATACTTCGGACAGAAGTCTCACCAAGATTATCGTAAAAAATGCATATCTCAGCTTGAAACCCCACGAAAACCAAGATATCGCTGGTACTGCATATCAAAGGCACTGTGTAGTGGTGAAAAAACCAGATAACGTGTTTCTCGCATTAACTAGCTCGAAAAGAGGGATCTCGATGATTCTGCATACTTCTGACAGAAGACTCATTAAGATTATCGCTGAAAATGCATGTCTCTGCTAGAAACCCCACGAAAACCAAGATATCTCCTGTTCTGCATATCCAACGAACTGTGGAGTGGTGAAAACACCAGAAAACTTGTTTTTTCGCATTAAATAGCTCGAAAAGAGCGATCTAGAAGATTCTGCATATTTCTGACTGAAGTCTCACCAAGATTATCGCAGAAAATGCATATCTCAGCTTGAAACCCGACGAAACCCAAACATCGCCTTTTCTGCATATCAAACCAACTGTGGAGTGGTGAAAACACCAGACAACGTGTTTCTCGCATTAAATTGATGAAAAGTGCGATCTCGATGATTCTGCATACTTCTAACAGAAGTCTCACCATGATTATCGCAGAAAATGCATATCTCTGCTAGAAACCCCACGAAAACCAAGATATCTCCTGTTCTGCATATCCAACGAACTGTGGAGTGGTGAAAACCCCAGAAAACGTGTTTCTCGCATTAACTAGCTCGAAAAGAGGGATCTCGATGATTCTGCATACTTCTGACAGAAGACTCACCAAGATTATCGCAGAAAATGCATGTCTCTGCTAGAAACTTTACGAAAACCAAGATATCTCCTGTTCTGCATATCCAACGAACTGTGGAGTGGTGAAAACCCCAGAAAACGTGTTTCTCGCATTAAATAGCTCGAAAATAGCGATCCCGATGATTCTGCATACTTCTGACAGAACTCTCACCAAGATTATGGTAGAAAATGCATATCTCAGCTTGATACCCTACGACAGCCAAGATGTCGCCGGTTCTGCATATCAAACGCACTATGGAGTGGTGAAAACACCAGATAACGTGTTTCTCGCATTAACTAGCTCGAAAAGAGGGAACTCGATGATTCTGCATACTTCTGACAGAAGACTCACCAAGATTATCGCAGAAAATGCATGTCTCAGCTTGAAACCCGACGAAATCCAAGATGTCGCTGGTTCCGCATATCAAACGCACTGTGGAGTGGTGAAAACACCAGAAAATGTGTTTCTCGCATTAACTAGCTCGAAAAGAGGGATCTCGATGATTCTGCATACTTCTGACAGAAGACTCACCAAGATTATCGCAGAAAATGCATATCTCAGCTGGAAACACCACGAAAATCAAGATGTCGCCCGTTCTGCATATCAAACGCACTGTGGAGTGGTGACAACAACCAGATATCGTGTTTCCCGCATTAAGTTGCTCGAAAAGAGCGATCTCGAAGATTGTGCATACCTCTGTCAAAAGACTCACCAAGATTATCGCTGAAAATGCATATCTCAGCTTGAAACCTCACGAAAATCAAGATGTCGCCGGTTCTGCATATCAAACCCACTGTGGAGTGGTGAAAACAACCAGAGAACGTGTTTCTCGCATTAAATAGGTCGAAAAGGGAGATGCCGATGACTCTGCATACGTCTGACAGAAGTCTCACCAAGATTATCGCAGAAAATGCATATCTCAGCTGGAAACACCACGAAAATCAAGATATCGCCGGTTCTGCATATCAGTCGCACTCTGGAGTGGTGAAAACAACCAGAGAACGTGTTTCTCGCATTAAATAGGTCGAAAAGGGAGATGCCGATGATTCTGCATACTTCTGACAGAAGTCTCACCAAGATTATCATAGAATGTGCATATCTCAGATTGAACCCCCACGAAAACTAAGATATCGCTGGTTCTGCATATCAAACGCACTGTGGAGTGGTGAAAACACCAGATAACGTGTTTCTCGCATTAAATAGGTCGAAAAGAGCGATCTCGATGTTTCTGCATACTTCGGACAGAAGTCTCTCCAAGTTTATCGCAGCAAATGCATATCTCAGCTTGAAACCCCACGAAAACCAAGATATCGCTGGTTCTGCATATCAAACGCACTGTGGAGTGGTGAAAACACCAGATAACGTGTTTCTCGCATTAAATAGCTCGAATAGAGCGATCTCGATGATTAAGCATACTTCGGACAGAAGTCTCACCTTGATTATCGCAGACAATGCATATCTCAGCTTGAAACCCCACCAAAGCCAAGATATCGCTGGTTCTGCATATAAAACGCACTGTGGAGTGCTGGAAACACCAGATAACGTGTTTCTCACATTAAATAGCTCGAATAGAGCGATCTCGATGATTAAGCATACTTCGGACAGAAGTCTCACCAACATTATCGTAAAAAATGCATATCTCAGCTTGAAACCCCACGAAAACCAAGATATCGCTGGTACTGCATATCAAAGGCACTGTGTAGTGGTGAAAAAACCAGATAACGTGTTTCTCGCAATAAATAGCTCGAAAAGAGCGATCTCGATGATTCTGCATACTTCGGACAGAAGTCTCACCTAGATTATCGCAGACAATGCATATCTCAGCTTGAAACCCCACGAAAACCAAGATATCGCTGGTACTGCATATCAAAGGCACTGTGTAGTGGTGAAAAAACCAGATAACGTGTTTCTCGCATTAAATTGATTGAAAAGTGCGATCTCGATGATTCTGCATACTTCTAACAGAAGTCTCACCATGATTATCGCAGAAAATGCATATCTCTGCTAGAAACCCCACGAAAACCAAGATATCTCCTGTTCTGCATATCCAACGAACTGTGGAGTGGTGAAAACCCCAGAAAACGTGTTTCTCGCATTAACTAGCTCGAAAAGAGGGACCTCGATGATTCTGCATACTTCTGACAGAAGACTCCCCAAGATTATCGCAGAAAATGCATGTCTCAGCTTGAAACCCGACGAAATCCAAGATGTCGCTGGTTCCGCATATCAAACGCACTGTGGAGTGGTGAAAACACCAATTAACGTGTTTCTCGCATTGAATAGCTCGAAAAGAGGGATCTCGATGATTCTGCATACTTCTGACAGAAGACTCACCAAGATTATCGCAGAAAATGCATATCTCAGCTGGAAACACCACGAAAATCAAGATGTCGCCCGTTCTGCATATCAAACGCACTGTGGAGTGGTGAAAACAACCAGATATCGTGTTTCTCGCATTAAGTTGCTCGAAAAGAGCGATCTCGAAGATTCTGCATACTTCTGACAAAAGACTCACCAAGATTATCGCTGATAATGCATATCTCAGCTTGAAACCTCACGAAAATCAAGATGTCGCCGGTTCTGCATATCAAACCCACTGTGGAGTGGTGAAAACAACCAGAGAACGTGTTTCTCGCATTAAATAGGTCGAAAAGGGAGATGCCGATGATTCTGCATACGTCTGACAGAAGTCTCACCAAGATTATCGCAGAAAATGCATATCTCAGCTTGAAACCCCTCGAAAACCAAGATATCACCTGTTCTGCATATCCAACGAACTGTGGAGTGGTGAAAACCCCAGAAAACGTGTTTCTCGCATAAAATAGCTCGAAAAGTACGATCTCGATGAATCTGCATACTTCGGACAGAAGTCTCACCTAGATGATCGCAGACAATGCATATCTCAGCTTGAAACCCCACGAAAGCCAAGATATCGCTGGTTCTGCATATAAAACGCACTGTGGAGTGCTGGAAACACCAGATAACGTGTTTCTCACATTAAATAGCTCGAATAGAGCGATCTCGATGATTAAGCATACTTCGGACAGAAGTCTCACCAAGATTATCGTAAAAAATGCATATCTCAGCTTGAAACCCCACGAAAACCAAGATATCGCTGGTACTGCATATCAAAGGCACTGTGTAGTGGTGAAAAAACCAGATAACGTGTTTCTCGCATTAACTAGCTCGAAAAGAGGGATCTCGATGATTCTGCATACTTCTGACAGAAGACTCATTAAGATTATCGCTGAAAATGCATGTCTCTGCTAGAAACCCCACGAAAACCAAGATATCTCCTGTTCTGCATATCCAACGAACTGTGGAGTGGTGAAAACACCAGAAAACTTGTTTTTTCGCATTAAATAGCTCGAAAAGAGCGATCTAGAAGATTCTGCATATTTCTGACTGAAGTCTCACCAAGATTATCGCAGAAAATGCATATCTCAGCTTGAAACCCGACGAAAACCAAACATCGCCTTTTCTGCATATCAAACCAACTGTGGAGTGGTGAAAACACCAGACAACGTGTTTCTCGCATTAAATTGATGAAAAGTGCGATCTCGATGATTCTGCATACTTCTAACAGAAGTCTCACCATGATTATCGCAGAAAATGCATATCTCTGCTAGAAACCCCACGAAAACCAAGATATCTCCTGTTCTGCATATCCAACGAACTGTGGAGTGGTGAAAACCCCAGAAAACGTGTTTCTCGCATTAACTAGCTCGAAAAGAGGGATCTCGATGATTCTGCATACTTCTGACAGAAGACTCACCAAGATTATCGCAGAAAATGCATGTCTCTGCTAGAAACTTTACGAAAACCAAGATATCTCCTGTTCTGCATATCCAACGAACTGTGGAGTGGTGAAAACCCCAGAAAACGTGTTTCTCGCATTAAATAGCTCGAAAATAGCGATCCCGATGATTCTGCATACTTCTGACAGAACTCTCACCAAGATTATGGTAGAAAATGCATATCTCAGCTTGATACCCTACGACAGCCAAGATGTCGCCGGTTCTGCATATCAAACGCACTATGGAGTGGTGAAAACACCAGATAACGTGTTTCTCGCATTAACTAGCTCGAAAAGAGGGAACTCGATGATTCTGCATACTTCTGACAGAAGACTCACCAAGATTATCGCAGAAAATGCATGTCTCAGCTTGAAACCCGACGAAATCCAAGATGTCGCTGGTTCCGCATATCAAACGCACTGTGGAGTGGTGAAAACACCAGAAAACGTGTTTCTCGCATAAAATAGCTCGAAAAGTACGATCTCGATGAATCTGCATACTTCGGACAGAAGTCTCACCTAGATGATCGCAGACAATGCATATCTCAGCTTGAAACCCCACGAAAGCCAAGATATCGCTGGTTCTGCATATAAAACGCACTGTGGAGTGCTGGAAACACCAGATAACGTGTTTCTCACATTAAATAGCTCGAATAGAGCGATCTCGATGATTAAGCATACTTCGGACAGAAGTCTCACCAAGATGATCGTAAAAAATGCATATCTCAGCTTGAAACCCCACGAAAACCAAGATATCGCTGGTACTGCATATCAAAGGCACTGTGTAGTGGTGAAAAAACCAGATAACGTGTTTCTCGCATTAACTAGCTCGAAAAGAGGGATCTCGATGATTCTGCATACTTCTGACAGAAGACTCATTAAGATTATCGCTGAAAATGCATGTCTCTGCTAGAAACCCCACGAAAACCAAGATATCTCCTGTTCTGCATATCCAACGAACTGTGGAGTGGTGAAAACACCAGAAAACTTGTTTTTTCGCATTAAATAGCTCGAAAAGAGCGATCTAGAAGATTCTGCATATTTCTGACTGAAGTCTCACCAAGATTATCGCAGAAAATGCATATCTCAGCTTGAAACCCGACGAAAACCAAACATCGCCTTTTCTGCATATCAAACCAACTGTGGAGTGGTGAAAACACCAGACAACGTGTTTCTCGCATTAAATTGATGAAAAGTGCGATCTCGATGATTCTGCATACTTCTAACAGAAGTCTCACCATGATTATCGCAGAAAATGCATATCTCTGCTAGAAACCCCACGAAAACCAAGATATCTCCTGTTCTGCATATCCAACGAACTGTGGAGTGGTGAAAACCCCAGAAAACGTGTTTCTCGCATTAACTAGCTCGAAAAGAGGGATCTCGATGATTCTGCATACTTCTGACAGAAGACTCACCAAGATTATCGCAGAAAATGCATGTCTCTGCTAGAAACTTTACGAAAACCAAGATATCTCCTGTTCTGCATATCCAACGAACTGTGGAGTGGTGAAAACCCCAGAAAACGTGTTTCTCGCATTAAATAGCTCGAAAATAGCGATCCCGATGATTCTGCATACTTCTGACAGAACTCTCACCAAGATTATGGTAGAAAATGCATATCTCAGCTTGATACCCTACGACAGCCAAGATGTCGCCGGTTCTGCATATCAAACGCACTATGGAGTGGTGAAAACACCAGATAACGTGTTTCTCGCATTAACTAGCTCGAAAAGAGGGAACTCGATGATTCTGCATACTTCTGACAGAAGACTCACCAAGATTATCGCAGAAAATGCATGTCTCAGCTTGAAACCCGACGAAATCCAAGATGTCGCTGGTTCCGCATATCAAACGCACTGTGGAGTGGTGAAAACACCAGAAAATGTGTTTCTCGCATTAACTAGCTCGAAAAGAGGGATCTCGATGATTCTGCATACTTCTGACAGAAGACTCACCAAGATTATCGCAGAAAATGCATATCTCAGCTGGAAACACCACGAAAATCAAGATGTCGCCCGTTCTGCATATCAAACGCACTGTGGAGTGGTGAAAACAACCAGATATCGTGTTTCCCGCATTAAGTTACTCGAAAAGAGCGATCTCGAAGATTGTGCATACCTCTGACAAAAGACTCACCAAGATTATCGCTGAAAATGCATATCTCAGCTTGAAACCTCACGAAAATCAAGATGTCGCCGGTTCTGCATATCAAACCCACTGTGGAGTGGTGAAAACAACCAGAGAACGTGTTTCTCGCATTAAATAGGTCGAAAAGGGAGATGCCGATGACTCTGCATACGTCTGACAGAAGTCTCACCAAGATTATCGCAGAAAATGCATATCTCAGCTGGAAACACCACGAAAATCAAGATATCGCCGGTTCTGCATATCAGTCGCACTCTGGAGTGGTGAAAACAACCAGAGAACGTGTTTCTCGCATTAAATAGGTCGAAAAGGGAGATGCCGATGATTCTGCATACTTCTGACAGAAGTCTCACCAAGATTATCATAGAATGTGCATATCTCAGATTGAACCCCCACGAAAACCAAGATATCGCTGGTTCTGCATATCAAACGCACTGTGGAGTGGTGAAAACACCAGATAACGTGTTTCTCGCATTAAATAGCTCGAATAGAGCGATCTCGATGATTAAGCATACTTCGGACAGAAGTCTCACCTTGATTATCGCAGACAATGCATATCTCAGCTTGAAACCCCACCAAAGCCAAGATATCGCTGGTTCTGCATATAAAACGCACTGTGGAGTGCTGGAAACACCAGATAACGTGTTTCTCACATTAAATAGCTCGAATAGAGCGATCTCGATGATTAAGCATACTTCGGACAGAAGTCTCACCAACATTATCGTAAAAAATGCATATCTCAGCTTGAAACCCCACGAAAACCAAGATATCGCTGGTACTGCATATCAAAGGCACTGTGTAGTGGTGAAAAAACCAGATAACGTGTTTCTCACATTAAATAGCTCGAAAAGAGCGATCTCGATGATTCTGCATACTTCGGACAGAAGTCTCACCTAGATTATCGTAAAAAATGCATATCTCAGCTTGAAACCCCACGAAAACCAAGATATCGCTGGTACTGCATATCCAACGAACTGTGGAGTGGTGAAAACCCCAGAAAACGTGTTTCTCGCATTAACTAGCTCGAAAAGAGGGATCTCGATGATTCTGCATACTTCTGACAGAAGACTCACCAAGATTATCGCAGAAAATGCATGTCTCTGCTAGAAACCCTACGAAAACCAAGATATCTCCTGTTCTGCATATCCAACGAACTGTGGAGTGGTGAAAACCCCAGAAAACGTGTTTCTCGCATTAAATAGCTCGAATAGAGCGATCTCGATGATTAAGCATACTTCGGACAGAAGTCTCACCATGATTATCGCAGACAATGCATATCTCAGCTTGAAACCCCACCAAAGCCAAGATATCGCTGGTTCTGCATATAAAACGCACTGTGGAGTGCTGGAAACACCAGATAACGTGTTTCTCGCAATAAATAGCTCGAAAAGAGCGATCTCGATGATTCTGCATACTTCGGACAGAAGTCTCACCTAGATTATCGCAGACAATGCATATCTCAGCTTGAAACCCCACGAAAGCCAAGATATCGCTTGTTCTGCATATAAAACGCACTGTGGAGTGCTGGAAACACCAGATAACGTGTTTCTCACATTAAATAGCACGAATAGAGCGATCTCGATGATTAAGCATACTTCGGACAGAAGTCTCACCAAGATTATCGTAAAAAATGCATATCTCAGCTTGAAACCCCACGAAAACCAAGATATCGCTGGTACTGCATATCAAAGGCACTGTGTAGTGGTGAAAAAACCAGATAACGTGTTTCTCGCATTAAATTGATTGAAAAGTGCGATCTCGATGATTCTGCATACTTCTAACAGAAGTCTCACCATGATTATCGCAGAAAATGCATATCTCTGCTAGAAACCCCACGAAAACCAAGATATCTCCTGTTCTGCATATCCAACGAACTGTGGAGTGGTGAAAACCCCAGAAAACGTGTTTCTCGCATTAACTAGCTCGAAAAGAGGGATCTCGGTGATTCTGCATACTTCTGACAGAAGACTCACCAAGATTATCGCAGAAAATGCATGTCTCTGCTAGAAACCCTACGAAAACCAAGATATCTCCTGTTCTGCATATCCAACGAACTGTGGAGTGGTGAAAACCCCAGAAAACGTGTTTCTCACATTAAATAGCTCGAAAAGAGCGATCTCGATGATTCTGCATACTTCGGACAGAAGTCTCACCTAGATTATCGTAAAAAATGCATATCTCAGCTTGAAACCCCACGAAAACCAAGATATCGCTGGTACTGCATATCCAACGAACTGTGGAGTGGTGAAAACCCCAGAAAACGTGTTTCTCGCATTAACTAGCTCGAAAAGAGGGATCTCGATGATTCTGCATACTTCTGACAGAAGACTCACCAAGATTATCGCAGAAAATGCATGTCTCTGCTAGAAACCCTACGAAAACCAAGATATCTCCTGTTCTGCATATCCAACGAACTGTGGAGTGGTGAAAACCCCAGAAAACGTGTTTCTCACATTAAATAGCTCGAAAAGAGCGATCTCGATGATTCTGCATACTTCGGACAGAAGTCTCACCTAGATTATCGTAAAAAATGCATATCTCAGCTTGAAACCCCACGAAAACCAAGATATCGCTGGTACTGCATATCCAACGAACTGTGGAGTGGTGAAAACCCCAGAAAACGTGTTTCTCGCATTAACTAGCTCGAAAAGAGGGATCTCGGTGATTCTGCATACTTCTGACAGAACTCTCACCAAGATTATGGTAGAAAATGCATATCTCAGCTTGATACCCTTCGACAGCCAAGATGTCGCCGGTTCTGCATATCAAACGCACTGTGGAGTGGTGAAAACACCAGATAACGTGTTTCTCGCATTAACTTGCTCGAAAAGAGGGACCTCGATGATTCTGCATACTTCTGACAGAAGACTCACCAAGATTATCGCAGAAAATGCATGTCTCAGCTTGAAACCCGACGAAATCCAAGATGTCGCTGGTTCCGCATATCAAACGCACTGTGGAGTGGTGAAAACACCAATTAACGTGTTTCTCGCATTAAATAGCTCGAAAAGAGGGATCTCGATGATTCTGCATACTTCTGACAGAAGACTCACCAAGATTATCGCAGAAAATGCATATCTCAGCTGGAAACACCACGAAAATCAAGATGTCGCCCGTTCTGCATATCAAACGCACTGTGGAGTGGTGAAAACAACCAGATATCGTGTTTCCCGCATTAAGTTGCTCGAAAAGAGCGATCTCGAAGATTGTGCATACCTCTGACAAAAGACTCACCAAAATTATCGCTGAAAATGCATATCTCAGCTTGAAACCTCACGAAAATCAAGATGTCGCCGGTTCTGCATATCAAACCCACTGTGGAGTGGTGAAAACAACCAGAGAACGTGTTTCTCGCATTAAATAGGTCGAAAAGGGAGATGCCGATGATTCTGCATACGTCTGACAGAAGTCTCACCAAGATTATCGCAGAAAATGCATATCTCAGCTGGAAACACCACGAAAATCAAGATATCGCCGGTTCTGCATATCAATCGCACTCTGGAGTGGTGAAAACAACCAGAGAACGTGTTTCTCGCATTAAATAGGTCGAAAAGGGAGATGCCGATGATTCTGCATACTTCTGACAGAAGTCTCACCAAGATTATCATAGAATGTGCATATCTCAGATTGAACCCCCACGAAAACCAAGATATCGCTGGTTCTGCATATCAAACGCACTGTGGAGTGGTGAAAACACCAGATAACGTGTTTCTCGCATTAAATAGGTCGAAAAGAGCGATCTCGATGTTTCTGCATACTTCGGACAGAGGTCTCACCAAGATTATCGCAGAAAATGCATATCTCAGCTTGAAACCCCACGAAAACCCAGATATCGCCGGTTCTGCATATCAAACGCACTGTGGGGTGGTGAAAACACCAGATAAGGTTTTTCTCGCATTAACTAGCTCGAAAAGTGCGATCTCGATGATTCAGCATACTTCGGACAGAAGTCTCTCCAAGTTTATCGCAGCAAATGCATATCTCAGCTTGAAACCCCTCGAAAACCAAGATATCACCTGTTCTGCATATCCAACGAACTGTGGAGTCGTGAAAACCCCAGAAAACGTGTTTCTCGCATAAAATGGCTCGAAAAGTACGATCTCGATGAATCTGCATACTTCGGACAGAAGTCTCACCTTGATTATCGCAGGCAATGCATATCTCAGCTTGAAACCCCACCAAAGCCAAGATATCGCTGGTTCTGCATATAAAACGCACTGTGGAGTGCTGGAAACACCAGATAACGTGTTTCTCACATTAAATAGCTCGAATAGAGCGATCTCGATGATTAAGCATACTTCGGACAGAAGTCTCACCAAGATTATCGTAAAAAATGCATATCTCAGCTTGAAACCCCACGAAAACCAAGATATCGCTGGTACTGCATATCAAAGGCACGGTGTAGTGGTGAAAAAACCAGATAACGTGTTTCTCGCATTAAATTGATTGAAAAGTGCGATCTCGATGATTCTGCATACTTCTAACAGAAGTCTCACCATGATTATCGCAGAAAATGCATATCTCTGCTAGAAACCCCACGAAAACCAAGATATCTCCTGTTCTGCATATCCAACGAACTGTGGAGTGGTGAAAACCCCAGAAAACGTGTTTCTCGCATTAGCTAGCTCGAAAAGAGGGATCTCGATGATTCTGCATACTTCTGACAGAAGACTCACCAAGATTATCGCAGAAAATGCATGTCTCTGCTAGAAACCCTACGAAAACCAAGATATCTCCTGTTCTGCATATCCAACGAACTGTGGAGTGGTGAAAACCCCAGAAAACGTGTTTCTCGCATTAAATAGCTCGAAAATAGCGATCCCGATGATTCTGCATACTTCTGACAGAACTCTCACCAAGATTATGGTAGAAAATGCATATCTCAGCTTGATACCCTTCGACAGCCAAGATGTCGCCGGTTCTGCATATCAAACGCACTGTGGAGTGGTGAAAACACCAGATAACGTGTTTCTCGCATTAACTTGCTCGAAAAGAGGGACCTCGATGATTCTGCATACTTCTGACAGAAGACTCACCAAGATTATCGCAGAAAATGCATGTCTCAGCTTGAAACCCGACGAAATCCAAGATGTCGCTGGTTCCGCATATCAAACGCACTGTGGAGTGGTGAAAACACCAATTAACGTGTTTCTCGCATTAAATAGCTCGAAAAGAGGGATCTCGTTGATTCTGCATACTTCTGACAGAAGACTCATCAAGATTATCGCAGAAAATGCATATCTCAGCTGGAAACACCACGAAAATCAAGATGTCGCCCGTTCTGCATATCAAACGCACTGTGGAGTGGTGAAAACAACCAGATATCGTGTTTCCCGCATTAAGTTGCTCGAAAAGAGCGATCTCGAAGATTCTGCATCCTTCTGACAAAAGACTCACCAAGATTATCGCTGAAAATGCATATCTCAGCTTGAAACCTCACGAAAATCAAGATGTCGCCGGTTCTGCATATCAAACCCACTGTGGAGTGGTGAAAACAACCAAAGAACGTGTTTCTCGCATTAAATAGGTCGAAAAGAGAGATGCCGATGATTCTGCATACGTCTGACAGAAGTCTCACCAGGATTATCGCAGAAAATGCATGTCTCAGCTGGAAACACCACGAAAATCAAGATATCGCCGGTTCTGCATATCAAACGCACTGTGGAGTGGTGAAAACAACCAGAGAACGTGTTTCTCGCATTAAATAGGTCGAAAAGGGAGATGCCGATGATTCTGCATACTTCTGACAGAAGTCTCACCAAGATTATCATAGAATGTGCATATCTCAGATTGAACCCCGACGAAATCCAAGATGTCGCCGGTTCTGCATATCAAACGGACTGTGGTGTGGTGAAAACACCAGAAAACTTGTTTTTTCGCATTAGATAGCTCGAAACGGGCGATCTAGATGATTCTGCATACTTCTAACAGAAGTCTCACCAAGCTTATCGCAGAAAATGCATACCTCAGCTTGAAATCTCACGAAAATCAAGATGTCGCCGCTTCTGCATATCAAACGCACTGTGGAGTGGTAAAAACAACCAGATAACGTGTTTCTCGAATTAAATAGCTCGAAAAGAACGATCTAGATTATTCTGCATACTTCTGACAGAAGTCTCACCAAGATCATCGTAGAAAATGCATATCTCAGCTTGAACCCCGACGAATTCCAAGATGTCGCCGGTACTGAATGTCAAACGCACTGTGGAGTGGTGAAAACACCAGATAACGTGTATCTCGCATTAAGTAGCTCGAAAAGAGCGATCTCGAAGATTCTGCATCCTTCTGAGAGAAGTCTCACCAAGATTATCGTAGAAAATGCATATCTCAGCTTGAAACCCCACGAAAACTGAGGTATCACTGGTTCTGCATATCAAACGCACTGTGGAGTGCTGAAAACACCAGATAACGTTTTGTCGCATTAAATAGTTCGAATAGAGCGATCTCGATGATTAAGCATACTTCGGACAGAAGTCTCACCAAGATTATCGTAAAAAGTGCATATCTCAGCTTGAAACCCCACGAAAACCAAGATATCACCTGTTCTCAATATCCAACGAACTGTGGTGTGGTGAAAACCCCAGAAAACGTGTTTCTCGCATTAAATAGCTCGAAAAGAGCGAACTCGATGATTCTGCACACTTGGGACAGAAGTCTCACCAAGATTATCGCAGAAAATGCATATCTCAGCTGGACACACCACGAAAATCAAGATATCGCCGATTCTGCATGTCAAACGTACTGTGGAGTGGTGAATACACCAGAAAACGTGTTTCTCGCATTAAATAGCTCGAAAAGAGCGATCTAGATGATTCTGCATACTTCTGACAGAAGTCTCACCAAGATTATCATCGAATGTGCATATCTCAGATTGAACCCCGACGAAATCCAAGATGTCGCCGGTTCTGCATATCAAACGGACTGTGGTGTGGTGAAAACACCAGAAAACCTGTTTTTTCGCATTAGATAGCTCGAAACGGGCGATCTAGATGATTCTGCATACTTCTAACAGAAGTCTCACCAAGCTTATCGCAGAAAATGCATACCTCAGGTTTGAAATCTCACGAAAATCAAGATGTCGCCGCTTCTGCATATCAAACGCACTGTGGAGTGGTGAAAACAACCAGATAACGTGTTTCTCGAATTAAATAGCTCGAAAAGAACGATCTAGATTATTCTGCATGCTTCTGACAAAAGTCTCACCAAGATTATCGTAAAAAGTGCATATCTCAGCTTGAAACCCCACGAAAACCAAGATATCACCTGTTCTGCATATCCAACGAACTGTGGTGTGGTGAAAACCCCAGAAAACGTGTTTCTCGCATTAAATAGCTCGAAAAGTACGATCTCGATGACTCTGCATACTTCGGACAGAAGCCTCACCAAGATTATCGCAGAAAATGCATATCTGAGCTTGAAACCCCACGAAAACCAGGATATCGTCGGTTCTGCATATCATACGCACTGTTGAGTGCTGAAAACACCAGATATCGTGTTTCTCGCATTAAATAGCTCGAAAAGTGCGATCTCGATGATTCTGCATACTTCGGACAGTAGTCTCACCATGATTATCGTAAAAAATGCATATCTCAGCTTGAAACCCCACGAAAACCAAGATATCACCTGTTCTGCATATCCAACGAACTGTGGTGTGGTGAAAACCCCAGAAAACGTGTTTCTCGCATTAAATAGCTCGAAAAGAGCGATCTCGATGATTCTGCACACTTCGGACAGAAGTCTCACCAAGATTATCGCAGACAATGCATATCTCAGCTTGAAACCCCACGAAAACCAAGATATCGCCGGTTCTGCATATCATACGCACTGTGGAGCGCTGAAAACACCAGATATCGTGTTTCTCGCATTAAATAGCTCGAAAAGTGCGATCTCGATGATTCTGCATACTTCGGACAGTAGTCTCACCATTATTATCGTAAAAAATGCATATCTCAGCTTGAAACCCCACGAAAACCAAGATATCGCTGGTTCTGCATATCAAACGCACTGTGGAGTGGTGAAAACACCAGATAACGTGTTTCTCGCATTAAATAGGTCGAAAAGAGCGATCTCGATGTTTCTGCATACTTCGGACAGAGGTCTCACCAAGATTATCGCAGAAAATGCATATCTCAGCTTGAAACCCCACGAAAACCCAGATATCGCCGGTTCTGCATATCAAACGCACTGTGGGGTGGTGAAAACACCAGATAAGGTTTTTCGCGCATTAACTAGCTCGAAAAGTGCGATCTCGATGATTCAGCATACTTCGGACAGAAATCTCTCCAAGTTTATCGCAGAAAATGCATATCTCAGCTTGAAACCCCTCGAAAACCAAGATATCACCTGTTCTGCATATCCAACGAATTGTGGTGTGGTGAAAACCCCAGAAAACGTGTTTCTCGCATTAAATAGCTCGAAAAGAGCGATCTCGATGATTCTGCACACTTCGGACAGAAGTCTCACCATGATTATCGCAGACAATGCATATCTCAGCTTGAAACCCCACGAAATCCAAGATATCGCCGGTTCTGCATATCAAACGCACTGTGGAGTGGTGAAAACACCAGATAAGGTTTTTCTCGCATTAACTAGCTCGAAAAGTGCGATCTCGATGATTCAGCATACTTCGGACAGAAGTCTCCCCAAGTTTATCGCAGAAAATGCATATCTCAGCTTGAAACCCCTCGAAAACCAAGATATCACCTGTTCTGCATATCCAACGAACTGTGGAGTGGTGAAAACACCAGAAAACGTGTTTCTCGCATAAAATAGCTCGAAAAGTACGGTCTCGATGAATCTGCATTCTTCGGACAGAAGTCTCACCTAGATTATCGCAGACACTGCATATCTCAGCTTGAAACCCGACGAAATCCAAGACAACACTGTGCAGTGGTGAAAACACCAGATAACGTGTTTCTCGCATTAAATAGCTCGTAAAGAGCGATCCCGACGATTCTGCATACTTCTGACAGAAGTCTCACCAAGATTATAGTAGAATGTGCATATCTCAGCTTGAACCCCGACGAAATCCAAGATGTCGCCGGTTCTGCATATCAAACGCACTGTGGAGTGGTGAAAACACCAGATAAGGTTTTTCTCGCATTAACTAGCTCGAAAAGTGCGATCTCGATGATTCAGCATACTTCGGACAGAAGTCTCTCCAAGTTTATCGCAGAAAATGCATATCTCAGCTTGAAACCCCTCGAAAACCAAGATATCACCTGTTCTGCATATCCAACGAACTGTGGAGTGGTGAAAACACCAGATAACGTGTTTCTCGCATTAACTAGCTCGAAAAGAGCGATCTCGAAGAATCTGCATACTTCTGACAGAAGACTCACCAAGATTATCGCAGAAAATGCATGTCTCAGCTTGAAACCCGACGAAATCCAAGACAACACTGTGCAGTGGTGAAAACACCAGATAACGTGTTTCTCGCATTAAATAGCTCGTACACAGCGATCCCGACGATTCTGCATACTTCTGACAGAAGTCTCACCAAGATTATAGTAGAATGTGCATATCTCAGCTTGAACCCCGACGAAATCCAACATGTCGCCGGTTCTGCATATCAAACGCACTGTGGAGTGGTGAAAACACCAGAAAACTTGTTTTTTCGAATTAAATAGCTCGAAACGAGCGATCCCGATGATTCTGCATACTTCTAACTGAAGTCTCACCAAGATTCTCGTAGAAAATGCATATCTCAGCTTGAAACCCGACGAAATCCAAGATGACGCCGGTTCTGCATAGCAAACGCACTGTGGAATGTTGAAAACACCAGAAATCTTGTTTTTTCGCATTAGATAGCTCGAAACGAGCGATCTAGATGATTCTGCAAACTTCTGACTGAAGTCGCACCAATATTATAGGAGAAAATGCATATCTCAGCTTGAAATCTCTCGAAAATCAATATGTCGCCGGTTCTGCATGTCACACGTACTGAGGAGTGGTGAAAACACCAGAAAACTTGTTTTTTCGAATTAAATAGCTCGAAACGAGAGATCTAGATGATTCTGCATACATATGACTGAAGTCTCACCAATATTATCGCAGAAAATGCATATCTCAGCTTGAAACCTCACCAAAATCATGATGTCGCCGGTTCTGCATATAAAACGCACTGTGGAGTGGTGAAAACACCAGATAACGTGTTTCTCGCATTAAATAGCTCGAAAAGTGCGATCTCGATGATTCTGCATACTTCGGACAGTAGTCTCACCATGATTATCGTAAAAAATGCATATCTCAGCTTGAAACCCCACGAAAACCAAGATATCGCTGGTTCTGCATATCAAACGCACTGTGGAGTGGTGAAAACACCAGATAACGTGTTTCTCGCATTAAATAGGTCGAAAAGAGCGATCTCGATGTTTCTGCATACTTCGGACAGAGGTCTCACCAAGATTATCGCAGAAAATGCATATCTCAGCTTGAAACCCCACGAAAACCCAGATATCGCCGGTTCTGCATATCAAACGCACTGTGGGGTGGTGAAAACACCAGATAAGGTTTTTCGCGCATTAACTAGCTCGAAAAGTGCGATCTCGATGATTCAGCATACTTCGGACAGAAATCTCTCCAAGGTTATCGCAGAAAATGCATATCTCAGCTTGAAACCCCTCGAAAACCAAGATATCACCTGTTCTGCATATCCAACGAATTGTGGTGTGGTGAAAACCCCAGAAAACGTGTTTCTCGCATTAAATAGCTCGAAAAGAGCGATCTCGATGATTCTGCACACTTCGGACAGAAGTCTCACCATGATTATCGCAGACAATGCATATCTCAGCTTGAAACCCCACGAAATCCAAGATATCGCCGGTTCTGCATATCAAACGCACTGTGGAGTGGTGAAAACACCAGATAAGGTTTTTCTCGCATTAACTAGCTCGAAAAGTGCGATCTCGATGATTCAGCATACTTCGGACAGAAGTCTCTCCAAGTTTATCGCAGAAAATGCATATCTCAGCTTGAAACCCCTCGAAAACCAAGATATCACCTGTTCTGCATATCCAACGAACTGTGGAGTGGTGAAAACACCAGATAACGTGTTTCTCGCATTAACTAGCTCGAAAAGAGCGATCTCGAAGATTCTGCATACTTCTGACAGAAGACTCACCAAGATTATCGCAGAACATGCATGTCTCAGCTTGAAGCCCGACGAAATCCAAGATGACGCCGGTTCTGCATAGCAAACGAACTGTGGAGTGGTGAAAACCCCAGAAAACGTGTTTCTCGCATTAAATAGCTCGAATAGAGCGATCTCGATGATTAAGCATACTTCGGACAGAAGTCTCACCTTGATTATCGCAGACAATGCATATCTCAGCTTGAAACCCCACCAAAGCCAAGATATCGCTGGTTCTGCATATAAAACGCACTGTGGAGTGCTGGAAACACCAGATAACGTGTTTCTCGCAATAAATAGCTCGAAAAGAGCGATCTCGATGATTCTGCATACTTCGGACAGAAGTCTCACCTAGATTATCGCAGACAATGCATATCTCAGCTTGAAACCCCACGAAAGCCAAGATATCGCTTGTTCTGCATATAAAACGCACTGTGGAGTGCTGGAAACTCCAGATAACGTGTTTCTCACATTAAATAGCTCGAATAGAGCGATCTCGATGATTAAGCATACTTCGGACAGAAGTCTCACCAAGATTATCGTAAAAAATGCATATCTCAGCTTGAAACCCCACGAAAACCAAGATATCGCTGGTACTGCATATCAAAGGCACTGTGTAGTGGTGAAAAAACCAGATAACGTGTTTCTCGCATTAAATTGATTGAAAAGTGCGATCTCGATGATTCTGCATACTTCTAACAGAAGTCTCACCATGATTATCGCAGAAAATGCATATCTCTGCTAGAAACCCCACGAAAACCAAGATATCTCCTGTTCTGCATATCCAACGAACTGTGGAGTGGTGAAAACCCCAGAAAACGTGTTTCTCGCATTAACTAGCTCGAAAAGAGGGATCTCGATGATTCTGCATACTTCTGACAGAAGACTCACCAAGATTATCGCAGAAAATGCATGTCTCTGCTAGAAACCCTACGAAAACCAAGATATCTCCTGTTCTGCATATCCAACGAACTGTGGAGTGGTGAAAACCCCAGAAAACGTGTTTCTCGCATTAAATAGCTCGAAAATAGCGATCCCGATGATTCTGCATACTTCTGACAGAACTCTCACCAAGATTATGGTAGAAAATGCATATCTCAGCTTGATACCCTTCGACAGCCAAGATGTCGCCGGTTCTGCATATCAAACGCACTGTGGAGTGGTGAAAACACCAGATAACGTGTTTCTCGCATTAACTTGCTCGAAAAGAGGGACCTCGATGATTCTGCATACTTCTGACAGAAGACTCACCAAGATTATCGCAGAAAATGCATGTCTCAGCTTGAAACCCGACGAAATCCAAGATGTCGCTGGTTCCGCATATCAAACGCACTGTGGAGTGGTGAAAACACCAATTAACGTGTTTCTCGCATTAAATAGCTCGAAAAGAGGGATCTCGATGATTCTGCATACTTCTGACAGAAGACTCACCAAGATTATCGCAGAAAATGCATATCTCAGCTGGAAACACCACGAAAATCAAGATGTCGCCCGTTCTGCATATCAAACGCACTGTGGAGTGGTGAAAACAACCAGATATCGTGTTTCCCGCATTAAGTTGCTCGAAAAGAGCGATCTCGAAGATTGTGCATACCTCTGACAAAAGACTCACCAAAATTATCGCTGAAAATGCATATCTCAGCTTGAAACCTCACGAAAATCAAGATGTCGCCGTTTCTGCATATCAAACCCACTGTGGAGTGGTGAAAACAACCAGAGAACGTGTTTCTCGCATTAAATAGGTCGAAAAGGGAGATGCCGATGATTCTGCATACGTCTGACAGAAGTCTCACCAAGATTATCGCAGAAAATGCATATCTCAGCTGGAAACAGCACGAAAATCAAGATATCGCCGGTTCTGCATATCAATCGCACTCTGGAGTGGTGAAAACAACCAGAGAACGTGTTTCTCGCATTAAATAGGTCGAAAAGGGAGATGCCGATGATTCTGCATACTTCTGTCAGAAGTCTCACCAAGATTATCATAGAATGTGCATATCTCAGATTGAACCCCCACGAAAACCAAGATATCGCTGGTTCTGCATATCAAACGCACTGTGGAGTGGTGAAAACACCAGATAACGTGTTTCTCGCATTAAATAGGTCGAAAAGAGCGATCTCGATGTTTCTGCATACTTCGGACAGAGGTCTCACCAAGATTATCGCAGAAAATGCATATCTCAGCTTGAAACCCCACGAAAACCCAGATATCGCCGGTTCTGCATATCAAACGCACTGTGGGGTGGTGAAAACACCAGATAAGGTTTTTCTCGCATTAACTAGCTCGAAAAGTGCGATCTCGATGATTCAGCATACTTCGGACAGAAGTCTCTCCAAGTTTATCGCAGCAAATGCATATCTCAGCTTGAAACCCCTCGAAAACCAAGATATCACCTGTTCTGCATATCCAACGAACTGTGGAGTCGTGAAAACCCCAGAAAACATGTTTCTCGCATAAAATGGCTCGAAAAGTACGATCTCGATGAATCTGCATACTTCGGACAGAAGTCTCACCTTGATTATCGCAGGCAATGCATATCTCAGCTTGAAACCCCACCAAAGCCAAGATATCGCTGGTTCTGCATATAAAACGCACTGTGGAGTGCTGGAAACACCAGATAACGTGTTTCTCACATTAAATAGCTCGAATAGAGCGATCTCGATGATTAAGCATACTTCGGACAGAAGTCTCACCAAGATTATCGTAAAAAATGCATATCTCAGCTTGAAACCCCACGAAAACCAAGATATCGCTGGTACTGCATATCAAACCCACTGTGGAGTGGTTAAAACACCAGATAAGGTTTTTCTCGCATTAACTAGCTCGAAAAGTGCGATCTCGATGATTCAGCATACTTCGGACAGAAGTCTCTCGAAGTTTATCGCAGAAAATGCATATCTCAGCTTGAAACCCCTCGAAACCCAAGATATCACCTGTTCTGCATATCCAACGAACTGTGGTGTGGTGAAAACCCCAGAAAACGTGTTTCTCGCATTAAATAGCTCGAAAAGAGCGATCTCGATGATTCTGCACACTTGGGACAGAAGTCTCACCAAGATTATCGCAGAAAATGCATATCTCAGCTGGACACACCACGAAAATCAAGATATCGCCGATTCTGCATGTCAAACGTACTGTGGAGTGGTGAATACACCAGAAAACGTGTTTCTCGCATTAAATAGCTCGAAAAGAGCGATCTAGATGATTCTGCATACTTCTGACAGAAGTCTCACCAAGATTATCATCGAATGTGCATATCTCAGATTGAACCCCGACGAAATCCAAGATGTCGCCGGTTCTGCATATCAAACGGACTGTGGTGTGGTGAAAACACCAGAAAACCTGTTTTTTCGCATTAGATAGCTCGAAACGGGCGATCTAGATGATTCTGCATACTTCTAACAGAAGTCTCACCAAGCTTATCGCAGAAAATGCATACCTCAGGTTTGAAATCTCACGAAAATCAAGATGTCGCCGCTTCTGCATATCAAACGCACTGTGGAGTGGTGAAAACAACCAGATAACGTGTTTCTCGAATTAAATAGCTCGAAAAGAACGATCTAGATTATTCTGCATGCTTCTGACAAAAGTCTCACCAAGATTATCGTAAAAAGTGCATATCTCAGCTTGAAACCCCACGAAAACCAAGATATCACCTGTTCTGCATATCCAACGAACTGTGGTGTGGTGAAAACCCCAGAAAACGTGTTTCTCGCATTAAATAGCTCGAAAAGTACGATCTCGATGACTCTGCATACTTCGGACAGAAGCCTCACCAAGATTATCGCAGAAAATGCATATCTGAGCTTGAAACCCCACGAAAACCAGGATATCGTCGGTTCTGCATATCATACGCACTGTTGAGTGCTGAAAACACCAGATATCGTGTTTCTCGCATTAAATAGCTCGAAAAGTGCGATCTCGATGATTCTGCATACTTCGGACAGTAGTCTCACCATGATTATCGTAAAAAATGCATATCTCAGCTTGAAACCCCACGAAAACCAAGATATCACCTGTTCTGCATATCCAACGAACTGTGGTGTGGTGAAAACCCCAGAAAACGTGTTTCTCGCATTAAATAGCTCGAAAAGAGCGATCTCGATGATTCTGCACACTTCGGACAGAAGTCTCACCAAGATTATCGCAGACAATGCATATCTCAGCTTGAAACCCCACGAAAACCAAGATATCGCCGGTTCTGCATATCATACGCACTGTGGAGCGCTGAAAACACCAGATATCGTGTTTCTCGCATTAAATAGCTCGAAAAGTGCGATCTCGATGATTCTGCATACTTCGGACAGTAGTCTCACCATTATTATCGTAAAAAATGCATATCTCAGCTTGAAACCCCACGAAAACCAAGATATCGCTGGTTCTGCATATCAAACGCACTGTGGAGTGGTGAAAACACCAGATAACGTGTTTCTCGCATTAAATAGGTCGAAAAGAGCGATCTCGATGTTTCTGCATACTTCGGACAGAGGTCTCACCAAGATTATCGCAGAAAATGCATATCTCAGCTTGAAACCCCACGAAAACCCAGATATCGCCGGTTCTGCATATCAAACGCACTGTGGGGTGGTGAAAACACCAGATAAGGTTTTTCGCGCATTAACTAGCTCGAAAAGTGCGATCTCGATGATTCAGCATACTTCGGACAGAAATCTCTCCAAGTTTATCGCAGAAAATTCATATCTCAGCTTGAAACCCCTCGAAAACCAAGATATCACCTGTTCTGCATATCCAACGAATTGTGGTGTGGTGAAAACCCCAGAAAACGTGTTTCTCGCATTAAATAGCTCGAAAAGAGCGATCTCGATGATTCTGCACACTTCGGACAGAAGTCTCACCATGATTATCGCAGACAATGCATATCTCAGCTTGAAACCCCACGAAATCCAAGATATCGCCGGTTCTGCATATCAAACGCACTGTGGAGTGGTGAAAACACCACATAAGGTTTTTCTCGCATTAACTAGCTCGAAAAGTGCGATCTCGATGATTCAGCATACTTCGGACAGAAGTCTCTCCAAGTTTATCGCAGAAAATGCATATCTCAGCTTGAAACCCCTCGAAAACCAAGATATCACCTGTTCTGCATATCCAACGAACTGTGGAGTGGTGAAAACACCAGAAAACGTGTTTCTCGCATAAAATAGCTCGAAAAGTACGGTCTCGATGAATCTGCATTCTTCGGACAGAAGTCTCACCTAGATTATCGCAGACACTGCATATCTCAGCTTGAAACCCGACGAAATCCAAGACAACACTGTGCAGTGGTGAAAACACCAGATAACGTGTTTCTCGCATTAAATAGCTCGTAAAGAGCGATCCCGACGATTCTGCATACTTCTGACAGAAGTCTCACCAAGATTATAGTAGAATGTGCATATCTCAGCTTGAACCCCGACGAAATCCAAGATGTCGCCGGTTCTGCATATCAAACGCACTGTGGAGTGGTGAAAACACCAGATAAGGTTTTTCTCGCATTAACTAGCTCGAAAAGTGCGATCTCGATGATTCAGCATACTTCGGACAGAAGTCTCTCCAAGTTTATCGCAGAAAATGCATATCTCAGCTTGAAACCCCTCGAAAACCAAGATATCACCTGTTCTGCATATCCAACGAACTGTGGAGTGGTGAAAACACCAGATAACGTGTTTCTCGCATTAACTAGCTCGAAAAGAGCGATCTCGAAGAATCTGCATACTTCTGACAGAAGACTCACCAAGATTATCGCAGAAAATGCATGTCTCAGCTTGAAACCCGACGAAATCCAAGACAACACTGTGCAGTGGTGAAAACACCAGATAACGTGTTTCTCGCATTAAATAGCTCGTACACAGCGATCCCGACGATTCTGCATACTTCTGACAGAAGTCTCACCAAGATTATAGTAGAATGTGCATATCTCAGCTTGAACCCCGACGAAATCCAAGATGTCGCCGGTTCTGCATATCAAACGCACTGTGGAGTGGTGAAAACACCAGAAAACTTGTTTTTTCGAATTAAATAGCTCGAAACGAGCGATCCCGATGATTCTGCATACTTCTAACTGAAGTCTCACCAAGATTCTCGTAGAAAATGCATATCTCAGCTTGAAACCCGACGAAATCCAAGATGACGCCGGTTCTGCATAGCAAACGCACTGTGGAATGTTGAAAACACCAGAAATCTTGTTTTTTCGCATTAGATAGCTCGAAACGAGCGATCTAGATGATTCTGCAAACTTCTGACTGAAGTCTCACCAATATTATAGGAGAAAATGCATATCTCAGCTTGAAATCTCTCGAAAATCAATATGTCGCCGGTTCTGCATGTCACACGTACTGAGGAGTGGTGAAAACACCAGAAAACTTGTTTTTTCGAATTAAATAGCTCGAAACGAGAGATCTAGATGATTCTGCATACATATGACTGAAGTCTCACCAATATTATCGCAGAAAATGCATATCTCAGCTTGAAACCTCACCAAAATCATGATGTCGCCGGTTCTGCATATAAAACGCACTGTGGAGTGGTGAAAACACCAGATAACGTGTCTCTCGCATTAAATAGCTCGAAAAGTGCGATCTCGATGATTCTGCATACTTCGGACAGTAGTCTCACCATGATTATCGTAAAAAATGCATATCTCAGCTTGAAACCCCACGAAAACCAAGATATCGCTGGTTCTGCATATCAAACGCACTGTGGAGTGGTGAAAAGACCAGATAACGTGTTTCTCGCATTAAATAGGTCGAAAAGAGCGATCTCGATGTTTCTGCATACTTCGGACAGAGGTCTCACCAAGATTATCGCAGAAAATGCATATCTCAGCTTGAAACCCCACGAAAACCCAGATATCGCCGGTTCTGCATATCAAACGCACTGTGGGGTGGTGAAAACACCAGATAAGGTTTTTCGCGCATTAACTAGCTCGAAAAGTGCGATCTCGATGATTCAGCATACTTCGGACAGAAATCTCTCCAAGTTTATCGCAGAAAATGCATATCTCAGCTTGAAACCCCTCGAAAACCAAGATATCACCTGTTCTGCATATCCAACGAATTGTGGTGTGGTGAAAACCCCAGAAAACGTGTTTCTCGCATTAAATAGCTCGAAAAGAGCGATCTCGATGATTCTGCACACTTCGGACAGAAGTCTCACCATGATTATCGCAGACAATGCATATCTCAGCTTGAAACCCCACGAAATCCAAGATATCGCCGGTTCTGCATATCAAACGCACTGTGGAGTGGTGAAAACACCAGATAAGGTTTTTCTCGCATTAACTAGCTCGAAAAGTGCGATCTCGATGATTCAGCATACTTCGGACAGAAGTCTCTCCAAGTTTATCGCAGAAAATGCATATCTCAGCTTGAAACCCCTCGAAAACCAAGATATCACCTGTTCTGCATATCCAACGAACTGTGGAGTGGTGAAAACACCAGATAACGTGTTTCTCGCATTAACTAGCTCGAAAAGAGCGATCTCGAAGATTCTGCATACTTCTGACAGAAGACTCACCAAGATTATCGCAGAACATGCATGTCTCAGCTTGAAACCCGACGAAATCCAAGATGACGCCGGTTCTGCATAGCAAACGCACTGTGGAATGTTGAAAACACCAGAAATCTTGTTTTTTCGCATTAGATAGCTCGAAACGAGCGATCTAGATGATTCTGCAAACTTCTGACTGAAGTCTCACCAATATTATAGGAGAAAATGCATATCTCAGCTTGAAATCTCTCGAAAATCAATATGTCGCCGGTTCTGCATGTCACACGTACTGAGGAGTGGTGAAAACACCAGAAAACTTGTTTTTTCGAATTAAATAGCTCGAAACGAGAGATCTAGATGATTCTGCATACAGATGACTGAAGTCTCACCAATATTATCGCAGAAAATGCATATCTCAGCTTGAAACCTCACCAAAATCATGATGTCGCCGGTTCTGCATATAAAACGCACTGTGGAGTGGTGAAAACACCAGATAACGTGTTTCTCGCATTAAATAGCTCGAAAAGAGGGGTCTCGATGATTCTGCATACTACTGACAGAAGTCTCACCAAGAATATCGCAGAATGTGCATATCTCAGCTTGAACCCCGACGAAATCCAAGATGTCGCCGGTTCTGCATATCAAACCCACTGTGGAGTGGTGAAAACAACCAGAGAACGTGTTTCTCGCATTAAATAGGTCGAAAAGGGAGATGCCGATGATTCTGCATACGTCTGACAGAAGTCTCACCAAGATTATCGCAGAAAATGCATATCTCAGCTGGAAACACCACGAAAATCAAGATTTTGCCGGTTCTGCATATCAAACGCACTGTGGAGTGGTGAAAACAACCAGAGAACGTGTTTCTCGCATTAAATAGGTCGAAAAGGGAGATGCCGATGATTCAGCATACTTCGGACAGAAGTCTCTCCAAGTTTATCGCAGAAAATGCATATCTCAGCTTGAAACCCCTCGAAAACCAAGATATCACCTGTTCTGCATATCCAACGAACTGTGGAGTGGTGAAAACACCAGAAAACGTGTTTCTCGCATAAAATAGCTCGAAAAGTACGGTCTCGATGAATCTGCATTCTTCGGACAGAAGTCTCACCTAGATTATCGCAGACACTGCATATCTCAGCTTGAAACCCGACGAAATCCAAGACAACACTGTGCAGTGGTGAAAACACCAGATAACGTGTTTCTCGCATTAAATAGCTCGTAAAGAGCGATCCCGACGATTCTGCATACTTCTGACAGAAGTCTCACCAAGATTATAGTAGAATGTGCATATCTCAGCTTGAACCCCGACGAAATCCAAGATGTCGCCGGTTCTGCATATCAAACGCACTGTGGAGTGGTGAAAACACCAGATAAGGTTTTTCTCGCATTAACTAGCTCGAAAAGTGCGATCTCGATGATTCAGCATACTTCGGACAGAAGTCTCTCCAAGTTTATCGCAGAAAATGCATATCTCAGCTTGAAACCCCTCGAAAACCAAGATATCACCTGTTCTGCATATCCAACGAACTGTGGAGTGGTGAAAACACCAGATAACGTGTTTCTCGCATTAACTAGCTCGAAAAGAGCGATCTCGAAGATTCTGCATACTTCTGACAGAAGACTCACCAAGATTATCGCAGAACATGCATGTCTCAGCTTGAAACCCGACGAAATCCAAGACAACACTGTGCAGTGGTGAAAACACCAGATAACGTGTTTCTCGCATTAAATAGCTCGTAAAGAGCGATCCCGACGATTCTGCATACTTCTGACAGAAGTCTCACCAAGATTATAGTAGAATGTGCATATCTCAGCTTGAACCCCGACGAAATCCAAGATGTCGCCGGTTCTGCATATCAAACGCACTGTGGAGTGGTGAAAACACCAGAAAACTTGTTTTTTCGCATTAAATAGCTCGAAACGAGCGATCCCGATGATTCTGCATACTTCTAACTGAAGTCTCACCAAGATTCTCGTAGAAAATGCATATCTCAGCTTGAAACCCGACGAAATCCAAGATGACGCCGGTTCTGCATAGCAAACGCACTGTGGAATGTTGAAAACACCAGAAATCTTGTTTTTTCGCATTAGATAGCTCGAAACGAGCGATCTAGATGATTCTGCAAACTTCTGACTGAAGTCTCACCAATATTATAGGAGAAAATGCATATCTCAGCTTGAAATCTCTCGAAAATCAATATGTCGCCGGTTCTGCATGTCACACGTACTGAGGAGTGGTGAAAACACCAGAAAACTTGTTTTTTCGAATTAAATAGCTCGAAACGAGAGATCTAGATGATTCTGCATACATATGACTGAAGTCTCACCAATATTATCGCAGAAAATGCATATCTCAGCTTGAAACCTCACCAAAATCATGATGTCGCCGGTTCTGCATATAAAACGCACTGTGGAGTGGTGAAAACACCAGATAACGTGTTTCTCGCATTAAATAGCTCGAAAAGAGGGGTCTCGATGATTCTGCATACTACTGACAGAAGTCTCACCAAGAATATCGCAGAATGTGCATATCTCAGCTTGAACCCCGACGAAATCCAAGATGTCGCCGGTTCTGCATATCAAACCCACTGTGGAGTGGTGAAAACAACCAGAGAACGTGTTTCTCGCATTAAATAGGTCGAAAAGGGAGATGCCGATGATTCTGCATACGTCTGACAGAAGTCTCACCAAGATTATCGCAGAAAATGCATATCTCAGCTGGAAACACCACGAAAATCAAGATTTTGCCGGTTCTGCATATCAAACGCACTGTGGAGTGGTGAAAACAACCAGAGAACGTGTTTCTCGCATTAAATAGGTCGAAAAGGGAGATGCCGATGATTCTGCATACTTCTGACAGAAGTCTCACCAAGATTATCGCAGAAAATGCATATCTCAGCTGGAAACACCACGAAAATCAAGATATCGCCGGTTCTGCATATCAAACGCACTGTGGAATGTTGAAAACACCAGAAAACTTGTTTTTTCGCATTAAATAGCACGAAAAGAGCGATCTAGATGATTCTGCATACTTCTGACTGAAGTCTCACCAAGTTTATCGCAGAAAATGCATATCTCAGCTGGAAACACCACGAAAATCAAGATATCGCCGGTTCTGCATATCAAACGCACTGTGGAATGTTGAAAACACCAGAAAACTTGTTTTTTCGCATTAAATAGCTCCAAAAGAGCGGTCTAGATGATACTGCATACTTCTGAAGAAGTCTCACGAAGATTATCGCAGAAAATGCATATCACAGCTTGAAACCCGACGAAAACCAAACATCGCCGGTTCTGCGTATCAAACCAACTGTGGAGTGGTGAAAAAACTAGACAACGTGTTTCTCGCATTAAATAGATCGAAAAGTGTGATCTCGATGATTCTGCATACTTCTAACAGAAGTCTCACCATGATTATCGCAGATAATGCATATCTCTGCTAGAAACCCCACGAAAACCAAGATATCTCCTGTTCTGCATATACAACGATCTGTGGAGTGGTGAAAACACCAGATAACGTGTTTCTCGCATTAACTAGCTCGAAATGAGCGATCTCGAATATTCTGCATACTTCTGACAGAAGACTCAACAAGATTATCGCTGAAAATGCATATCTCAGCTGGAAAAACCACGAAAATCAAGATATCGCCTGTTCTGCATACCAAACGAACTGTGGAGTGGTGAAAACAACCAGATAACGTGTTTCTCGCATTAAATAGCTCGAAAAGAGGGATCTCGATGATTCTGCATACTTCTGACAGAAGACTCACCAAGATTATCGCAGAAAATGCATATCTCAGCTGGACACACCACGAAAATCAAGATATCGCCGATTCTGCATATCAAACGCACTGTGGAGTGGTGAAAACACCAGATAACGTGTTTCTCGAATTAAATAGCTCGAAATGAGCGATCTCGAAGATTCTGCATACTTCTGACAGAAGACTCACCAAGATTATCGCTGAAAATGCATATCTCAGCTGGAAAAACCACGAAAATCAAGATATCTCCGGTTCTGCATGTCAAACGTACTGTGGAGTGGTGAATACACCAGAAAACGTGTTTCTCGCATTAAATAGCTCGAAAAGAGCGATCTAGATGATTCTGCATACTTCTGACAGAAGTCTCACCAAGATTATAGTAGAATGTGCATATCTCAGCTTGAACCCCGACGAAATCCAAGATGTCGCCGGTTCTGCATATCAAACGCACTGTGGAGTGGTGAAAACACCAGAAAACTTGTTTTTTCGCATTAAATAGCTCGAAACGAGCGATCCCGATGATTCTGCATACTTCTAACTGAAGTCTCACCAAGATTCTCGTAGAAAATGCATATCTCAGCTTGAAACCCGACGAAATCCAAGATGACGCCGGTTCTGCATAGCAAACGCACTGTGGAATGTTGAAAACACCAGAAATCTTGTTTTTTCGCATTAGATAGCTCGAAACGAGCGATCTAGATGATTCTGCATACATATGACTGAAGTCTCACCAATATTATCGCAGAAAATGCATATCTCAGCTTGAAACCTCACCAAAATCATGATGTCGCCGGTTCTGCATATAAAACGCACAGTGGAGTGGTGAAAACACCAGATAACGTGTTTCTCGCATTAAATAGCTCGAAAAGAGGGGTCTCAATGATTCTGCATACTACTGACAGAAGTCTCACCAAGAATATCGCAGAATGTGCATATCTCAGCTTGAACCCCGACGAAATCCAAGATGTCGCCGGTTCTGCATATCAAACCCACTGTGGAGTGGTGAAAACAACCAGAGAACGTGTTTCTCGCATTAAATAGGTCGAAAAGGGAGATGCCGATGATTCTGCATACGTCTGACTGAAGTCTCACCAAGATTATCGCAGAAAATGCATATTTCAGCTGGAAACACCACGAAAATCAAGATTTCGCCGGTTCTGCATATCAAACGGACTGTGGTGTGGTGAAAACACCAGAAAACTTGTTTTTTCGCATTAGATAGCTCGAAACGTGCGATCTAGATGATTCTGCATACTTCTGACAGAAGTCTCACCAAGCTTATCGCAGAAAATGCATACCTCAGCTTGAAATCTCACGAAAATCAAGATGTCGCCACTTCTGCATATCAAACGCACTGTGGAGTGGTGAAAACAACCAGATAACGTGTTTCTCGAATTAAATAGCTCGAAAAGAACGATCTAGATGATTCTGCATACTTCTGACAGAAGTCTCACCAATATTATCGTAGAAAATGCATATCTCAGCTTGAACCCCGACGAAATCCAAGATGTCGCCGGTACTGCATGTCAAACGCACTGTGGAGTGGTGAAAACACCAGATAACGTGTTTCTCGCATTAAGTAGCTCGAAAAGAGCGATCTCGAAGATTCTGCATACTTCTGATAGATGTCTCACCAAGATTATCATAGAAAATTCATATCTCAGCTTGAAATCTCACGAAAACCAAGTTATCTCCGGTTCTGCACATCAAACGGACTGTGGTGTGGTGAAAACACCAGAAAACGTGTTTCTCGAATGAAATAGCTCGAAAAGAGCGATCTAGATGATTCTGCATACTTCTGACAGAAGTCTCACCAAGATTATCGCAGAAAATGCATATCTCAGCTTGAGAACCGACCGATACCAAGATATCTCCGGTTCTGCATATCAAACGCACTGTGGAATGTTGAAAACACAAGAAAACTTGTTTTTTCGCATTGCATAGCTCGAAAAGAGCGATCTAGATGATTCTGCACACTTCTGACAGAAGTCTCACCAAGATTATCGCAGAAAATGCATACCTCAGTTTGAAATCTCACGAAAATCAAGATGTCGCCACTTCTGCATATCAAACGCACTGTGGAGTGGTGAAAACAACCAGATAACGTGTTTCTCGAATTAAATAGCTCGAAAAGAACGATCTAGATGATTCTGCATACTTCTGACAGAAGTCTCACCAAGATTATCGTAGAAAATGCATATCTCAGCTTGAACCCCGACGAAATCCAAGATGTCGCCGGTACTGCATGTCAAACGTACTGTGGAGTGGTGAATACACCAGACAACGTGTTTCTCGCATTGAATAGCTCGAAAAGAGCGATCTAGATGATTCTGCATACTTCTGCCAGAAGTCTCACCAAGATTATCGTAGAAAATGCATATCTCAGCTTGATACCCGAAGAAAGCCAAGATGTCGCCGGTTCTGCATATCAAACGCACTGTGGAGTGGTGAAAACACCAGATAACGTGTTTCTCGCATTAAATAGCTCGAAAAGAGCGATCCCGATGATTCTGCATACTTCTGACATACGTCTCACCAAGATTATCGTAGAAAATGCATATCTCAGCTTGAAACCCGACCGAAACCAAGATATCTCCGGTTCTGCATGTCAAACGTTCTTTGGAGTGGAGAATACACCAGAGAACGTGTTTCTCGCATTAAATAGCTCGAAAAGTGCGATCTAGATGATTCTGCATACTTCTGACAGAAGTCTCACCAAGATTATTGCAGAAAATGCATATCTCAGCTTGAAACCCCACGAAAACCAAGATATCGCTGGTTCTGCATATCAAACGCACTGTGGAGTGGTGAAAACACCAGATAACGTGTTTCTCGCATTAAATAGGTCGAAAAGAGCGATCTCGATGTTTCTGCATACTTCGGACAGAAGTCTCACCAAGATTATCGCAGACAATGCATATCTCATCTTGAAACCCCACGAAAACCCAGATATCGCCAGTTCTGCATATCAAACGCACTGTGGAGTGGTGAGAACACCAGATAAGGTTTTTCTCGCATTAACTAGCTCGAAAGGTGCTATCTCGATGATTCAGCATACTTCGGACAGAAGTCTCTCCAAGTTTATCGCAGAAAATGCATATCTCTGCTTGAAACCCCTTGAAAACCAAGATATCACCTGTTCTGCATATCCAACGAACTGTGGTGTGGTGAAAACCCCAGAAAACGTGTTTCTCGCGTTACATAGCTCGAAAAGAGCGATCTCGATGATTCTGCACACTTCGGACAGAAGTCTCACCAAGATTATCGCAGAGAATGCATATCTCAGCTTGAAACCCCACGAAAACCAAGATATCGCTGGTTCTGCATATCAAACGCACTGTGGAGTGGTGAAAACACCAGATAACGTGTTTCTCGCATTAAATAGGTCGAAAAGAGCGATCTCGATGTTTCTGCATACTTCGGACAGAAGACTCACCAAGATTATCGCTGAAAATGCATATCTCAGCTTGAAACCCCACGAAAACCAAGATATCGCTGGTTCTGCATATCAAACGCACTGTGGACTGGTGAAAACACCAGATAACGTGTTTCTCGCATTAAATAGGTCGAAAAGAGCGATCTCGATGTTTCTGCATACTTCGGACAGAGGTCTCACCAAGATTATTTCAGAAAATGCATATCTCAGCTTGAAACCCCACGAAAACCCAGATATCGCCGGTTCTGCATATCAAACCAACTGTGGAGTGGTGAAAACACCAGACAACGTGTTTCTCGCATTAAATAGTTCGAAATGTGCGATCTCGATGATTCTGCATACTTCTAACAGAATTCTCACCATGATTATCGCAGAAAATGCATATCTCTGCTAGAAAACCCACGAAAACCAAGATATCTCCTGTTCTGCATATCCAACGAACTGTGCAGTGGTGAAAACCCCAGGAAACGTGTTTCTCGCATAAAATAGCTCGAAAAGTACGATCTCGAAGATTCTGCATACTTCTAACAGAAGTCTCAACATGATTATCGCAGATAATGCATATCTCTGCTAGAAACCCCACGAAAACCAAGATATCTCCTGTTCTGCATATCAAACGCGCTGTGGAGTGGTGAAAACACCAGATAACGTGTTTCTCGCATTAACTAGCTCGAAATGAGCGATCTCGAACATTCTGCATACTTCTGACAGAAGACTCACCAAGATTATCGTAGAAAATGCATATCTCAGCTTGATACCCTACGACAGCCAAGATGTCGCCGGTTCTGCATATCAAACGCACTGTGGAGTGGTGAAAACACCAGATAACGTGTTTCTCGCATTAACTAGCTCGAAATGAGCGATCTCGAAGATTCTGCATACTTCTGACAGAAGACTCACCAAGATTATCGCTGAAAATGCATATCTCAGCTGGAAAAACCACGAAAATCAAGATATCTCCTGTTCTGCATATCCTACGAACTGTGGAGTGGTGAAAACCCCAGAAAACGTGTTTCTCGCATTAAATAGCACGAAAAGAGCGATCCCGATGATTCTGCATACTTCGGACAGAAGTCTCACCAAGATTATCGCAGAAAATGCATATCTGAGCTTGAAGCCCCACGAAAACCAAGATATCGTCCGTTCTGCATATCATACGCACTGTTGAGTGGTGAAAACGCCAGATAACGTGTTTCTCGCATTAACTAGCTCGAAAAGAGCGATCTAGATGATTCAGCATACTTCGGACAGAAGTCTCACTAAGATTATCCTAGAAAATGCATATCTCAGCTTGAAACCCCACGAAAACCAAGGTATCGATGGTACTGCATATCAAACGCTCTGTGGAGTGGTGAAAACACTAGACAACGTGATTCTCGCATTAAATAGATCGAAATGAGCGATCTCGAAGATTCTGCATACTTCTGACAGAGGTCTCACCAAGATTATCGTAAAAAGTGCATATCTCAGCTTGAAACCCCACGAAAACAGAGATATCGCTGGTTCTGCATATCAAACGCACTGTGGAGTGCTGGAAACACCAGATAACGTGTTTCTCACATTAAATAGCTCGAATAGAGCGATCTCGATGATTAAGCATACTTCGGACAGAAGTCTCAACAAGATTATCGTAAAAAATGCATATCTCAGCTTGATACCCTACGACAGCCAAGATGTCGCCGGTTCTGCATATCCAACGAACTGTGGAGTGGTGAAAACCCCAGAAAACGTGTTTCTCGCATTAACTAGCTCGAAAAGAGGGATCTCGATGATTCTGCATACTTCTGACAGAAGACTCCCCAAGATTATCGCAGAAAATGCATGTCTCAGCTTGAAACCCGACGAAATCCAAGATGTCGCTGGTTCTGCATATCAAACGCACTGTGGAGTGGTGAAAACACCAGATAACGTGTTTCTCGCATTAACTAGCTCGAAAAGAGGGACCTCGATGATTCTGCATACTTCTGACAGAAGACTCCCCAAGATTATCGCGGAAAATGCATGTCTCAGCTTGAAACCCGACGAAATCCAAGATGTCGCTGGTTCCGCATATCAAACGCACAGTGGAGTGGTGAAAACACCAATTAACGTGTTTCTCGCATTGAATAGCTCGAAAAGAGGGATCTCGATGATTCTGCATACTTCTGACAGAAGACTCACCAAGATTATCGCAGAAAATGCATATCTCAGCTGGAAACACCACGAAAATCAAGATGTCGCCCGTTCTGCATATCAAACGCACTGTGGAGTGGTGAAAACAACCAGATATCGTGTTTCTCGCATTAAGTTGCTCGAAAAGAGCGATCTCGAAGATTCTGCATACTTCTGACAAAAGACTCACCAAGATTATCGCTGATAATGCATATCTCAGCTTGAAACCTCACGAAAATCAAGATGTCGCCGGTTCTGCATATCAAACCCACTGTGGAGTGGTGAAAACAACCAGAGAACGTGTTTCTCGCATTAAATAGGTCGAAAAGGGAGATGCCGATGATTCTGCATACGTCTGACAGAAGTCTCACCAAGATTATCGCAGAAAATGCATATCTCAGCTTGAAACCCCTCGAAAACCAAGATATCACCTGTTCTGCATATCCAACGAACTGTGGAGTGGTGAAAACCCCAGAAAACGTGTTTCTCGCATAAAATAGCTCGAAAAGTACGATCTCGATGAATCTGCATACTTCGGACAGAAGTCTCACCTAGATTATCGCAGACAATGCATATCTCAGCTGGAAACACCACGAAAATCAAGATGTCGCCCGTTCTGCATATCAAACGCACTGTGGAGTGGTGAAAACAACCAGATATCGTGTTTCTCGCATTAAGTTGCTCGAAAAGGGCGATCTCGAAGATTCTGCATACTTCTGACAAAAGACTCACCAAGATTATCGCTGAAAATGCATATCTCAGCTTGAAACCTCACGAAAATCAAGATGTCGCCGGTTCTGCATATCAAACCCACTGTGGAGTGGTGAAAACAACCAGAGAACGTGTTTCTCGCATAAAATAGCTCGAAAAGTACGATCTCGATGAATCTGCATACTTCGGACAGAAGTCTCACCTAGATTATCGCAGACAATGCATATCTCAGCTTGAAACCCCACGAAAGCCAAGATATCGCTGGTTCTGCATATAAAACGCGCTGTGGAGTGCTGGAAACACCAGATAACGTGTTTCTCACATTAAATAGCTCGAATAGAGCGATCTCGATGATTAAGCATACTTCGGACAGAAGTCTCACCAAGATTATCGTAAAAAATGCATATCTCAGCTTGAAACCCCACGAAAACCAAGATATCGCTGGTACTGCATATCAAAGGCACTGTGTAGTGGTGAAAAAACCAGATAACGTGTTTCTCGCATTAACTAGCTCGAAAAGAGTGATCTCGATGATTCTGCATACTTCTGACAGAAGACTCACCAAGATTATCGCTGAAAATGCATGTCTCTGCTAGAAACCCTACGAAAACCAAGATATCTCCGGTTCTGCATATGAAACGCACTGTGGAATGTTGAAAACACAAGAAAACGTGTTTCTCGCATTAAATAGCTCGAAAATAGCGATCCCGATGATTCTGCATACTTCTGACAGAACTCTCACCAAGATTATGGTAGAAAATGCATATCTCAGCTTGATACCCTACGACAGCCAAGATGTCGCCGGTTCTGCATATTAAACGCACTATGGAGTGGTGAAAACACCAGATAACGTGTTTCTCGCATTAACTAGCTCGAAAAGAGGGAACTCGATGATTCTGCATACTTCTGACAGAAGACTCACCAAGATTATCGCAGAAAATGCATGTCTCATCTTGAAACCCGACGAAATCCAAGATGTCGCTGGTTCCGCATATCAAACGCACTATGGAGCGGTGAAAACACCAGATAACGTGTTTCTCGCATTAACTAGCTCGAAAAGAGGGAACTCGATGATTCTGCATACTTCTGACAGAAGACTCACCAAGATTATCGCAGGAAATGCATGTCTCATCTTGAAACCCGACGAAATCCAAGATGTCGCTGGTTCCGCATATCAAACGCACTGTGGAGTGGTGAAAACACCAGATAACGTGTTTCTCGCATTAACTAGCTCGAAAAGAGGGAACTCGATGATTCTGCATACTTCTAACAGAAGTCTCACCATGATTATCGCAGAAAATGCATATCTCTGCTAGAAACCCCACGAAAACCAAGATATCTCCTGTTCTGCATATCCAACGAACTGTGGAGTGGTGAAAACCCCAGAAAACGTGTTTCTCGCATTAACTAGCTCGAAAAGAGGGATCTCGATGATTCTGCATACTTCTGACAGAAGACTCACCAAGATTATCGCAGAAAATGCATGTCTCTGCTAGAAACCCTACGAAAACCAAGATATCTCCTGTTCTGCATATCCAACGAACTGTGGAGTGGTGAAAACCCCAGAAAACGTGTTTCTCGCATTAAATAGCTCGAAAATAGCGATCCCGATGATTCTGCATACTTCTGACAGAACTCTCACCAAGATTATGGTAGAAAATGCATATCTCAGCTTGATACCCTACGACAGTCAAGATGTCGCCGGTTCTGCATATCAAACCCACTGTGGAGTGGTGAAAACAACCAGAGAACGTGTTTCTCGCATAAAATAGCTCGAAAAGTACGATCTCGATGAATCTGCATACTTCGGACAGAAGTCTCACCTAGATTATCGCAGACAATGCATATCTCAGCTGGAAACACCACGAAAATCAAGATGTCGCCCGTTCTGCATATCAAACGCACTGTGGAGTGGTGAAAACAACCAGATATCGTGTTTCTCGCATTAAGTTGCTCGAAAAGGGCGATCTCGAAGATTCTGCATACTTCTGACAAAAGACTCACCAAGATTATCGCTGAAAATGCATATCTCAGCTTGAAACCTCACGAAAATCAAGATGTCGCCGGTTCTGCATATCAAACCCACTGTGGAGTGGTGAAAACAACCAGAGAACGTGTTTCTCGCATTGCATAGCTCGAAAAGAGCGATCTAGATGATTCTGCACACTTCTGACAGAAGTCTCACCAAGATTATCGCAGAAAATGCATACCTCAGTTTGAAATCTCACGAAAATCAAGATGTCGCCACTTCTGCATATCAAACGCACTGTGGAGTGGTGAGAACAACCAGATAACGTGTTTCTCGAATTAAATAGCTCGAAAAGAACGATCTAGATGATTCTGCATACTTCTGACAGAAGTCTCACCAAGATTATCGTAGAAAATGCATATCTCAGCTTGAACCCCGACGAAATCCAAGATGTCGCCGGTACTGCATGTCAAACGTACTGTGGAGTGGTGAATACACCAGACAACGTGTTTCTCGCATTAAATAGCTCGAAAAGAGCGATCTAGATGATTCTGCATACTTCTGCCAGAAGTCTCACCAAGATTATCGTAGAAAATGCATATCTCAGCTTGATACCCGAAGAAAGCCAAGATGTCGCCGGTTCTGCATATCAAACGCACTGTGGAGTGGTGAAAACACCAGATAACGTGTTTCTCGCATTAAATAGCTCGAAAAGAGCGATCCCGATGATTCTGCATACTTCTGACATACGTCTCACCAAGATTATCGTAGAAAATGCATATCTCAGCTTGAAACCCGACCGAAACCAAGATATCTCCGGTTCTGCATGTCAAACGTTCTTTGGAGTGGAGAATACACCAGATAACGTGTTTCTCGCATTAAATAGGTCGAAAAGAGCGATCTCGATGTTTCTGCATACTTCGGACAGAGGTCTCACCAAGATTATTTCAGAAAATGCATATCTCAGCTTGAAACCCCACGAAAACCCAGATATCGCCGGTTCTGCATATCAAACCAACTGTGGAGTGGTGAAAACACCAGACAACGTGTTTCTCGCATTAAATAGCTCGAAAATAGCGATCCCGATGATTCTGCATACTTCTGACAGAACTCTCACCAAGATTATGGTAGAAAATGCATATCTCAGCTTGATACCCTACGACAGCCAAGATATCGCTGGTACTGCATATCAAAGGCACTGTGTAGTGGTGAAAAAACCAGATAACGTGTTTCTCGCATTAACTAGCTCGAAAAGAGGGATCTCGATGATTCTGCATACTTCTGACAGAAGACTCACCAAGATTATCGCTGAAAATGCATGTCTCTGCTAGAAACCCTACGAAAACCAAGATATCTCCTGTTCTGCATATCCAACGAACTGTGGAGTGGTGAAAACCCCAGAAAACGTGTTTCTCGCATTAAATAGCTCGAAAATAGCGATCCCGATGATTCTGCATACTTCTGACAGAACTCTCACCAAGATTATGGTAGAAAATGCATATCTCAGCTTGATACCCTACGACAGCCAAGATGTCGCCGGTTCTGCATATCAAACGCACTGTGGAGTGGTGAAAACACCAGATAACGTGTTTCTCGCATTAACTAGCTCGAAATGAGCGATCTCGAAGATTCTGCATACTTCTGACAGAAGACTCACCAAGATTATCGCTGAAAATGCATATCTCAGCTGGAAAAACCACGAAAATCAAGATATCTCCTGTTCTGCATATCCTACGAACTGTGGAGTGGTGAAAACCCCAGAAAACGTGTTTCTCGCATTAAATAGCACGAAAAGAGCGATCCCGATGATTCTGCATACTTCGGACAGAAGTCTCACCAAGATTATCGCAGAAAATGCATATCTGAGCTTGAAGCCCCACGAAAACCAAGATATCGTCCGTTCTGCATATCATACGCACTGTTGAGTGGTGAAAACGCCAGATAACGTGTTTCTCGCATTAACTAGCTCGAAAAGAGCGATCTAGATGATTCAGCATACTTCGGACAGAAGTCTCACTAAGATTATCCTAGAAAATGCATATCTCAGCTTGAAACCCCACGAAAACCAAGGTATCGATGGTACTGCATATCAAACGCTCTGTGGAGTGGTGAAAACACTAGACAACGTGATTCTCGCATTAAATAGATCGAAATGAGCGATCTCGAAGATTCTGCATACTTCTGACAGAGGTCTCACCAAGATTATCGTAAAAAGTGCATATCTCAGCTTGAAACCCCACGAAAACAGAGATATCGCTGGTTCTGCATATGAAACGCACTGTGGAGTGCTGGAAACACCAGATAACGTGTTTCTCACATTAAATAGCTCGAATAGAACGATCTCGATGATTAAGCATACTTCGGACAGAAGTCTCACCAAGATTATCGTAAAAAATGCATATCTCAGCTTGATACCCTACGACAGCCAAGATGTCGCCGGTTCTGCATATCCAACGAACTGTGGAGTGGTGAAAACCCCAGAAAACGTGTTTCTCGCATTAACTAGCTCGAAAAGAGGGATCTCGATGATTCTGCATACTTCTGACAGAAGACTCCCCAAGATTATCGCAGAAAATGCATGTCTCAGCTTGAAACCCGACGAAATCCAAGATGTCGCTGGTTCTGCATATCAAACGCACTGTGGAGTGGTGAAAACACCAGATAACGTGTTTCTCGCATTAACTAGCTCGAAAAGAGAGACCTCGATGATTCTGCATACTTCTGACAGAAGACTCCCCAAGATTATCGCAGAAAATGCATGTCTCAGCTTGAAACCCGACGAAATCCAAGATGTCGCTGGTTCCGCATATCAAACGCACAGTGGAGTGGTGAAAACACCAATTAACGTGTTTCTCGCATTGAATAGCTCGAAAAGAGGGATCTCGATGATTCTGCATACTTCTGACAGAAGACTCACCAAGATTATCGCAGAAAATGCATATCTCAGCTGGAAACACCACGAAAATCAAGATGTCGCCCGTTCTGCATATCAAACGCACTGTGGAGTGGTGAAAACAACCAGATATCGTGTTTCTCGCATTAAGTTGCTCGAAAAGAGCGATCTCGAAGATTCTGCATACTTCTGACAAAAGACTCACCAAGATTATCGCTGATAATGCATATCTCAGCTTGAAACCTCACGAAAATCAAGATGTCGCCGGTTCTGCATATCAAACCCACTGTGGAGTGGTGAAAACAACCAGAGAACGTGTTTCTCGCATTAAATAGGTCGAAAAGGGAGATGCCGATGATTCTGCATACGTCTGACAGAAGTCTCACCAAGATTATCGCAGAAAATGCATATCTCAGCTTGAAACCCCTCGAAAACCAAGATATCACCTGTTCTGCATATCCAACGAACTGTGGAGTGGTGAAAACCCCAGAAAACGTGTTTCTCGCATAAAATAGCTCGAAAAGTACGATCTCGATGAATCTGCATACTTCGGACAGAAGTCTCACCTAGATTATCGCAGACAATGCATATCTCAGCTGGAAACACCACGAAAATCAAGATGTCGCCCGTTCTGCATATCAAACGCACTGTGGAGTGGTGAAAACAACCAGATATCGTGTTTCTCGCATTAAGTTGCTCGAAAAGGGCGATCTCGAAGATTCTGCATACTTCTGACAAAAGACTCACCAAGATTATCGCTGAAAATGCATATCTCAGCTTGAAACCTCACGAAAATCAAGATGTCGCCGGTTCTGCATATCAAACCCACTGTGGAGTGGTGAAAACAACCAGAGAACGTGTTTCTCGCATAAAATAGCTCGAAAAGTACGATCTCGATGAATCTGCATACTTCGGACAGAAGTCTCACCTAGATTATCGCAGACAATGCATATCTCAGCTTGAAACCCCACGAAAGCCAAGATATCGCTGGTTCTGCATATAAAACGCACTGTGGAGTGCTGGAAACACCAGATAACGTGTTTCTCACATTAAATAGCTCGAATAGAGCGATCTCGATGATTAAGCATACTTCGGACAGAAGTCTCACCAAGATTATCGTAAAAAATGCATATCTCAGCTTGAAACCCCACGAAAACCAAGATATCGCTGGTACTGCATATCAAAGGCACTGTGTAGTGGTGAAAAAACCAGATAACGTGTTTCTCGCATTAACTAGCTCGAAAAGAGGGATCTCGATGATTCTGCATACTTCTGACAGAAGACTCACCAAGATTATCGCTGAAAATGCATGTCTCTGCTAGAAACCCTACGAAAACCAAGATATCTCCTGTTCTGCATATCCAACGAACTGTGGAGTGGTGAAAACCCCAGAAAACGTGTTTCTCGCATTAAATAGCTCGAAAATAGCGATCCCGATGATTCTGCATACTTCTGACAGAACTCTCACCAAGATTATGGTAGAAAATGCATATCTCAGCTTGATACCCTACGACAGCCAAGATGTCGCCGGTTCTGCATATTAAACGCACTATGGAGTGGTGAAAACACCAGATAACGTGTTTCTCGCATTAACTAGCTCGAAAAGAGGGAACTCGATGATTCTGCATACTTCTGACAGAAGACTCACCAAGATTATCGCAGAAAATGCATGTCTCATCTTGAAACCCGACGAAATCCAAGATGTCGCTGGTTCCGCATATCAAACGCACTATGGAGCGGTGAAAACACCAGATAACGTGTTTCTCGCATTAACTAGCTCGAAAAGAGGGAACTCGATGATTCTGCATACTTCTGACAGAAGACTCACCAAGATTATCGCAGGAAATGCATGTCTCATCTTGAAACCCGACGAAATCCAAGATGTCGCTGGTTCCGCATATCAAACGCACTGTGGAGTGGTGAAAACACCAGATAACGTGTTTCTCGCATTAACTAGCTCGAAAAGAGGGAACTCGATGATTCTGCATACTTCTAACAGAAGTCTCACCATGATTATCGCAGAAAATGCATATCTCTGCTAGAAACCCCACGAAAACCAAGATATCTCCTGTTCTGCATATCCAACGAACTGTGGAGTGGTGAAAACCCCAGAAAACGTGTTTCTCGCATTAACTAGCTCGAAAAGAGGGATCTCGATGATTCTGCATACTTCTGACAGAAGACTCACCAAGATTATCGCAGAAAATGCATGTCTCTGCTAGAAACCCTACGAAAACCAAGATATCTCCTGTTCTGCATATCCAACGAACTGTGGAGTGGTGAAAACCCCAGAAAACGTGTTTCTCGCATTAAATAGCTCGAAAATAGCGATCCCGATGATTCTGCATACTTCTGACAGAACTCTCACCAAGATTATGGTAGAAAATGCATATCTCAGCTTGATACCCTACGACAGCCAAGATGTCGCCGGTTCTGCATATCGAACGCACTGTGGAGTGGTGAAAACAACCAGATATCGTGTTTCCCGCATTAAGTTGCTCGAAAAGAGCGATCTCGAAGATTGTGCATACCTCTGACAAAAGACTCACCAAGATTATCGCTGAAAATGCATATCTCAGCTTGAAACCTCACGAAAATCAAGATGTCGCCGGTTCTGCATATCAAACCCACTGTGGAGTGGTGAAAACAACCAGAGAACGTGTTTCTCGCATTAAATAGGTCGAAAAGGGAGATGCCGATGATTCTGCATACGTCTGACAGAAGTCTCACCAAGATTATCGCAGAAAATGCATATCTCAGCTGGAAACACCACGAAAATCAAGATATCGCCGGTTCTGCATCTCAATCGCACTCTGGAGTGGTGAAAAGAACCAGAGAACGTGTTTCTCGCATTAAATAGGTCGAAAAGGGAGATGCCGATGATTCTGCATACTTCTGACAGAAGTCTCACCAAGATTATCATAGAATGTGCATATCTCAGATTGAACCCCCACGAAAACCAAGATATCGCTGGTTCTGCATATCAAACGCACTGTGGAGTGGTGAAAACACCAGATAACGTGTTTCTCGCATTAAATAGGTCGAAAAGAGCGATCTCGATGTTTCTGCATACTTCGGACAGAAGTCTCTCCAAGTTTATCGCAGCAAATGCATATCTCAGCTTGAAACCCCTCGAAAACCAAGATATCACCTGTTCTGCATATCCAACGAACTGTGGAGTGGTGAAAACCCCAGAAAACGTGTTTCTCGCATAAAATGGCTCGAAAAGTACGATCTCGATGAATCTGCATACTTCGGACAGAAGTCTCACCTTGATTATCGCAGACAATGCATATCTCAGCTTGAAACCCCACCAAAGCCAAGATATCGCTGGTTCTGCATATAAAACGCACTGTGGAGTGCTGGAAACACCAGATAACGTGTTTCTCACATTAAATAGCTCGAATAGAGCGATCTCGATGATTAAGCATACTTCGGACAGAAGTCTCACCAAGATTATCGTAAAAAATGCATATCTCAGCTTGAAACCCCACGAAAACCAAGATATCGCTGGTACTGCATATCAAAGGCACTGTGTAGTGGTGAAAAAACCAGATAACGTGTTTCTCGCATTAAATTGATTGAAAAGTGCGATCTCGATGATTCTGCATACTTCTAACAGAAGTCTCACCATGATTATCGCAGAAAATGCATATCTCTGCTAGAAACCCCACGAAAACCAAGATATCTCCTGTTCTGCATATCCAACGAACTGTGGAGTGGTGAAAACCCCAGAAAACGTGTTTCTCGCATTAACTAGCTCGAAAAGAGGGATCTCGATGATTCTGCATACTTCTGACAGAAGACTCACCAAGATTATCGCAGAAAATGCATGTCTCTGCTAGAAACCCTACGAAAACCAAGATATCTCCTGTTCTGCATATCCAACGAACTGTGGAGTGGTGAAAACCCCAGAAAACGTGTTTCTCGCATTAAATAGCTCGAAAATAGCGATCCCGATGATTCTGCATACTTCTGACAGAACTCTCACCAAGATTATGGTAGAAAATGCATATCTCAGCTTGATACCCTTCGACAGCCAAGATGTCGCCGGTTCTGCATATCAAACGCACTGTGGAGTGGTGAAAACACCAGATAACGTGTTTCTCGCATTAACTTGCTCGAAAAGAGGGACCTCGATGATTCTGCATACTTCTGACAGAAGACTCACCAAGATTATCGCAGAAAATGCATGTCTCAGCTTGAAACCCGACGAAATCCAAGATGTCGCTGGTTCCGCATATCAAACGCACTGTGGAGTGGTGAAAACACCAATTAACGTGTTTCTCGCATTAAATAGCTCGAAAAGAGGGATCTCGATGATTCTGCATACTTCTGACAGAAGACTCACCAAGATTATCGCAGAAAATGCATATCTCAGCTGGAAACACCACGAAAATCAAGATGTCGCCCGTTCTGCATATCAAACGCACTGTGGAGTGGTGAAAACAACCAGATATCGTGTTTCCCGCATTAAGTTGCTCGAAAAGAGCGATCTCGAAGATTCTGCATACTTCTGACAAAAGACTCACCAAGATTATCGCTGAAAATGCATATCTCAGCTTGAAATCTCACGAAAATCAAGATGTCGCCGGTTCTGCATATCAAACCCACTGTGGAGTGGTGAAAACAACCAAAGAACGTGTTTCTCATATTAAATAGGTCGAAATGGGAGATGCCGATGATTCTGCATACGTCTGACAGAAGTCTCACCAGGATTATCGCAGAAAATGCATATCTCAGCTGGAAACACCACGAAAATCAAGATATCGCCGGTTCTGCATATCAAACGCACTGTGGAGTGGTGAAAACAACCAGAGAACGTGTTTCTCGCATTAAATAGGTCGAAAAGGGAGATGCCGATGATTCTGCATACTTCTGACAGAAGTCTCACCAAGATTATCATAGAATGTGCATATCTCAGATTGAACCCCGACGAAATCCAAGATGTCGCCGGTTCTGCATATCAAACGGACTGTGGTGTGGTGAAAACACCAGAAAACTTGTTTTTTCGCATTAGATAGCTCGAAACGGGCGATCTAGATGATTCTGCATACTTCTAACAGAAGTCTCACCAAGCTTATCGCAGAAAATGCATACCTCAGCTTGAAATCTCACGAAAATCAAGATGTCGCCGCTTCTGCATATCAAACGCACTGTGGAGTGGTGAAAACAACCAGATAACGTGTTTCTCGAATTAAATAGCTCGAAAAGAACGATCTAGATTATTCTGCATACTTCTGACAGAAGTCTCACCAAGATCATCGTAGAAAATGCATATCTCAGCTCGAACCCCGACGAAATCCAAGATGTCGCCGGTACTGCATGTCAAACGCACTGTGGAGTGCTGAAAACACCAGATAACGTTTTGTCGCATTAAATAGTTCGAATAGAGCGATCTCGATGATTCTGCATACTTCGGACAGAAGTCTCATCAAGATTATCGTAAAAAATGCATATCTCAGCTTGAAACCCCACGAAAACCAAGATATCGCTGGTACTGCATATCAAACGCACTGTGGAGTGCTGAAAACACCAGATAACGTTTTGTCGCATTAAATAGTTCGAATAGAGCGATCTCGATGATTCTGCATACTTCGGACAGAAGTCTCATCAAGATTATCGTACAAAATGCATATCTCAGCTTGAAACCCCACGAAAACCAAGATATCGCTGGTACTGCATATCAAACCCACTGTGGAGTGGTTAAAACACCAGATAAGGTTTTTCTCGCATTAACTAGCTCGAAAAGTGCGATCTCGATGATTCAGCATACTTCGGACAGAAGTCTCTCGAAGTTTATCGCAGAAAATGCATATCTCAGCTTGAAACCCCTCGAAACCCAAGATATCACCTGTTCTGCATATCCAACGAACTGTGGTGTGGTGAAAACCCCAGAAAACGTGTTTCTCGCATTAAATAGCTCGAAAAGAGCGATCTCGATGATTCTGCACACTTCGGTCAGAAGTCTCACCAAGATTATCGCAGACAATGCATATCTCAGCTTGAAACCCCACGAAAACCAAGATATCGCTGGTTCTGCATATCAAACGCACTGTGGAGTGGTGAAAACACCAGATAACGTGTTTCTCGCATTAAATAGGTCGAAAAGAGCGATCTCGATGTTTCTGCATACTTCGGACAGAGGTCTCACCAAGATTATCGCAGAAAATGCATATCTCAGCTTCAAACCCCACGAAAACCCAGATATCGCCGGTTCTGCATATCAAACGCACTGTGGGGTGGTGAAAACACCAGATAAGGTTTTTCGCGCATTAACTAGCTCGAAAAGTGCGATCTCGATGATTCAGCATACTTCGGACAGAAGTCTCTCCAAGTTTATCGCAGAAAATGCATATCTCAGCTTGAAACCCCTCGAAAACCAAGATATCACCTGTTCTGCATATCCAACAAATTGTGGTGTGGTGAAAACCCCAGAAAACGTGTTTCTCGCATTAAATATCTCGAAAAGAGCGATCTCGATGATTCTGCACACTTCGGACAGAAGTCTCACCAAGATTATCGCAGAAAATGCATATCTCAGCTGGACACACCACGAAAATCAAGATATCGCCGATTCTGCATGTCAAACGTACTGTGGAGTGCTGAAAACACCAGATATCGTGTTTCTCGCATTAACTAGCTCGAAAAGTGCGATCTCGATGATTCTGCATACTTCGGACAGTAGTCTCACCATGATTATCGTAAAAAATGCATATCTCATCTTGAAACCCCACGAAAACCAAGATATCGCCGGTTCTGCATATCAAACGCACTGTGGGGTGGTGAAAACACCAGAAAACGTGTTTCTCGCATTAAATAGCTCGAAAAGAGCGATCTCGATGATTCTGCACACTTCGGTCAGAAGTCTCACCAAGATTATCGCAGACAATGCATATCTCAGCTTGAAACCCCACGAAAACCAAGATATCGCTGGTTCTGCATATCAAACGCACTGTGGAGTGGTGAAAACACCAGATAACGTGTTTCTCGCATTAACTAGCTCGAAAAGTGCGATCTCGATGATTCAGCATACTTCGGACAGAAGTCTCTCGAAGTTTATCGCAGAAAATGCATATCTCAGCTTGAAACCCCTCGAAACCCAAGATATCACCTGTTCTGCATATCCAACGAACTGTGGTGTGGTGAAAACCCCAGAAAACGTGTTTCTCGCATTAAATAGCTCGAAAAGAGCGATCTCGATGATTCTGCACACTTCGGTCAGAAGTCTCACCAAGATTATCGCAGACAATGCATATCTCAGCTTGAAACCCCACGAAAACCAAGATATCACCTGTTCTGCATATCCAACGAACTGTGGTGTGGTGAAAACCCCAGAAAACGTGTTTCTCGCATTAAATAGCTCGAAAAGAGCGATCTCGATGATTCTGCACACTTCGGTCAGAAGTCTCACCAAGATTATCGCAGACAATGCATATCTCAGATTGAACCCCGACGAAATCCAAGATGTCGCCGGTTCTGCATATCAAACGGACTGTGGTGTGGTGAAAACACCAGAAAACTTGTTTTTGCGCATTAGATAGCTCGAAACGGGCGATCTAGATGATTCTGCATACTTCTAACAGAAGTCTCACCAAGCTTATCGCAGAAAATGCATACCTCAGGTTTGAAATCTCACGAAAATCAAGATGTCGCCGCTTCTGCATATCAAACGCACTGTGGAGTGGTGAAAACAACCAGATAACGTGTTTCTCGAATTAAATAGCTCGAAAAGAACGATCTAGATTATTCTGCATACTTCTGACAAAAGTCTCACCAAGATTATCGTAAAAAGTGCATATCTCAGCTTGAAACCCCACGAAAACCAAGATATCACCTGTTCTGCATATCCAACGAACTGTGGTGTGGTGAAAACCCCAGAAAACGTGTTTCTCGCATTAAATAGCTCGAAAAGTACGATCTCGATGACTCTGCATACTTCGGACAGAAGCCTCACCAAGATTATCGCAGAAAATGCATATCTGAGCTTGAAACCCCACGAAAACCAGGATATCGTCGGTTCTGCATATCATACGCACTGTTGAGTGCTGAAAACACCAGATATCGTGTTTCTCGCATTAAATAGCTCGAAAAGTGCGATCTCGATGATTCTGCATACTTCGGACAGTAGTCTCACCATGATTATCGTAAAAAATGCATATCTCATCTTGAAACCCCACGAAAACCAAGATATCGCCGGTTCTGCATATCAAACGCACTGTGGGGTGGTGAAAACACCAGATAAGGTTTTTCTCGCATTAACTAGCTCGAAAAGTGCGATCTCGATGATTCAGCATACTTCGGACAGAAGTCTCTCCAAGTTTATCGCAGAAAATGCATATCTCAGCTTGATACCCCTCGAAACCCAAGATATCACCTGTTCTGCATATCCAACGAACTGTGGTGTGGTGAAAACCCCAGAAAACGTGTTTCTCGCATTAAATAGCACGAAAAGAGCGATCCCGATGATTCTGCATACTTCTGACAGAAGTCTCACCAAGATTATTTTAGAAAATGCATATCTCAGCTTGATAGCCTACGACAGCCAAGATGGCGCCGGTTCTGCATATCAAACGCACTGTGGAGTGGTGAAAACACCAGATAACGTGTTTCTCGCATTAACTAGCTCGAAAAGAAGAATCTCGATGATTCTGCATACTTCTGACAGAAGACTCACCAAGATTATCGCACAAAATGCATGTCTCAGCTTGAAACCCGACGAAATCCAAGATGTCGCTGGTTCCGCATATCAAACGCACTGTGGGGTGGTGAAAACACCAATTAACGTGTTTCTCGCATTAAATAGCTCGAAAAGAGGGATCTCGATGATTCTGCATACTTCTGACAGAAGACTCACCAAGATTATCGCAGAAAATGCATATCTCAGCTGGAAACACCACGAAAATCATGATGTCGCCCGTTCTGCATTTCAAACGCACTGTGGAGTGGTGAAAACAACCAGATATCGTGTTTCTCGCATTAAGTTGCTCGAAAAGAGCGATCTCGAAGATTCTGCATACTTCTGACAAAAGACTCACCAAAAGTATCGCTGAAAATGCATATCTCAGCTTGAAACCTCACGAAAATCAAGATGTCGCCGGTTCTGCATATCAAACCCACTGTGGAGTGGTGAAAACAACCAGAGAACGTGTTTCTCGCATTAAATAGGTCGAAAAGGGAGATGCCGATGATTCTGCATACGTCTGACAGAAGTCTGACCAAGATTATCGCAGAAAATGCATATCTCAGCTGGAAACACCACGAAAATCAAGATATCGCCGGTTCTGCATATCAAACGCACTGTGGAGTGGTGAAAACAACCAGAGAACGTGTTTCTCGCATTAAATAGGTCGAAAAGGGAGATGCCGATGATTCTGCATACTTCTGACAGAAGTCTCACCAAGATTATCGCAGAAAATACATATCTCAGCTGGAAACACCACGAAAATCAAGATATCGCCGGTTCTGCATATCAAACGCACTGTCGAATGTTGAAAACACCAGAAAACTTGTTTTTTCGCATTAAATAGCTCCAAAAGAGCGATCTAGATGATTCTGCATACTTCTGACTGAAGCCTCACCAAGATTATCGCAGAAAATGCATATCTCATCTTGAAACCCGACGAAAACCAAAATATCGCCGGTTCTGCATATCAAATGCACTGTGGGGTGGTGAAAACCCCAGAAAACGTGTTTCTCGCATTAAATAGCTCGAAAAGAGCGATCTCGATGATTCTGCACACTTCGGACAGAAGTCTCACCAAGATTATCGCAGACAATGCATATCTCAGCTTGAAACCCCACGAAAACCAAGATATCGCCGGTTCTGCATATCATACGCACTGTGGAGTGCTGAAAACACCAGATATCGTGTTTCTCGCATTAAATAGCTCGAAAAGAGCGATCTCGATGATTCTGCACACTTCGGACAGAAGTCTCACCAAGATTATCGCAGACAATGCATATCTAAGCTTGAAACCCCACGAAAACCAAGATATCGCCGGTTCTGCATATCATACGCACTGTGGAGTGCTGAAAACACCAGATATCGTGTTTCTCGCATTAAATAGCTCGAAAAGTGCGATCTCGATGATTCTGCATACTTCGGACAGTAGTCTCACCATGATTATCGTAAAAAATGCATATCTCAGCCTGAAACCCCACGAAAACCAAGATATCGCTGGTTCTGCATATCAAACGCACTGTGGAGTGGTGAAAACACCAGATAACGTGTTTCTCGCATTAAATAGGTCGAAAAGAGCGATCTCGATGTTTCAGCATACTTCGGACAGAGGTCTCACCAAGATTATCGCAGAAAATGCATATCTCAGCTTGAAACCCCACGAAAACCCAGATATCGCAGGTTCTGCATATCAAATGCACTGTGGGGTGGTGAAAACACCAGATAAGGTTTTTCGCGCATTAACTAGCTCGAAAAGTGCGATCTCGATGATTCAGCATACTTCGGACAGAAATCTCTCCAAGTTTATCGCAGAAAATGCATATCTCAGCTTGAAACCCCTCGAAAACCAAGATATCACCTGTTCTGCATATCCAACGAATTGTGGTGTGGTGAAAACCCCAGAAAACGTGTTTCTCGCATTAAATAGCTCGAAAAGAGCGATCTCGATGATTCTGCACACTTCGGACAGAAGTCTCACCATGATTATCGCAGATAATGCATATCTCTGCTTGAAACCCCACGAAATCCAAGATATCGCCGGTTCTGCATATCAAAACGCACTGTGGAGTGGTGAAAACACCAGATAAGGTTTTTCTCGCATTAACTAGCACGAAAAGTGCGATCTCGATGATTCAGCATACTTCGGACAGAAGTCTCTCCAAGTTTATCGCAGAAAATGCATATCTCAGCTTGAAACCCCTGGAAAACCAAGATATCACCTGTTCTGCATATCCAACGAACTGTGGAGTGGTGAAAACACCAGAAAACGTGTTTCTCGCATAAAATAGCTCGAAAAGTACGGTCTCGATGAATCTGCATTCTTCGGACAGAAGTCTCACCTAGATTATCGCAGACACTGCATATCTCAGCTTGAAACCCCACGAAAGCCAAGATATCGCCGGTTCTGCATATAAAACGCACTGTGGAGTGCTGGAAACACCAGATAACGTGTTTCTCACATTAAATAGCTCGAATAGAGCGATCTCGATGATTAAGCATACTTCGGACAGAAGTCTCACCAAGATTATCGTAAAAAATGCATATCTCAGCTTGAAACCCCACGAAAACCAAGATATCGCTGGTACTGCATATCAAAGGCACTGTGTAGTAGTGAAAAAACCAGATAACGTGTTTCTCGCAATAAATAGCTCGAAAAGAGGAGATCTCGATGATTCTGCATACTTCGGACAGAAGTCTCACCAAGATTATCGTAAAAAATGCATATCTCAGCTAGAAACCCCACGAAAACCAAGATATCTCCTGTTCTGCATATCCAACGAACTGTGGAGTGGTGCAAACACCAGAAAACTTGTTTTTTCGCATTAAATAGCTCGAAAAGAGCGATCTAGAAGATTCTGCATATTTCTGACTGAAGTCTCACCAAGATTATCGCAGAAAATGCATATCTCAGCTTGAAACCCGACGAAAACCAAACATCGCCTGTTCTGCATATCAAACCAACTGTGGAGTGGTGAAAACACCAGACAACGTGTTTCTCGCATTAAATAGATTGAAAAGTGCGATCTCGATGATTCTGCATACTTCTAACAGAAGTCTCACCATGATTATCGCAGAAAATGCATATCTCTGCTAGAAACCCCACGAAAACCAAGATATCTCCTGTTCTGCATATCCAACGAACTGTGGAGTGGTGAAAACCCCAGAAAACGTGTTTCTCGCATTAAATAGCTCGAAAAGAGCGATCTCGATGATTCTGCACACTTCGGTCAGAAGTCTCACCAAGATTATCGCAGACAATGCATATCTCAGATTGAACCCCGACGAAATCCAAGATGTCGCCGGTTCTGCATATCAAACGGACTGTGGTGTGGTGAAAACACCAGAAAACTTGTTTTTTCGCATTAGATAGCTCGAAACGGGCGATCTAGATGATTCTGCATACTTCTAACAGAAGTCTCACCAAGCTTATCGCAGAAAATGCATACCTCAGGTTTGAAATCTCACGAAAATCAAGATGTCGCCGCTTCTGCATATCAAACGCACTGTGGAGTGGTGAAAACAACCAGATAACGTGTTTCTCGAATTAAATAGCTCGAAAAGAACGATCTAGATTATTCTGCATACTTCTGACAAAAGTCTCACCAAGATTATCGTAAAAAGTGCATATCTCAGCTTGAAACCCCACGAAAACCAAGATATCACCTGTTCTGCATATCCAACGAACTGTGGTGTGGTGAAAACCCCAGAAAACGTGTTTCTCGCATTAAATAGCTCGAAAAGTACGATCTCGATGACTCTGCATACTTCGGACAGAAGCCTCACCAAGATTATCGCAGAAAATGCATATCTGAGCTTGAAACCCCACGAAAACCAGGATATCGTCGGTTCTGCATATCATACGCACTGTTGAGTGCTGAAAACACCAGATATCGTGTTTCTCGCATTAAATAGCTCGAAAAGTGCGATCTCGATGATTCTGCATACTTCGGACAGTAGTCTCACCATGATTATCGTAAAAAATGCATATCTCATCTTGAAACCCCACGAAAACCAAGATATCGCCGGTTCTGCATATCAAACGCACTGTGGGGTGGTGAAAACACCAGATAAGGTTTTTCTCGCATTAACTAGCTCGAAAAGTGCGATCTCGATGATTCAGCATACTTCGGACAGAAGTCTCTCCAAGTTTATCGCAGAAAATGCATATCTCAGCTTGATACCCCTCGAAACCCAAGATATCACCTGTTCTGCATATCCAACGAACTGTGGTGTGGTGAAAACCCCAGAAAACGTGTTTCTCGCATTAAATAGCACGAAAAGAGCGATCCCGATGATTCTGCATACTTCTGACAGAAGTCTCACCAAGATTATTTTAGAAAATGCATATCTCAGCTTGATAGCCTACGACAGCCAAGATGGCGCCGGTTCTGCATATCAAACGCACTGTGGAGTGGTGAAAACACCAGATAACGTGTTTCTCGCATTAACTAGCTCGAAAAGAAGAATCTCGATGATTCTGCATACTTCTGACAGAAGACTCACCAAGATTATCGCACAAAATGCATATCTCAGCTGGAAACACCACGAAAATCAAGATATCGCCGGTTCTGCATATCAAACGCACTGTGGAGTGGTGAAAACAACCAGAGAACGTGTTTCTCGCATTAAATAGGTCGAAAAGAGGGATCTCGATGATTCTGCATACTTCTGACAGAAGACTCACCAAGATTATCGCAGAAAATGCATATCTCAGCTGGAAACACCACGAAAATCATGATGTCGCCCGTTCTGCATATCAAACCCACTGTGGAGTGGTGAAAACAACCAGAGAACGTGTTTCTCGCATTAAATAGGTCGAAAAGGGAGATGCCGATGATTCTGCATACGTCTGACAGAAGTCTCACCAAGATTATCGCAGAAAATGCATATCTCAGCTGGAAACACCACGAAAATCAAGATATCGCCGGTTCTGCATATCAAACGCACTGTGGAGTGGTGAAAACAACCAGAGAACGTGTTTCTCGCATTAAATAGGTCGAAAAGGGAGATGCCGATGATTCTGCATACTTCTGACAGAAGTCTCACCAAGATTATCGCAGAAAATACATATCTCAGCTGGAAACACCACGAAAATCAAGATATCGCCGGTTCTGCATATCAAACGCACTGTCGAATGTTGAAAACACCAGAAAACTTGTTTTTTCGCATTAAATAGCTCCAAAAGAGCGATCTAGATGATTCTGCATACTTCTGACTGAAGCCTCACCAAGATTATCGCAGAAAATGCATATCTCATCTTGAAACCCGACGAAAACCAAAATATCGCCGGTTCTGCATATCAAACGGACTGTGGTGTGGTGAAAACACCAGAAAACTTGTTTTTTCGCATTAGATAGCTCGAAACGGGCGATCTAGATGATTCTGGATACTTCTAACAGAAGTCTCACCAAGCTTATCGCAGAAAATGCATACCTCAGGTTTGAAATCTACGAAAATCAAGATATCACCTGTTCTGCATATCCAACGAACTGTGGTGTGGTGAAAACCCCAGTAAACGTGTTTCTCGCATTAAATAGCTCGAAAAGTGCGATCTCGATGATTCTGCATACTTCGGACAGTAGTCTCACCATGATTATCGTAAAAAATGCATATCTCAGCTTGAAACCCCACGAAAACCCAGATATCGCCGGTTCTGCATATCAAACGCACTGTGGGGTGGTGAAAACACCAGATAAGGTTTTTCGCGCATTAACTAGCTCGAAAAGTGCGATCTCGATGATTCAGCATACTTCGGACAGAAGTCTCTCGAAGTTTATCGCAGAAAATGCATATCTCAGCTTGAAACCTCTCGAAACCCAAGATATCACCTGTTCTGCATATCCAACGAACTGTGGTGTGGTGAAAACCCCAGAAAACGTGTTTCTCGCATTAAATAGCTCGAAAAGAGCGATCTCGATGATTCTGCACACTTCGGACAGAAGTCTCACCAAGATTATCGCAGACAATGCATATCTCAGCTTGAAACCCCACGAAAACCAAGATATCGCCGGTTCTGCATATCATACGCACTGTGGAGTGCTGAAAACACCAGATATCGTGTTTCTCGCATTAAATAGCTCGAAAAGTGCGATCTCGATGATTCTGCATACTTCGGACAGTAGTCTCACCATGATTATCGTAAAAAATGCATATCTCAGCTTGAAACCCCACGAAAACCAAGATATCGCTGGTTCTGCATATCAAACGCACTTTGGAGTGGTGAAAACACCAGATAACGTGTTTCTCGCATTAAATAGGTCGAAAAGAGCGATCTCGATGTTTCAGCATACTTCGGACAGAGGTCTCACCAAGATTATCGCAGAAAATGCATATCTCAGCTTGAAACCCCACGAAAACCCAGATATCGCCGGTTCTGCATATCAAATGCACTGCGGGGTGGTGAAAACACCAGATAAGGTTTTTCGCGCATTAACTAGCTCGAAAAGTGCGATCTCGATGATTCAGCATACTTCGGACAGAAATCTCTCCAAGTTTATCGCAGAAAATGCATATCTCAGCTTGAAACCCCTCGAAAACCAAGATATCACCTGTTCTGCATATCCAACGAATTGTGGTGTGGTGAAAACCCCAGAAAACGTGTTTCTCGCATTAAATAGCTCGAAAAGAGCGATCTCGATGATTTTGCACACTTCGGACAGAAGTCTCACCATGATTATCGCAGATAATGCATATCTCTGCTTGAAACCCCACGAAATCCAAGATATCGCCGGTTCTGCATATCAAAACGCACTGTGGAGTGGTGAAAACACCAGATAAGGTTTTTCTCGCATTAACTAGCACGAAAAGTGCGATCTCGATGATTCAGCATACTTCGGACAGAAGTCTCTCCAAGTTTATCGCAGAAAATGCATATCTCAGCTTGAAACCCCTGGAAAACCAAGATATCACCTGTTCTGCATATCCAACGAACTGTGGAGTGGTGAAAACACCAGAAAACGTGTTTCTCGCATAAAATAGCTCGAAAAGTACGGTCTCGATGAATCTGCATTCTTCGGACAGAAGTCTCACCTAGATTATCGCAGACACTGCATATCTCAGCTTGAAACCCCACGAAAGCCAAGATATCGCTGGTTCTGCATATAAAACGCACTGTGGAGTGCTGGAAACACCAGATAACGTGTTTCTCACATTAAATAGCTCGAATAGAGCGATCTCGATGATTAAGCATACTTCGGACAGATGTCTCACCAAGATTATCGTAAAAAATGCATATCTCAGCTTGAAACCCCACGAAAACCAAGATATCGCTGGTACTGCATATCAAAGGCACTGTGTAGTGGTGAAAAAACCAGATAACGTGTTTCTCGCAATAAATAGCTCGAAAAGAGGAGATCTCGATGATTCTGCATACTTCGGACAGAAGTCTCACCAAGATTATCGTAAAAAATGCATATCTCAGCTAGAAACCCCACGAAAACCAAGATATCTCCTGTTCTGCATATCCAACGAACTGTGGAGTGGTGAAAACACCAGAAAACTTGTTTTTTCGCATTAAATAGCTCGAAAAGAGCGATCTAGAAGATTCTGCATATTTCTGACTGAAGTCTCACCAAGATTATCGCAGAAAATGCATATCTCAGCTTGAAACCCGACGAAAACCAAACATCGCCTGTTCTGCATATCAAACCAACTGTGGAGTGGTGAAAACACCAGACAACGTGTTTCTCGCATTAAATAGATTGAAAAGTGCGATCTCGATGATTCTGCATACTTCTAACAGAAGTCTCACCATGATTATCGCAGAAAATGCATATCTCTGCTAGAAACCCCACGAAAACCAAGATATCTCCTGTTCTGCATATCCAACGAACTGTGGAGTGGTGAAAACCCCAGAAAACGTGTTTCTCGCATTAAATAGCTCGAAAATAGCGATCCCGATGATTCTGCATACTTCTGACAGAAGTCTCACCAAGATTATTTTAGAAAATGCATATCTCAGCTTGATAGCCTACGACAGCCAAGATGGCGCCGGTTCTGCATATCAAACGCACTGTGGAGTGGTGAAAACACCAGATAACGTGTTTCTCGCATTAACTAGCTCGAAAAGAAGAATCTCGATGATTCTGCATACTTCTGACAGAAGACTCACCAAGATTATCGCACAAAATGCATGTCTCAGCTTGAAACCCGACGAAATCCAAGATGTCGCTGGTTCCGCATATCAAACGCACTGTCGAATGTTGAAAACACCAGAAAACTTGTTTTTTCGCATTAAATAGCTCCAAAAGAGCGATCTAGATGATTCTGCATACTTCTGACTGAAGCCTCACCAAGATTATAGTAGAATGTGCATATCTCAGCTTGAACCCCGACGAAATCCAAGATGTCACCGGTTCTGCATATCAAACGCACTGTGGAATGTTGAAAACACCAGAAAACTTGTTGTTTCGCATTAAATAGCTCGAAAAGAGCGATCTAGATGATTCTGCATACTTCTGACTGAAGTCTCACCAAGATTATCGCAGAAAATGCATATCTCAGCTGGAAACCCGACGAAAACCAAACATCGCCGGTTCTGCATATCAAACCAACTGTGGAGTGGTGAAAAAACCAGACAACGTGTTTCTCGCATTAAATAGATCGAAAAGTGCGATCTCGATGATTCTGCATACTTCTAACAGAAGTCTCACCATGATTATCGCAGATAATGCATATCTCTGCTAGAAACCCCACGAAAACCAAGATATCTCCTGTTCTGCATATACAACGAACTGTGGAGTGGTGAAAACACCAGATAACGTGTTTCTCGCATTAAATAGCTCGTAAAGAGCGATCCCGACGATTCTGCATACTTCTGACAAAAGACTCACCAAAATTATCGCTGAAAATGCATATCTCAGCTTGAAACCTCACGAAAATCAAGATGTCGCCGGTTCTGCATATCAAACCCACTGTGGAGTGGTGAAAACAACCAGAGAACGTGTTTCTCGCATTAAATAGGTCGAAAAGGGAGATGCCGATGATTCTGCATACGTCTGACAGAAGTCTCACCAAGATTATCGCAGAAAATGCATATCTCAGCTGGAAACACCACGAAAATCAAGATATCGCCGGTTCTGCATATCAAACGCACTGTCGAATGTTGAAAACACCAGAAAACTTGTTTTTTCGCATTAAATAGCTCCAAAAGAGCGATCTAGATGATTCTGCATACTTCTGACTGAAGCCTCACCAAGATTATCGCAGAAAATGCATATCACAGCTTGAAACCCGACGAAAACCAAACATCGCCGGTTCTGCATATCAAACCAACTGTGGAGTGGTGAAAAAACCAGACAACGTGTTTCTCGCATTAAATAGATCGAAAAGTGCGATCTCGATGATTCTGCATACTTCTAACAGAAGTCTCACCATGATTATCGCAGATAATGCATATCTCTGCTAGAAACCCCACGAAAACCAAGATATCTCCTGTTCTGCATATACAACGAACTGTGGAGTGGTGAAAACACCAGATAACGTGTTTCTCGCATTAAATAGCTCGTAAAGAGCGATCCCGACGATTCTGCATACTTCTGACAGACGTCTCACCAAGATTATCGTAGAAAATACATATCTCAGCTGGAAACACCACGAAAATCAAGATGTCGCCGGTTCTGCATATCAAACCCACTGTGGAGTGGTGAAAACAACCAGAGAACGTGTTTCTCGCATTAAATAGGTCGAAAAGGGAGATGCCGATGATTCTGCATACGTCTGACAGAAGTCTCACCAAGATTATCGCAGAAAATGCATATCTCAGCTGGAAACACCACGAAAATCAAGATATCGCCGGTTCTGCATATCAAACGCACTGTGGAGTGGTGAAAACAACCAGAGAACGTGTTTCTCGCATTAAATAGGTCGAAAAGGGAGATGCCGATGATTCTGCATACTTCTGACAGAAGTCTCACCAAGATTATCGCAGAAAATACATATCTCAGCTGGAAACACCACGAAAATCAAGATATCGCCGGTTCTGCATATCAAACGCACTGTGGAATGTTGAAAACACCAGAAAACTTGTTGTTTCGCATTAAATAGCTCGAAAAGAGCGATCTAGATGATTCTGCATACTTCTGACTGAAGTCTCACCAAGATTATCGCAGAAAATGCATATCTCAGCTGGAAACACCACGAAAATCAAGATATCGCCGGTTCTGCATATCAAACGCACTGTCGAATGTTGAAAACACCAGAAAACTTGTTTTTTCGCATTAAATAGCTCCAAAAGAGCGATCTAGATGATTCTGCATACTTCTGACTGAAGCCTCACCAAGATTATCGCAGAAAATGCATATCACAGCTTGAAACCCGACGAAAACCAAACATCGCCGGTTCTGCATATCAAACCAACTGTGGAGTGGTGAAAAAACCAGACAACGTGTTTCTCGCATTAAATAGATCGAAAAGTGCGATCTCGATGATTCTGCATACTTCTAACAGAAGTCTCACCATGATTATCGCAGATAATGCATATCTCTGCTAGAAACCCCACGAAAACCAAGATATCTCCTGTTCTGCATATACAACGAACTGTGGAGTGGTGAAAACACCAGATAACGTGTTTCTCGCATTAAATAGCTCGTAAAGAGCGATCCCGACGATTCTGCATACTTCTGACAGACGTCTCACCAAGATTATCGTAGAAAATGCATATCTCAGCTTGAAACCCGACCGAAACCAAGATATCTCCGGTTCTGCATGTCAAACGTACTGTGGAGTGGTGAATACACCAGAAAACGTGTTTCTCGCATTAAATAGCTCGAAAAGAGCGATCTAGATGATTCTGCATACTTCTGACAGAAGTCTCACCAAGATTATAGTAGAATGTGCATATCTCAGCTTGAACCCCGACGAAATCCAAGATGTCACCGGTTCTGCATATCAAACGCACTGTGGAGTGGTGAAAACACCAGAAAACTTGTTTTTTCGCATTAAATAGCTCGAAACGAGCGATCCCGATGATTCTGCATACTTCTAACTGAAGTCTCACCAAGATTCTCGTAGAAAATGCATATCTCAGCTTGAAACCCGACGAAATCCAAGATGACGCCGGTTCTGCATAGCAAACGCACTGTGGAATGTTGAAAACACCAGAAATCTTGTTTTTTCGCATTAGATAGCTCGAAACGAGCGATCTAGATGATTCTGCAAACTTCTGACTGAAGTCTCACCAATATTATAGGAGAAAATGCATATCTCAGCTTGAAATCTCTCGAAAATCAATATGTCGCCGGTTCTGCATGTCACACGTACTGAGGAGTGGTGAAAACACCAGAAAACTTGTTTTTTCGCATTAAATAGCTCGAAACGAGAGATCTAGATGATTCTGCATACTACTGACAGAAGTCTCACCAAGAATATCGCAGAATGTGCATATCTCAGCTTGAACCCCGACAAAATCCAAGATGTCGCCGGTTCTGCATATCAAACCCACTGTGGAGTGGTGAAAACAACCAGAGAACGTGTTTCTCGCATTAAATAGGTCGAAAAGGGAGATGCCGATGATTCTGCATACGTCTGACAGAAGTCTCACCAAGATTATCGCAGAAAATGCATATCTCAGCTGGAAACACCACGAAAATCAAGATTTTGCCGGTTCTGCATATCAAACGCACTGTGGAGTGGTGCAAACAACCAGAGAACGTGTTTCTCGCATTAAATAGGTCGAAAAGGGAGATGCCGATGATTCTGCATACTTCTGACAGAAGTCTCACCAAGATTATCGCAGAAAATGCATATCTCAGCTGGAAACACCACGAAAATCAAGATATCGCCTGTTCTGCATACCAAACGAACTGTGGAGTTGTGAAAACAACCAGATAACGTGTTTCTCGCATTAAATAGCTCGAAAAGAGGGATCTCGATGATTCTGCATACTTCTGACAGAAGACTCACCAAGATTATCGCAGAAAATGCATATCTCAGCTGGACACACCACGAAAATCAAGATATCGCCGATTCTGCATATCAAACGCACTGTGGAGTGGTGAAAACACCAGATAACGTGTTTCTCGAATTAAATAGCTCGAAATGAGCGATCTCGAAGATTCTGCATACTTCTGACAGAAGACTCACCAAGATTATCGCTGAAAATGCATATCTCAGCTGGAAAAACCACGAAAATCAAGATATCTCCGGTTCTGCATGTCAAACGTACTGTGGAGTGGTGAATACACCAGAAAACGTGTTTCTCGCATTAAATAGCTCGAAAAGAGCGATCTAGATGATTCTGCATACTTCTGACAGAAGTCTCACCAAGATTATAGTAGAATGTGCATATCTCAGCTTGAACCCCGACGAAATCCAAGATGTCGCCGGTTCTGCATATCAAACGCACTGTGGAGTGGTGAAAACACCAGAAAACTTGTTTTTTCGCATTAAATAGCTCGAAACGAGCGATCCCGATGATTCTGCATACTTCTAACTGAAGTCTCACCATGATTGTCGTAGAAAATGCATATCTCAGCTTGAAACCCGACGAAATCCAAGATGACGCCGGTTCTGCATAGCAAACGCACTGTGGAATGTTGAAAACACCAGAAATCTTGTTTTTTCGCATTAGATAGCTCGAAACGAGCGATCTAGATGATTCTGCATACATATGACTGAAGTCTCACCAATATTATCGCAGAAAATGCATATCTCAGCTTGAAACATCACCAAAATCATGATGTCGCCGGTTCTGCATATAAAACGCACTGTGGAGTGGTGAAAACACCAGATAACGTGTTTCTCGCATTAAATAGCTCGAAAAGAGGGGTCTCGATGATTCTGCATACTTCTGACAGAAGTCTCACCAAGATTATAGTAGAATGTGCATATCTCAGCTTGAACCCCGACGAAATCCAAGATGTCGCCGGTTCTGCATATCAAACGCACTGTGGAGTGGTGAAAACACCAGAAAACTTGTTTTTTCGCATTAAATAGCTCGAAACGAGCGATCCCGATGATTCTGCATACTTCTAACTGAAGTCTCACCAAGATTCTCGTAGAAAATGCATATCTCAGCTTGAAACCCGACGAAATCCAAGATGACGACGGTTCTGCATAGCAAACGCACTGTGGAATGTTGAAAACACCAGAAATCTTGTTTTTTCGCATTAGATAGCTCGAAACGAGCTATCTAGATGATTCTGCATACATATGACTGAAGTCTCACCAATATTATCGCAGAAAATGCATATCTCAGCTTGAAACATCACCAAAATCATGATGTCGCCGGTTCTGCATATAAAACGCACTGTGGAGTGGTGAAAACACCAGATAACGTGTTTCTCGCATTAAATAGCTCGAAAAGAGGGGTCTCGATGATTCTGCATACTACTGACAGAAGTCTCACCAAGAATATCGCAGAATGTGCATATCTCAGCTTGAACCCCGACGAAATCCAAGATGTCGCCGGTTCTGCATATCAAACCCACTGTGGAGTGGTGAAAACAACCAGAGAACGGGTTTCTCGCATTAAATAGGTCGAAAAGGGAGATGCCGATAATTCTGCATACGTCTGACAGAAGTCTCACCAATATTATCGCAGAAAATGCATATCTCAGCTGGAAACACCACGAAAATCAAGATTTCGCCGGTTCTGCATATCAAACGCACTGTGGAGTGGTGAAAACAACCAGACAACGTGTTTCTCGCATTAAATAGGTCGAAAAGGGAGATACCGATGATTCTGCATACTTCTGACAGAAGTCTCACCAAGATTATCGCAGAAAATGCATATCTCAGCTGGAAACACCACGAAAATCAAGATATCGCCGGTTCTGCATATCAAACGCACTGTGGAATGTTGAAGACACCAGAAAACTTGTTTTTTCGCATTAAATAGCTCGAAAAGAGCGATCTAGATGATTCTGCATACTTCTGACTGAAGTCTCACCAAGTTTATAGCAGAAAATGCATGTCTCAGCTGGAAACACCACGAAAATCAAGATATCGCCGGTTCTGCATATCAAACGCACTGTGGAATGTTGAAAACACCAGAAAACTTGTTTTTTCGCATTAAATAGCTCCAAAAGAGCGATTTAGATGATTCTGCATACTTCTGACTGAAGTCTCACCAAGATTATCGCAGAAAATGCATATCACAGCTTGAAACCCGACGAAAACCAAACATCGCCGGTTCTGCGTATCAAACCAACTGTGGAGTGGTGAAAAAACCAGACAACGTGTTTCTCGCATTAAATAGATCGAAAAGTGCGATCTCGATGGTTCTGCATACTTCTAACAGAAGTCTCACCATGATTATCGCAGATAATGCATATCTCTGCTAGAAACCCCACGAAAACCAAGATATCTCCTGTTCTGCATATCAAACGGACTGTGGTGTGGTGAAAACACCTGAAAACTTGTATTTCGCATTAGATAGCTCGAAACGTGCGATCTAGATGATTCTGCATACTTCTGACAGAAGTCTCACCAAGCTTATCGCAGAAAATGCATACCTCAGCTTGAAATCTCACGAAAATCAAGATGTCGCCACTTCTGCATATCAAACGCACTGTGGAGTGGTGAAAACAACCAGATAACGTGTTTCTCGAATTAAATAGCTCGAAAAGAACGATCTAGATGATTCTGCATACTTCTGACAGAAGTCTCACCAAGATTATCGTAGAAAATGCATATCTCAGCTTGAACCCCGACGAAATCCAAGATGTCGCCGGTACTGCATGTCAAACGCACTGTGGAATGTTGAAAACACAAGAAAACTTGTTTTTTCGCATTGCATAGCTCGAAAAGAGCGATCTAGATGATTCTGCACACTTCTGACAGATGTCTCACCAAGATTGTCATAGAAAATTCATATCTCAGCTTGAAATCTCACGAAAACCAAGTTATCTCCGGTTCTGCACATCAAACGGACTGTGGTGTGGTGAAAACACCAGAAAACGTGTTTCTCGAATGAAATAGCTCGAAAAGAGCGATCTAGATGATTCTGCGTACTTCTGACCGAAGTCTCACCAAGATTATCGCAGAAAATGCATATCTCAGCTTGAGAACCGACCGATACCAAGATATCTCCGGTTCTGCATATCAATCGCACTGTGGAATGTTGAAAACACAAGAAAACTTGTTTTTTCGCATTGCATAGCTCGAAAAGAGCGATCTAGATGATTCTGCACACTTCTGACAGAAGTCTCACCAAGATTATCGCAGAAAATGCATACCTCAGTTTGAAATCTCACGAAAATCAAGATGTCGCCACTTCTGCATATCAAACGCACTGTGGAGTGGTGAAAACACCAGATAACGTGTTTCTCGCATTAAATAGCTCGAAAAGAGCGATCCCGATGATTCTGCATACTTCTGACAGACGTCTCACCAAGATTATCGTAGAAAATGCATATCTCAGCTTGAAACCCGACCGAAACCAAGATATCTCCGGTTCTGCATTTCAAACGTTCTGTGGAGTGGAGAATACACCAGAGAACGTGTTTCTCGCATTAAATAGCTCGAAAAGTGCGATCTAGATGATTCTGCATACTTCTGACAGAAGTCTCACCAAGATTATTGCAGAAAATGCATATCTCAGCTTGAAACCCGACGAAATCCAAGATGTCGCCGGTTCTGCATATCAAACGCACTGTGAAGTGGTGAAAACACCAGAAAACGTGTTTCTCTTATTAACTAGCTCGAAAAGAGCGTTCTCGCTGATTCTGCATACTTCTCATAGATGAAACACCAAGATTATCGCAGAAAATGCATATCTCAGCTGGAAACCCCACGAAAACCAAGTTATCGGCGGCTCTACATATCAAACGCACTGTGGAGTGGTGAAAACACCAGAAAACGTGTTCCTTGCATTAAATAGCTCGAAAATTGCGATCTAGATGATTCTGCATACTTCTGACAGCAGACTCACCAAGATTATCGCAGAAAATGCATATCTCAGCTGGAAACACCTCGAAAATCAAGATATCGCCGGTTCTACATATCAAACGCAATGTGGAATGTTGAAAACACCAGAAAACTTGTTTTTTCGCATTAAATAGCTCGAAACGAGCGATGTAGATGATTCTGAATACTTCTGACTGAAGTCTCACCAATAATATCGCAAAAAATGCATATCTCAGCTAGAAACCTCACGAAAATCAAGATGTCGCCGGTTCTGCATATCAAACGCACTGTGGAGTGGTGAAAACACCAGATAACGTGTTTCTCGCATTAAGTAGCTCGAAAAGAGCGTTCTCGAAGATTCTGCATACTTCTGACAGAAGGCTCACCAAGATTATCGTAGAAAATGCATATCTCAGCTAGAAACCCGACCGAAACCAAGATATCTCCGGTTCTGCATGTCAAACGTACTGTGGAGTGGTGAATACACCAGAAAACGTGTTTCTCGCATTAAATAGCTCGAAAATTCCGATCTAGATGATTCTCCATACTTCGGACAGAAGTGTCACCAAGATTATCGCAGAAAATGCATATCTGAGCTTAAAACCCCACGAAAACCAAGATATCGCTGGTTCTCCATATAAAACGCACTGTGGCGTGCTGAAAACACCAGATAACGTGTTTCTCGCATTAAATAGGTCGCAAAGAGCGATCTCGATGTTTCTGCATACTTCGGACAGAGGTCTCACCAAGATTATCGCAGAAAATGCATATCTGAGCTTGAAACCCCACGAAAACCAAGATATCGTCGGTTCTGCATATCATTCGCACTGTGGAGTGCTGAAAACACCAGATAACGTGTTCCTCGAATTAAATAGCTTTAAAAGAGCGCTCTTGATGTTTCTGCATACTGCGGACAGACGTTTCACCAAGATTATCGTAGCAAATGCATATCTCAGCTTGAAAAACGACGAAAACCAAACATCGCCGGTTCTGCATATCAAACCAACTGTGGAGTGGTGAAAACACCAGATAACGTGTTTCTCGCATTAAATAGGTCGAAAAAAGCGATCTCGATGTTTCTGCATACTTCGGACAGAGGTCTCTCCAAGATTATCGCAGAAAAAGCATATCTCTGCTAGAAACCCCACGAAAACCAAGATTTCGCTGGTTCTGCATATCAAACGCACTGTGGAGTGGTGAAAACACCAGATAACGTGTTTGTCGCATTAAATAACTCGAAAAGTGCGATCTCGATGTTTTTACATACTTCGGACAGAGGTCTCACCAAGATTATCGCAGAAAATGCATATCTCATCTTGAAAACCGACGAAAGCCAAGCTGTCGCCGGTTCTGCATATCAAACGCACTGTGGAGTGGTGAAAACAACCAAATAACGTGTTTCTCGCATCAAATAGCTCGAAACGAGCGATCTCGATGATTCTGCATACTTCTGACAGAACACTCACCAAGATTATCGCAGAAAATGCATATCTCAGCTGGAAACCCCACGAAAACCAAGATATCGTCGGTTCTGCATATCAGACGCACTGTGGAATGTTGAAAACACCAGAAAACGTGTTTCTCGTATTAGCTAACACGAAAAGAGCGTTCTCGATGATTCTGCATACTTCTCATAGATGAATCAGCAAGATTATCGCAGAAAATGCATATTTCAGCTGGAAACCCCACGAAAAACAAGCTATCGGCGGCTCTACATATCAAACGCACTGTGGAGTGGTCAAAACACAAGAAAACTTGTTTTTTCGCAAATAATAACTCGAAAATAGCGATATCGATGGTTCTGCATACTTCGGACAGAAGTCTCACCAATATTATCGCAGAAAATGCATATCTCAGCTTGAAACCTCACGAAAATCAGGATGTCGCCGGTTCTGCACATCAAACGTACTGTGGAGTGGTGAAAACACCAGAAAACGTGTTTCTCGCATTAAATAGCTCGAAAAGAGCGATATCGATGATTCTGCACACTTCGGACAGCAGTCTCACCAAGATTATCGCAGAAAATGCAGATCTCAGCTTGAAACCCCACGAAAACCAAGATATCGCCGGTTCTGCATATCATACGCACTGTGGAGTGGTGAAAACACCAGATAACGTGTTTCTCGCATTAAATAGGTCGAAACGAGCGATCTCGATGATTAAGCATACTTCGGACAGAAGTCTCACCAAGATTATCGTAAAAAATGCATATCTCAGCTTGGTAACCCCACGAAAACCCAGATATCGCTGGTTCTGCATATCCAACGCACTGTGGAGTGGTGAAAACACCAGATAACGTGTTTCTCGCATTAAATAGCTCGAAACGAGCGATCTCGATGATTCTGCATACTTCGGACAGAAGTCTCACCAAGATTATCGCAGAAAATGCATATCTCAGCTTGAAACCCCACGAAAACCAAGATATCGCCGGTTCTGCATATCAAACGCACTGTGGAGTGGTGAAAACTCCAGATAACTTGTTTCTCGCATTAAATCGCTCGAAAAGAGCGATCTCGATGGTTCTGCACACTTCGGACAGAAGTCTCACCAAGATTATCGCAGATAATTCATATCTCAGCTTGAAACCCCAAGAAAACCAAGATATCGCAGGTTCTGCATATCATACGCACTGTGGAGTGTTGAAAACACCAGATAACGTGTTTCTCGCATTAAATAGGTCGAAACGAGCGATCTCGATGACTCTGCATACTTGGGACAGAAGTCTCACCAAGATTATCGCAGAAAATGCATATCTGAGCTTAAAACCCCACGAAAACCAAGATATCGCTGGTTCTGCATATCAAACGCACTGTGGCGTGCTGAAAACACCAGATAACGTGTTTTTCGCATTAAATAGCTCGAAAAGAGCGATCTCGAAGACTCTGCATACTTCGGACAGAAGTCTCACCAAGATTATCACAGAAAATGCATATCTGAGCTTGAAACCCCACGAAAACCAAGATATCGCTGGTTCTGCATATCAAACGCACTGTGGCGTGCTGAAAACACCAGATAACGTGTTTCTCACATTAAATAGGTCGAAAAGAGCGATCTCGATGATTAAGCATACTTCGGACAGAAGTCTCATCAAGATTATCGTAAAAAATGCATATCTCAGCTTGAAACCCGACGAAAACCAAACATCGCCGGTTCTGCATATCAAACCAACTGTGGAGTGGTGACAACACCAGACGACGTGTTTCTCGCATTAAATAGCTCGAATAGAGCGATCTCGATGATTAAGCATACTTCGGACAGAAGTCTCACCAAGATTATCGTAAAAAATGCATATCTCAGCTTGAAACCCCACGAAAACCAAGCTATCTCCTGTTCTGCATATCCAACGAACTGTGGAGTGGTGAAAACCCCAGAAAACGTGTTTCTCGCATTAAATAGCTCGAAAAGTGCGATCGCGATGATTCTGCATACTTCGGACAGAAGTCTCACCAATATTATCGCAGAAAATGCATATCTGAGCTTGAAACCCCACAAAATCCAAGATATCGCTGGTTCTGCATATCAAACGCACTGTGGCGTGCTGAAAACACCAGATAACGTGTTTCTTGCACTAAATAGGTCGAAAAGAGCGATCTCGATGATTAAGCATACTTCGGACAGAAGTCTCATCAAGATTATCGTAAAAAATGCATATCTCAGCTTGAAACCCGACGAAAACCAAACATCGCCGGTTCTGCATATCAAACCAACTGTGGAGTGGTGAAAACACCAGACAACGTGTTTATCGCATTAAATAGCTCGAATAGAGCGATCTCGATGATTAAGCATACTTCGGACAGAAGTCTCACCAAGATTATCGCAGAAATTGCATATCTCAGCTTGAAACCCCACGAAAACCAAGATATCTCCTGTTCTGCATATCCAACGAACTGTGGAGTGGTGAAAACCCCAGAATACGTGTTTCTCGCATTAAATAGCTCGAAAAATACGATCTCGATGACTCTGCATACTTCGGACAGAAGTCTCACCAAGATTATCGCAGAAAATGCATATCTGAGCTTGAAACCCCTCGAAAACCAAGATATTGTCGGTTCTGCATATCAAACGCACAGTGGAGTGGTGAAAACACCAGATAGCGTGTTTCTCGCATTAAATAGCTCGAAACGAACGATCTAGATGATTCTGCATACTTCTGACTGAAGTCTCACCAATATTATCGCAGAAAATGCATATCTCAGCTTGAAACCCGACGAAAACCAAGATGTCGCCGGGTCTGCATATCAAACGCACTGTGGGGTGGTGAAAACACCAGAAAACGTGTTACTCGCATTAACTAGCTCGAAAAGAGCGTTCTGGATGATTCTGCATACTTCTCATAAATGAAACACAAAGATTATCCCAGAAAATGCATATTTCAGCTGGAAACCCCACGAAAACCTAGTTACCGGCTGCTCAACATATCAAACGCACTGTGGAGTGGTCAAAACACCAGACAACGTGTTTCCCGCATTAAATAGCTCGAAAAGAGCGATCTCGATGATTCTGCATACTTCAGACAGAAGTCTCACCAAGATTATCGCAGAAAATGCATATCTCAGCTTGAAACCCGACCGAAACCAAGATGTCGCCGGTTCTGCATGTCAAACGTACTGTGGAGTGGTCAATACACCAGAATACGTGTTTCTCGAATTGAATCGCTCGAAAAGAGCGATCTAGATGATTCTGCATACTTCTGAGAGAAGACTCACCAAGATTATCGCAGAAAATGCATATCTCAGCTGAAAACCTCACGAAAATCAAGATGTCGCCGGTTCTGCATATCAAACGCACTGTGGAGTGGTGAAAACACCAGATAACGTGTTTCTCGCATCAAATAACTCGAAAAGAGTGTTCTCGATTATTCTGCATACTTCTGACTGAAGTCTCACCAAGATTATCGCAGAAAAGGCATATGTCAGCTTGAACCCCGACGAAATTAAAGATGTCGCCGGTTCTGCATATCAAACGCACTGTGGAGTGGTGAAAATACCAGATAACGTGTTTCTCGCATTAAGTAGCTCGAAACGAGCGATCTAGATGATTCTGCATACTTCTGACTGAAGTCTCACCAAGATTATCGCAGAAAATGCATATCTCAGCTTGAAACCCGAACCGAAACCAAGATATTTCCGGTTCTGCATGTCAAACGTACTGTGGAGTGGTGAATACACCAGATAACGTGTTTCTCGCATTAAATAACTCGAAAAGAAGGTTCTCGATGATTCTGCATACTTCTGACTGATGTCTCACCAAGATTATCGCAGAAAATGCATATCTCAGCTTGAACCCCGACGAAAGCCAAGATGTCGCCGGTTCTGCATATCAAACGCACTGTGGAGTGGTGAAAACACCAGATAACGTGTTTCTCGCATTAAATAGCTCGAAAAGAGCGGTCCCGATGATTCTGCATACTTCTGACAGAAGTCTCGCCAAGATTATCGTAGAAAATGCATATCTCAGCTTGATACCCGACGAAAGCCACGATGTCGCCGGGTCTGCATATCAAACGCACTGTGGAGTAGTGAAAACACCAGATAACGTGTTTCTCGCATTAAAGAGCTCGAAAAGAGGGATCTCGATGATTCTGCATACTTCTGATAGAAGTCTCACCAAGATTATCGTAGAAAATGCATATCTCAGCTTGATACCCGACGAAAGCCAAGATGTCGCCGGTTCTGCATATCAAACGCACTGTGGAGTGGTGAAAACACCAGATAACGTGTTTCTCGCATTAAATAGCCCGAAATGAGGGATCTCGATGATTCTGCATACTTCTGACAGAAGACTCACCAAGATTATCGCAGAAAATGCATATCTCAAATGGAAACACCACGGAAATCAAGATATCGCCGGCTCTGCATATCAAACGCACTGTGGAATGTTGAAAACACCAGGAAACTTGTTTTTTTGCATTAAATAGCTCGACAAGAGCGATCTAGATGATTCTGCATACTTCTGACTGACGTCTCAACAAGATTATCGTAGAAAATGCATATCCCAGCTTGAAACCCGACGAAAGCCAAGATATTTCCGGTTCTGCATGTCAAACGTACTGTGGAGTGGTGAATACACCAGATAATGTGTTTCTCGCATTAAATAACTCGAAAAGAGGGTTCTCGATGATTCTGTATACTTCTGACAGGAGACTCACCAAGATTATCGCAGAAAATGCATATCTCAACTGGAAACACCACGAAATTCAAGATATCGCCGGTTCTGCATATCAAACGCACTGTGGAATGGTGAAACACCAGATAACGTGTTTCTCGCATCAAATAACTCGAAAAGAGGGTTCTCGATTATTCTGCATACTTCTGACAGAAGTCTCACCAAGATTATCGTAGAAAATGCATATCTCAGCTTGATACCCGACGAAAGCCACGATGTCGCCGGTTCTGCATATCAAACGCATTGTGGAGTGGTGAAAACAACAGAAAACGTGTTTCTCGCATTAAGTAGCTCGAAACGAGCGAACTAGATGATTCTGCATACTTCTGACTGAAGTCTCACCAAGATTATCGCAGAAAATGCATATCTCAGCTTGAAACCCGAACCGAAACCAAGATATTTCCGGTTCTGCATGTCAAACGTACTGTGGAGTGGTGAATACACCAGATAACGTGTTTCTCGCATTAAATAACTCGAAAAGAGGGTTCTCGATGATTCTGCATACTTCTGACTGATGTCTCACCAAGATTATCGCAGAAAATGCATATCTCAGCTTGAACCCCGACGAAAGCCAAGATGTCGCCGGTTCTGCATATCAAACGCACTGTGGAATGTTGAAAACACCAGGAAACTTGTTTTTTTGCATTAAATAGCTCGACAAGAGCGATCTAGATGATTCTGCATACTTCTGACTGAAGTCTCACCAATATTATCGCAAAAAAGGAAATCTCACCTTGAAACCTCACGAAAATCGAGATGACGCCGGTTCTGCATATCAAACGCACTGTGGAGTGGTGAAAACAACCAGATAACGAGTTTCTCACATTAAATAGCTCGAAAAGAGCGACCCCGATGATTCTGCATACTTCTGACAGAAGACTCACCAAGATTATCGCAGAACATGCATATCGCAGCTGGAAACACCGCGAAAATCAAGATATCGCCGGTTCCGCATATCAAACGCACTGTGGAATGTTGAAAACACCGGGAAACTTGTTTTTTTGCATTAAATAGCTCGACAAGAGCGATCTAGATGATTCTGCATACTTCTGACAGAAGACTCACCAAGATTATCGCAGAAAATGCATATCTCTACAAGAAACACCACGAAAATCGAGATATCGCCGGTTCTGAATATCAAACGCACTGTGGAATGTTGAAAACACCAGGAAACTTGTTTTTTTGCATTAAATAGCTCGACAAGAGCGTTCTCGATGATTCTGCATACTTCTGACAGAAGAATCACCAGGATTATCGCAGAAAATGCATGTCTCAGTTTGAACCCCGACTAAAGCCAAGATGTCGCCGGTTCTGCATATCAAACGCACTGTGGAGTGGTGAAAACACCAGATAACGTGTTTCTCGCGTTAAATAGCTCGACAAGAGCGATCTAGATGATTCTGCATACTTCTGACTGAAGTCTCACCAAGATTATCGCAGAAAATGCATATCTCAGCTTGAATCCCGAACGTAACCAAGATATCTGCGGTTCTGCATGTCAAACGCACTGTGGAGTGGCGAAAACACCAGATAACGTGTTTCTCGCATTAAGTAGCTCGAAAGGAGCGATCTCGATGATTCTGCATACTTCTGACAGAAGTCTCACCAAGATAATCGCAGAAAATGCATATCTCAGCTTGAAACCCGACGAAATCCAAGATGTCGCCGGTTCTGCACATAAAACGTTCTGTGGAGTGGTGAAAACACCAGAAAACGTGTTTCTCGCATTAAGTAGCTCGAAACGTGCGATCTAGATGATTCTGCATACTTCTGACTGAACTCTCACCAATATTATCGCAAAAAATGCATATCTCACCTTGAAACCTCACGAAAATCAAGATTACGCCGGTTCTGCATATCAAACGCACTGTGGAGTGGTGAAAACAACCAGATAACGAGTTTCTCGCATTAAATAGCTCGAAAAGTGCGATCTCGATGATTCTGCATACTTCTGACAGAAGTCTCACCAAGATAATCGCAGAAAATGCTTATCTCAGCTTGAAACCCGACTAAATCCAAGATGTCGCCGGTTCTGCACATAAAACGTTCTGTGGAGTGGTGAAAAAACCAGAAAACGTGTTTCTCGCATTATGTAGCTCGAAACGAGCGATCTAGATGATTCTGCATACTTCTGACTAAAGTCTCACCAATATTATCGCAGAAAATGCATATCTGAGCTTGAAACCCCACGAAAACCAATATATCGCTGGTTCTGCATATCAAACGCACTGTGGCGTGCTGAAAACACCAGATAACGTGTTTCTTGCACTAAATAGGTCGAAAAGAGCGATCTCGATGATTAAGCATACTTCGGACAGAAGTCTCATCAAGATTATCGTAAAAAATGCATATCTCAGCTTGAAACCCGACGAAAACCAAACATCGCCGGTTCTGCATATCAAACGCACTGTGGAGTGGTGAAAACACCAGATAACGTGTTTCTCGCATTAAATAGATCGAAAAGTGCGATCTCGATGATTAAGCATACTTCGGACAGAAGTCTCACCAAGATTATCGCAGAAATTGCATATCTCAGCTTGAAACCCCACGAAAACCAAGATATCTCCTGTTCTGCATATCCAACGAACTGTGGAGTGGTGAAAACCCCAGAATACGTGTTTCTCGCATTAAATAGCTCGAAAAATACGATCTCGATGACTCTGCATACTTCGGACAGAAGTCTCACCAAGATTATCGCAGAAAATGCATATCTGAGCTTGAAACCCCTCGAAAACCAAGATATTGTCGGTTCTGCATATCAAACGCACAGTGGAGTGGTGAAAACACCAGATAGCGTGTTTCTCGCATTAAATAGCTCGAAACGAACGATCTAGATGATTCTGCATACTTCTGACTGAAGTCTCACCAATATTATCGCAGAAAATGCATATCTCAGCTTGAAACCCGACGAAAACCAAGATGTCGCCGGTTCTGTATATCAAACGCACTGTGGGGTGGTGAAAACACCAGAAAACGTGTTACTCGCATTAACTAGCTCGAAAAGAGCGTTCTGGATGATTCTGCATACTTCTCATAAATGAAACACAAAGATTATCCCAGAAAATGCATATTTCAGCTGGAAACCCCACGAAAACCTAGTTACCGGCTGCTCAACATATCAAACGCACTGTGGAGTGGTCAAAACACCAGACAACGTGTTTCCCGCATTAAATAGCTCGAAAAGAGCGATCTCGATGATTCTGCATACTTCAGACAGAAGTCTCACCAAGATTATCGCAGAAAATGCATATCTCAGCTTGAAACCCGACCGAAACCAAGATGTCGCCGGTTCTGCATGTCAAACGTACTGTGGAGTGGTCAATACACCAGAATACGTGTTTCTCGAATTGAATAGCTCGAAAAGAGCGATCTAGATGATTCTGCATACTTCTGAGAGAAGACTCACCAAGATTATCGCAGAAAATGCATATCTCAGCTGAAAACCTCACGAAAATCAAGATGTCGCCGGTTCAGCATATCAAACGCACTGTGGAGTGGTGAAAACACCAGATAACGTGTTTCTCGCATCAAATAACTCGAAAAGAGTGTTCTCGATTATTCTGCATACTTCTGACTGAAGTCTCACCAAGATTATCGCAGAAAAGGCATATGTCAGCTTGAACCCCGACGAAATCAAAGATGTCGCCGGTTCTGCATATCAAACGCACTGTGGAGTGGTGAAAATACCAGATAACGTGTTTCTCGCATTAAGTAGCTCGAAACGAGCGATCTAGATGATTCTGCATACTTCTGACTGAAGTCTCATCAAGATTATCGCAGAAAATGCATATCTCAGCTTGAAACCCGAACCGAAACCAAGATATTTCCGGTTCTGCATGTCAAACGTACTGTGGAGTGGTGAAAACACCAGATAACGTGTTTCTCGCATTAAATAGCCTGAAAAGAGGGATCTCGATGATTCTGCATACTTCTGACAGAAGACTCACCAAGATTATCGCAGAAAATGCATATCTCTACTGGAAACACCACGAAAATCGAGATATCGCCGGTTCTGAATATCAAACTCACTGTGGAATGTTGAAAACACCAGGAAACTTGTTTTTTTGCATTAAATAGCTCGACAAGAGCGTTCTCGATGATTCTGCATACTTCTGACAGAAGAATCACCAGGATTATCGCAGAAAATGCATGTCTCAGTTTGAACCCCGACTAAAGCCAAGATGTCGCCGGTTCTGCATATCAAACGCACTGTGGAGTGGTGAAAACACCAGATAACGTGTTTCTCGCGTTAAATAGCTCGACAAGAGCGATCTAGATGATTCTGCATACTTCTGACTGAAGTCTCACCAAGATTATCGCAGAAAATGCATATCTCAGCTTGAATCCCGAACGTAACCAAGATATCTGCGGTTCTGCATGTCAAACGCACTGTGGAGTGGCGAAAACACCAGATAACGTGTTTCTCGCATTAAGTAGCTCGAAAGGAGCGATCTCGATGATTCTGCATACTTCTGACAGAAGTCTCACCAAGATAATCGCAGAAAATGCATATCTCAGCTTGAAACCCGACGAAATCCTAGATGTCGCCGGTTCTGCACATAAAACGTTCTGTGGAGTGGTGAAAACACCAGAAAACGTGTTTATCGCATTAAGTAGCTCGAAACGAGCGATCTAGATGATTCTGCATACTTCTGACTGAACTCTCACCATTATTATCGCAAAAAATGCATATCTCACCTTGAAACCTCACGAAAATCAAGATTACGCCGGTTCTGCATATCAAACGCACTGTGGAGTGGTGAAAACAACCAGATAACGAGTTTCTCGCATTAAATAGCTCGAAAAGTGCGATCTCGATGATTCTGCATACTTCTGACAGAAGTCTCACCAAGATAATCGCAGAAAATGCGTATCTCAGCTTGAAACCCGACTAAATCCAAGATGTCGCCGGTTCTGCACATAAAACGTTCTGTGGAGTGGTGAAAAAACCAGAAAACGTGTTTCTCGCATTATGTAGCTCGAAACGAGCGATCTAGATGATTCTGCATACTTCTGACTGAAGTCTCACCAATATTATCGCAAAAAATGCATATCTCAACCTGAAACCTCACGAAAATCAAGATGACGCCGGTTCTGCATATCAAACGCAATGTGGAGTGGTGAAAACAACCAGATAACGAGTTTCTCGCATTAAATAGCTCGAAAAGAATGATCCCGATGATTCTGCATACTTCTGACAGAAGACTCACCAAGATTATCGCAGAAAATGCATATCTCAGCTGGAAACACCACGAAAATCAAGATATCGCCGGTTCCGCATATCAAACGCACTGTGGAATGTTGAAAACACCGGGAAACTTGTTTTTTTAAATTAAATAGCTCGACAAGAGCGATCTACATGATTCTGCATACTTCTGACTGAAGTCTCACCAAGATAATCGCAGAAAATGCATATCTCAGCTTGAAACCCGACGAAATCCAAGATGTCGCCGGTTCTGCATATCAAACGCACTGTGGAGTGGTGAAAACACCAGATAACGTGTTTCTCGCATTAAACAGCTCGAAAAGAGCGTTCTCGATGATTCTGCATACTTCTGACAGAAGAATCACCAGGATTATCGCAGAAAATGCATGTCTCAGTTTGAACCCCGACTAAAGCCAAGATGTCGCCGGTTCTGCATATCATACCAACTGTGGAGTGGTGAAAACACCAGACAACGTGTTTCTCGCATTAAATAGATCGAAAAGTGCGATCTCGATGATGCTGCATACTTCTAACAGAATTCTCACCATGATTATCGGAGAAAATGCATATCTCTCCTAGAAACCCTACGAAAACCAAGATATCTCCTGTTCTGCATATCCAACGAACTGTGGAGTGGTGAAAACACCAGAAAACGTGTTTCTCGCATTAAGCAGCTCGAAACGAGCGATCTAGATGATTCTGCATACTTCTGACTGATGTCTCACCAAGATTATCGCAGAAAATGCATATCTCAGCTTGAGACCCCACGAAAACCAAGATATCTCCGGTTCTGCACATTCAACGAACTGTGGTGTGGTGTAAACCCCAGAAAACGTGTTTCTCGCATTAATTAGGTCGAAACGAGCGATCTCGATGATTAAGCATACTTCGGACAGAAGTCTCAACAAGATTATCGTAAAAAATGCATATCTCAGCTTGAAACCCCACGAAAACCCAGATATCACTGGTTCTGCATATCAAACGCACTGTGGCGTGCTGAAAACACCAGATAACATGTTTCTCGCTTTAAATAGATCAAAAAGTGCGATCTCGATGATTCTGCATACTTCTAACAGAAGTCTCACCATGATTATCGCAGAAAATGCATATCTCTGCTAGAAACCCCACGAAAACCAAGATATCTCCTGTTCTGCATATCCAACGAACTGTGGAGTGGTGAAAACCCCAGAAAACGTGTTTCTCGCATTAAATAGCTCGAAAAGTACGATCTCGATGATTAAGCATACTTCGGACAGAAGTCTCACCAAGATTATCGCAGAAAATGCATATCTGAGTTTGAAACCCCACGAAAACCAAGATATCGACGGTTCTGCATATCATACGCACTGTGGAGTGGTGAAAACACCAGATAACGTGTTTCTCGCATTAAATAGGTCGAAACGAGCGATCTCGATGATTAAGCATACTTCGGACAGAAGTCACCCCAAGATTATCGCAGAAAATGCATATCTCAGATGGAAACCCCAGGAAAACCAAGATATCGCCGGTTCTGCATATCATACGCCCTGTGGAGTGATGAAAACACCAGACAACGTGTTTCTCGCATTAAATAGCTCGAATAGAGCGATCTCGATGATTAAGCATACTTCGGACAGAAGTCTCACCAAGATTATCGCAGAAAATACATATTTCAGCTGGAAACCCCACGAAAACCAAGATATCGCTTGTACTGCATATCAAACGCACTGTGGAGTGGTGAAAACACCAGATAACGTGTTTCTCGCATTAAATAGCTCGAAAAGAGCGATCTCGATGATGCTGCATACTTCGGACAGAAGTCTCACCAAGTTTATCGCAGAAAATGCATATCTCAGCTTGAAACCCCTCGAAAACCAAGATATCACCTGTTCTGCATATCCAGCGAACTGTGGTGTGGTGAAAACCCCAGAAAACGTGTTTCTCGCATTAAATAGCTGGAAAAGAGCGATCTCGATGATTCTGCACACTTCGGACAGAAGTCTCACCAAGGTTATCGCAGACAATGCATATCTCAGCTTGAAACCCCACGAAAACCAAGATATCGCCGGTTCTGCATATCCAACGCACTGTGGAGTGGTGAAAACACCAGATAACGTGTTTCTCGCATTAAATAGCTCGAAAAGAGCGATCTAGATGATTCAGCATACTTCGGACAGAAGTATCACCAAGATTATCGCAGAAAATGCATATCTCAGCTTGAAACCCCATGAAAACCAAGATATCTCCGGTTCTGCACATCCAACGAACTGTGGTGTGGTGAAAACCCCAGAAAACGTGTTTCTCGCATTAAATAGCTCGAAAAGAGCGATCTAGATGATTCAGCATACTTCGGACAGAAGTCTCACCAAGATTATCGCAGATAATGCATATCTCAGCTCGAAACCCCACGAAAACCAAGATATCGCCGGTTCTGCATATCATACGCACTGTGGAGTGGTGAAAACACCAGATAACGTGTTTCCCGCATTAAATAGCACGAAACGAGCGATCTCGATGATTAAGCATACTTCGGACAGAAGTCTCACCAAGATTATCGCAGAAATTGCATATCTCAGCTTGAATCCCCAAGGAAACCAAGATATCGTTGTTTCTGCATATCAAACGCACTGTGGAGTGCTGAAAACACCAGATAACGTGTTTCGCGCATTAAATAGCTCGAATAGAGCGATCTCGATGATTAAGCATACTTCGGACAGAAGTCTCACCAAGATTATCGCAGAAAATACATATTTCAGCTGGAAACCCCACGAAAACCAAGATATCGCTGGTACTGCATATCAAACGCACTGTGGAGTGGTGAAAACACCAGATAACGTGTTTCTCGCATTAAATAGCTCGAAAAGAGCGATCTCGATGATGCTGCATACTTCGGACAGAAGTCTCACCAAGTTTATCGCAGAAAATGCATATCTCAGCTTGAAACCCCTCGAAAACCAAGATATCACCAGTTCTGCATATCCAACGAACTGTGGTGTGGTGAAAACCCCAGAAAACGTGTTTCTCGCATTAAATAGCTTGAAAAGAGCGATCTCGATGATTCTGCACACTTCGGACAGAAGTCTCACCAAGATTATCGCAGATAATGCATATCTCAGCTCGAAACCCCACGAAAACCAAGATATCGCCGGTTCTGCATATCATACGCACTGTGGAGTGGTGAAAACACCAGATAACGTGTTTGTCGCATTAAATAGGTCGAAACGAGCGATCTCGATGATTAAGCATACTTCGGACAGATGTCTCATCAAGATTATCGTAAAAAATGCATATCTCAGCTTGAAACCCCACGAAAACCCAGATATCGCTGGTTCTGCATATCAAACGCACTGTGGAGTGCTGAAAACACCAGATAACGTGTTTCTCGCATTAAATAGCTCGAAAAGTGCGATCTCAATGATTCTACATACTTCGGACAGAAGTCTCACCAAGATTATCGCAGAAAATGCATATCTCAGCTTGAAACCCCACGAAAACCAAGATATCTCCGGTTCTGCACATCCAACGAGCTGTGGTGTGGTGAAAACCCCAGAAAACGTGTTTCTCGCATTAAACAGCTCGAAAAGAGCGCTCTTGATGTTTCTGCATACTTCGGACAGACGTTTCACCAAGAGTATCGTAGAAAATGCATATCTCAACTTGAAACCCGACGAAAACCAAACATCGCCGGTTCTGCATATCAAACCAACTGTGGAGTGGTGAAAACACCAGACAACGTGTTACTCGCATTAAATAGCTCGAAACGAGCGATCTCGATGATTATGAAATACTTCGGACAGAAGTTTCACCAACATTATCGTAAAAAATGCATATCTCAGCTTGAAACCCCACGAAAACAAAGATATCGCAGGTTCTGCATATCAAACGCACTGTGGAGTGGTGAAAACACCAGATAACGTGTTTCTCGCATTAAATAGATCGAAAAGTGCGATCTCGATGATTCTGCATACTTCTAACAGAAGTCTCACCATGATTATCGCAGTAAATGCATATCTCTGCTAGAAACCCCACGAAAACCAAGATATCTCCTGTTCTGCATATCCAACGAACTGTGGAGTGGTGAAAACCCCAGAAAACGTGTTTTTCGCATTAAATAGCTCGAAAAGTACGATGTTGATGACTCTGCATACTTCGGACAGAAGTCTCACCAAGATTATCGCAGAAAATGCATATCTGAGCTTGAAACCCCACGAAAACCAAGATATCGTCGGTTCTGTATATCATAGGCACTGTGGAGTGGTGAAAAGACCAGATAACGTGTTTCTCGTATTAAATAGCACGAAACGAGCGATCTCGATGATTAAGCATACTTCGGACAGAAATCACACCAAGATTATCGCAGAAAATGCATATCTGAGCTTGAAACCCCACGAAAACCAAGATATCGTCGGTTCTGCATATCATACGCATGGTGGAGTGGTGAAAAGAAACGATAACGTGTTTCTCGCATTAAATAGAACGAAACGAGCGATCTCGATGATTAAGCATACTTCGGACAGAAGTCTCACCAAGATTATCGCAGAAATTGCATATCTCAGCTTGAATCCCCACGAAAACCAGGATATCGCTGGTTCTGCATATCAAACGCACTGTGGAGTGCTGAAAACACCAGATAACGGGTTTCTAGCATTAAATAGCTCGAATAGAGCGATCTCGATGGTTAAGCATACTTCGGACAGAAGTCTCACCAAGATTATCGTAAAAAATGCATATCTCAGCTTGAAACCCCACGAAAACCAAGATATCGCTGGTTCTGCATATCAAACGCACTGTGGAGTGGTGAAAACACCAGATAACGTGTTTCTCGCATTAAATAGCTCGAAAAGAGCGATCTAGATGATTCAGCATACTTCGGACAGAAGTCTCACCAAGGTTATCGCAGACAATGCATATCTCAGCTTGAAACCCCACGAAAACCAAGATATCGCCGGTTCTGCATATCCAACGCACTGTGGAGTGGTGAAAACACCAGATAACGTGTTTCTCGCATTAAATAGGTCGAAACGAGCGATCTCGATGATTAAGCATTCTTCGGACAGAAGTGTCATCAAGATTATCGTAAAAAATGCATATCTCAGCTTGAAACCCCACGAAAACCAAGATATCGCTGGTACTGCATATCAAACGCCCTGTGGAGTGGTGAAAACACCAGATAACGTGTTTCTCGCATTAAGTAGCACGAAAAGAGCGATCTAGATGATTCTGCATACTTCTGACAGAAGACTCACCAAGATTATCGCAGAAAAAGCATATCTCAGCTGGAAACCCCACGAAAACCAAGATATCGCCGGTTCTGCATATCAGACGCACCGTGGAGTGGTGAAAACACCAGAAAACGTGTTACTCGCATTAACTAGCTCGAAAAGAGCGTTCTCGATGATTCTGCATACTTGTCATAGATGAAACACCAAGATTATCGCAGAAAATGCATATTTCAGCTGTAAACCCGACGAAAACAAAATTATCGGCGGCTCTACATATCAAACGCACTGTGGAGTGGTCAAAACACCAGATAACGTGTTTCTCGCGTTAAATAGCTCGAAAAGAGCGATATCGATGATTCTGCATACTCCGGACAGATGTCTCACCAATATTATCGCAGAAAATCCATATCTCAGCTAGAAACCTCACGAAAATCAAGATGTCGCGGGTTCTGCATATCAAACGCACTGTGGAATGTTGAAAACACCAGAAAACTGGTTTTTTCGCATTAAATAGCTCGATAAGAGCGATCTATTTGATTCTGCATACTTCTGACAGAGGTCTCACCATTATTATCGTAGAAAATGCATATCTCAGCTTGAATCCCGACCGAAACGAAGATATCTCCGGTTCCTCATGTCTAACGTACTGTGGAGTGGTGAATACACCAGAAAACGTGTTTCGCGCTTTAAATAGCTCGAAAAGAGCGATCTAGATGATTCTGCATACTTCTCATAGATGAAACACCAAGATTATCGCAGAAAATGCATATCTCAGCTGGAAACACCACGAAAATCAAGATATCCCCGGTTCTGCATATCAGACGCACCGTGGAGTGGTGAAAACACCTGAAAACGTGTTACTTGCATTAACTAGCTCGAAAAGAGCGTTCTGGATGATTCTGCATACTTCTCATAGATGAAACACAAAGATTATCGCAGAAAATGCATATTTCAGCTGGAAACCCCACGAAAACCAAGTTATCGGCGGCTCTACATTTCAAACGCACTGTGGAGTGGTCAAAACACCAGAAAACTTGTTTTTTCGCATTAAATAGCTCGAAACGAGCGATCCAGATGATTCTGCATACTTCTGACAGAGGTCTCACCAATTTTATCGTAGAAAATGCATATATCAGCTTGAAACCCGACCGAAACGAAGATATCTCCGGTTCTGCATGTCAAACGTACTGTGGAGTGGTGAATACACCAGAAAACGTGTTTCTCGCATTAAATAGCTCGAAAAGAGCGATCTAGATGATTCTGCATACTTCTGGCAGGAGACTCACCAAGATTATCGCAGAAAATGCCTATCTCAACTGGAAACCCCACGAAAACCAGATATCGCCGGTTCTGCATATCAGACGCACTGTGGAATGTTGAAAACACCAGAAAACGAGTTTTTCGCACTAAATAGCACGAAAACAGCGATTTCTCTGATTCAGCAAACTTCTCACAGAAGAATATCCAATATTATCGCAGAAAATGCATATCTCAGCTAGAAACATCACGAAAATCAAGATGTCGCCGGTTCTGCATATCAAACGCACTGTGGAATGTTGAAAACACCAGAAAACTGGTTTTTCGCATTAAATAGCTCGATAAGAGCGATCTATTTGATTCTGCATACTTCCGACTGAAGTCTCACCAAGATTATGGCAGAAAATGCATATCTCAGATTGAAACCTCACGAAAACCAAGATATCTCCGGTTCTGCAAATCAAACGTACTGTGCAGTGGTGAAAACACCAGAAATCGTGTTTCTCGCATTAAGTAGCTCGAAAAGAGCGTTCTCGAAGATTCTGCATACTTCTGACAGAGGTCTCACCAATATTATCGTAGAAAATGCATACCTCAGCTTGAAACCCGACCGAAACGAAGATATCTCCGGTTCTGCATTTCTAACGTACTGTGGAGTGGTGAATACACCAGAAAACGTGTACCCCGCATTAAATAGCTCTAAAAGAGCGATATCGATGATTCTGCATACTTCGGACAGAAGTGTCACCAATATTATCGCAGAAAATGCATATCTCAGCTTGAAACCTCACGAAAATCAAGATGTCGCAGGTTCTGCATATCAAACGCACTGTGGAGTCGTGAAATCAACCACATAACGTGTTTCTCGCATTATATAGCTCGAAACGAGCGATCTAGATGATTCTGCATGCTTCTGACTGAAGTCTCACCAATATTATCGCAGAAAATGCACATCTCAGCTAGAAACATCACGAAAATCAAGATGTCGCCGGTTCTGCATATCAAACGCACTGTGGGATGGTGAAAACACCAGCAAACGTGTTTCTCGCATTAAATAGCTCGAAAAGAGCGATCTCGATGATTCTGCTTACTTCGGACAGAATTCTCACCAAGATTATCGCAGAAAATGCATATCTGAGCTTGAAACCCCACGAAAACCAAGATATCGCTGGTTCTGCATATGAAACGCACTGTGGAGTGGTGAAAACACCAGATAACATGTTTCTCGCATTAAATAGCTCGAAAAGAGCGATCTCGATGATTAAGCATACTTCGGACAGAAGTCTCACCAAGATTATCGCAGGAATTGCATATCTCAGCTTGAAACCACACGAAAACCAAGATATCGCTGGTTCTCCATATCAAACGCACTGTGGAGTGCTGAAAACACCAGATAACGTGTTTCTCGCATTAAATAGCTCGAAAAGTGCGATTTCGATGATTCTGCATACTTCGGACAGAAGTCTCACCATGATTATCGTAAAAAATGCATATCTCAGCTTGAAACCCCACGAAAACCAGGATATCGCTTGCTCTGCATATCAGACGCACTGTGGAATGTTGAAAACACCAGAAAACTTGTTTTTGCGCATTAAATAGCTCGAAAAGAGCGATCTAGATGATTCTGCATACTTCTGTCTGAGGTCTCACCAATATTATCGCAGAAAATGCATATCTGAGCTTGAAACCCCACGAAAACCAAGATATCGTCGGTTCTGCACATCATACGCACTGTGGAGTGGAGAAAACACCAGATAACCTGTTTCTCGCATTAAATAGCTCGAATCGAGCGATCTCGATGATTAAGCATACTTCGTACAGAAGTCTCACCAAGATTATCGATGGAATTGCATATCTCAGCTTGAAACCCCACGAAAACCAAGATATCGCTGGTTCTGCATATCAAACGCACTGTGGAATGCTGAAAAACCCAGATAACGTGTTTCTCGCATTAAATAGCTCGAAAAGAGCGATCTCCACGATTCTGCACACTTCGGACAGAAGTCTCACCATGATTATCGTAAAAAATGCATATCTCAGCTTGAAACCCCACGAAAACCAGGATATCGCTTGCTCTGCATATCAGACGCACTGTGGAATGTTGAAAACACCAGAAAACTTGTTTTTGCGCATTAAATAGCTCGAAAAGAGCGATCTAGATGATTCTGCATACTTCTGTCTGAGGTCTCACCAATATTATCGCAGAAAATGCATATCTGAGCTTGAAACCCCACGAAAACCAAGATATCGTCGGTTCTGCACATCAGACGCACTGTGGAGTGGAGAAAACACCAGATAACCTGTTTCTCCCATTAAATAGCTCGAAACGAGCGATCTCGATGATTAAGCATACTTCGTACAGAAGTCTCACCAAGATTATCGAAGGAATTGCATATCTCAGCTTGAAACCCCACGAAAACCAAGATATCGCTGGTTCTGCATATCAAACGCACTGTGGAATGCTGAAAACACCAGATAACGTGTTTCTCGCATTAAATAGCTCGAAAAGAGCGATCTCGATGATTCTGCATTCTTCGGACAGAAGTCTCACCAAGATTATCGCAGAAAATGCATATCTCAGCTAGAAACCCCACGAAAACCAAGATATCTCCGGTTCTGCATATCAAACCAACTGTGGAGTGGTGAAAACACCAGATAACGTGCTTCTCGCATTAAATAGCTCGAAAAGTGCGATCTGGATGATTCTGCATACTTCGTACAGAAGTCTCACCAAGATTATCGAAGGAATTGCATATCTCAGCTTGAAACCCCACGAAAACCAAGATATCGCTGGTTCTGCATATCAAACGCACTGTGGAATGCTGAAAACACCAGATAACGTGTTTCTCGCATTAAATAGCTCGAAAAGAGCGATCTCGATGATTCTGCATACTTCGGACAGAAGTCTCACCATGATTATCGTAAAAAATGCATATCTCAGCTTGAAACCCCACGAAAACCAGGATATCGCTTGCTCTGCATATCAGACGCACTGTGGAATGTTGAAAACACCAGAAAACTTGTTTTTGCGCATTAAATAGCTCGAAAAGAGCGATCTAGATGATTCTGCATACTTCTGTCTGAGGTCTCACCAATATTATCGCAGAAAATGCATATCTGAGCTTGAAACCCCACGAAAACCAAGATATCGTCGGTTCTGCACATCAGACGCACTGTGGTGTGGTGAAAACCCCAGAAAACGTGTTTCTCGCATTAAATAGCTCGAAAAGAGCGCTCTTGATGTTTCTGCATATTTCGGACAGATGTTTCACCAAGATTATCGTAGAACATGCATATCTCCACTTGAAACCCCACGAAAACCAAGATTTCGCTGGTTCTGCATATCAAACGCACTGTGGATTGCTGAAAACACCAGATAACGTGTTACTGGCATTAAATAGCTCGAAAAGTGCGGTCTCGATGTTTCTGCATACTTCGTACAGAAGTCTCACCATGATTATCGTAAAAAATGCATATCTCAGCTTGAAACCCCACGAAAACCAAGATATCTCCGGTTCTGCATATCAAACCAACTGCGGAGTGGTGAAAACACCAGATAACGTGTTTCTCGCATTAAATAGCTCGAAAAGAGCGATCTCGATGATTAAGCATACTTCGGACAGAAGTCTCACCAAGATTATCGCAGGAATTGCATATCTCAGCTTGAAACCACACGAAAACCAAGATATCGCTGGTTCTCCATATCAAACGCACTGTGGAGTGCTGAAAACACCAGATAACGTGTTTCTCGCATTAAATAGCTCGAAAAGTGCGATCTCGATCATTCTGCATACTTCGGACAGAAGTCTCACCATGATTATCGTAAAAAATGCATATCTCAGCTTGAAACCCCACGAAAACCAGGATATCGCTTGTTCTGCATATCAGACGCACTGTGGAATGTTGAAAACACCAGAAAACTTGTTTTTGCGCATTAAATAGCTCGAAAAGAGCGATCTAGATGATTCTGCATACTTCTGTCTGAGGTCTCACCAATATTATCGCAGAAAATGCATATCTGAGCTTGAAACCCCACGAAAACCAAGATATCGTCGGTTCTGCACATCATACGCACTGTGGAGTGGAGAAAACATCAGATAACCTGTTTCTCCCATTAAATAGCTCGAAACGAGCGATCTCGATGATTAAGCATACTTCGTACAGAAGTCTCACCAAGATTATCGAAGGAATTGCATATCTCAGCTTGAAACCCCACGAAAACCAAGATATCGCTGGTTCTGCATATCAAACGCCCTGTGGAATGCTGAAAACACCAGATAACGTGTTTCTCGCATTAAATAGCTCGAAAAGAGCGATCTCGATGATTCTGCATTCTTCGGACAGAAGTCTCACCAAGATTATCGCAGAAAATGCATATCTCAGCTAGAAACCCCACGAAAACCAAGATATCTCCGGTTCTGCATATCAAACCAACTGTGGAGTGGTGAAAACACCAGATAACGTGCTTCTCGCATTAAATAGCTCGAAAAGAGCGATCTGGATGATTCTGCATACTTCGGACAGAAGTCTCACCAAGATTATCGCAGAAAATGCATATCTCAGCTTGAAACCCCACGAAAACCAGGATATCGTCGGTTCTGCATATTAAACGCACTGTGCAGTGGTGAAAACACCAGATAACGTGTTTCTCGCATTAAATAGCTCGAAAAGAGCGATCTCGATGATTAAGCATACTTCGGACAGAAGTCTCACCAAGATTATCGCAGGAATTGCATATCTCAGCTTGAAACCACACGAAAACCAAGATATCGCTGGTTCGCCATATCAAACCAAATGTGGAGTGGTGAAAACCCCAGAAAACGTGTTCCTCGCATTAAATAGCTCGAAAAGTACGATCTCGATGACTCTGCATACTTCGGACAGAAGTCTCACCAAGATTATCGCAGAAAATGCATATCTGAGCTTGAATCCCCACGAAAACCAAGATATCGCCGGTTCTGCATATCAGACGCATTTTGGAGTGGTCAAAACACCAGAAAACTGGTTTTTTTCGCATTTTAATAGCTCGAAACAAGCGATCTAGATGATTCTGCATACTTCTGACTGAAATCTCAACAATATTATCGCAGAAAATGCATATCTCAGCTAGAAACATTACGAAAATCAAGATGTCGCCGGTTCTGCATATCAAACGTACTGTGGAGTGGTGAAAACACCAGATAACGTGTTTCTCGCATTAAATAGGTCGAAAAGAGCGATCTCGATGTTTCTGCATACTTCGGACAGAGGTCTCACCAAGATTATCGAAGGAATTGCATATCTCAGCTTGAAACCCCACGAAAACCAAGATATCGCTGGTTCTGCATATCAAACGCACTGTGGAATGCTGAAAACACCAGATAACGTGTTTCTCGCATTAAATAGCACGAAAAGAGCGATCTCGAAGATTCTGCATTCTTCGGACAGATGTCTCACCAAGATTATCGCAGAAAATGCATATCTCAGCTAGAAACCCCACGAAAACCAAGATATCTCCGGTTCTGCATATCAAACCAACTGTGGAGTGGTGAAAACACCAGATAACGTGCTTCTCGCATTAAATAGCTCGAAAAGAGCGATCTGGATGATTCTGCATACTTCGGACAGAAGTCTCACCAAGATTATCCCAGAAAATGCATATCTCAGCTTGAAACCCCACGAAAACCAAGATATCTCCGGTTCTGCACATCCAACGAACTGTGGTGTGGTGAAAACACCAGATAACGTGTTTCTGGAATTAAATAGCTCGAAAAGTGCGGTCTCGATGATTCTGCATACTTCGTACAGAAGTCTCACCATGATTATCGTAAAAAATGCATATCTCAGCTTGAAACCCCACGAAAACCAGGATATCGTCGGTTCTGCATATTAAACGCACTGTGGAGTGGTGAAAACACCAGATAACGTGTTTCTCGCATTAAATAGCTCGAAAAGAGCGATCTCGATGATTAAGCATACTTCGGACAGAAGTCTCACCAAGATTATCGCAGGAATTGCATATCTCAGCTTGAAACCACACGAAAACCAAGATATCGCTGGTTCTCCATATCAAACCAAATGTGGAGTGGTGAAAACCCCAGAAAACGTGTTCCTCGCATTAAATAGCTCGAAAAGTACGATCTCGATGACTCTGCATACTTCGGACAGAAGTCTCACCAAGATTATCGCAGAAAATGCATATCTGAGCTTGAATCCCCACGAAAACCAAGATATCGCCGGTTCTGCATATCAGACGCACTGTGGAGTGGTCAAAACACCAGAAAACTGGTTTTTTTCGCATTAAATAGCTCGAACCGAGCGATCTAGATGATTCTGCATACTTCTGACTGAAGTCTCAACAATATTATCGCAGAAAATGCATATCTCAGCTAGAAACATTACGAAAATCAAGATGTCGCCGGTTCTGCATATCAAACGTACTGTGGAGTGGTGAAAACACCAGATAACGTGTTTCTCGCATTAAATAGGTCGAAAAGAGCGATCTCGATGTTTCTGCATACTTCGGACAGAGGTCACACCAAGATTATCGCAGAAAATGCATATCTCAGCTTGAAACCCCACGGAAACCAAGATATCTCCGGTTCTGCATATCAAACGTACTGTGGAGTGGCGAATACACCAGAAAACGTGTTTCTCGCATTAAATAGCTCGAAAGGAGCGTTCTCGATGATTCTGCATACTTCTGACAGAAGACTCTCCAAGATTATCGCAGAAAATGCATATCTCAGCTGGAAACACCACGAAAATCAAGATATCGCCGGTTCTGCATATCAAACGCACTGTGGAATGTTGAAAACACCAGAAAACTTGTTTTTTCGCATTAAATAGCTCGAAACGAGCGATCTCGATGATTCTGCATACTTCGGACAGAAGTCTCACCATCATTATCGCAGAAAATGCATATCTCAGCTTGAAACCCCACGAAAACCAAGATATCTCCGGTTCTGCACATCCAACGAACTGTGGTGTGGTGAAAACCCCAGAAAACGTGTTTCTCGCATTAAATAGCTCGAAAAGAGCGCTCTTGATGTTTCTGCATATTTCGGACAGATGTTTCACCAAGATTATCGTAGAACAAGCATATCTCAACTTGAAACCCCACGAAAACCAAGATTTCGCTGGTTCTGCATATCAAACGCACTGTGGATTGCTGAAAACACCAGATAACGTGTTTCTGGAATTAAATAGCTCGAAAAGTGCGGTCTCGATGATTCTGCATACTTCGTACAGAAGTCTCACCATGATTATCGTAAAAAATGCATATCTCAGCTTGAAACCCCACGAAAACCAGGATATCGTCGGTTCTGCATATTAAACGCACTGTGGAGTGGTGAAAACACCAGATAACGTGTTTCTCGCATTAAATAGCTCGAAAAGAGCGATCTCGATGATTAAGCATACTTCGGACAGAAGTCTCACCAAGATTATCGCAGGAATTGCATATCTCAGCTTGAAACCACACGAAAACCAAGATATCGCTGGTTCTCCATATCAAACCAAATGTGGAGTGGTGAAAACCCCAGAAAACGTGTTCCTCGCATTAAATAGCTCGAAAAGTACGATATCGATGACTCTGCATACTTCGGACAGAAGTCTCACCAAGATTATCGCAGAAAATGCATATCTGAGCTTGAATCCCCACGAAAACCAAGATATCGCCGGTTCTGCATATCAGACGCACTGTGGAGTGGTCAAAACACCAGAAAACTGGTTTTTTTCGCATTAAATAGCTCGAACCGAGCGATCTAGATGATTCTGCATACTTCTGACTGAAGTCTCAACAATATTATCGCAGAAAATGCATATCTCAGCTAGAAACATTACGAAAATCAAGATATCGCCGGTTCTGCATATCAGACGCACTGTGGAGTGGTGAAAACAACCAGAGAACGTGTTTCTCGCATTAAATGGCTCGAAAAGAGGGATCTCGATGATTCTGCATACTTCTGACAGAAGACTCTCCAAGATTATCGCAGAAAATGCATATCTCAGCTGGAAACACCACGAAAATCAAGATATCGCCGGTTCTGCATATCAAACGCACTGTGGAATGTTGAAAACACCAGAAAACTTGTTTTGTCGCATTAAATAGCTCGAAACGAGCGATCTCGATGATTCTGCATACTTCGGACAGAAGTCTCACCAAGATTATCGTAAAAAATGCATATCTCAGCTTGAAACCCCACGAAAACCAAGATATCGCCGGTTCTGCATATCAAACGCACTGTGGAGTGGTGAAAACACCAGATAACGTGTTTCTCGCATTAAATAGCTCGAAAAGCGAGATCCCGATGATTCTGGATACTTCTGACAAAAGACTCACCAAGATTATCGCTGAAAATGCATATCTCAGCTTGAAACCCCACGAAAACCCAGATATCGCCGGTACTGCATATCAAACCAACTGTAAAGTGGTGAAAACAACCAGAAAAATTGCTTTTCGCATTAAATCGCTCGAAAAGAGCGATCTAGATGATTCTGCATACTTCTGACAAAAGACTCACCAAGATTATCGCAGATAATGCATATCTCAGCTCGAAACCCCACGAAAACCAAGATATCGCCGGTTCTGCATATCATACGCACTGTGGAGTGGTGAAAACACCAGATAACGTGTTTGTCGCATTAAATAGGTCGAAACGAGCGATCTCGATGATTAAGCATACTTCGGACAGAAGTCTCATCAAGATTATCGTAAAAAATACATATCTCAGCTTGAAACCCCACGAAAACCCAGATATCGCTGGTTCTGCATATCAAACACACTGTGGAGTGCTGAAAACACCAGATAACGTGTTTCTCGCATTAAATCGCTCGAAAAGAGCGATCTAGATGATTCAGCATACTTCGGACAGAAGTCTCACCAAGGTTATCGCAGACAATGCATATCTCAGCTTGAAACCCCACCAAAACCAAGATATCGCCGGTTCTGCATATCCAACGCACTGTGGAGTGGTGAAAACACCAGATAACGTGTTTCTCGCATTAAATAGCTCGAAAAGAGCGATCTAGATGATTCAGCATACTTCGGACAGAAGTATCACCAAGATTATCGCAGAAAATGCATATCTCAGCTTGAAACCCCATGAAAACCAAGATATCTCCGGTTCTGCACATCCAACGAACTGTGGTGTGGTGAAAACCCCAGAAAACGTGTTTCTCGCATTAAATAGCTCGAAAAGAGCGATCTAGATGATTCAGCATACTTCGGACAGAAGTCTCACCAAGATTATCGCAGATAATGCATATCTCAGCTCGAAACCCCACGAAAACCAAGATATCGCCGGTTCTGCATATCATACGCACTGTGGAGTGGTGAAAACACCAGATAACGTGTTTCCCGCATTAAATAGCACGAAACGAGCGATCTCGATGATTAAGCATACTTCGGACAGAAGTCTCACCAAGATTATCGCAGAAATTGCATATCTCAGCTTGAATCCCCAAGAAAACCAAGATATCGTTGTTTCTGCATATCAAACGCACTGTGGAGTGCTGAAAACACCAGATAACGTGTTTCGCGCATTAAATAGCTCGAATAGAGCGATCTCGATGATTAAGCATACTTCGGACAGAAGTCTCACCAAGATTATCGCAGAAAATACATATTTCAGCTGGAAACCCCACGAAAACCAAGATATCGCTGGTACTGCATATCAAACGCACTGTGGAGTGGTGAAAACACCAGATAACGTGTTTCTCGCATTAAATAGCTCGAAAAGAGCGATCTCGATGATGCTGCATACTTCGGACAGAAGTCTCACCAAGTTTATCGCAGAAAATGCATATCTCAGCTTGAAACCCCTCGAAAACCAAGATATCACCTGTTCTGCATATCCAACGAACTGTGGTGTGGTGAAAACCCCAGAAAACGTGTTTCTCGCATTAAATAGCTTGAAAAGAGCGATCTCGGTGATTCTGCACACTTCGGACAGAAGTCTCACCAAGATTATCGCAGATAATGCATATCTCAGCTCGAAACCCCACGAAAACCAAGATATCGCCGGTTCTGCATATCATACGCACTGTGGAGTGGTGAAAACACCAGATAACGTGTTTGTCGCATTAAATAGGTCGAAACGAGCGATCTCGATGATTAAGCATACTTCGGACAGATCTCTCATCAAGATTATCGTAAAAAATGCATATCTCAGCAGGAAACCCCACGAAAACCCAGATATCGCTGGTTCTGCATATCAAACGCACTGTGGAGTGCTGAAAACACCAGATAACGTGTTTCTCGCATTAAATAGCTCGAAAAGTGCGATCTCAATGATTCTACATACTTCGGACAGAAGTATCACCAAGATTATCGCAGAAAATGCATATCTCAGCTTGAAACCCCACGAAAACCAAGATATCTCCGGTTCTGCACATCCAACGAGCTGTGGTGTGGTGAAAACCCCAGAAAACGTGTTTCTCGCATTAAACAGCTCGAAAAGAGCGCTCTTGATGTTTCTGCATACTTCGGACAGACGTTTCACCAAGAGTATCGTAGAAAATGCATATCTCAACTTGAAACCCGACGAAAACCAAACATCGCCGGTTCTGCATATCAAACCAACTGTGGAGTGGTGAAAACACCAGACAACGTGTTACTCGCATTAAATAGCTCGAAACGAGCGATCTCGATGATTCTGCATACTTCGGACAGAAGTTTCACCAAGATTATCGTAAAAAATGAATATCTCAGCTTGAAACCCCACGAAAACAAAGATATCGCAGGTTCTGCATATCAAACGCACTGTGGAGTGGTGAAAACACCAGATAACGTGTTTCTCGCATTAAATAGATCGAAAAGTGCGATCTCGATGATTCTGCATACTTCTAACAGAAGTCTCCCCATGATTATCGCAGTAAATGCATATCTCTGCTAGAAACCCCACGAAAACCAAGATATCTCCTGTTCTGCATATCCAACGAACTGTGGAGTGGTGAAAACCCCAGAAAACGTGTTTTTCGCATTAAATAGCTCGAAAAGTACGATGTTGATGACTCTGCATACTTCGGACAGAAGTCTCACCAAGATTATCGCAGAAAATGCATATCTGAGCTTGAAACCCCACGAAAACCAAGATATCGTCGGTTCTGCATATCATAGGCACTGTGGAGTGGTGAAAAGACCAGATAACGTGTTTCTCGCATTAAATAGCACGAAACGAGCGATCTCGATGATTAAGCATACTTCGGACAGAAATCACACCAAGATTATCGCAGAAAATGCATATCTGAGCTTGAAACCCCACGAAAACCAAGATATCGTCGGTTCTGCATATCATACGCATGGTGGAGTGGTGAAAAGAAACGATAACGTGTTTCTCGCATTAAATAGCACGAAACGAGCGATCTCGATGATTAAGCATACTTCGGACAGAAGTCTCACCAAGATTATCGCAGAAATTGCATATCTCAGCTTGAATCCCCACGAAAACCAGGATATCGCTGGTTCTGCATATCAAACGCACTGTGGAGTGCTGAAAACACCAGATAACGGGTTTCTAGCATTAAATAGCTCGAATAGAGCGATCTCGATGGTTAAGCATACTTCGGACAGAAGTCTCACCAAGATTATCGTAAAAAATGCATATCTCAGCTTGAAACCCCACGAAAACCAAGATATCGCTGGTTCTGCATATCAAACGCACTGTGGAGTGGTGAAAACACCAGATAACGTGTTTCTCGCATTAAATAGCTCGAAAAGAGCGATCTAGATGATTCAGCATACTTCGGACAGAAGTCTCACCAAGGTTATCGCAGACAATGCATATCTCAGCTTGAAACCCCACGAAAACCAAGATATCGCCGGTTCTGCATATCCAACGCACTGTGGAGTGGTGAAAACACCAGATAACGTGTTTCTCGCATTAAATAGGTCGAAACGAGCGATCTCGATGTTTAAGCATTCTTCGGACAGAAGTGTCATCAAGATTATCGTAAAAAATGCATATCTCAGCTTGAAACCCCACGAAAACCAAGATATCGCTGGTACTGCATATCAGACGCACCGTGGAGTGGTGAAAACACCTGAAAACGTGTTACTTGCATTAACTAGCTCGAAAAGAGCGTTCTGGATGATTCTGCATACTTCTCATAGATGAAACACAAAGATTATCGCAGAAAATGCATATTTCAGCTGGAAACCCCACGAAAACCAAGTTATCGGCGGCTCTACATTTCAAACGCACTGTGGAGTGGTCAAAACACCAGAAAACTTGTTTTTTCGCATTAAATAGCTCGAAACGAGCGATCCAGATGATTCTGCATACTTCTGACAGAGGTCTCACCAATTTTATCGTAGAAAATGCATATATCAGCTTGAAACCCGACCGAAACGAAGATATCTCCGGTTCTGCATGTCAAACGTACTGTGGAGTGGTGAATACACCAGAAAACGTGTTTCTCGCATTAAATAGCTCGAAAAGAGCGATCTAGATGATTGTGCATACTTCTGGCAGGAGACTCACCAAGATTATCGCAGAAAATGCCTATCTCAACTGGAAACCCCACGAAAACCAGATATCGCCGGTTCTGCATATCAGACGCACTGTGGAATGTTGAAAACACCAGAAAACGAGTTTTTCGCACTAAATAGCACGAAAACAGCGATTTCTCTGATTCAGCAAACTTCTCACAGAAGAATATCCAATATTATCGCAGAAAATGCATATCTCAGCTAGAAACATCACGAAAATCAAGATGTCGCCGGTTCTGCATATCAAACGCACTGTGGAATGTTGAAAACACCAGAAAACTGGTTTTTCGCATTAAATAGCTCGATAAGAGCGATCTATTTGATTCTGCATACTTCCGACTGAAGTCTCACCAAGATTATGGCAGAAAATGCATATCTCAGATTGAAACCTCACGAAAACCAAGATATCTCCGGTTCTGCAAATCAAACGTACTGTGCAGTGGTGAAAACACCAGAAATCGTGTTTCTCGCATTAAGTAGCTCGAAAAGAGCGTTCTCGAAGATTCTGCATACTTCTGACAGAGGTCTCACCAATATTATCGTAGAAAATGCATACCTCAGCTTGAAACCCGACCGAAACGAAGATATCTCCGGTTCAGCATTTCTAACGTACTGTGGAGTGGTGAATACACCAGAAAACGTGTACCCCGCATTAAATAGCTCTAAAAGAGCGATATCGATGATTCTGCATACTTCGGACAGAAGTGTCACCAATATTATCGCAGAAAATGCATATCTCAGCTTGAAACCTCACGAAAATCAAGATGTCGCAGGTTCTGCATATCAAACGCACTGTGGAGTCGTGAAAACAACCACATAACGTGTTTCTCGCATTATATAGCTCGAAACGAGCGATCTAGATGATTCTGCATACTTCTGACTGAAGTCTCACCAATATTATCGCAGAAAATGCACATCTCAGCTAGAAACATCACGAAAATCAAGATGTCGCCGGTTCTGCATATCAAACGCACTGTGGGATGGTGAAAACACCAGCAAACGTGTTTCTCGCATTAAATAGCTCGAAAAGTGCGATCTCGATGATTCTGCATACTTCGGACAGAATTCTCACCAAGATTATCGCAGAAAATGCATATCTGAGCTTGAAACCCCACGAAAACCAAGATATTGCTGGTTCTGCATATGAAACACACTGTGGAGTGGTGAAAACACCAGATAACATGTTTCTCGCATTAAATAGCTCGAAAAGAGCGATCTCGATGATTAAGCATACTTCGGACAGAAGTCTCACCAAGATTATCGCAGGAATTGCATATCTCAGCTTGAAACATCACGAAAATCAAGATGTCGCCGGTTCTGCATATCAAACGCACTGTGGAATGTTGAAAACACCAGAAAACTGGTTTTTCGCATTAAATAGCTCGATAAGAGCGATCTATTTGATTCTGCATACTTCCGACTGAAGTCTCACCAAGATTATGGCAGAAAATGCATATCTCAGATTGAAACCTCACGAAAACCAAGATATCTCCGGTTCTGCAAATCAAACGTACTGTGCAGTGGTGAAAACACCAGAAATCGTGTTTCTCGCATTAAGTAGCTCGAAAAGAGCGTTCTCGAAGATTCTGCATACTTCTGACAGAGGTCTCACCAATATTATCGTAGAAAATGCATACCTCAGCTTGAAACCCGACCGAAACGAAGATATCTCCGGTTCAGCATTTCTAACGTACTGTGGAGTGGTGAATACACCAGAAAACGTGTACCCCGCATTAAATAGCTCTAAAAGAGCGATATCGATGATTCTGCATACTTCGGACAGAAGTGTCACCAATATTATCGCAGAAAATGCATATCTCAGCTTGAAACCTCACGAAAATCAAGATGTCGCAGGTTCTGCATATCAAACGCACTGTGGAGTCGTGAAAACAACCACATAACGTGTTTCTCGCATTATATAGCTCGAAACGAGCGATCTAGATGATTCTGCATACTTCTGACTGAAGTCTCACCAATATTATCGCAGAAAATGCACATCTCAGCTAGAAACATCACGAAAATCAAGATGTCGCCGGTTCTGCATATCAAACGCACTGTGGGATGGTGAAAACACCAGCAAACGTGTTTCTCGCATTAAATAGCTCGAAAAGAGCGATCTCGATGATTCTGCATACTTCGGACAGAATTCTCACCAAGATTATCGCAGAAAATGCATATCTGAGCTTGAAACCCCACGAAAACCAAGATATCGCTGGTTCTGCATATGACACGCACTGTGGAGTGGTGAAAACACCAGATAACATGTTTCTCGCATTAAATAGCTCGAAAAGAGCGATCTCGATGATTAAGCATACTTCGGACAGAAGTCTCACCAAGATTATCGCAGGAATTGCATATCTCAGCTTGAAACCACACGAAAACCAAGATATCGCTGGTTCTCCATATCAAACGCACTGTGGAGTGCTGAAAACACCAGATAACGTGTTTCTCGCATTAAATAGCTCGAAAAGTGCGATTTCGATGATTCTGCATACTTCGGACAGAAGTCTCACCATGATTATCGTAAAAAATACATATCTCAGCTTGAAACCCCACGAAAACCAGGATATCGCTTGCTCTGCATATCAGACGCACTGTGGAATGTTGAAAACACCAGAAAACTTGTTTTTGCGCATTAAATAGCTCGAAAAGAGCGATCTAGATGAGTCTGCATACTTCTGTCTGAGGTCTCACCAATATTATCGCAGAAAATGCATATCTGAGCTTGAAACCCCACGAAAACCAAGATATCGTCGGTTCTGCACATCATACGCACTGTGGAGTGGAGAAAACACCAGATAACCTGTTTCTCCCATTAAATAGCTCGAATCGAGCGATCTCGATGATTAAGCATACTTCGTACAGAAGTCTCACCAAGATTATCGAAGGAATTGCATATCTCAGCTTGAAACCCCACGAAAACCAAGATATCGCTGGTTCTGCATATCAAACGCACTGTGGAATGCTGAAAACACCAGATAACGTGTTTCTCGCATTAAATAGCTCGAAAAGAGCGATCTCCATGATTCTGCATACTTCGGACAGAAGTCTCACCATGATTATCGTAAAAAATGCATATCTCAGCTTGAAACCCCACGAAAACCAGGATATCGCTTGCTCTGCATATCAGACGCACTGTGGAATGTTGAAAACACCAGAAAACTTGTTTTTGCGCATTAAATAGCTCGAAAAGAGCGATCTAGATGATTCTGCATACTTCTGTCTGAGGTCTCACCAATATTATCGCAGAAAATGCATATCTGAGCTTGAAACCCCACGAAAACCAAGATATCGTCGGTTCTGCACATCAGACGCACTGTGGAGTGGAGAAAACACCAGATAACCTGTTTCTCCCATTAAATAGCTCGAAACGAGCGATCTCGATGATTAAGCATACTTCGTACAGAAGTCTCACCAAGATTATCGAAGGAATTGCATATCTCAGCTTGAAACCCCACGAAAACCAAGATATCGCTGGTTCTGCATATCAAACGCACTGTGGAATGCTGAAAACACCAGAAAACTTGTTTTTGCGCATTAAATAGCTCGAAAAGAGCGATCTAGATGATTCTGCATACTTCTGTCTGAGGTCTCACCAATATTATCGCAGAAAATGCATATCTGAGCTTGAAACCCCACGAAAACCAAGATATCGTCGGTTCTGCACATCAGACGCACTGTGGAGTGGAGAAAACACCAGATAACCTGTTTCTCCCATTAAATAGCTCGAAACGAGCGATCTCGATGATTAAGCATACTTCGTACAGAAGTCTCACCAAGATTATCGAAGGAATTGCATATCTCAGCTTGAAACCCCACGAAAACCAAGATATCGCTGGTTCTGCATATCAAACGCACTGTGGAATGCTGAAAACACCAGATAACGTGTTTCTCGCATTAAATAGCTCGAAAAGAGCGATCTCGATGATTCTGCATTCTTCGGACAGAAGTCTCACCAAGATTATCGCAGAAAATGCATATCTCAGCTAGAAACCCCACGAAAACCAAGATATCTTCGGTTCTGCATATCAAACCAACTGTGGAGTGGTGAAAACACCAGATAACGTGCTTCTCGCATTAAATAGCTCGAAAAGTGCGATCTGGATGATTCTGCATACTTCGGACAGAAGTCTCACCAAGATTATCGCAGAAAATGCATATCTCAGCTTGAAACCCCACGAAAACCAAGATATCTCCGGTTCTGCACATCCAACGAACTGTGGTGTGGTGAAAACCCCAGAAAACGTGTTTCTCGCATTAAATAGCTCGAAAAGAGCGCTCTTGATGTTTCTGCATATTTCGGACAGATGTTTCACCAAGATTATCGTAGAACATGCATATCTCCACTTGAAACCCCACGAAAACCAAGATTTCGCTGGTTCTGCATATCAAACGCACTGTGGATTGCTGAAAACACCAGATAACGTGTTACTGGCATTAAATAGCTCGAAAAGTGCGGTCTCGATGTTTCTGCATACTTCGGACAGAAGTCTCACCAAGATTATCGCAGAAAATGCATATCTCAGCTAGAAACCCCACGAAAACCAAGATATCTCCGGTTCTGCATATCAAACCAACTGTGGAGTGGTGAAAACACCAGATAACGTGCTTCTCGCATTAAATAGCTCGAAAAGAGCGATCTGGATGATTCTGCATACTTCGGACAGAAGTCTCACCAAGATTATCGCAGAAAATGCATATCTCAGCTTGAAACCCCACGAAAACCAAGATATCTCCGGTTCTGCACATCCAACGAACTGTGGTGTGGTGAAAACCCCAGAAAACGTGTTTCTCGCATTAAATAGCTCGAAAAGAGCGCTCTTGATGTTTCTGCATATTTCGGACAGATGTTTCACCAAGATTATCGTAGAACAAGCATATCTCAACTTGAAACCCCACGAAAACCAAGATTTCGCTGGTTCTGCATATCAAACGCACTGTGGATTGCTGAAAACACCAGATAACGTGTTTCTGGAATTAAATAGCTCGAAAAGTGCGGTCTCGATGATTCTGCATACTTCGTACAGAAGTCTCACCATGATTATCGTAAAAAATGCATATCTCAGCTTGAAACCCCACGAAAACCAGGATATCGTCGGTTCTGCATATTAAACGCACTGTGGAGTGGTGAAAACACCAGATAACGTGTTTCTCGCATTAAATAGCTCGAAAAGAGCGATCTCGATGATTAAGCATACTTCGGACAGAAGTCTCACCAAGATTATCGCAGGAATTGCATATCTCAGCTTGAAACCACACGAAAACCAAGATATCGCTGGTTCTCCATATCAAACCAAATGTGGAGTGGTGAAAACCCCAGAAAACGTGTTCCTCGCATTAAATAGCTCGAAAAGTACGATCTCGATGACTCTGCATACTTCGGACAGAAGTCTCACCAAGATTATCGCAGAAAATGCATATCTGAGCTTGAATCCCCACGAAAACCAAGATATCGCCGGTTCTGCATATCAGACGCACTGTGGAGTGGTCAAAACACAAGAAAACTGGTTTTTTTCGCATTTTAATAGCTCGAAACGAGCGATCTAGATGATTCTGCATACTTCTGACTGAAGTCTCAACAATATTATCGCAGAAAATGCATATCTCAGCTAGAAACATTACGAAAATCAAGATGTCGCCGGTTCTGCATATCAAACGTACTGTGGAGTGGTGAAAACACCAGATAACGTGTTTCTCGCATTAAATAGATCGAAATGTGCGATCTCGATGATTCTGCATACTTCTAACAGAAGTCTCACCATCATTATCGCAGAAAATGCATATCTCTGCTAGAAACTCCACGAAAACCAAGATATCTCCGGTTCTGCATATCAAACCAACTGTGGAGTGGTGAAAACCCCAGAAAACATGTTTCTCGCATTAAATAGCTCGGAAAGAGCGATCTAGATGATTCAGCATACTTCTGACAGAAGTCTCACCAAGATTATCGCAGAAAATGCATATCTCAGCTAGAAACCCCACGAAAACCAAGATATCTCCGGTTCTGCACATCCAACGAACTGTGGTGTGGTGAAAACCCCAGAAAACGTGTTTCTCGCATTAAATAGCTCGAAAAGAGCGCTCTTGATGTTTCTGCATATTTCGGACAGATGTTTCACCAAGATTATCGTAGAACAAGCATATCTCAACTTGAAACCCCACGAAAACCAAGATTTCGCTGGTTCTGCATATCAAACGCACTGTGGATTGCTGAAAACACCAGATAACGTGTTTCTGGAATTAAATAGCTCGAAAAGTGCGGTCTCGATGATTCTGCATACTTCGTACAGAAGTCTCACCATGATTATCGTAAAAAATGCATATCTCAGCTTGAAACCCCACGAAAACCAGGATATCGTCGGTTCTGCATATTAAACGCACTGTGGAGTGGTGAAAACACCAGATAACGTGTTTCTCGCATTAAATAGCTCGAAAAGAGCGATCTCGATGATTAAGCATACTTCGGACAGAAGTCTCACCAAGATTATCGCAGGAATTGCATATCTCAGCTTGAAACCACACGAAAACCAAGATATCGCTGGTTCTCCATATCAAACCAAATGTGGAGTGGTGAAAACCCCAGAAAACGTGTTCCTCGCATTAAATAGCTCGAAAAGTACGATCTCGATGACTCTGCATACTTCGGACAGAAGTCTCACCAAGATTATCGCAGAAAATGCATATCTGAGCTTGAATCCCCACGAAAACCAAGATATCGCCGGTTCTGCATATCAGACGCACTGTGGAGTGGTCAAAACACCAGAAAACTGGTTTTTTTCGCATTAAATAGCTCGAACCGAGCGATCTAGATGATTCTGCATACTTCTGACTGAAGTCTCAACAATATTATCGCAGAAAATGCATATCTCAGCTAGAAACATTACGAAAATCAAGATGTCGCCGGTTCTGCATATCAAACGTACTGTGGAGTGGTGAAAACACCAGATAACGTGTTTCTCGCATTAAATAGGTCGAAAAGAGCGATCTCGATGTTTCTGCATACTTCGGACAGAGGTCACACCAAGATTATCGCAGAAAATGCATATCTCAGCTTGAAACCCCACGGAAACCAAGATATCTCCGGTTCTGCATATCAAACGTACTGTGGAGTGGTGAATACACCAGAAAACGTGTTTCTCGCATTAAATAGCTCGAAAGGAGCGTTCTCGATGATTCTGCATACTTCTGACAGAAGAATCACCAAGATTATCGCAGAAAATGCATATCTCAGCTGGAAACCCCACGAAAACCAAGATATCGCCGGTTCTGCATATCAAACGCACTGTGGAGTGGTCAAAACACCAGATAACGTGTTTCCCGCATTAAATAGCTCGAAAAGAGCGATCTCGATGATTCTGCATACTTCGGACAGAAGTCTCACCAAGATTGCCGCAGAAAATGCATATCTCAGCTGGAAATCCCACGAAAACCAAGATATCGCCGGTTCTGCATATCAGACGCACTGTGGAGTGGTGAAAACAACCAGAGAACGTGTTTCTCGCATTAAATGGCTCGAAAAGAGGGATCTCGATGATTCTGCATACTTCTGACAGAAGACTCTCCAAGATTATCGCAGAAAATGCATATCTCAGCTGGAAACACCACGAAAATCAAGATATCGCCGGTTCTGCATATCAAACGCACTGTGGAATGTTGAAAACACCAGAAAACTTGTTTTTTCGCATTAAATAGCTCGAAACGAGCGATCTCGATGATTCTGCATACTTCGGACAGAAGTCTCACCAAGATTATCGTAAAAAATGCATATCTCAGCTTGAAACCCAACGAAAACCAAGATATCGCCGGTTCTGCATATCAAACGCACTGTGGAGTGGTGAAAACACCAGATACCGTGTTTCTCGCATTAAATAGCTCGAAAAGCGAGATCCCGAGGATTCTGGATACTTCTGACAAAAGACTCACCAAGATTATCGCTGAAAATGCATATCTCAGCTTGAAACCCCACGAAAACCCAGATATCGCCGGTACTGCATATCAAACCAACTGTAAAGTGGTGAAAACAACCAGAAAAATTGTTTTTTCGCATTAAATCGCTCGAAAAGAGCGATCTAGATGATTCTGCATACTTCTGACAAAAGACTCACCAAGATTATCGCTGAAAATGCATATCTCATCTTGAAACCCCACGAAAACCCAGATATCGCCGGTTCTGCATATCAAACCAACTGTGGAGTGGTGAAAACACCAGACAACGTGTTTCTCGCATTAAATAGATCGAAATGTGCGATCTCGATGATTCTGCATACTTCTAACAGAAGTCTCACCATCATTATCGCAGAAAATGCATATCTCTGCTAGAAACTCCACGAAAACCAAGATATCTCCGGTTCTGCATATCAAACCAACTGTGGAGTGGTGAAAACCCCAGAAAACATGTTTCTCGCATTAAATAGCTCGGAAAGAGCGATCTAGATGATTCAGCATACTTCTGACAGAAGTCTCACCAAGATTATCGTAGAAAATGCATATCTCAGCTTGAAACCCCACGAAAACCAAGATATCTCCGGTTCTGCACATCCAACGAACTGTGGTGTGGTGAAAACCCCAGAAAACGTGTTTCTCGCATTAAATAGCTCGAAAAGAGCGCTCTTGATGTTTCTGCATATTTCGGACAGATGTTTCACCAAGATTATCGTAGAACAAGCATATCTCAACTTGAAACCCCACGAAAACCAAGATTTCGCTGGTTCTGCATATCAAACGCACTGTGGATTGCTGAAAACACCAGATAACGTGTTTCTGGAATTAAATAGCTCGAAAAGTGCGGTCTCGATGATTCTGCATACTTCGTACAGAAGTCTCACCATGATTATCGTAAAAAATGCATATCTCAGCTTGAAACCCCACGAAAACCAGGATATCGTCGGTTCTGCATATTAAACGCACTGTGGAGTGGTGAAAACACCAGATAACGTGTTTCTCGCATTAAATAGCTCGAAAAGAGCGATCTCGATGATTAAGCATACTTCGGACAGAAGTCTCACCAAGATTATCGCAGGAATTGCATATCTCAGCTTGAAACCACACGAAAACCAAGATATCGCTGGTTCTCCATATCAAACCAAATGTGGAGTGGTGAAAACCCCAGAAAACGTGTTCCTCGCATTAAATAGCTCGAAAAGTACGATCTCGATGACTCTGCATACTTCGGACAGAAGTCTCACCAAGATTATCGCAGAAAATGCATATCTGAGCTTGAATCCCCACGAAAACCAAGATATCGCCGGTTCTGCATATCAGACGCACTGTGGAGTGGTCAAAACACCAGAAAACTGGTTTTTTTCGCATTAAATAGCTCGAACCGAGCGATCTAGATGATTCTGCATACTTCTGACTGAAGTCTCAACAATATTATCGCAGAAAATGCATATCTCAGCTTGAAACCCCACGGAAACCAAGATATTTCCGGTTCTGCATATCAAACGTACTGTGGACTGGTGAATACACCAGAAAACGTGTTTCTCGCATTAAATAGCTCGAAAGGAGCGTTCTCGATGATTCTGCATACTTCTGACAGAAGAATCACCAAGATTATCGCAGAAAATGCATATCTCAGCTGGAAACCCCACGAAAACCAAGATATCGCCGGTTCTGCATATCAAACGCACTGTGGAGTGGTCAAAACACCAGATAACGTGTTTCCCGCATTAAATAGCTCGAAAAGAGCGATCTCAATGATTCTGCATACTTCGGACAGAAGTCTCACCAAGATTGCCGCAGAAAATGCATATCTCAGCTGGAAATCCCACGAAAACCAAGATATCGCCGGTTCTGCATATCAGACGCACTGTGGAGTGGTGAAAACAACCAGAGAACGTGTTTCTCGCATTAAATGGCTCGAAAAGTGGGATCTCGATGATTCTGCATACTTCTGACAGAAGACTCTCCAAGATTATCGCAGAAAATGCATATCTCAGCTGGAAACACCACGAAAATCAAGATATCGCCGATTCTGCATATCAAACGCACTGTGGAATGTTGAAAACACCAGAAAACTTGTTTTTTCGCATTAAATAGCTCGAAACTAGCGATCTCGATGATTCTGCATACTTCGGACAGAAGTCTCACCAAGATTATCGTAAAAAATGCATATCTCAGCTTGAAACCCCACGAAAACCAAGATATCGCCGGTTCTGCATATCAAACGCACTGTGGAGTGGTGAAAACACCAGATAACGTGTTTCTCGCATTAAATAGCTCGAAAAGCGAGATCCCGATGATTCTGGATACTTCTGACAAAAGACTCACCAAGATTATCGCTGAAAATGCATATCTCAGCTTGAAACCCCACGAAAACCCAGATATCGCCGGTACTGCATATCAAACCAACTGTAAAGTGGTGAAAACAACCAGAACAATTGTTTTTTCGCATTAAATCGCTCGAAAAGAGCGATCTAGATGATTCTGCATACTTCTGACAAAAGACTCACCAAGATTATCGCTGAAAATGCATATCTCATCTTGAAACCCCACGAAAACCCAGATATCGCCGGTTCTGCATATCAAACCAACTGTGGAGTGGTGAAAACACCAGACAACGTGTTTCTCGCATTAAATTGATCGAAATGTGCGATCTCGATGATTCTGCATACTTCTAACAGAAGTCTCACCATCATTATCGCAGAAAATGCATATCTCTGCTAGAAACTCCACGAAAACCAAGATATCTCCTGTTCTGCATATCCAACGAACTGTGGAGTGGTGAAAACCCCAGAAAACATGTTTCTCGCATTAAATAGCTCGGAAAGAGCGATCTAGATGATTCAGCATACTTCTGACAGAAGTCTCACCAAGATTATCGTAGAAAATGCATATCTCAGCTTGATACCCTACGACAGCCAAGATGTCGCCGGTTCTGCATATCAAACGCACTGTGCAGTGGTGAAAACGCCAGATAACGTGTTTCTCGCATTAAATAGCTCGAAAAGAGCGATCTCGATGATTCTGCATACTTCTGACAGAACACTCACCAAGATTATCGCTGAAAATGCATATCTCAGCTTGACACCCGTCCGAAACCAAGATATCTCCGGTTCTGCATGTCAAACGTACTGTGGAGTGGTGAATACACCAGAAAACGTGTTTCTCGCATTAAATAGCTCGAAAGGAGCGTTCTCGATGATTCTGCATACTTCTGACAGAAGAATCACCAATATTATCGCAGAAAATGCATATCTCAGCTGGAAACCCCACGAAAACCAAGATATCGCCGGTTCAGCATATCAGACGCACTGTGGAGTGGTGAAAACACCAGAAAACGTGTTTCTCGCATTATCTATCTCGAAAAGAGCGTTCTCGATGATTCTGCATACTTCGGACAGAAGTCTCACAATCATTATCGCAGAAAATGCATTTCTCTGCTAGAAACTCCACGAAAACCAAGATATCTCCTGTTCTGCATATCCAACGAACTGTGGAGTGGTGAAAACCCCAGAAAACATGTTTCTCGCATTAAATAGCTCGAAAAGAGCGATCTAGATGATTCAGCATACTTCTGACAGAAATCTCACCAAGATTATCGTAGAAAATGCATATCTCAGCTTGATACCCTACGACAGCCAAGATGTCGCCGGTTCTGCATATCAAACGCACTGTGGAGTGGTGAAAACGCCAGATAACGTGTTTCTCGCATTAAATAGCTCGAAAAGAGCGATCTCGATGATTCTGCATACTTCTGACAGAACACTCACCAAGATTATCGCAGAAAATGCATATCTCAGCTTGAAACCCGTCCGAAACCAAGATATCTCCGGTTCTGCATGTCAAACGTACTGTGGAGTGGTGAATACACCAGAAAACGTGTTTCTCGCATTAAATAGCTCGAAAGGAGCGTTCTCGATGATTCTGCATACTTCTGACAGAAGAATCACCAAGATTATCGCAGAAAATGCATATCTCAGCTGGAAACCCCACGAAAACCAAGATATCGCCGGTTCAGCATATCAGACGCACTGTGGAGTGGTGAAAGCACCAGAAAACGTGTTTCTCGCATTAACTATCTCGAAAAGAGCGTTCTCGATGATTCTGCATTCTTCGGACAGAAGTCTCACCAAGATTGCCGCTGAAAATGCATATCCCAGCTGGAAACCCCGCGAAAACCAAGATATCGCCGGTTCTGCATATCAGACGCACTGTGGAGTCGTGAAAACGCCAGAAAACGTGTTTCTCGCATCAACAAGCACGAAAAGAGCGATCTCGATTATTCTGCATACTTCTGACTGAAGTCTCAGCAAGATTATCGCAGAAAATGCATATCTCAGCTTGAAACCCGACCGAAACCAAGATATCTCCGGTTCTGCATATCAAACGCACTGTGGAGTGGTGAACACACAAGAAAACGTGTTTCTCGCATTAAATAGCTCGAAAATAGCGATCTAGATGATTCTGCATACTTCTGACAGAAGACTCACCAAGATTATCGCAGAAAATGCATATCTCAGCTACAAACCCCACGAAAACCAAGATATCTCCGGTTCTGCATATCAAACGCACTGTGGGGTGGTGAAAACACAAGAAAACGTGTTTCTCGCATTAAATAGCTCGAAAAGAGAGATCTAGACGATTCTGCATACTTCTGACAGAAGACTCACCAAGATTATCGCAGAAAATGCATATCTCAGCTACAAACCCCACGAAAACCAAGATATCGCCGGTTCTGCATTTCAGACGCACTGTGGAGCGGTGAAAAAACCAGAAAACGTGTTTCTCGCATTAGGTAGTTCGAAAAGAGCGTTCTCGATGTTTCTGCATCCTTCTGACAGAAGAATCACCAAGATTATCGCAGAAAATGCATGTCTCAGCTTGATACCCGACGAAAGCCAAGATATCGCCGGTTCTGCATTTCAGACGCACTGTGGAGTGGTGAAAAAACCAGAAAACGTGTTTCTCGCATTAAGTAGCTCGAAAAGAGCGTGCTCGATGATTCTGCATACTTCTCATAGCTGAAACACCAAGCTGATCGCAGAAAATGCATATATCAGCTGGAAACCCCACGAAAACCAAGTTGTCGGCGGCTCTACATATCAAACGCACTGTGGAGTGGTCAAAACACCAGATAACGTGTTTCCCGCATTAAATAGCTCGAAATGAGCGATCTCGATGATTCTGCATACTTCGGACAGAAGTCTCACCAAGATTATCGTAGAAAATGGATATCTCAACTTGAAACCCGACGAAAACCAAACATCGCGGGTTCTGCATATCAAACGCACTGTGGAGTGGTGAAAACACCAGATAAGGTTTTTCTCGCATTAACTAGCTTGAAAAGTGCGATCTCGATGATTCAGCATACTTCGGACAGAAGTCTCTACAAGTTTATCGCAGAAAATGCATATCTCAGCTTGAAACCCCTCGAAAACCAAGATATCACCTGTTCTGCATATCCAACGAACTGTGGTGTGGTGAAAACCCCAGAAAACGTGTTTCTCGCATTAAATAGCTCGAAATGAGCGATCTCGATGATTGTGCACGTTTCGGACAGAAGTCTCACCAAGATTATCGTAAAAAATGCATATCTCAGCTTGAAACCCAACGAAAGCCAAGATATCGCTGGTTCTGCATATCAAACGCACTGTGGAGTGGTGAAAACACCAGACAAGGTTTTTCTCGCATTAACTAGCTCGAAAAGAGCGATCTCGATGATTCAGCATACTTCGGACAGAAGTCTCACCAACATTATCACAGAAAATGCATACCTCAGCTTGAAATCTCACGAAAATCAAGATGTCGCCGCTTCTGCATATCAAACGCACTGTGGAGTGGTGAAAACAACCAGATAACGTGTTTCTCGAATTAAATAGCTCGAAAAGAACGATATAGATGATTCTGCATACTTCTGACAGAAGTCTCACCAAGATTATCGTAGAAAATGCATTTCTCAGCTTGAACCCCGACGAAATCCAAGATGTCGCCGGTTCTGCATATCAAACGCACTGTGGAGTCGTGAAAACATCAGATAACGTGTTTCTCGCATTAAATAGCTCGAAAAGAGGGATCTCGATGATTCTGCATACTTCTGACAGATGACTCACCAAGATTATCGCACAAAATGCATATCTCAGCTGGAAACACCACGAAAATCAAGATATCGCCGGTTCTGCATATAAAACGCACTGTGGAATGTTGAAAACACCAGAAAACTTGTTTTTTCGCATTACGTATCTCGAAAGGAGCGATCTAGATGATTCTGCATACTTCTGACTGAAGTCTCACCAAGATTATTGTAGATAATGCATATCTCAGCTTGAAACCCGACGAAATCTAAGATGTCGCCGGTTCTGCAAATCAAACGCACTGTGGAGTGGTGAAAACACCAGAAAACGTGTTTCTCGCATTAAGTAGCTCGAAAAGAGCGTTCTCGAAGATTCTGCATACTTCTGACTGAAGTCTCACCAAGATTATCGCAGAAAATGCATATCTCAGGTTGAAACCTCACGAAAACCAAGTTATCTACGGTTCTGCACATCAAACGGACTGTGGTTTGGTGAAAACACCAGAAAACGTGTTTCTCGAATTAAATAGCACGAAAAGAGCGATCTAGATGATTCTGCATACTTCTGACAGAAGTCTCACCAAGATTATCGCAGAAAATGCATATCTCAGCTTGAAACCCCACGAAAACCAAGATATCTCCTGTTCTGCATATCCAACGAACTGTGGAGTGGTGAAATCCCCAGAAAACGTGTTTCTCGCATTAAATAGCTCGAAAAGTACGATCTCGATGACTCTGCATACTTCGGACAGAAGTCTCACCAAGATTATCGCAGAAAATGCATATCTGAGCTTGAAACCCCACGAAAACCAAGATATCGTCGGTTCTGCATATCAAACGCACTGTGGAGAGCTGAAAACACCAGATAACGTGTTTGTCGCATTAAATAGCTCGAAAAGTGCGATCTCGATGATTAAGCATACTTCGGACAGAAGTCTCACCTAGATTATCGCAGAAATTGCATATCTCAGCTTGAAACCCCACGAAAACCAGGATATCTCCGGTTATGCATATAAAACGCACTGTGGAGTGGTAAAAACTCCAGATAACTTGTTTCTCGCATTAAATAGCTCGAAAAGAGCGATCTCGATGGTTCTGCACACTTCGGACAGAAGTCTCACCAAGATTATCGCAGATAATGCATATCTCAACTTGAAACCCCACGAAAACCAAGATATCGCCGGTTCTGCATATCATACGCACTGTGGAGTGGTGAAAACACCGGATAACGTGTTTGTCGCATTAAATAGCTCGAAAAGTGCGATCTCGATGATTCTGCATACTTCGGACAGAAGTCTCACCATGATTATCGTAAAAAATGCATATCTCAGCTTGAAACCCAACGAAAACCAAGATTTCGCTGGTTCTGCATATCAAACGCACTGTGGAGTGGTGATAACACCAGATAACGTGTTTCTCGCATTAAATAGGTCGAAAAGAGCGATCTCGATGTTTCTGCATACTTCGGACAGAGGTCTCACCAAGATTATCGCAGAAAATGCATATCTCAGCTTGAAACCCCACGAAAACCAAGATATCGTCGGTTCTGCATATCATACGCACTGTGGAGTGGTGAAAACACCAGATAACGTGTTTCTCGCATTAAATAGCTCGAATAGAGCGATCTCGATGACTCTGCATACTTCGGACAGAAGTCTCACCAAGATTATCGCAGAAAATGCATATCTGAGCTTGAAACACCACGAAAACCAAGATATCGTCGGTTCTGCATATCATACGCACTGTGGAGTGGTGAAAACACCAGATAACATGTTTCTCGCATTAAATAGCTCGAAAAGTACGATCTCGATGACTCTGCATTCTTCGGACTGAAGTCTCACCAAGATTATCGCAGAAAATGCATATCTGAGCTTGAACCCCACGAAAACCAAGATATCGCTGGTTCTGCATATCAAACGCACTGTGGAGTGCTGAAAACACCAGATAACGTGTTCCTGGCATTAAATAGCTCGAAAAGAGCGCTCTTGATGTTTCTGCATACTTCGGACAGACGTTTCACCAAGATTATCGTAGAAAATGCATATCTCAGCTTGAAAAACGACGAAAACCAAACATCGCCGGTTCTGCATATCAAACCAACTCTGGAGTGGTGAAAACACCAGACAACGTGTTTCTCGCATTAAATAGCTCGAATAGAGCGATCTCGATGATTAAGCATACTTCGGACAGAAGTCTCACCAAGATTATCGCAGAAATTGCATATCTCAGCTTGAAACCCCACGAAAACCAAGATATCGTCGGTTCTGCATATCATTCGCACTGTGGAGTGGTGAAAACACCAGATAACATGTTTCTCGCATTAAATAGCTCGAAACGAGCGATCTCGATGGTTAAGCATACTTCGGACAGAAGTCTCACCTAGATTATCGCAGAAATTGCATATCTGAGCTTGAAACCCCACGAAAACCAAGATATCTCCGGTTCTGCACATCCAACGAACTGTGGAGTGGTGAAAACCCCAGAAAACGTGTTTCTCGCATTAAATAGCTCGAAAAGTGCGATCGCGATGATTCTGCATACTTCGGACAGAAGTCTCACCAAGATTATCGCAGAAAATGCATATCTGAGCTTGAAACACCACGAAAACCAAGATATCGTCGGTTCTGCATATCATACGCACTGTGGAGTGGTGAAAACACCAGATAACATGTTTCTCGCATTAAATAGCTCGAAAAGTACGATCTCGATGACTCTGCATACTTCGGACTGAAGTCTCACCAAGATTATCGTAAAAAATGCATATCTCAGATTGAAACCCCACGAAAACCAAGGTTTCGCTGGTTCTGCATATCAAACGCACTGTGGAATGGTGAAAACACCAGATAACTTGTTTCTCGCATTAAATAGCTCGAAAAGAGCGATCTCGATGACTCTGCATACTTCGGACTGAAGTCTCACCAAGATTATCGCAGAAAATGCATATCTGAGCTTGAACCCCACGAAAACCAAGATATCGCTGGTTCTGCATATCAAACGCACTGTGGAGTGCTGAAAACACCAGATAACGTGTTTCTCGCATTAAATAGCTCGAATACAGCGATCTCGATGATTAAGCATACTTCGGACAGAAGTCTCACCTAGATTATCGCAGAAATTGCATATCTCAGCTTGAATCCCCACGAAAACCAAGATATCGCTGGTTCTGCATATCAAACGCACTGTGGAGTGCTGAAAACACCAGATAACGTGTTCCTGGCGTTAAATAGCTCGAAAAGAGCGGTCTTGATGTTTCTGCATACTTCGGACAGACGTTTCACCAAGATTATCGTAGAAAATGCATATCTCAGCTTGAAAAACGACGAAAACCAAACATCGCCGGTTCTGCATATCAAACCAATTCTGGAGTGGTGAAAACACCAGACAACGTGTTTCTCGCATTAAATAGCTCGAATAGAGCGATCTCGATGATTAAGCATACTTCGGACAGAAGTCTCACCAAGATTAACGCAGAAATTGCATATCTCAGCTTGAAACCCCACGAAAACCAAGATATCGTCGGTTCTGCATATCATTCGCACTGTGGAGTGGTGAAAACACCAGATAACTTGTTTCTCGCATTAAATAGCTCGAAAAGAGCGATCTCGATGATTAAGCATACTTCGGACAGAAGTCTCACCTAGAATATCGCAGAAATTGCATATCTCAGCTTGAATCCCCACGAAAACCAAGATATCGTCGGTTCTGCATATCATTCGCACTGTGGAGTGGTGAAAACACCAGATAACATGTTTCTCGCATTAAATAGCTCGAAACGAGCGATCTCGATGGTTAAGCATACTTCGGACAGAAGTCTCACCTAGATTATCGCAGAAATTGCATATCTGAGCTTGAAACCCCACGAAAACCAAGATATCTCCGGTTCTGCATATCATACGCACTGTGGAGTGGTGAAAACACCTGATAACGTGTTTCTGGCATTAAATAGGTCGAAACAAGCGATCTCGATGGTTAAGCATACTTCGGACAGAAGTCTCACCTAGATTATCGCAGAAATTGCATATCTCAGCTTGAAACCCCACGAAAACCAAGATATCGTCGGTTCTGCATATCATACGCACTGTGGAGTGGTGAAAACACCAGATAACATGTTTCTCGCATTAAATAGCTCGAAAAGTACGATCTCGATGACTTTGCATACTTCGGACTGAAGTCTCACCAAGATTATCGTAAAAAATGCATATCTCAGCTTGAAACCCCACGAAAACCAAGGTTTCGCTGGTTCTGCATATCAAACGCTCTGTGGAATGGTGAAAACACCAGATAACTTGTTTCTCGCATTAAATAGCTCGAAAAGAGCGATCTCGATGACTCTGCATACTTCGGACAGAAGTCTCACCAAGATTATCGCAGAAAATGCATATCTCAGCTTGAAACCCCACGAAAACCAAGATATCGTCGGTTCTGCATATCATACGCACTGTGGAGTGGTGAAAACACCAGATAACGTGTTTCTCGCATTAAATAGCTCGAATAGAGCGATCTGGATGATTAAGCATACTTCGGACAGAAGTCTCACCAAGATTATCGTAAAAAATGCATATCTCAGCTTGAAACCCCACGAAAACCAAGGTTTCGCTGGTTCTGCATATCAAACGCACTGTGGAGTGCTGAAAACACCAGATAACGTGTTTCTCGCATTAAATAGCTCGAATAGAGCGATCTCGATGATTAAGCATACTTCGGACAGAAGTCTCACCAAGATTATCGCAGAAATTTCATATCTCAGCTTGAAACCCCACGAAAACCAAGATATCGTCGGTTCTGCATATCATTCGCACTGTGGAGTGGTGAAAACACCAGATAACATGTTTCTCGCATTAAATAGCTCGAAACGAGCGATCTCGATGGTTAAGCATACTTCGGACAGAAGTCTCACCTAGATTATCGCAGAAATTGCATATCTCAGCTTGAAACCCCACGAAAACCAGGATATCTCCGGTTATGCATATAAAACGCACTGTGGAGTGGTAAAAACTCCAGATAACTTGTTTCTCGCATTAAATAGCTCGAAAAGAGCGATCTCGATGGTTCTGCACACTTCGGACAGAAGTCTCACCAAGATTATCGCAGATAATGCATATCTCAGCTTGAAACCCCACGAAAACCAAGATATCGCCGGTTCTGCATATCATACGCACTGTGGAGTGGTGAAAACACCTGATAACGTGTTTCTGGCATTAAATAGGTCGAAACAAGCGATCTCGATGACTCTGCGTACTTGGGACAGACGTTTTACCAAGTTTATCGCAGAAAATGCATATCTGAGCTTGAAACCCCACGAAAACCAAGATATCGTCGGTTCTGCATATCAAACGCACTGCGGAGTGGTGAAAACACCAGATAACTTGTTTCTCGCATTAAATAGCTCGAAAAGAGCGATCTCGATGATTAAGCATACTTCGGACAGAAGTCTCACCTAGAATATCGCAGAAATTGCATATCTCAGCTTGAATCCCCACGAAAACCAAGATATCGCTGGTTCTGCATATCAAACGCACTGTGGAGTGCTGAAAACACCAGATAACGTGTTCCTCGCATTAAATAGCTCGAAAAGAGCGCTCTTGATGCTTCTGCATACTTCGGACAGACGTTTCACCAAGATTATCGCAGAAAATGCATATCTGAGCTTGAAACCCCACGAAAACCAAGATATCGTCGGTTCTGCATATCAAACGCACTGCGGAGTGGTGAAAACACCAGATAACTTGTTTCTCGCATTAAATAGCTCGAAAAGAGCGATCTCGATGACTCTGCATACTTCGGACAGAAGTCTCACCAAGATTATCGCAGAAAATGCATATCTGAGCTTGAAACCCCACGAAAACCAAGATATCGTCGGTTCTGCATATCAAACGCACTGCGGAGTGGTGAAAACACCAGATAACGTGTTTCTCGCATTAAATAGGTCGAAAAGAGCGATCTCGATGTTTCTGCATACTTCGGACAGAGGTCTCACCAAGATTATCGCAGAAAGTGCATATCTCTGCTAGAAACCCCACGAAAACCAAGATATCTCCTGTTCTGCATATCCAACGAACTGTGGAGTGGTGAATACCCCAGAAAACGTGTTTGTCGCATTAAATAGCTCGAAACGTACGATCTCGATGACTCTGCATACTTCGGACAGAAGTCTCACCAAGATTATCGCAGAAAATGCATATCTGAGCTTGAAACCCCACGAAAACCAAGATATCGTCGGTTCTGCATATCATACGCACTGTGGAGTGGTGAAAACACCAGATAACGTGTTTCTCGCATTAAATATCTCGAATAGAGCGATCTCGATGATTAAGCATACTTCGGACAGAAGTCTCACCAAGATTATCGTAAAAAATGCATATCTCAGCTTGAAACCCCACGAAAACCAAGATTTCGCTGGTTCTGCATATCAAACGCACTGTGGAGTGCTGAAAACACCAGATAACGTGTTTGTCGCATTAAATAGCTCGAAAAGTGCGATCTCGATGATTCTGCATACTTCGGACAGAAGTCTCACCAAGATTATCGTAAAAAATGCATATCTCAGCTTGAAACCCCACGAAAACCCAGATATCGCTGGTTCTGCATATCAAACGCACTGTGGAGTGCTGAAAACACCGGATAACTTGTTTCTCGCATTAAATAGCTCGAAAAGAGCGATCTCGATGACTCTGCATACTTCGGACAGAAGTCTCAACAAGATTATCGCAGAAAATGCATATCTGAGCTTGAAACCCCACGAAAACCAAGATATCGTCGGTTCTGCATATCAAACGCACTGCGGAGTGGTGAAAACACCAGATAACGTGTTTCTCGCATTAAATAGGTCGAAAAGAGCGATCTCGATGTTTCTGCATACTTCGGACAGAGGTCTCACCAAGATTATCGCAGAAAATGCATATCTCTGCCAGAAACCCCACGAAAACCAAGATATCTCCTGTTCTGCATATCCAACGAACTGTGGAGTGGTGAAAACCCCAGAAAACGTGTTTGTCGCATTAAATAGCTCGAAAAGTACGATCTCGATGACTCTGCATACTTCGGACAGAAGTCTCACCAAGATTATCGCAGAAAATGCATATCTGAGCTTGAAACCCCACGAAAACCAAGATATCGTCGGTTCTGCATATCATACGCACTGTGGAGTAGTGAAAACACCAGATAACGTGTTTCTCGCATTAAATATCTCGAATTGAGCGATCTCGATGATAAAGCATACTTCAGACAGAAGTATCACCAAGATTATCGTAAAAAATGCATATCTCAGCTTGAAACCCCACGAAAACCAAGATTTCGCTGGTTCTGCATATCAAACGCACTGTGGAGTGCTGAAAACACCAGATAACGTGTTTGTCGCATTAAATAGCTCGAAAAGTGCGATCTCGATGATTCTGCATACTTCGGACAGAAGTCTCACCAAGATTATCGCAGAAAATGCATATCTCTGCTAGAAACCCCACGAAAACCAAGATATCTCCTGTTCTGCATATCCAACGAACTGTGGAGTGGTGAAAACCCCAGAAAACGTGTTTGTCGCATTAAATAGCTCGAAAAGTACGATCTCGATGACTCTGCATACTTCGGACAGAAGTCTCACCAAGATTATCGCAGAAAATGCATATCTGAGCTTGAAACCCCACGAAAACCAAGATATCGTCGGTTCTGCATATCATACGCACTGTGGAGTGGTGAAAACACCAGATAACGTGTTTGTCGCATTAAATAGCTCGAAAAGTGCGATCTCGATGATTCTGCATACTTCGGACAGAAGTCTCACCAAGATTATCGCAGAAAATGCATATCTCTGCTAGAAACCCCACGAAAACCAAGATACCTCCTGTTCTGCATATCCAACGAACTGTGGAGTCGTGAAAACCCCAGAAAACGTTTTTCTCGCATAGAATATCTCGAAAAGTACGATCTCGATGACTCTGCATACTTCTAACAGAAGTCTCACCAAGCTTATCGCAGAAAATGCATACCTCAGCTTGAAATCTCACGAAAATCAAGATGTCGCCGCTTCTGCATATCAAACGCACTGTGGAGTGGTGAAAACAACCAGATAACGTGTTTCTCGAATTAAATAGCTCGAAAAGAACGATCTAGATTATTCTGCATACTTCTGACAGAAGTCTCACCAAGATCATCGTAGAAAATGCATATCTCAGCTTGAACCCCGACGAAATCCAAGATATCACCTGTTCTGCATATCCAACAAACTGTGGTGTGGTGAAAACCCCAGAAAACGTGTTTCTCGCATTAAATAGCTCGAAAAGTACGATCTCGATGACTCTGCATACTTCGGACAGAAGCCTCACCAAGATTATCGCATAAAATGCATATCTGAGCTTGAAACCCCACGAAAACCAGGATATCGTCGGTTCTGCATATCATACGCACTGTTGAGTGCTGAAAACACCAGATATCGTGTTTCTCGCATTAAATAGCTCGAAAAGTGCGATCTCGATGATTCTGCATACTTCGGACAGTAGTCTCACCATGATTATCGTAAAAAATGCATATCTCAGCTTGAAACCCCACGAAAACCAAGATATCGCCGGTTCTGCATATCAAACGCACTGTGGGGTGGTGAAAACACCAGAAAACGTGTTTCTCGCATCAAATAGCTCGAAAAGTGCGATCTCGATGATTCTGCATACTTCGGACAGAAGTCTCTCCAAGTTTATCGCAGAAAATGCATATCTCAGCTTGAAACCCCTCGAAAACCAAGATATCACCTGTTCTGCATATCCAACGAACTGTGGAGTGGTGAAAACCCCAGAAAACGTGTTTGTCGCATTAAATAGCTCGAAAAGTACGATCTCGATGACTCTGCATACTTCGGACAGAAGTCTCACCATGATTATCGTAAAAAATGCATATCTCAGCTTGAAACCCCACGAAAACCCAGATATCGCCGGTTCTGCATATCAAACGCACTGTGGAGTGGTTAAAACACCAGATAAGGTTTTTCTCGCATTAACTAGCTCGAAAAGTGCGATCTCGATGATTCAGCATACTTCGGACAGAAGTCTCTCGAAGTTTATCGCAGAAAATGCATATCTCAGCTTGAAACCCCTCGAAACCCAAGATATCACCTGTTCTGCATATCCAACGAACTGTGGTGTGGTGAAAACCCCAGAAAACGTGTTTCTCGCATTAAATAGCTCGAAAAGAGCGATCTCGATGATTCTGCACACTTCGGTCAGAAGTCTCACCAAGATTATCGCAGACAATGCATATCTCAGCTTGAAACCCCACGAAAACCAAGATATCGCCGGTTCTGCATATCATACGCACTGTGGAGTGCTGAAAACACCAGATATCGTGTTTCTCGCATCAAATAGCTCGAAAAGTGCGATCTCGATGATTCTGCATACTTCGGACAGTAGTCTCACCATGATTATCGTAAAAAATGCATATCTCAGCTTGAAACCCCACGAAAACCAAGATATCGCTGGTTCTGCATATCAAACGCACTGTGGAGTGGTGAAAACACCAGATAACGTGTTTCTCGCATTAAATAGGTCGAAAAGAGCGATCTCGATGTTTCTGCATACTTCGGACAGAGGTCTCACCAAGATTATCGCAGAAAATGCATATCTCAGCTTGAAACCCCACGAAAACCCAGATATCGCCGGTTCTGCATATCAAACGCACTGTGGGGTGGTGAAAACACCAGATAAGGTTTTTCGCGCATTAACTAGCTCGAAAAGTGCGATCTCGATGATTCAGCATACTTCGGACAGAAGTCTCTCCAAGTTTATCGCAGAAAATGCATATCTCAGCTTGAAACCCCTCGAAAACCAAGATATCACCTGTTCTGCATATCCAACGAACTGTGGAGTGGTGAAAACCCCAGAAAACGTGTTTGTCGCATTAAATAGCTCGAAAAGTACGATCTCGATGACTCTGCATACTTCGGACAGAAGTCTCACCAAGATTATCGCAGAAAATGCATATCTGAGCTTGAAACCCCACGAAAACCAAGATATCGTCGGTTCTGCATATCATACGCACTGTGGAGTGGTGAAAACACCAGATAACGTGTTTCTCGCATTAAATATCTCGAATAGAGCGATCTCGATGATTAAGCATACTTCGGACAGAAGTCTCACCAAGATTATCGTAAAAAAATTCATATCTCAGCTTGAAACCCCACGAAAACCAGGATATCGTCGGTTCTGCATATCATACGCACTGTTGAGTGCTGAAAACACCAGATATCGTGTTTCTCGCATTAAATAGCTCGAAAAGTGCGATCTCGATGATTCTGCATACTTCGGACAGTAGTCTCACCATGATTATCGTAAAAAATGCATATCTCAGCTTGAAACCCCACGAAAACCAAGATATCGCTGGTACTGCATATCAAACCCACTGTGGAGTGGTTAAAACACCAGATAAGGTTTTTCTCGCATTAACTAGCTCGAAAAGTGCGATCTCGATGATTCAGCATACTTCGGACAGAAGTCTCTCGAAGTTTATCGCAGAAAATGCATATCTCAGCTTGAAACCCCTCGAAACCCAAGATATCACCTGTTCTGCATATCCAACGAACTGTGGTGTGGTGAAAACCCCAGAAAACGTGTTTCTCGCATTAAATAGCTCGAAAAGAGCGATCTCGATGATTCTGCACACTTCGGTCAGAAGTCTCACCAAGATTATCGCAGACAATGCATATCTCAGCTTGAAACCCCACGAAAACCCAGATATCGCCGGTTCTGCATATCAAACGCACTGTGGGGTGGTGAAAACACCAGATAAGGTTTTTCGCGCATTAACTAGCTCGAAAAGTGCGATCTCGATGATTCAGCATACTTCGGACAGAAGTCTCTCCAAGTTTATCGCAGAAAATGCATATCTCAGCTTGAAACCCCTCGAAAACCAAGATATCACCTGTTCTGCATATCCAACAAATTGTGGTGTGGTGAAAACCCCAGAAAACGTGTTTCTCGCATTAAATAGCTCGAAAAGAGCGATCTCGATGATTCTGCACACTTCGGACAGAAGTCTCACCAAGATTATCGCAGAAAATGCATATCTCAGCTGGACACACCACGAAAATCAAGATATCGCCGATTCTGCATGTCAAACGTACTGTGGAGTGGTGAATACACCAGAAAACGTGTTTCTCGCATTAAATAGCTCGAAAAGAGCGATCTAGATGATTCTGCATACTTCTGACAGAAGTCTCACCAAGATTATCATAGAATGTGCATATCTCAGATTGAACCCCGACGAAATCCAAGATGTCGCCGGTTCTGCATATCAAACGGACTGTGGTGTGGTGAAAACACCAGAAAACTTGTTTTTTCGCATTAGATAGCTCGAAACGGGCGATCTAGATGATTCTGCATACTTCTAACAGAAGTCTCACCAAGCTTATCGCAGAAAATGCATACGTCAGGTTTGAAATCTCACGAAAATCAAGATGTCGCCGGTTCTGCATATCAAACGCACTGTGGAGTGGTGAAAACAACCAGATAACGTGTTTCTCGAATTAAATAGCTCGAAAAGAACGATCTAGATTATTCTGCATACTTCTGACAAAAGTCTCACCAAGATTATCGTAAAAAGTGCATATCTCAGCTTGATACCCCACGAAAACCAAGATATCACCTGTTCTGCATATCCAACGAACTGTGGTGTGGTGAAAACCCCAGAAAACGTGTTTCTCGCATTAAATAGCTCGAAAAGTACGATCTCGATGACTCTGCATACTTCGGACAGAAGCCTCACCAAGATTATCGCAGAAAATGCATATCTGAGCTTGAAACCCCACGAAAACCAGGATATCGTCGGTTCTGCATATCATACGCACTGTTGAGTGCTGAAAACACCAGATATCGTGTTTCTCGCATTAAATAGCTCGAAAAGTGCGATCTCGATGATTCTGCATACTTCGGACAGAAGTCTCACCAAGATTATCGTAAAAAATGCATATCTCAGCTTGAAACCCCACGAAAACCCAGATATCGCTGGTTCTGCATATCAAACGCACTGTGGAGTGCTGAAAACACCGGATAACTTGTTTCTCGCATTAAATAGCTCGAAAAGAGCGATCTCGATGACTCTGCATACTTCGGACAGAAGTCTCAACAAGATTATCGCAGAAAATGCATATCTCTGCTAGAAACCCCACGAAAACCAAGATATCTCCTGTTCTGCATATCCAACGAACTGTGGAGTGGTGAAAACCCCAGAAAACGTGTTTGTCGCATTAAATAGCTCGAAAAGTACGATCTCGATGACTCTGCATACTTCGGACAGAAGTCTCACCAAGATTATCGCAGAAAATGCATATCTGAGCTTGAAACCCCACGAAAACCAAGATATCGTCGGTTCTGCATATCATACGCACTGTGGAGTGGTGAAAACACCAGATAACGTGTTTCTCGCATTAAATATCTCGAATAGAGCGATCTCGATGATTAAGCATACTTCGGACAGAAGTCTCACCAAGATTATCGTAAAAAAATTCATATCTCAGCTTGAAACCCCCCGAAAACCAAGATTTCGCTGGTTCTGCATATCAAACGCACTGTGGAGTGCTGAAAACACCAGATAACGTGTTTGACGCATTAAATAGCTCGAAAAGTGCGATCTCGATGATTCTGCATACTTCGGACAGAAGTCTCACCAAGATTATCGTAAAAAATGCATATCTCAGCTTGAAACCCCACGAAAACCCAGATATCGCTGGTTCTGCATATCAAACGCACTATGGAGTGGTGATAACACCAGATAACGTGTTTCTCGCATTAAATAGGTCGAAAAGAGCGATCTCGATGTTTCTGCATACTTCGGACAGAGGTCTCACCAAGATTATCGCAGAAAATGCATATCTCTGCTAGAAACCCCACGAAAACCAAGATATCTCCTGTTCTGCATATCCAACGAACTGTGGAGTGGTGAAAACCCCAGAAAACGTGTTTGTCGCATTAAATAGCTGGAAAAGTACGATCTCGATGACTCTGCATACTTCGGACAGAAGTCTCACCAAGATTATCGCAGAAAATGCATATCTGAGCTTGAAACCCCACGAAAACCAAGATATCGTCGGTTCTGCATATCATACGCACTGTGGAGTAGTGAAAACACCAGATAACGTGTTTCTCGCATTAAATATCTCGAATTGAGCGATCTCGATGATTAAGCATACTTCAGACAGAAGTATCACCAAGATTATCGTAAAAAATGCATATCTCAGCTTGAAACCCCACGAAAACCAAGATTTCGCTGGTTCTGCATATCAAACGCACTGTGGAGTGCTGAAAACACCAGATAACGTGTTTGTCGCATTAAATAGCTCGAAAAGTGCGATCTCGATGATTCTGCATACTTCGGACAGAAGTCTCACCAAGATTATCGTAAAAAATGCATATCTCAGCTTGAAACCCCACGAAAACCCAGATATCGCTGGTTCTGCATATCAAACGCACTGTGGAGTGCTGAAAACACCGGATAACGTGTTTGTCGCATTAAATAGCTCGAAAAGTGCGATCTCGATGATTCTGCATACTTCGGACAGAAGTCTCACCAAGATTATCGCAGAAAATGCATATCTCTGCTAGAAACCCCACGAAAACCAAGATATCTCCTGTTCTGCATATCCAACGAACTGTGGAGTGGTGAAAACCCCAGAAAACGTGTTTGTCGCATTAAATAGCTCGAAAAGTACGATCTCGATGACTCTGCATACTTCGGACAGAAGTCTCACCAAGATTATCGCAGAAAATGCATATCTGAGCTTGAAACCCCACGAAAACCAAGGTATCGTCGGTTCTGCATATCATACGCACTGTGGAGTGGTGAAAACACCAGATAACGTGTTTGTCGCATTAAATAGCTCGAAAAGTGCGATCTCGATGATTCTGCATACTTCGGACAGAAGTCTCACCAAGATTATCGCAGAAAATGCATATCTCTGCTAGAAACCTCACGAAAACCAAGATACCTCCTGTTCTGCATATCCAACGAACTGTGGAGTCGTGAAAACCCCAGAAAACGTTTTTCTCGCATAGAATAGCTCGAAAAGTACGATCGCGATGACTCTGCATACTTCTAACAGAAGTCTCACCAAGCTTATCGCAGAAAATGCATACCTCAGCTTGAAATCTCACGAAAATCAAGATGTCGCCGCTTCTGCATATCAAACGCACTGTGGAGTGGTGAAAACAACCAGATAACGTGTTTCTCGAATTAAATAGCTCGAAAAGAACGATCTAGATTATTCTGCATACTTCTGACAGAAGTCTCACCAAGATCATCGTAGAAAATGCATATCTCAGCTTGAACCCCGACGAAATCCAAGATATCACCTGTTCTGCATATCCAACGAACTGTGGTGTGGTGAAAACCCCAGAAAACGTGTTTCTCGCATTAAATAGCTCGAAAAGTACGATCTCGATGACTCTGCATACTTCGGACAGAAGCCTCACCAAGATTATCGCATAAAATGCATATCTGAGCTTGAAACCCCACGAAAACCAGGATATCGTCGGTTCTGCATATCATACGCACTGTTGAGTGCTGAAAACACCAGATATCGTGTTTCTCGCATTAAATAGCTCGAAAAGTGCGATCTCGATGATTCTGCATACTTCGGACAGTAGTCTCACCATGATTTTCGTAAAAAATGCATATCTCAGCTTGAAACCCCACGAAAACCAAGATATCGCCGGTTCTGCATATCAAACGCACTGTGGGGTGGTGAAAACACCAGATAAGGTTTTTCTCGCATTAACTAGCTCGAAAAGTGCGATCTCGATGATTCAGCATATTTCGGACAGAAGTCTCTTCAAGTTTATCGCAGAAAATGCATATCTCAGCTTGATACCCCTCGAAACCCAACATATCACCTGTTCTGCATATCCAACGAACTGTGGTGTGGTGAAAACACCAGATATCGTGTTTCTCGCATTAAATAGCTCGAAAAGAGCGATCTCGATGATTCTGCATACTTCGGACAGTAGTCTCACTATGATTATCGTAAAAAATGCATATCTCAGCTTGAAACCCCACGAAAACAGAGATATCGCTGGTTCTGCATATCAAACGCACTGTGGAGTGGTGAAAACACCAGATAACGTGTTTCTCGCATTAAATAGGTCGAAAAGAGCGATCTCGATGTTTCTGCATACTTCGGACAGAGGTCTCACCAAGATTATCGCAGAAAATGCATATCTCAGCTTGAAACCCCACGAAAACCCAGATATCGCCGGTTCTGCATATCAAACGCACTGTTGGGTGGTGAAAACACCAGATAAGGTTTTTCGCGCATTAACTAGCTCGAAAAGTGCGATCTCGATGATTCAGCATACTTCGGACAGAAGTCTCTCCAAGTTTATCGCAGAAAATGCATATCTCAGCTTGAAACCCCTCGAAAACCAAGATATCACCTGTTCTGCATATCCAACAAATTGTGGTGTGGTGAAAACCCCAGAAAACGTGTTTCTCGCATTAAATAGCTCGAAAAGAGCGATCTCGATGATTCTGCACACTTCGGACAGAAGTCTCACCAAGATTATCGCAGAAAATGCATATCTCAGCTGGACACACCACGAAAATCAAGATATCGCCGATTCTGCATGTCAAACGTACTGTGGAGTGGTGAATACACCAGAAAACGTGTTTCTCGCATTAAATAGCTCGAAAAGAGCGATCTAGATGATTCTGCATACTTCTGACAGAAGTCTCACCAAGATTATCATAGAATGTGCATATCTCAGATTGAACCCCGACGAAATCCAAGATGTCGCCGGTTCTGCATATCAAACGGACTGTGGTGTGGTGAAAACACCAGAAAACTTGTTTTTTCGCATTAGATAGCTCGAAACGGGCGATCTAGATGATTCTGCATACTTCTAACAGAAGTCTCACCAAGCTTATCGCAGAAAATGCATACCTCAGGTTTGAAATCTCACGAAAATCAAGATGTCGCCGCTTCTGCATATCAAACGCACTGTGGAGTGGTGAAAACAACCAGATAACGTGTTTCTCGAATTAAATAGCTCGAAAAGAACGATCTAGATTATTCTGCATACTTCTGACAAAAGTCTCACCAAGATTATCGTAAAAAGTGCATATCTCAGCTTGAAACCCCACAAAAACCAAGATATCACCTGTTCTGCATATCCAACGAACTGTGGTGTGGTGAAAACCCCAGAAAACGTGTTTCTCGCATTAAATAGCTCGAAAAGTGCGATCTCGATGACTCTGCATACTTCGGACAGAAGCCTCACCAAGATTATCGCAGAAAATGCATATCTGAGCTTGAAACCCCACGAAAACCAGGATATCGTCGGTTCTGCATATCATACGCACTGTTGAGTGCTGAAAACACCAGATATCGTGTTTCTCGCATTAAATAGCTCGAAAAGTGCGATCTCGATGATTCTGCATACTTCGGACAGTAGTCTCACCATGATTATCGTAAAAAATGCATATCTCATCTTGAAACCCCACGAAAACCAAGATATCGCCGGTTCTGCATATCAAACGTACTGTGGGGTGGTGAAAACACCAGATAAGGTTTTTCTCGCATTAACTAGCACGAAAAGAGCGATCCCGATGATTCTGCATACTTCTGACAGAAGTCTCACCAAGATTATTTTAGAAAATGCATATCTCAGCTTGATAGCCTACGACAGCCAAGATGGCGCCGGTTCTGCATATCAAACGCACTGTGGAGTGGTGAAAACACCAGATAACGTGTTTCTCGCATTAACTAGCTCGAAAAGAAGAATCTCGATGATTCTGCATACTTCTGACAGAAGACTCACCAAGATTATCGCACAAAATGCATGTCTCAGCTTGAAACCCGACGAAATCCAAGATGTCGCTGGTTCCGCATATCAAACGCACTGTGGAGTGGTGAAAACACCAATTAACGTGTTTCTCGCATTAAATAGCTCGAAAAGAGGGATCTCGATGATTCTGCATACTTCTGACAGAAGACTCACCAAGATTATCGCAGAAAATGCATATCTCAGCTGGAAACACCACGAAAATCATGATGTCGCCCGTTCTGCATTTCAAACGCACTGTGGAGTGGTGAAAACAACCAGATATCGTGTTTCTCGCATTAAGTTGCTCGAAAAGAGCGATCTCAAAGATTCTGCATGCTTCTGACAAAAGACTCACCAAAATTATCGCTGAAAATGCATATCTCAGCTTGAAACCTCACGAAAATCAAGATGTCGCCGGTTCTGCATATCAAACCCACTGTGGAGTGGTGAAAACAACCAGAGAACGTGTTTCTCGCATTAAATAGGTCGAAAAGGGAGATGCCGATGATTCTGCATACGTCTGACAGAAGTCTCACCAAGATTATCGCAGAAAATGCATATCTCAGCTGGAAACACCACGAAAATCAAGATATCGCCGGTTCTGCATATCAAACGCACTGTGGAGTGGTGAAAACAACCAGAGAACGTGTTTCTCGCATTAAATAGGTCGAAAAGGGAGATGCCGATGATTCTGCATACTTCTGACAGAAGTCTCACCAAGATTATCGCAGAAAATACATATCTCAGCTGGAAACACCACGAAAATCAAGATATCGCCGGTTCTGCATATCAAACGCACTGTGGAATGTTGAAAACACCAGAAAACTTGTTGTTTCGCATTAAATAGCTCGAAAAGAGCGATCTAGATTATTCTGCATACGTCTGACTGAAGTCTCACCAAGATTATCGCAGAAAATGCATATCTCAGCTGGAAACACCACGAAAATCAAGATATCGCCGGTTCTGCATATCAAACGCACTGTCGAATGTTGAAAACACCAGAAAACTTGTTTTTTCGCATTAAATAGCTCCAAAAGAGCGATCTAGATGATTCTGCATACTTCTGACTGAAGCCTCACCAAGATTATCGCAGAAAATGCATATCACAGCTTGAAACCCGACGAAAACCAAGATATCGCCGGTTCTGCGTATCATACGCACTGCGGAGTGCTGAAAACACCAGATATCGTGTTTCTCGCAATAAATAGCTCGAAAAGTGCGATCTCGATGATTCTGCATACTTCGGACAGAAGTCTCACCATGATTATCGTAAAAAATGCATATCTGAGCTTGAAACCCCACGAAAACCAAGATATCGTCGGTTCTGCATATCATACGCACTGTGGAGTGGTGAAAACACCAGATAACGTGTTTCTCGCATTAAATATCTCGAATAGAGCGATCTCGATGATTAAGCATACTTCGGACAGAAGTCTCACCAAGATTATCGTAAAAAAATTCATATCTCAGCTTGAAACCCCACGAAAACCAGGATATCGTCGGTTCTGCATATCATACGCACTGTTGAGTGCTGAAAACACCAGATATCGTGTTTCTCGCATTAAATAGCTCGAAAAGTGCGATCTCGATGATTCTGCATACTTCGGACAGTAGTCTCACCATGATTATCGTAAAAAATGCATATCTCAGCTTGAAACCCCACGAAAACCAAGATATCGCCGGTTCTGCATATCAAACGCACTGTGGGGTGGTGAAAACACCAGATAAGGTTTTTCTCGCATTAACTAGCTCGAAAAGTGCGATCTCGATGATTCAGCATATTTCGGACAGAAGTCTCTCCAAGTTTATCGCAGAAAATGCATATCTCAGCTTGATACCCCTCGAAACCCAACATATCACCTGTTCTGCATATCCAACGAACTGTGGTGTGGTGAAAACACCAGATATCGTGTTTCTCGCATTAAATAGCTCGAAAAGAGCGATCTCGATGATTCTGCATACTTCGGACAGTAGTCTCACCATGATTATCGTAAAAAATGCATATCTCAGCTTGAAACCCCACGAAAACAGAGATATCGCTGGTTCTGCATATCAAACGCACTGTGGAGTGCTGAAAACACCAGATAACGTTTTGTCGCATTAAATAGTTCGAATAGAGCGATCTCGATGATTCTGCATACTTCGGACAGAAGTCTCATCAAGATTATCGTAAAAAATGCATATCTCAGCTTGAAACCCCACGAAAACCAAGATATCGCTGGTACTGCATATCAAACCCACTGTGGAGTGGTTAAAACACCAGATAAGGTTTTTCTCGCATTAACTAGCTCGAAAAGTGCGATCTCGATGATTCAGCATACTTCGGACAGAAGTCTCTCGAAGTTTATCGCAGAAAATGCATATCTCAGCTTGAAACCCCTCGAAACCCAAGATATCACCTGTTCTGCATATCCAAAGAACTGTGGTGTGGTGAAAACCCCAGAAAACGTGTTTCTCGCATTAAATAGCTCGAAAAGAGCGATCTCGATGATTCTGCACACTTCGGTCAGAAGTCTCACCAAGATTATCGCAGACAATGCATATCTCAGCTTGAAACCCCACGAAAACCAAGATATCGCCGGTTCTGCATATCATACGCACTGTGGAGTGCTGAAAACACCAGATATCGTGTTTCTCGCATCAAATAGCTCGAAAAGTGCGATCTCGATGATTCTGCATACTTCGGACAGTAGTCTCACCATGATTATCGTAAAAAATGCATATCTCAGCTTGAAACCCCACGAAAACCAAGATATCGCTGGTTCTGCATATCAAACGCACTGTGGAGTGGTGAAAACACCAGATAACGTGTTTCTCGCATTAAATAGGTCGAAAAGAGCGATCTCGATGTTTCTGCATACTTCGGACAGAGGTCTCACCAAGATTATCGCAGAAAATGCATATCTCAGCTTGAAACCCCACGAAAACCCAGATATCGCCGGTTCTGCATATCAAACGCACTGTGGGGTGGTGAAAACACCAGATAAGGTTTTTCGCGCATTAACTAGCTCGAAAAGTGCGATCTCGATGATTCAGCATACTTCGGACAGAAGTCTCTCCAAGTTTATCGCAGAAAATGCATATCTCAGCTTGAAACCCCTCGAAAACCAAGATATCACCTGTTCTGCATATCCAACAAATTGTGGTGTGGTGAAAACCCCAGAAAACGTGTTTCTCGCATTAAATAGCTCGAAAAGAGCGATCTCGATGATTCTGCACACTTCGGACAGAAGTCTCACCAAGATTATCGCAGAAAATGCATATCTCAGCTGGATACACCACGAAAATCAAGATATCGCCGATTCTGCATGTCAAACGTACTGTGGAGTGGTGAATACACCAGAAAACGTGTTTCTCGCATTAAATAGCTCGAAAAGAGCGATCTAGATGATTCTGCATACTTCTGACAGAAGTCTCACCAAGATTATCATAGAATGTGCATATCTCAGATTGAACCCCGACGAAATCCAAGATGTCGCCGGTTCTGCATATCAAACGGACTGTGGTGTGGTGAAAACACCAGAAAACTTGTTTTTTCGCATTAGATAGCTCGAAACGGGCGATCTAGATGATTCTGCATACTTCTAACAGAAGTCTCACCAAGCTTATCGCAGAAAATGCATACCTCAGGTTTGAAATCTCACGAAAATCAAGATGTCGCCGCTTCTGCATATCAAACGCACTGTGGAGTGGTGAAAACAACCAGATAACGTGTTTCTCGAATTAAATAGCTCGAAAAGAACGATCTAGATTATTCTGCATACTTCTGACAAAAGTCTCACCAAGATTATCGTAAAAAGTGCATATCTCAGCTTGAAACCCCACGAAAACCAAGATATCACCTGTTCTGCATATCCAACGAACTGTGGTGTGGTGAAAACCCCAGAAAACGTGTTTCTCGCATTAAATAGCTCGAAAAGTACGATCTCGATGACTCTGCATACTTCGGACAGAAGCCTCACCAAGATTATCGCAGAAAATGCATATCTGAGCTTGAAACCCCACGAAAACCAGGATATCGTCGGTTCTGCATATCATACGCACTGTTGAGTGCTGAAAACACCAGATATCGTGTTTCTCGCATTAAATAGCTCGAAAAGTGCGATCTCGATGATTCTGCATACTTCGGACAGAAGTCTCACCAAGATTATCGTAAAAAATGCATATCTCAGCTTGAAACCCCACGAAAACCCAGATATCGCTGGTTCTGCATATCAAACGCACTGTGGAGTGCTGAAAACACCGGATAACTTGTTTCTCGCATTAAATAGCTCGAAAAGAGCGATCTCGATGACTCTGCATACTTCGGACAGAAGTCTCAACAAGATTATCGCAGAAAATGCATATCTCTGCTAGAAACCCCACGAAAACCAAGATATCTCCTGTTCTGCATATCCAACGAACTGTGGAGTGGTGAAAACCCCAGAAAACGTGTTTGTCGCATTAAATAGCTCGAAAAGTACGATCTCGATGACTCTGCATACTTCGGACAGAAGGCTCACCAAGATTATCGCAGAAAATGCATATCTGAGCTTGAAACCCCACGAAAACCAAGATATCGTCGGTTCTGCATATCATACGCACTGTGGAGTGGTGAAAACACCAGATAACGTGTTTCTCGCATTAAATATCTCGGATTGAGCGATCTCGATGATTAAGCATACTTCAGACAGAAGTATCACCAAGATTATCGTAAAAAATGCATATCTCAGCTTGAAACCCCACGAAAACCAAGATTTCGCTGGTTCTGCATATCAAACGCACTGTGGAGTGCTGAAAACACCAGATAACGTGTTTGTCGCATTAAATAGCTCGAAAAGTGCGATCTCGATGATTCTGCATACTTCGGACAGAAGTCTCACCAAGATTATCGTAAAAAATGCATATCTCAGCTTGAAACCCCACGAAAACCCAGATATCGCTGGTTCTGCATATCAAACGCACTGTGGAGTGCTGAAAACACCGGATAACGTGTTTGTCGCATTAAATAGCTCGAAAAGTGCGATCTCGATGATTCTGCATACTTCGGACAGAAGTCTCACCAAGATTATCGCAGAAAATGCATATCTCTGCTAGAAACCCCACGAAAACCAAGATATCTCCTGTTCTGCATATCCAACGAACTGTGGAGTGGTGAAAACCCCAGAAAACGTGTTTGTCGCATTAAATAGCTCGAAAAGTACGATCTCGATGACTCTGCATACTTCGGACAGAAGTCTCACCAAGATTATCGCAGAAAATGCATATCTGAGCTTGGAACCCCACGAAAACCAAGATATCGTCGGTTCTGCATATCATACGCACTGTGGAGTGGTGAAAACACCAGATAACGTGTTTGTCGCATTAAATAGCTCGAAACGTGCGATCTCGATGATTCTGCATACTTCGGACAGAAGTCTCACCAAGATTATCGCAGAAAATGCATATCTCTGCTAGAAACCCCACGAAAACCAAGATACCTCCTGTTCTGCATATCCAACGAACTGTGGAGTCGTGAAAACCCCAGAAAACGTTTTTCTCGCATAGAATAGCTCGAAAAGTACGATCGCGATGACTCTGCATACTTCTAACAGAAGTCTCACCAAGCTTATCGCAGAAAATGCATACCTCAGCTTGAAATCTCACGAAAATCAAGATGTCGCCGCTTCTGCATATCAAACGCACTGTGGAGTGGTGAAAACAACCAGATAACGTGTTTCTCGAATTAAATAGCTCGAAAAGAACGATCTAGATTATTCTGCATACTTCTGACAGAAGTCTCACCAAGATCATCGTAGAAAATGCATATCTCAGCTTGAACCCCGACGAAATCCAAGATATCACCTGTTCTGCATATCCAACAAACTGTGGTGTGGTGAAAACCCCAGAAAACGTGTTTCTCGCATTAAATAGCTCGAAAAGTACGATCTCGATGACTCTGCATACTTCGGACAGAAGCCTCACCAAGATTATCGCATAAAATGCATATCTGAGCTTGAAACCCCACGAAAACCAGGATATCGTCGGTTCTGCATATCATACGCACTGTTGAGTGCTGAAAACACCAGATATCGTGTTTCTCGCATTAAATAGCTCGAAAAGTGCGATCTCGATGATTCTGCATACTTCGGACAGTAGTCTCACCATGATTATCGTAAAAAATGCATATCTCAGCTTGAAACCCCACGAAAACCAAGATATCGCCGGTTCTGCATATCAAACGCACTGTGGGGTGGTGAAAACACCAGAAAACGTGTTTCTCGCATCAAATAGCTCGAAAAGTGCGATCTCGATGATTCTGCATACTTCGGACAGAAGTCTCTCCAAGTTTATCGCAGAAAATGCATATCTCAGCTTGAAACCCCTCGAAAACCAAGATATCACCTGTTCTGCATATCCAACGAACTGTGGAGTGGTGAAAACCCCAGAAAACGTGTTTGTCGCATTAAATAGCTCGAAAAGTACGATCTCGATGACTCTGCATACTTCGGACAGAAGTCTCACCATGATTATCGTAAAAAATGCATATCTCAGCTTGAAACCCCACGAAAACCCAGATATCGCCGGTTCTGCATATCAAACGCACTGTGGAGTGGTTAAAACACCAGATAAGGTTTTTCTCGCATTAACTAGCTCGAAAAGTGCGATCTCGATGATTCAGCATACTTCGGACAGAAGTCTCTCGAAGTTTATAGCAGAAAATGCATATCTCAGCTTGAAACCCCTCGAAACCCAAGATATCACCTGTTCTGCATATCCAACGAACTGTGGTGTGGTGAAAACCCCAGAAAACGTGTTTCTCGCATTAAATAGCTCGAAAAGAGCGATCTCGATGATTCTGCACACTTCGGTCAGAAGTCTCACCAAGATTATCGCAGACAATGCATATCTCAGCTTGAAACCCCACGAAAACCAAGATATCGCCGGTTCTGCATATCATACGCACTGTGGAGTGCTGAAAACACCAGATATCGTGTTTCTCGCATCAAATAGCTCGAAAAGTGCGATCTCGATGATTCTGCATACTTCGGACAGTAGTCTCACCATGATTATCGTAAAAAATGCATATCTCAGCTTGAAACCCCACGAAAACCAAGATATCGCTGGTTCTGCATATCAAACGCACTGTGGAGTGGTGAAAACACCAGATAACGTGTTTCTCGCATTAAATAGGTCGAAAAGAGCGATCTCGATGTTTCTGCATACTTCGGACAGAGGTCTCACCAAGATTATCGCAGAAAATGCATATCTCAGCTTGTAACCCCACGAAAACCCAGATATCGCCGGTTCTGCATATCAAACGCACTGTGGGGTGGTGAAAACACCAGATAAGGTTTTTCGCGCATTAACTAGCTCGAAAAGTGCGATCTCGATGATTCAGCATACTTCGGACAGAAGTCTCTCCAAGTTTATCGCAGAAAATGCATATCTCAGCTTGAAACCCCTCGAAAACCAAGATATCACCTGTTCTGCATATCCAACGAACTGTGGAGTGGTGAAAACCCCAGAAAACGTGTTTGTCGCATTAAATAGCTCGAAAAGTACGATCTCGATGACTCTGCATACTTCGGACAGAAGTCTCACCAAGATTATCGCAGAAAATGCATATCTGAGCTTGAAACCCCACGAAAACCAAGATATCGTCGGTTCTGCATATCATACGCACTGTGGAGTGGTGAAAACACCAGATAACGTGTTTCTCGCATTAAATATCTCGAATAGAGCGATCTCGATGATTAAGCATACTTCGGACAGAAGTCTCACCAAGATTATCGTAAAAAAATTCATATCTCAGCTTGAAACCCCACGAAAACCAGGATATCGTCGGTTCTGCATATCATACGCACTGTTGAGTGCTGAAAACACCAGATATCGTGTTTCTCGCATTAAATAGCTCGAAAAGTGCGATCTCGATGATTCTGCATACTTCGGACAGTAGTCTCACCATGATTATCGTAAAAAATGCATATCTCAGCTTGAAACCCCACGAAAACCAAGATATCGCCGGTTCTGCATATCAAACGCACTGTGGGGTGGTGAAAACACCAGATAAGGTTTTTCTCGCATTAACTAGCTCGAAAAGTGCGATCCCGATGATTCAGCATATTTCGGACAGAAGTCTCTCCAAGTTTATCGCAGAAAATGCATATCTCAGCTTGATACCCCTCGAAACCCAACATATCACCTGTTCTGCATATCCAACGAACTGTGGTGTGGTGAAAACACCAGATATCGTGTTTCTCGCATTAAATAGCTCGAAAAGAGCGATCTCGATGATTCTGCATACTTCGGACAGTAGTCTCACCATGATTATCGTAAAAAATGCATATCTCAGCTTGAAACCCCACGAAAACAGAGATATCGCTGGTTCTGCATATCAAACGCACTGTGGAGTGCTGAAAACACCAGATAACGTTTTGTCGCATTAAATAGTTCGAATAGAGCGATCTCGATGATTCTGCATACTTCGGACAGAAGTCTCATCAAGATTATCGTAAAAAATGCATATCTCAGCTTGAAACCCCACGAAAACCAAGATATCGCTGGTACTGCATATCAAACCCACTGTGGAGTGGTTAAAACACCAGATAAGGTTTTTCTCGCATTAACTAGCTCGAAAAGTGCGATCTCGATGATTCAGCATACTTCGGACAGAAGTCTCTCGAAGTTTATCGCAGAAAATGCATATCTCAGCTTGAAACCCCTCGAAACCCAAGATATCACCTGTTCTGCATATCCAACGAACTGTGGTGTGGTGAAAACCCCAGAAAACGTGTTTCTCGCATTAAATAGCTCGAAAAGAGCGATCTCGATGATTCTGCACACTTCGGTCAGAAGTCTCACCAAGATTATCGCAGACAATGCATATCTCAGCTTGAAACCCCACGAAAACCAAGATATCGCCGGTTCTGCATATCATACGCACTGTGGAGTGCTGAAAACACCAGATATCGTGTTTCTCGCATCAAATAGCTCGAAAAGTGCGATCTCGATGATTCTGCATACTTCGGACAGTAGTCTCACCATGATTATCGTAAAAAATGCATATCTCAGCTTGAAACCCCACGAAAACCAAGATATCGCTGGTTCTGCATATCAAACGCACTGTGGAGTGGTGAAAACACCAGATAACGTGTTTCTCGCATTAAATAGGTCGAAAAGAGCGATCTCGATGTTTCTGCATACTTCGGACAGAGGTCTCACCAAGATTATCGCAGAAAATGCATATCTCAGCTTGAAACCCCACGAAAACCCAGATATCGCCGGTTCTGCATATCAAACGCACTGTGGGGTGGTGAAAACACCAGATAAGGTTTTTCGCGCATTAACTAGCTCGAAAAGTGCGATCTCGATGATTCAGCATACTTCGGACAGAAGTCTCTCCAAGTTTATCGCAGAAAATGCATATCTCAGCTTGAAACCCCTCGAAAACCAAGATATCACCTGTTCTGCATATCCAACAAATTGTGGTGTGGTGAAAACCCCAGAAAACGTGTTTCTCGCATTAAATAGCTCGAAAAGAGCGATCTCGATGATTCTGCACACTTCGGACAGAAGTCTCACCAAGATTATCGCAGAAAATGCATATCTCAGCTGGACACACCACGAAAATCAAGATATCGCCGATTCTGCATGTCAAACGTACTGTGGAGTGGTGAATACACCAGAAAACGTGTTTCTCGCATTAAATAGCTCGAAAAGAGCGATCTAGATGATTCTGCATACTTCTGACAGAAGTCTCACCAAGATTATCATAGAATGTGCATATCTCAGATTGAACCCCGACGAAATCCAAGATGTCGCCGGTTCTGCATATCAAACGGACTGTGGTGTGGTGAAAACACCAGAAAACTTGTTTTTTCGCATTAGATAGCTCGAAACGGGCGATCTAGATGATTCTGCATACTTCTAACAGAAGTCTCACCAAGCTTATCGCAGAAAATGCATACCTCAGGTTTGAAATCTCACGAAAATCAAGATGTCGCCGGTTCTGCATATCAAACGCACTGTGGAGTGGTGAAAACAACCAGATAACGTGTTTCTCGAATTAAATAGCTCGAAAAGAACGATCTAGATTATTCTGCATACTTCTGACAAAAGTCTCACCAAGATTATCGTAAAAAGTGCATATCTCAGCTTGATACCCCACGAAAACCAAGATATCACCTGTTCTGCATATCCAACGAACTGTGGTGTGGTGAAAACCCCAGAAAACGTGTTTCTCGCATTAAATAGCTCGAAAAGTACGATCTCGATGACTCTGCATACTTCGGACAGAAGCCTCACCAAGATTATCGCAGAAAATGCATATCTGAGCTTGAAACCCCACGAAAACCAGGATATCGTCGGTTCTGCATATCATACGCACTGTTGAGTGCTGAAAACACCAGATATCGTGTTTCTCGCATTAAATAGCTCGAAAAGTGCGATCTCGATGATTCTGCATACTTCGGACAGAAGTCTCACCAAGATTATCGTAAAAAATGCATATCTCAGCTTGAAACCCCACGAAAACCCAGATATCGCTGGTTCTGCATATCAAACGCACTGTGGAGTGCTGAAAACACCGGATAACTTGTTTCTCGCATTAAATAGCTCGAAAAGAGCGATCTCGATGACTCTGCATACTTCGGACAGAAGTCTCAACAAGATTATCGCAGAAAATGCATATCTCTGCTAGAAACCCCACGAAAACCAAGATATCTCCTGTTCTGCATATCCAACGAACTGTGGAGTGGTGAAAACCCCAGAAAACGTGTTTGTCGCATTAAATAGCTCGAAAAGTACGATCTCGATGACTCTGCATACTTCGGACAGAAGTCTCACCAAGATTATCGCAGAAAATGCATATCTGAGCTTGAAACCCCACGAAAACCAAGATATCGTCGGTTCTGCATATCATACGCACTGTGGAGTGGTGAAAACACCAGATAACGTGTTTCTCGCATTAAATATCTCGAATAGAGCGATCTCGATGATTAAGCATACTTCGGACAGAAGTCTCACCAAGATTATCGTAAAAAAATTCATATCTCAGCTTGAAACCCCCCGAAAACCAAGATTTCGCTGGTTCTGCATATCAAACGCACTGTGGAGTGCTGAAAACACCAGATAACGTGTTTGACGCATTAAATAGCTCGAAAAGTGCGATCTCGATGATTCTGCATACTTCGGACAGAAGTCTCACCAAGATTATCGTAAAAAATGCATATCTCAGCTTGAAACCCCACGAAAACCCAGATATCGCTGGTTCTGCATATCAAACGCACTATGGAGTGGTGATAACACCAGATAACGTGTTTCTCGCATTAAATAGGTCGAAAAGAGCGATCTCGATGTTTCTGCATACTTCGGACAGAGGTCTCACCAAGATTATCGCAGAAAATGCATATCTCTGCTAGAAACCCCACGAAAACCAAGATATCTCCTGTTCTGCATATCCAACGAACTGTGGAGTGGTGAAAACCCCAGAAAACGTGTTTGTCGCATTAAATAGCTGGAAAAGTACGATCTCGATGACTCTGCATACTTCGGACAGAAGTCTCACCAAGATTATCGCAGAAAATGCATATCTGAGCTTGAAACCCCACGAAAACCAAGATATCGTCGGTTCTGCATATCATACGCACTGTGGAGTAGTGAAAACACCAGATAACGTGTTTCTCGCATTAAATATCTCGAATTGAGCGATCTCGATGATTAAGCATACTTCAGACAGAAGTATCACCAAGATTATCGTAAAAAATGCATATCTCAGCTTGAAACCCCACGAAAACCAAGATTTCGCTGGTTCTGCATATCAAACGCACTGTGGAGTGCTGAAAACACCAGATAACGTGTTTGTCGCATTAAATAGCTCGAAAAGTGCGATCTCGATGATTCTGCATACTTCGGACAGAAGTCTCACCAAGATTATCGTAAAAAATGCATATCTCAGCTTGAAACCCCACGAAAACCCAGATATCGCTGGTTCTGCATATCAAACGCACTGTGGAGTGCTGAAAACACCGGATAACGTGTTTGTCGCATTAAATAGCTCGAAAAGTGCGATCTCGATGATTCTGCATACTTCGGACAGAAGTCTCACCAAGATTATCGCAGAAAATGCATATCTCTGCTAGAAACCCCACGAAAACCAAGATATCTCCTGTTCTGCATATCCAACGAACTGTGGAGTGGTGAAAACCCCAGAAAACGTGTTTGTCGCATTAAATAGCTCGAAAAGTACGATCTCGATGACTCTGCATACTTCGGACAGAAGTCTCACCAAGATTATCGCAGAAAATGCATATCTGAGCTTGAAACCCCACGAAAACCAAGATATCGTCGGTTCTGCATATCATACGCACTGTGGAGTGGTGAAAACACCAGATAACGTGTTTGTCGCATTAAATAGCTCGAAAAGTGCGATCTCGATGATTCTGCATACTTCGGACAGAAGTCTCACCAAGATTATCGCAGAAAATGCATATCTCTGCTAGAAACCCCACGAAAACCAAGATACCTCCTGTTCTGCATATCCAACGAACTGTGGAGTCGTGAAAACCCCAGAAAACGTTTTTCTCGCATAGAATAGCTCGAAAAGTACGATCGCGATGACTCTGCATACTTCTAACAGAAGTCTCACCAAGCTTATCGCAGAAAATGCATACCTCAGCTTGAAATCTCACGAAAATCAAGATGTCGCCGCTTCTGCATATCAAACGCACTGTGGAGTGGTGAAAACAACCAGATAACGTGTTTCTCGAATTAAATAGCTCGAAAAGAACGATCTAGATTATTCTGCATACTTCTGACAGAAGTCTCACCAAGATCATCGTAGAAAATGCATATCTCAGCTTGAACCCCGACGAAATCCAAGATATCACCTGTTCTGCATATCCAACGAACTGTGGTGTGGTGAAAACCCCAGAAAACGTGTTTCTCGCATTAAATAGCTCGAAAAGTACGATCTCGATGACTCTGCATACTTCGGACAGAAGCCTCACCAAGATTATCGCATAAAATGCATATCTGAGCTTGAAACCCCACGAAAACCAGGATATCGTCGGTTCTGCATATCATACGCACTGTTGAGTGCTGAAAACACCAGATATCGTGTTTCTCGCATTAAATAGCTCGAAAAGTGCGATCTCGATGATTCTGCATACTTCGGACAGTAGTCTCACCATGATTATCGTAAAAAATGCATATCTCAGCTTGAAACCCCACGAAAACCAAGATATCGCCGGTTCTGCATATCAAACGCACTGTGGGGTGGTGAAAACACCAGATAAGGTTTTTCTCGCATTAACTAGCTCGAAAAGTGCGATCTCGATGATTCAGCATATTTCGGACAGAAGTCTCTTCAAGTTTATCGCAGAAAATGCATATCTCAGCTTGATACCCCTCGAAACCCAACATATCACCTGTTCTGCATATCCAACGAACTGTGGTGTGGTGAAAACACCAGATATCGTGTTTCTCGCATTAAATAGCTCGAAAAGAGCGATCTCGATGATTCTGCATACTTCGGACAGTAGTCTCACCATGATTATCGTAAAAAATGCATATCTCAGCTTGAAACCCCACGAAAACAGAGATATCGCTGGTTCTGCATATCAAACGCACTGTGGAGTGGTGAAAACACCAGATAACGTGTTTCTCGCATTAAATAGGTCGAAAAGAGCGATCTCGATGTTTCTGCATACTTCGGACAGAGGTCTCACCAAGATTATCGCAGAAAATGCATATCTCAGCTTGAAACCCCACGAAAACCCAGATATCGCCGGTTCTGCATATCAAACGCACTGTTGGGTGGTGAAAACACCAGATAAGGTTTTTCGCGCATTAACTAGCTCGAAAAGTGCGATCTCGATGATTCAGCATACTTCGGACAGAAGTCTCTCCAAGTTTATCGCAGAAAATGCATATCTCAGCTTGAAACCCCTCGAAAACCAAGATATCACCTGTTCTGCATATCCAACAAATTGTGGTGTGGTGAAAACCCCAGAAAACGTGTTTCTCGCATTAAATAGCTCGAAAAGAGCGATCTCGATGATTCTGCACACTTCGGACAGAAGTCTCACCAAGATTATCGCAGAAAATGCATATCTCAGCTGGACACACCACGAAAATCAAGATATCGCCGATTCTGCATGTCAAACGTACTGTGGAGTGGTGAATACACCAGAAAACGTGTTTCTCGCATTAAATAGCTCGAAAAGAGCGATCTAGATGATTCTGCATACTTCTGACAGAAGTCTCACCAAGATTATCATAGAATGTGCATATCTCAGATTGAACCCCGACGAAATCCAAGATGTCGCCGGTTCTGCATATCAAACGGACTGTGGTGTGGTGAAAACACCAGAAAACTTGTTTTTTCGCATTAGATAGCTCGAAACGGGCGATCTAGATGATTCTGCATACTTCTAACAGAAGTCTCACCAAGCTTATCGCAGAAAATGCATACCTCAGGTTTGAAATCTCACGAAAATCAAGATGTCGCCGCTTCTGCATATCAAACGCACTGTGGAGTGGTGAAAACAACCAGATAACGTGTTTCTCGAATTAAATAGCTCGAAAAGAACGATCTAGATTATTCTGCATACTTCTGACAAAAGTCTCACCAAGATTATCGTAAAAAGTGCATATCTCAGCTTGAAACCCCACAAAAACCAAGATATCACCTGTTCTGCATATCCAACGAACTGTGGTGTGGTGAAAACCCCAGAAAACGTGTTTCTCGCATTAAATAGCTCGAAAAGTGCGATCTCGATGACTCTGCATACTTCGGACAGAAGCCTCACCAAGATTATCGCAGAAAATGCATATCTGAGCTTGAAACCCCACGAAAACCAGGATATCGTCGGTTCTGCATATCATACGCACTGTTGAGTGCTGAAAACACCAGATATCGTGTTTCTCGCATTAAATAGCTCGAAAAGTGCGATCTCGATGATTCTGCATACATCGGACAGTAGTCTCACCATGATTATCGTAAAAAATGCATATCTCATCTTGAAACCCCACGAAAACCAAGATATCGCCGGTTCTGCATATCAAACGTACTGTGGGGTGGTGAAAACACCAGATAAGGTTTTTCTCGCATTAACTAGCACGAAAAGAGCGATCCCGATGATTCTGCATACTTCTGACAGAAGTCTCACCAAGATTATTTTAGAAAATGCATATCTCAGCTTGATAGCCTACGACAGCCAAGATGGCGCCGGTTCTGCATATCAAACGCACTGTGGAGTGGTGAAAACACCAGATAACGTGTTTCTCGCATTAACTAGCTCGAAAAGAAGAATCTCGATGATTCTGCATACTTCTGACAGAAGACTCACCAAGATTATCGCACAAAATGCATGTCTCAGCTTGAAACCCGACGAAATCCAAGATGTCGCTGGTTCCGCATATCAAACGCACTGTGGAGTGGTGAAAACACCAATTAACGTGTTTCTCGCATTAAATAGCTCGAAAAGAGGGATCTCGATGATTCTGCATACTTCTGACAGAAGACTCACCAAGATTATCGCAGAAAATGCATATCTCAGCTGGAAACACCACGAAAATCATGATGTCGCCCGTTCTGCATTTCAAACGCACTGTGGAGTGGTGAAAACAACCAGATATCGTGTTTCTCGCATTAAGTTGCTCGAAAAGAGCGATCTCAAAGATTCTGCATGCTTCTGACAAAAGACTCACCAAAATTATCGCTGAAAATGCATATCTCAGCTTGAAACCTCACGAAAATCAAGATGTCGCCGGTTCTGCATATCAAACCCACTGTGGAGTGGTGAAAACAACCAGAGAACGTGTTTCTCGCATTAAATAGGTCGAAAAGGGAGATGCCGATGATTCTGCATACGTCTGACAGAAGTCTCACCAAGATTATCGCAGAAAATGCATATCTCAGCTGGAAACACCACGAAAATCAAGATATCGCCGGTTCTGCATATCAAACGCACTGTGGAGTGGTGAAAACAACCAGAGAACGTGTTTCTCGCATTAAATAGGTCGAAAAGGGAGATGCCGATGATTCTGCATACTTCTGACAGAAGTCTCACCAAGATTATCGCAGAAAATACATATCTCAGCTGGAAACACCACGAAAATCAAGATATCGCCGGTTCTGCATATCAAACGCACTGTGGAATGTTGAAAACACCAGAAAACTTGTTGTTTCGCATTAAATAGCTCGAAAAGAGCGATCTAGATGATTCTGCATACGTCTGACTGAAGTCTCACCAAGATTATCGCAGAAAATGCATATCTCAGCTGGAAACACCACGAAAATCAAGATATCGCCGGTTCTGCATATCAAACGCACTGTCGAATGTTGAAAACACCAGAAAACTTGTTTTTTCGCATTAAATAGCTCCAAAAGAGCGATCTAGATGATTCTGCATACTTCTGACTGAAGCCTCACCAAGATTATCGCAGAAAATGCATATCACAGCTTGAAACCCGACGAAAACCAAGATATCGCCGGTTCTGCGTATCATACGCACTGCGGAGTGCTGAAAACACCAGATATCGTGTTTCTCGCATTAAATAGCTCGAAAAGTGCGATCTCGATGATTCTGCATACTTCGGACAGAAGTCTCACCATGATTATCGTAAAAAATGCATATCTGAGCTTGAAACCCCACGAAAACCAAGATATCGTCGGTTCTGCATATCATACGCACTGTGGAGTGGTGAAAACACCAGATAACGTGTTTCTCGCATTAAATATCTCGAATAGAGCGATCTCGATGATTAAGCATACTTCGGACAGAAGTCTCACCAAGATTATCGTAAAAAAATTCATATCTCAGCTTGAAACCCCACGAAAACCAGGATATCGTCGGTTCTGCATATCATACGCACTGTTGAGTGCTGAAAACACCAGATATCGTGTTTCTCGCATTAAATAGCTCGAAAAGTGCGATCTCGATGATTCTGCATACTTCGGACAGTAGTCTCACCATGATTATCGTAAAAAATGCATATCTCAGCTTGAAACCCCACGAAAACCAAGATATCGCCGGTTCTGCATATCAAACGCACTGTGGGGTGGTGAAAACACCAGATAAGGTTTTTCTCGCATTAACTAGCTCGAAAAGTGCGATCTCGATGATTCAGCATATTTCGGACAGAAGTCTCTCCAAGTTTATCGCAGAAAATGCATATCTCAGCTTGATACCCCTCGAAACCCAACATATCACCTGTTCTGCATATCCAACGAACTGTGGTGTGGTGAAAACACCAGATATCGTGTTTCTCGCATTAAATAGCTCGAAAAGAGCGATCTCGATGATTCTGCATACTTCGGACAGTAGTCTCACCATGATTATCGTAAAAAATGCATATCTCAGCTTGAAACCCCACGAAAACAGAGATATCGCTGGTTCTGCATATCAAACGCACTGTGGAGTGCTGAAAACACCAGATAACGTTTTGTCGCATTAAATAGTTCGAATAGAGCGATCTCGATGATTCTGCATACTTCGGACAGAAGTCTCATCAAGATTATCGTAAAAAATGCATATCTCAGCTTTAAAAACCCCACGAAAACCAAGATATCGCTGGTACTGCATATCAAACCCACTGTGGAGTGGTTAAAACACCAGATAAGGTTTTTCTCGCATTAACTAGCTCGAAAAGTGCGATCTCGATGATTCAGCATACTTCGGACAGAAGTCTCTCGAAGTTTATCGCAGAAAATGCATATCTCAGCTTGAAACCCCTCGAAACCCAAGATATCACCTGTTCTGCATATCCAAAGAACTGTGGTGTGGTGAAAACCCCAGAAAACGTGTTTCTCGCATTAAATAGCTCGAAAAGAGCGATCTCGATGATTCTGCACACTTCGGTCAGAAGTCTCACCAAGATTATCGCAGACAATGCATATCTCAGCTTGAAACCCCACGAAAACCAAGATATCGCCGGTTCTGCATATCATACGCACTGTGGAGTGCTGAAAACACCAGATATCGTGTTTCTCGCATCAAATAGCTCGAAAAGTGCGATCTCGATGATTCTGCATACTTCGGACAGTAGTCTCACCATGATTATCGTAAAAAATGCATATCTCAGCTTGAAACCCCACGAAAACCAAGATATCGCTGGTTCTGCATATCAAACGCACTGTGGAGTGGTGAAAACACCAGATAACGTGTTTCTCGCATTAACTAGCTCGAAAAGTGCGATCTCGATGATTCAGCATATTTCGGACAGAAGTCTCTCCAAGTTTATCGCAGAAAATGCATATCTCAGCTTGATACCCCTCGAAACCCAACATATCACCTGTTCTGCATATCCAACGAACTGTGGTGTGGTGAAAACACCAGATATCGTGTTTCTCGCATTAAATAGCTCGAAAAGAGCGATCTCGATGATTCTGCATACTTCGGACAGTAGTCTCACCAAGATTATCGTAAAAAAATTCATATCTCAGCTTGAAACCCCACGAAAACCAGGATATCGTCGGTTCTGCATATCATACGCACTGTTGAGTGCTGAAAACACCAGATATCGTGTTTCTCGCATTAAATAGCTCGAAAAGTGCGATCTCGATGATTCTGCATACTTCGGACAGTAGTCTCACCATGATTATCGTAAAAAATGCATATCTCAGCTTGAAACCCCACGAAAACCAAGATATCGCCGGTTCTGCATATCAAACGCACTGTGGGGTGGTGAAAACACCAGATAAGGTTTTTCTCGCATTAACTAGCTCGAAAAGTGCGATCTCGATGATTCAGCATATTTCGGACAGAAGTCTCTCCAAGTTTATCGCAGAAAATGCATATCTCAGCTTGATACCCCTCGAAACCCAACATATCACCTGTTCTGCATATCCAACGAACTGTGGTGTGGTGAAAACACCAGATATCGTGTTTCTCGCATTAAATAGCTCGAAAAGAGCGATCTCGATGATTCTGCATACTTCGGACAGTAGTCTCACCATGATTATCGTAAAAAATGCATATCTCAGCTTGAAACCCCACGAAAACAGAGATATCGCTGGTTCTGCATATCAAACGCACTGTGGAGTGCTGAAAACACCAGATAACGTTTTGTCGCATTAAATAGTTCGAATAGAGCGATCTCGATGATTCTGCATACTTCGGACAGAAGTCTCATCAAGATTATCGTAAAAAATGCATATCTCAGCTTGAAACCCCACGAAAACCAAGATATCGCTGGTACTGCATATCAAACCCACTGTGGAGTGGTTAAAACACCAGATAAGGTTTTTCTCGCATTAACTAGCTCGAAAAGTGCGATCTCGATGATTCAGCATACTTCGGACAGAAGTCTCTCGAAGTTTATCGCAGAAAATGCATATCTCAGCTTGAAACCCCTCGAAACCCAAGATATCACCTGTTCTGCATATCCAAAGAACTGTGGTGTGGTGAAAACCCCAGAAAACGTGTTTCTCGCATTAAATAGCTCGAAAAGAGCGATCTCGATGATTCTGCACACTTCGGTCAGAAGTCTCACCAAGATTATCGCAGACAATGCATATCTCAGCTTGAAACCCCACGAAAACCAAGATATCGCCGGTTCTGCATATCATACGCACTGTGGAGTGCTGAAAACACCAGATATCGTGTTTCTCGCATCAAATAGCTCGAAAAGTGCGATCTCGATGATTCTGCATACTTCGGACAGTAGTCTCACCATGATTATCGTAAAAAATGCATATCTCAGCTTGAAACCCCACGAAAACCAAGATATCGCTGGTTCTGCATATCAAACGCACTGTGGAGTGGTGAAAACACCAGATAACGTGTTTCTCGCATTAAATAGGTCGAAAAGAGCGATCTCGATGTTTCTGCATACTTCGGACAGAGGTCTCACCAAGATTATCGCAGAAAATGCATATCTCAGCTTGAAACCCCACGAAAACCCAGATATCGCCGGTTCTGCATATCAAACGCACTGTGGGGTGGTGAAAACACCAGATAAGGTTTTTCGCGCATTAACTAGCTCGAAAAGTGCGATCTCATTGATTCAGCATACTTCGGACAGAAGTCTCTCCAAGTTTATCGCAGAAAATGCATATCTCAGCTTGAAACCCCTCGAAAACCAAGATATCACCTGTTCTGCATATCCAACAAATTGTGGTGTGGTGAAAACCCCAGAAAACGTGTTTCTCGCATTAAATAGCTCGAAAAGAGCGATCTCGATGATTCTGCACACTTCGGACAGAAGTCTCACCAAGATTATCGCAGAAAATGCATATCTCAGCTGGATACACCACGAAAATCAAGATATCGCCGATTCTGCATGTCAAACGTACTGTGGAGTGGTGAATACACCAGAAAACGTGTTTCTCGCATTAAATAGCTCGAAAAGAGCGATCTAGATGATTCTGCATACTTCTGACAGAAGTCTCACCAAGATTATCATAGAATGTGCATATCTCAGATTGAACCCCGACGAAATCCAAGATGTCGCCGGTTCTGCATATCAAACGGACTGTGGTGTGGTGAAAACACCAGAAAACTTGTTTTTTCGCATTAGATAGCTCGAAACGGGCGATCTAGATGATTCTGCATACTTCTAACAGAAGTCTCACCAAGCTTATCGCAGAAAATGCATACCTCAGGTTTGAAATCTCACGAAAATCAAGATGTCGCCGCTTCTGCATATCAAACGCACTGTGGAGTGGTGAAAACAACCAGATAACGTGTTTCTCGAATTAAATAGCTCGAAAAGAACGATCTAGATTATTCTGCATACTTCTGACAAAAGTCTCACCAAGATTATCGTAAAAAGTGCATATCTCAGCTTGAAACCCCACGAAAACCAAGATATCACCTGTTCTGCATATCCAACGAACTGTGGTGTGGTGAAAACCCCAGAAAACGTGTTTCTCGCATTAAATAGCTCGAAAAGTACGATCTCGATGACTCTGCATACTTCGGACAGAAGCCTCACCAAGATTATCGCAGAAAATGCATATCTGAGCTTGAAACCCCACGAAAACCAGGATATCGTCGGTTCTGCATATCATACGCACTGTTGAGTGCTGAAAACACCAGATATCGTGTTTCTCGCATTAAATAGCTCGAAAAGTGCGATCTCGATGATTCTGCATACTTCGGACAGAAGTCTCACCAAGATTATCGTAAAAAATGCATATCTCAGCTTGAAACCCCACGAAAACCCAGATATCGCTGGTTCTGCATATCAAACGCACTGTGGAGTGCTGAAAACACCGGATAACTTGTTTCTCGCATTAAATAGCTCGAAAAGAGCGATCTCGATGACTCTGCATACTTCGGACAGAAGTCTCAACAAGATTATCGCAGAAAATGCATATCTCTGCTAGAAACCCCACGAAAACCAAGATATCTCCTGTTCTGCATATCCAACGAACTGTGGAGTGGTGAAAACCCCAGAAAACGTGTTTGTCGCATTAAATAGCTCGAAAAGTACGATCTCGATGACTCTGCATACTTCGGACAGAAGTCTCACCAAGATTATCGCAGAAAATGCATATCTGAGCTTGAAACCCCACGAAAACCAAGATATCGTCGGTTCTGCATATCATACGCACTGTGGAGTGGTGAAAACACCAGATAACGTGTTTCTCGCATTAAATATCTCGAATTGAGCGATCTCGATGATTAAGCATACTTCAGACAGAAGTATCACCAAGATTATCGTAAAAAATGCATATCTCAGCTTGAAACCCCACGAAAACCAAGATTTCGCTGGTTCTGCATATCAAACGCACTGTGGAGTGCTGAAAACACCAGATAACGTGTTTGTCGCATTAAATAGCTCGAAAAGTGCGATCTCGATGATTCTGCATACTTCGGACAGAAGTCTCACCAAGATTATCGTAAAAAATGCATATCTCAGCTTGAAACCCCACGAAAACCCAGATATCGCTGGTTCTGCATATCAAACGCACTGTGGAGTGCTGAAAACACCGGATAACGTGTTTGTCGCATTAAATAGCTCGAAAAGTGCGATCTCGATGATTCTGCATACTTCGGACAGAAGTCTCACCAAGATTATCGCAGAAAATGCATATCTCTGCTAGAAACCCCACGAAAACCAAGATATCTCCTGTTCTGCATATCCAACGAACTGTGGAGTGGTGAAAACCCCAGAAAACGTGTTTGTCGCATTAAATAGCTCGAAAAGTACGATCTCGATGACTCTGCATACTTCGGACAGAAGTCTCACCAAGATTATCGCAGAAAATGCATATCTGAGCTTGAAACCCCACGAAAACCAAGATATCGTCGGTTCTGCATATCATACGCACTGTGGAGTGGTGAAAACACCAGATAACGTGTTTGTCGCATTAAATAGCTCGAAACGTGCGATCTCGATGATTCTGCATACTTCGGACAGAAGTCTCACCAAGATTATCGCAGAAAATGCATATCTCTGCTAGAAACCCCACGAAAACCAAGATACCTCCTGTTCTGCATATCCAACGAACTGTGGAGTCGTGAAAACCCCAGAAAACGTTTTTCTCGCATAGAATAGCTCGAAAAGTACGATCGCGATGACTCTGCATACTTCTAACAGAAGTCTCACCAAGCTTATCGCAGAAAATGCATACCTCAGCTTGAAATCTCACGAAAATCAAGATGTCGCCGCTTCTGCATATCAAACGCACTGTGGAGTGGTGAAAACAACCAGATAACGTGTTTCTCGAATTAAATAGCTCGAAAAGAACGATCTAGATTATTCTGCATACTTCTGACAGAAGTCTCACCAAGATTTTCTTAGAAAATGCATGTCTCAGCTTGAAACCCGACGAAAACCAAAATATCGCCGGTTCTGCATATCAAACGGACTGTGGTGTGGTGAAAACACCAGAAAACTTGTTTTTTCGCATTAGATAGCTCGAAACGGGCGATCTAGATGATTCTGCATACTTCTAACAGAAGTCTCACCAAGCTTATCGCAGAAAATGCATACCTCAGGTTTGAAATCTCACGAAAATCAAGATATCACCTGTTCTGCATATCCAACGAACTGTGGTGTGGTGAAAACCCCAGTAAACGTGTTTCTCGCATTAAATAGCTCGAAAAGTACGATCTCGATGACTCTGCATACTTCGGACAGAAGCCTCACCAAGATTATCGCAGAAAATGCATATCTGAGCTTGAAACCCCACGAAAACCAGGATATCGTCGGTTATGCATATCATACGCACTGTTGAGTGCTGAAAACACCAGATATCGTGTTTCTCGCATTAAATAGCTCGAAAAGTGCGATCTCGATGATTCTGCATACTTCGGACAGTAGTCTCACCATGATTATCGTAAAAAATGCATATCTCAGCTTGAAACCCCACGAAAACCAAGATATCGCCGGTTCTGCATATCAAACGCACTGTGGGGTGGTGAAAACACCAGATAAGGTTTTTCTCGCATTAAATAGGTCGAAAAGGGAGATGCCGATGATTCTGCATACGTCTGACAGAAGTCTCACCAAGATTATCGCAGAAAATGCATATCTCAGCTTGAAACCCCTCGAAAACCAAGATATCACCTGTTCTGCATATCCAACGAACTGTGGAGTGGTGAAAACCCCAGAAAACGTGTTTCTCGCATTAAATAGCTCGAAAAGTGCGATCTCGATGATTCTGCATACTTCGGACAGTAGTCTCACCATGATTATCGTAAAAAATGCATATCTCAGCTTGAAACCCCACGAAAACCAAGATATCGCTGGTTCTGCATATCAAACGCACTGTGGAGTGCTGAAAACACCAGATATCGTGTTTCTCGCATTAAATAGCTCGAAGAGTGCGATCTCGATGATTCTGCATACTTCGGGCAGTAGTCTCACCATGATTATCGTAAAAAATGCATATCTCAGCTTGAAACCCCACGAAAACAGAGATATCGCTGGTTCTGCATATCAAACGCACTGTGGAGTTCTGAAAACACCAGATAACGTTTTGTCGCATTAAATAGTTCGAATAGAGCGATCTCGATGATTCTGCATACTTCGGACAGAGGTCTCACCAAGATTATCGCAGAAAATGCATATCTCAGCTTGAAACCCCACGAAAACCCAGATATCGCCGGTTCTGCATATCAAACGCACTGTGGGGTGGTGAAAACACCAGATAAGGTTTTTCGCGCATTAACTAGCTCGAAAAGTGCGATCTCGATGATTCAGCATACTTCGGACAGAAATCTCTCCAAGTTTATCGCAGAAAATGCATATCTCAGCTTGAAACCCCTCGAAAACCAAGATGTCGCCGGTTCTGCATATCAAACGCACTGTGGAGTGGTGAAAACACCAGAAAACTTGTTTTTTCGCATTAAATAGCTCGAAACGAGCGATCCCGATGATTCTGCATACTTCTAACTGAAGTCTCACCAAGATTCTCGTAGAAAATGCATATCTCAGCTTGAAACCCGACGAAATCCAAGATGACGCCGGTTCTGCATAGCAAACGCACTGTGGAATGTTGAAAACACCAGAAATCTTGTTTTTTCGCATTAGATAGCTCGAAACGAGCGATCTAGATGATTCTGCATACATATGACTGAAGTCTCACCAATATTATCGCAGAAAATGCATATCTCAGCTTGAAACCTCACCAAAATCATGATGTCGCCGGTTCTGCATATAAAACGCATTGTGGAGTGGTGAAAACACCAGATAACGTGTTTCTCGCATTAAATAGCTCGAAAAGAGGGGTCTCGATGATTCTGCATACTACTGACAGAAGTCTCACCAAGAATATCGCAGAATGTGCATATCTCAGCTTGAACCCCGACGAAATCCAAGATGTCGCCGGTTCTGCATATCAAACCCACTGTGGAGTGGTGAAAACAACCAGAGAACGTGTTTCTCGCATTAAATAGGTCGAAAAGGGAGATGCCGATGATTCTGCATACGTCTGACAGAAGTCTCACCAAGATTATCGCAGAAAATGCATATCTCAGCTTCAAACACCACGAAAATCAAGATTTCGCCGGTTCTGCATATCAAACGCACTGTGGAGTGGTGAAAACAACCAGAGAACGTGTTTCTCGCATTAAATAGGTCGAAAAGGGAGATACCGATGATTCTGCATACTTCTGACAGAAGTCTCACCAAGATTATCGCAGAAAATGCATATCTCAGCTGGAAACACCACGAAAATCAAGATATCGCCGGTTCTGCATATCAAACGCACTGTGGAATGTTGAAGACACCAGAAAACTTGTTTTTTCGCATTAAATAGCTCGAAAAGAGCGATCTAGATGATTCTGCATACTTCTGACTGAAGTCTCACCAAGTTTATCGCAGAAAATGCATGTCTCAGCTGGAAACACCACGAAAATCAAGATATCGCCGGTTCTGCATATCAAACGCACTGTGGAATGTTGAAAACACCAGAAAACTTGTTTTTTCGCATTAAATAGCTCCAAAAGAGCGATTTAGATGATTCTGCATACTTCTGACTGAAGTCTCACCAAGATTATCGCAGAAAATGCATATCACAGCTTGAAACCCGACGAAAACCAAACATCGCCGGTTCTGCGTATCAAACCAACTGTGGAGTGGTGAAAAAACCAGACAACGTGTTTCTCGCATTAAATAGATCGAAAAGTGCGATATCGATGGTTCTGCATACTTCTAACAGAAGTCTCACCATGATTATCGCAGATAATGCATATCTCTGCTAGAAACCCCACGAAAACCAAGATATCTCCTGTTCTGCATATCAAACGGACTGTGGTGTGGTGAAAACACCTGAAAACTTGTTTTTTCGCATTAGATAGCTCGAAACGTGCGATCTAGATGATTCGGCATACTTCTGACAGAAGTCTCACCAAGCTTATCGCAGAAAATGCATACCTCAGCTTGAAATCTCACGAAAATCAAGATGTCGCCACTTCTGCATATCAAACGCACTGTGGAGTGGTGAAAACAACCAGATAACGTGTTTCTCGAATTAAATAGCTCGAAAAGAACGATCTAGATGATTCTGCATACTTCTGACAGAAGTCTCACCAAGATTATCGTAGAAAATGCATATCTCAGCTTGAACCCCGACGAAATCCAAGATGTCGCCGGTACTGCATGTCAAACGCACTGTGGAGTGGTGAAAACACCAGATAACGTGTTTCTCGCATTAAGTAGCTCGAAAAGAGCGATCTCGAAGATTCTGCATACTTCTGACCGATGTCTCACCAAGATTGTCATAGAAAATTCATATCTCAGCTTGAAATCTCACGAAAACCAAGTTATCTCCGGTTCTGCACATCAAACGGACTGTGGTGTGGTGAAAACACCAGAAAACGTGTTTCTCGAATGAAATACCTCGAAAAGAGCGATCTAGATGATTCTGCATACTTCTGACAGAAGTCTCACCAAGATTATCGCAGAAAATGCATATCTCAGCTTGAGAACCGACCGATACCAAGATATCTCCGGTTCTGCATTTCAAACGTTCTGTGGAGTGGAGAATACACCAGAGAACGTGTTTCTCGCATTAAATAGCTCGAAAAGTGCGAACTAGATGATTCTGCATACTTCTGACAGAAGTCTCACCAATATTATCGCAGAAAATGCATATCTCAGCTTGAAACCTCACCAAAATCATGAAGTCGCCGGTTCTGCATATAAAACGCATTGTGGAGTGGTGAAAACACCAGATAACGTGTTTCTCGCATTAAATAGCTCGAAAAGAGGGGTCTCGATGATTCTGCATACTACTGACAGAAGTCTCACCAAGAATATCGCAGAATGTGCATATCTCAGCTTGAACCCCGACGAAATCCAAGATGTCGCCGGTTCTGCATATCAAACCCACTGTGGAGTGGTGAAAACAACCAGAGAACGTGTTTCTCGCATTAAATAGGTCGAAAAGGGAGATGCCGATGATTCTGCATACGTCTGACAGAAGTCTCACCAAGATTATCGCAGAAAATGCATATCTCAGCTGGAAACACCACGAAAATCAAGATTTCGCCGGTTCTGCATATCAAACGCACTGTGGAATGGTGAAAACAACCAGAGAACGTGTTTCTCGCATTAAATAGGTCGAAAAGGGAGATACCGATGATTCTGCATACTTCTGACAGAAGTCTCACCAAGATTATCGCAGAAAATGCATATCTCAGCTGGAAACACCACGAAAATCAAGATATCGCCGGTTCTGCATATCAAACGCACTGTGGAATGTTGAAGACACCAGAAAACTTGTTTTTTCGCATTAAATAGCTCGAAAAGAGCGATCTAGATGATTCTGCATACTTCTGACTGAAGTCTCACCAAGTTTATCGCAGAAAATGCATGTCTCAGCTGGAAACACCACGAAAATCAAGATATCGCCGGTTCTGCATATCAAACGCACTGTGGAATGTTGAAAACACCAGAAAACTTGTTTTTTCGCATTAAATAGCTCCAAAAGAGCGATTTAGATGATTCTGCATACTTCTGACTGAAGTCTCACCAAGATTATCGCAGAAAATGCATATCACAGCTTGAAACCCGACGAAAACCAAACATCGCCGGTTCTGCGTATCAAACCAACTGTGGAGTGGTGAAAAAACCAGACAACGTGTTTCTCGCATTAAATAGATCGAAAAGTGCGATCTCGATGGTTCTGCATACTTCTAACAGAAGTCTCACCATGATTATCGCAGATAATGCATATCTCTGCTAGAAACCCCACGAAAACCAAGATATCTCCTGTTCTGCATATCAAACGGACTGTGGTGTGGTGAAAACACCTGAAAACTTGTTTTTTCGCATTAGATAGCTCGAAACGTGCGATCTAGATGATTCTGCATACTTCTGACAGAAGTCTCACCAAGCTTATCGCAGAAAATGCATACCTCAGCTTGAAATCTCACGAAAATCAAGATGTCGCCGCTTCTGCATATCAAACGCACTGTGGAGTGGTGAAAACAACCAGATAACGTGTTTCTCGAATTAAATAGCTCGAAAAGAACGATATAGATGATTCTGCATACTTCTGACAGAAGTCTCACCAAGATTATCGCAGAAAATGCATGTCTCAGCTTGATACCCGACGAAAGCCAAGATATCGCCGGTTCTGCATTTCAGACGCACTGTGGAGTGGTGAAAAAACCAGAAAACGTGTTTCTCGCATTAAGTAGCTCGAAAAGAGCGTGCTCGATGATTCTGCATACTTCTCATAGCTGAAACACCAAGCTGATCGCAGAAAATGCATATATCAGCTGGAAACCCCACGAAAACCAAGTTGTCGGCGGCTCTACATATCAAACGCACTGTGGAGTGGTCAAAACACCAGATAACGTGTTTCCCGCATTAAATAGCTCGAAATGAGCGATCTCGATGATTCTGCATACTTCGGACAGAAGTCTCACCAAGATTATCGTAGAAAATGCATATCTCAACTTGAAACCCGACGAAAACCAAACATCGCGGGTTGTGCATATCAAACGCACTGTGGAGTGGTGAAAACACCAGATAAGGTTTTTCTCGCATTAACTAGCTTGAAAAGTGCGATCTCGATGATTCAGCATACTTCGGACAGAAGTCTCTACAAGTTTATCGCAGAAAATGCATATCTCAGCTTGAAACCCCTCGAAAACCAAGATATCACCTGTTCTGCATATCCAACGAACTGTGGTGTGGTGAAAACCCCAGAAAACGTGTTTCTCGCATTAAATAGCTCGAAATGAGCGATCTCGATGATTCTGCACGTTTCGGACAGAAGTCTCACCAAGATTATCGTAAAAAATGCATATCTCAGCTTGAAACCCAACGAAAGCCAAGATATCGCTGGTTCTGCATATCAAACGCACTGTGGAGTGGTGAAAACACCAGACAAGGTTTTTCTCGCATTAACTAGCTCGAAAAGAGCGATCTCGATGATTCAGCATACTTCGGACAGAAGTCTCACCAAGATTATCACAGAAAATGCATACCTCAGCTTGAAATCTCACGAAAATCAAGATGTCGCCGCTTCTGCATATCAAACGCACTGTGGAGTGGTGAAAACAACCAGATAACGTGTTTCTCGAATTAAATAGCTCGAAAAGAACGATATAAATGATTCTGCATACTTCTGACAGAAGTCTCACCAAGATTATCGTAGAAAATGCATTTCTCAGCTTGAACCCCGACGAAATCCAAGATGTCGCCGGTTCTGCATATCAAACGCACTGTGGAGTCGTGAAAACATCAGATAACGTGTTTCTCGCATTAAATAGCTCGAAAAGAGGGATCTCGATGATTCTGCATACTTCTGACAGATGACTCACCAAGATTATCGCACAAAATGCATATCTCAGCTGGAAACACCACGAAAATCAAGATATCGCCGGTTCTGCATATAAATCGCTCTGTGGAGTGGTGAAAACACCAGATAACCTGTTTGTCGCATTAAATAGCTCGAAAAGAGCAATCTAGATGATTCTGCATACTTCTGACTGAAGTCTCACCAAGTTTATCGCAGAAAATGCATGTCTCAGCTGGAAACACCACGAAAATCAAGATATCGCCGGTTCTGCATATAAATCGCTCTGTGGAGTGGTGAAAACACCAGATAACCTGTTTGTCGCATTAAATAGCTCGAAAAGAGCAATCTAGATGATTCTGCATACTTCTGACAGAAGTCTCACCAAGATTATCGCAGAAAATGCATATCTCAGCTTGAGAACCGACCGATACCAAGATATCTCCGGTTCTGCATTTCAAACGTTCTGTGGAGTGGAGAATACACCAGAGAACGTGTTTCTCGCATTAAATAGCTCGAAAAGTGCGAACTAGATGATTCTGCATACTTCTGACAGAAGTCTCACCAATATTATCGCAGAAAATGCATATCTCAGCTTGAAACCTCACCAAAATCATGAAGTCGCCGGTTCTGCATATAAAACGCATTGTGGAGTGGTGAAAACACCAGATAACGTGTTTCTCGCATTAAATAGCTCGAAAAGAGGGGTCTCGATGATTCTGCATACTACTGACAGAAGTCTCACCAAGAATATCGCAGAATGTGCATATCTCAGCTTGAACCCCGACGAAATCCAAGATGTCGCCGGTTCTGCATATCAAACCCACTGTGGAGTGGTGAAAACAACCAGAGAACGTGTTTCTCGCATTAACTAGGTCGAAAAGGGAGATGCCGATGATTCTGCATACGTCTGACAGAAGTCTCACCAAGATTATCGCAGAAAATGCATATCTCAGCTGGAAACACCACGAAAATCAAGATTTCGCCGGTTCTGCATATCAAACGCACTGTGGAATGTTGAAGACACCAGAAAACTTGTTTTTTCGCATTAAATAGCTCGAAAAGAGCGATCTAGATGATTCTGCATACTTCTGACTGAAGTCTCACCAAGTTTATCGCAGAAAATGCATGTCTCAGCTGGAAACACCACGAAAATCAAGATATCGCCGGTTCTGCATATCAAACGCACTGTGGAATGTTGAAAACACCAGAAAACTTGTTTTTTCGCATTAAATAGCTCCAAAAGAGCGATTTAGATGATTCTGCATACTTCTGACTGAAGTCTCACCAAGATTATCGCAGAAAATGCATATCACAGCTTGAAACCCGACGAAAACCAAACATCGCCGGTTCTGCGTATCAAACCAACTGTGGAGTGGTGAAAAAACCAGACAACGTGTTTCTCGCATTAAATAGATCGAAAAGTGCGATCTCGATGGTTCTGCATACTTCTAACAGAAGTCTCACCATGATTATCGCAGATAATGCATATCTCTGCTAGAAACCCCACGAAAACCAAGATATCTCCTGTTCTGCATATCAAACGGACTGTGGTGTGGTGAAAACACCTGAAAACTTGTTTTTTCGCATTAGATAGCTCGAAACGTGCGATCTAGATGATTCTGCATACTTCTGACAGAAGTCTCACCAAGCTTATCGCAGAAAATGCATACCTCAGCTTGAAATCTCACGAAAATCAAGATGTCGCCGCTTCTGCATATCAAACGCACTGTGGAGTGGTGAAAACAACCAGATAACGTGTTTCTCGAATTAAATAGCTCGAAAAGAACGATATAGATGATTCTGCATACTTCTGACAGAAGTCTCACCAAGATTATCGCAGAAAATGCATGTCTCAGCTTGATACCCGACGAAAGCCAAGATATCGCCGGTTCTGCATTTCAGACGCACTGTGGAGTGGTGAAAAAACCAGAAAACGTGTTTCTCGCATTAAGTAGCTCGAAAAGAGCGTGCTCGATGATTCTGCATACTTCTCATAGCTGAAACACCAAGCTGATCGCAGAAAATGCATATATCAGCTGGAAACCCCACGAAAACCAAGTTGTCGGCGGCTCTACATATCAAACGCACTGTGGAGTGGTCAAAACACCAGATAACGTGTTTCCCGCATTAAATAGCTCGAAATGAGCGATCTCGATGATTCTGCATACTTCGGACAGAAGTCTCACCAAGATTATCGTAGAAAATGCATATCTCAACTTGAAACCCGACGAAAACCAAACATCGCGGGTTGTGCATATCAAACGCACTGTGGAGTGGTGAAAACACCAGATAAGGTTTTTCTCGCATTAACTAGCTTGAAAAGTGCGATCTCGATGATTCAGCATACTTCGGACAGAAGTCTCTACAAGTTTATCGCAGAAAATGCATATCTCAGCTTGAAACCCCTCGAAAACCAAGATATCACCTGTTCTGCATATCCAACGAACTGTGGTGTGGTGAAAACCCCAGAAAACGTGTTTCTCGCATTAAATAGCTCGAAATGAGCGATCTCGATGATTCTGCACGTTTCGGACAGAAGTCTCACCAAGATTATCGTAAAAAATGCATATCTCAGCTTGAAACCCAACGAAAGCCAAGATATCGCTGGTTCTGCATATCAAACGCACTGTGGAGTGGTGAAAACACCAGACAAGGTTTTTCTCGCATTAACTAGCTCGAAAAGAGCGATCTCGATGATTCAGCATACTTCGGACAGAAGTCTCACCAAGATTATCACAGAAAATGCATACCTCAGCTTGAAATCTCACGAAAATCAAGATGTCGCCGCTTCTGCATATCAAACGCACTGTGGAGTGGTGAAAACAACCAGATAACGTGTTTCTCGAATTAAATAGCTCGAAAAGAACGATATAGATGATTCTGCATACTTCTGACAGAAGTCTCACCAAGATTATCGTAGAAAATGCATTTCTCAGCTTGAACCCCGACGAAATCCAAGATGTCGCCGGTTCTGCATATCAAACGCACTGTGGAGTCGTGAAAACATCAGATAACGTGTTTCTCGCATTAAATAGCTCGAAAAGAGGGATCTCGATGATTCTGCATACTTCTGACAGATGACTCACCAAGATTATCGCACAAAATGCATATCTCAGCTGGAAACACCACGAAAATCAAGATATCGCCGGTTCTGCATATAAATCGCTCTGTGGAGTGGTGAAAACACCAGATAACCTGTTTGTCGCATTAAATAGCTCGAAAAGAGCAATCTAGATGATTCTGCATACTTCTGACAGAAGTCTCACCAAGATTATCACAGAAAATGCATACCTCAGCTTGAAATCTCACGAAAATCAAGATGTCGCCGCTTCTGCATATCAAACGCACTGTGGAGTGGTGAAAACAACCAGATAACGTGTTTCTCGAATTAAATAGCTCGAAAAGAACGATATAGATGATTCTGCATACTTCTGACAGAAGTCTCACCAAGATTATCGTAGAAAATGCATTTCTCAGCTTGAACCCCGACGAAATCCAAGATGTCGCCGGTTCTGCATATCAAACGCACTGTGGAGTGGTGAAAACACCATATAACGTGTTTCTCGCATTAAATAGCTCGAAAAAAGCGATCCCGATGATTCTGCATACTTCTGACAGACGGCTCACCAAGATTATCGTAGAAAATGCATATCTCAGCTTGAAACCCGACCGAAACCAAGATATCTCCGGTTCTGCATGTCAAACGTACTGTGGAGTGGTGAATACACCAGAAAACGTGTTTCTCGCATTAAGTAGCTCGAAAAGAGCGTTCTCGAAGATTCTGCATACTTCTGACTGAAGTCTCACCAAGATTATCGCAGAAAATGCATACCTCAGCTTGAAATCTCACGAAAATCAAGATGTCGCCGCTTCTGCATATCAAACGCACTGTGGAGTGGTGAATACACCAGAAAACGTGTTTCTCGCATTAAATAGCTCGAAAAGAGCGATCCCGATGATTCTGCATACTTCTGACTGAAGTCTCACCAAGATTCTCGTAGAAAATGCATATCTGAGCTTGAAACCCGACGAAATCCAAGATGTCGCCGGTTCTGCATGTCAAACGCACTGTGGAGTGGTGAAAACACCAGATAACGTGTTTCTCGCATTAAATAGCTCGAAAAGAGCGATCCCGATAATTCTGCATACTTCTGACAGACGTCTCACCAAGATTATCCTAGAATGTGCATATCTCAGCTTGAACCCCGACGAAATCCAAGATGTCGCCGGTTCTGCATATCAAACGCACTGTGGAGTGGTGAAAACACCAGAGAACTTGTTTTTTCGCAGTAGATAGCTCGAAACGGGCGATCTAGATGATTCTGCATACTTCTGACAGAAGTCTCACCAAGATTATCGCAGAAAATGCATATCTCAGCTTGAAACCCGACCGAAACCAAGATATCTCCGGTTCTGCATATCAAACGCACTGTGGGGTGGCGAAAACACCAGAAAACGTGTTTCTCGATTTAAATAGCTCGAAAAGAGCGATATCTAGATGATTCTGCATACTTCTGACTGAAGTCTCACCAAGATTATCGCAGAAAATGCATATCTCAGCTTGAAACCTCACGAAAACCAAGTTATCTCCGGTTCTGCGCATCAAACGGACTGTGGTGTGGTGAAAACACCAGAAAACTTGTTTTTCGCATTAGATAGCTCGAAACGGGCGATCTAGATGATTCTGCATACTTCTGACAGAAGTCTCACCAAGATTATCGCAGAAAATGCATACCTGAGCTTGAAATCTCACGAAAATCAAGATGTAGCCGCTTCTGCATATCAAACGCACTGTGGAGTGGTGAAAACAACCAGATAACGTGTTTCTCGAATTAAATAGCTCGAAAAGAACGATCTAGATGATTCTGCATACTTCTGACAGAAGTCTCACCAAGATTATCGTAGAAAATGCATATCTCAGCTTGATACCCGAAGACAGCCAAGATGTCGCCGGTTCTGCATATCAAACGCACTGTGGAGTGGTGAAAACACCAGATAACGTGTTTCTCGCATTAAATAGCTCGAAAAGAGCAATCCCGATGATTCTGCATACTTCTGACAGACGTCACACCAAGATTATCGTAGAAAATGCATATCTCAGCTTGAAACCTCACGAAAACCAAGTTATCTCCGGTTCTGCGCATCAAACGGACTGTGGTGTGGTGAAAACACCAGAAACCTTGTTTTTTCGTAGTAGATAGCTCGAACCGGGCGATCTAGATGATTCTGCATACTTCTGACAGAAGTCTCACCAAGATTATCGCAGAAAATGCATATCTGAGCTTGAAACCCGACGAAATCCAAGATGTCGCCGGTTCTGCATGTCAAACGCACTGTGGAGTGGTGAATACACCAGAAAACGTGTTTCTCGCATTAAATAGCTCGAAAAGAGCGATCCCGATGATTCTGCATACTTCTGACTGAAGTCTCACCAAGATTCTCGTAGAAAATGCATATCTGAGCTTGAAACCCGACGAAATCCAAGATGTCGCCGGTTCTGCATGTCAACCGCACTGTGGAGTGGTGAAAACACCAGATAACGTGTTTCCCGCATTAAATAGCTCGAAATGAGCGATCTCGATGATTCTGCATACTTCGGACAGAAGTCTCACCAAGATTATCGTAGAAAATGCATATCTCAACTTGAAACCCGACGAAAACCAAACATCGCGGGTTGTGCATATCAAACGCACTGTGGAGTGGTGAAAACACCAGATAAGGTTTTTCTCGCATTAACTAGCTTGAAAAGTGCGATCTCGATGATTCAGCATACTTCGGACAGAAGTCTCTACAAGTTTATCGCAGAAAATGCATATCTCAGCTTGAAACCCCTCGAAAACCAAGATATCACCTGTTCTGCATATCCAACGAACTGTGGTGTGGTGAAAACCCCAGAAAACGTGTTTCTCGCATTAAATAGCTCGAAATGAGCGATCTCGATGATTCTGCACGTTTCGGACAGAAGTCTCACCAAGATTATCGTAAAAAATGCATATCTCAGCTTGAAACCCAACGAAAGCCAAGATATCGCTGGTTCTGCATATCAAACGCACTGTGGAGTGGTGAAAACACCAGACAAGGTTTTTCTCGCATTAACTAGCTCGAAAAGAGCGATCTCGATGATTCAGCATACTTCGGACAGAAGTCTCACCAAGATTATCACAGAAAATGCATACCTCAGCTTGAAATCTCACGAAAATCAAGATGTCGCCGCTTCTGCATATCAAACGCACTGTGGAGTGGTGAAAACAACCAGATAACGTGTTTCTCGAATTAAATAGCTCGAAAAGAACGATATAGATGATTCTGCATACTTCTGACAGAAGTCTCACCAAGATTATCGTAGAAAATGCATTTCTCAGCTTGAACCCCGACGAAATCCAAGATGTCGCCGGTTCTGCATATCAAACGCACTGTGGAGTCGTGAAAACATCAGATAACGTGTTTCTCGCATTAAATAGCTCGAAAAGAGGGATCTCGATGATTCTGCATACTTCTGACAGATGACTCACCAAGATTATCGCACAAAATGCATATCTCAGCTGGAAACACCACGAAAATCAAGATATCGCCGGTTCTGCATATAAATCGCTCTGTGGAGTGGTGAAAACACCAGATAACCTGTTTGTCGCATTAAATAGCTCGAAAAGAGCAATCTAGATGATTCTGCATACTTCTGACAGAAGTCTCACCAAGATTATCACAGAAAATGCATACCTCAGCTTGAAATCTCACGAAAATCAAGATGTCGCCGCTTCTGCATATCAAACGCACTGTGGAGTGGTGAAAACAACCAGATAACGTGTTTCTCGAATTAAATAGCTCGAAAAGAACGATATAGATGATTCTGCATACTTCTGACAGAAGTCTCACCAAGATTATCGTAGAAAATGCATTTCTCAGCTTGAACCCCGACGAAATCCAAGATGTCGCCGGTTCTGCATATCAAACGCACTGTGGAGTGGTGAAAACACCATATAACGTGTTTCTCGCATTAAATAGCTCGAAAAAAGCGATCCCGATGATTCTGCATACTTCTGACAGACGGCTCACCAAGATTATCGTAGAAAATGCATATCTCAGCTTGAAACCCGACCGAAACCAAGATATCTCCGGTTCTGCATGTCAAACGTACTGTGGAGTGGTGAATACACCAGAAAACGTGTTTCTCGCATTAAGTAGCTCGAAAAGAGCGTTCTCGAAGATTCTGCATACTTCTGACTGAAGTCTCACCAAGATTATCGCAGAAAATGCATACCTCAGCTTGAAATCTCACGAAAATCAAGATGTCGCCGCTTCTGCATATCAAACGCACTGTGGAGTGGTGAATACACCAGAAAACGTGTTTCTCGCATTAAATAGCTCGAAAAGAGCGATCCCGATGATTCTGCATACTTCTGACTGAAGTCTCACCAAGATTCTCGTAGAAAATGCATATCTGAGCTTGAAACCCGACGAAATCCAAGATGTCGCCGGTTCTGCATGTCAAACGCACTGTGGAGTGGTGAAAACACCAGATAACGTGTTTCTCGCATTAAATAGCTCGAAAAGAGCGATCCCGATAATTCTGCATACTTCTGACAGACGTCTCACCAAGATTATCCTAGAATGTGCATATCTCAGCTTGAACCCCGACGAAATCCAAGATGTCGCCGGTTCTGCATATCAAACGCACTGTGGAGTGGTGAAAACACCAGAGAACTTGTTTTTTCGCAGTAGATAGCTCGAAACGGGCGATCTAGATGATTCTGCATACTTCTGACAGAAGTCTCACCAAGATTATCGCAGAAAATGCATATCTCAGCTTGAAACCCGACCGAAACCAAGATATCTCCGGTTCTGCATATCAAACGCACTGTGGGGTGGCGAAAACACCAGAAAACGTGTTTCTCGATTTAAATAGCTCGAAAAGAGCGATATCTAGATGATTCTGCATACTTCTGACTGAAGTCTCACCAAGATTATCGCAGAAAATGCATATCTCAGCTTGAAACCTCACGAAAACCAAGTTATCTCCGGTTCTGCGCATCAAACGGACTGTGGTGTGGTGAAAACACCAGAAAACTTGTTTTTCGCATTAGATAGCTCGAAACGGGCGATCTAGATGATTCTGCATACTTCTGACAGAAGTCTCACCAAGATTATCGCAGAAAATGCATACCTGAGCTTGAAATCTCACGAAAATCAAGATGTCGCCGCTTCTGCATATCAAACGCACTGTGGAGTGGTGAAAACAACCAGATAACGTGTTTCTCGAATTAAATAGCTCGAAAAGAACGATCTAGATGATTCTGCATACTTCTGACAGAAGTCTCACCAAGATTATCGTAGAAAATGCATATCTCAGCTTGATACCCGAAGACAGCCAAGATGTCGCCGGTTCTGCATATCAAACGCACTGTGGAGTGGTGAAAACACCAGATAACGTGTTTCTCGCATTAAATAGCTCGAAAAGAGCAATCCCGATGATTCTGCATACTTCTGACAGACGTCACACCAAGATTATCGTAGAAAATGCATATCTCAGCTTGAAACCTCACGAAAACCAAGTTATCTCCGGTTCTGCGCATCAAACGGACTGTGGTGTGGTGAAAACACCAGAAACCTTGTTTTTTCGTAGTAGATAGCTCGAACCGGGCGATCTAGATGATTCTGCATACTTCTGACAGAAGTCTCACCAAGATTATCGCAGAAAATGCATATCTGAGCTTGAAACCCGACGAAATCCAAGATGTCGCCGGTTCTGCATGTCAAACGCACTGTGGAGTGGTGAATACACCAGAAAACGTGTTTCTCGCATTAAATAGCTCGAAAAGAGCGATCCCGATGATTCTGCATACTTCTGACTGAAGTCTCACCAAGATTCTCGTAGAAAATGCATATCTGAGCTTGAAACCCGACGAAATCCAAGATGTCGCCGGTTCTGCATGTCAACCGCACTGTGGAGTGGTGAAAACACCAGATAACGTGTTTCTCGCATTAAATAGCTCGAAACGGGCGATCTAGATGATTCTGCATACTTCTGACAGAAGTCTCAGCAAGATTATCGCAGAAAATGCATACCTGAGCTTGAAATCTCACGAAAATCAAGATGTCGCCGCTTCTGCATATCAAACGCACTGTGGAGTCGTGAAAACAACCAGATAACGTGTTTCTCGCATTAAATAGCTCGAAAAGAGCGATCCCGATGATTCTGCATACTTCTGACAGAAGTCTCACCAAGATTATCATAGAATGTGCATATCTCAGCTTGAACCCCGACGAAATCCAAGATGTCGCCGGTTCTGCATATCAAACGCACTGTGGAGTGGTGAAAACACCAGAAAACTTGTTTTTTCGCATTAAATAGCTCGAAACGAGCGATCCCGATGATTCTGCATACTTCTTACTGAAGTCTCACCAAGCTTCTCGTAGGAAATGCATATCTCAGCTTGAAACCTCACGAAAATCAAGATGTCGCCGCTTCTGCATAGCAAACGCACTGTGGAATGTTGAAAACACCAGAAATCTTGTTTTTTCGCATTAGATAGCTCGAAACGAGCGATCTAGATGATTCTGCATACTTCTGCCTGAAGTCTCACCAATATTATAGGAGAAAATGCATATCTCAGCTTGAAATCTCACGAAAATCAAGATGTCGCCGGTTCTGCATGTCAAACGTTCTGAGGAGTGGTGAAAACACCAGAAAACTTGTTTTTTCGCATTAAATAGCTCGAAACGAGAGATCTAGATGATTCTGCATACATATGACTGAAGTCTCACCAATATTATCGCAGAAAATGCATATCTCAGCTTGAAACCTCACCAAAATCATGATGTCGCCGGTTCTGCATATAAAACGCACTGTGGGGTCGTGAAAACACCAGATAACGTGTTTCTCGCATTAAGTAGCTCGAAAAGAGCGATCCCGATGATTCTGCATACTTCTGACAGACGTCTCACCAAGATTATCGCAGAAAATGCATATCTCAGCTTGAAACCCGACCGAAACCGAGATATCTCCGGTTCTGCATATCAAACGCACTGTGGGGTGGCGAAAACACCAGAAAACGTGTTTCTCGCATTAAATAGCTCGAAAAGAGCGATCCCGATGATTCTGCATACTTCTGACAGAAGTCTCACCAAGATTATCGTAGAATGTGCATATCTCAGCTTGAACCCCAACAAAATCCAAGATGTCGCCGGTACTGCATATCAAACGGACTGTGGTGTGGTGAAAACACCAGAAAACTTGTTTTTTCGCATTAGATAGCTCGAAACGGGCGATCTAGATGATTCTGCATACTTCTGACAGAAGTCTCACCAAGATTATCGCAGAAAATGCATACCTGAGCTTGAAATCTCACGAAAATCAAGATGTCGCCGCTTCTGCATAGCAAACGCACTGTGGAATGTTGAAAACACCAGAAATCTTGTTTTTTCGCAGTAGATAGCTCGAAACGAGCGATCTAGATGATTCTGCATACTTCTGCCTGAAGTCTCACCAATATTATAGGAGAAAATGCATATCTCAGCTTGAAATCTCACGAAAATCAAGATGTCGCCGCTTCTGCATAGCAAACGCACTGTGGAATGTTGAAAACACCAGAAATCTTGTTTTTTCGCATTAGATAGCTCGAAACGAGCGATCTAGATGATTCTGCATACTTCTGCCTGAAGTCTCACCAATATTATAGGAGAAAATGCATATCTCAGCTTGAAATCTCACGAAAATCAAGATGTCGCCGGTTCTGCATGTCAAACGTTCTGAGGAGTGGTGAAAACACCAGAAAACTTGTTTTTTCGCATTAAATAGCTCGAAACGAGAGATCTAGATGATTCTGCATACATATGACTGAAGTCTCACCAATATTATCGCAGAAAATGCATATCTCAGCTTGAAACCTCACCAAAATCATGATGCCGCCGGTTCTGCATATAAAACGCACTGTGGAGTGGTGAAAACACCAGATAACGTGTTTCTCGCATTAAGTAGCTCGAAAAGAGCGATCCCGATGATTCTGCATACTTCTGACAGACGTCTCACCAAGATTATCGCAGAAAATGCATATCTCAGCTTGAAACCCGACCGAAACCAAGATATCTCCGGTTGTGCATATCAAACGCACTGTGGGGTGGCGAAAACACCAGAAAACGTGTTTCTCGCATTAAATAGCTCGAAAAGAGCGATCCCGATGATTCTGCATACTTCTGACAGAAGTCTCACCAAGATTATCGTAGAATGTGCATATCTCAGCTTGAACCCCAACAAAATCCAAGATGTCGCCGGTACTGCATATCAAACGGACTGTGGTGTGGTGAAAACACCAGAAAACTTGTTTTTTCGCATTAGATAGCTCGAAACGGGCGATCTAGATGATTCTGCATACTTCTTACAGAAGTCTCACCAAGATTATCGCAGAAAATGCATACCTGAGCTTGAAATCTCACGAAAATCAAGATGTCGCCGCTTCTGCATAGCAAACGCACTGAGGAGTGGTGAAAACACCAGAAAACTTGTTTTTTCGCATTAAATAGCTCGGAACGAGCGATCTAGATGATTCTGCATACTTCTGCCTGAAGTCTCACCAATATTATAGGAGAAAATGCATATCTCAGCTTGAAATCTCACGAAAATCAAGATGTCGCCGCTTCTGCATAGCAAACGCACTGTGGAATGTTGAAAACACCAGAAATCTTGTTTTTTCGCATTAGATAGCTCGAAACGAGCGATCTAGATGATTCTGCATACTTCTGCCTGAAGTATCACCAATATTATAGGAGAAAATGCATATCTCAGCTTGAAATCTCACGAAAATCAAGATGTCGCCGGTTCTGCATGTCAAACGTACTGAGGAGTGGTGAAAACACCAGAAAACTTGTTTTTTCGCATTAAATAGCTCGGAACGAGAGATCTAGATGATTCTGCATACATATGACTGAAGTCTCACCAATATTATCGCAGAAAATGCATATCTCAGCTGGTCACACCACGAAAATCAAGATATCGCCGGTTCTGCATATCAAACGCACTGTGGAATGTTGAAAGCACCAGAAAACTTGTTTTTTCGAATTAAATAGTTCGAAAAGAGCGATCCCGATGATTCTGCATACTTCTGACTGAAGTCTCACCAAGATTATCGCAGAAAATGCATATCTCAGCTTGAAACCAAACGAAAACCAAGTTATCTCCGGTTCTGCACATCAAACGGACTGTAGTGTGGTGAAAACACCAGAAAACGTGTTTCTCGAATTAAATAGCTCGAAAAGAGCGATCTAGATGATTCTACATACTTCTGACAGAAGTCTCACCAAGATTATCGCAGAAAATGCATATCTCAGCTGGACACACCACGAAAATCAAGATATCGCCGGTTCTGCATATCAAACGCACTGTGGAATGTTGAAAGCACCAGAAAACTTGTTTTTTCGAATTAAATAGTTCGAAAAGAGCGATCCCGATGATTCTGCATACTTCTGACAGACGTCTCACCAAGATTATCGTAGAAAATGCATATCTCAGCTTGAAACCCGACCGAAACCAAGATATCTCCGGTTCTGCATGTCAAACGTACTGTGGATTGGTGAATACACCAGAAAACGTGTTTGTCGCATTAAATGGCTCGAAATGAGCGATCTAGATGATTCTGCATACTTCTGACAGAAGTCTCACCAAGATTATCCTAGAATGTGCATATCTCAGCTTGAACCCCGACGAAATCCAAGATGTCGCCGGTTCTGCATATCAAACGCACTGTGGAGTGGTGAAAACACCAGAGAACTTGTTTTTTCGCATTAAATAGCTCGAAACGAGCGATCCCGATGATTCTGCATACTTCTGACTGAAGACTCACCAAGATTATCGACGAAAATGCATATCTCAGGTTGAAATCTCACGAAAATCAAGATTTCGCCGGTTCTGCATATCAAACGCACTGTGGAGTCGTGAAAACATCAGATAACGTGTTTCTCGCATTAAATAGCTCGAAAAGAGGGATCTCGATGATTCTGCATACTTCTGACAGATGACTCACCAAGATTATCGCACAAAATGCATATCTCAGCTTGAAACCCCACGAAAACCAAGATATCTCCGGTTCTGCATATCAAACCAACTGCGGAGTGGTGAAAACACCAGATAACGTGTTTCTCGCATTAAATAGCTCGAAAAGAGCGATCTCGATGATTAAGCATACTTCGGACAGAAGTCTCACCAAGATTATCGCAGAAAATGCATACCTCAGCTTGAAATCTCACGAAAATCAAGATGTCGCCGCTTCTGCATATAAAACCCACTGTGGAGTGGTGAAAACACCAGATAACGTGTTTCTCGCATTAAATAGCTCGAAAAGAGGGGTCTCGATGATTCTGCATACTACTGACAGAAGTCTCACCAAGATTATCGTAGAATGTGCATATCTCAGCTTGAACCCCGACGAAATCCAAGATGTCGCCGGTTCTGCATATCAAACGCACTGTGGAGTGGTGAAAACACCAGAAAACGTGATTCTCGCATTAAGTAGCTCGAAAAGAGCGATCCCGATGATTCTGCATACTTCTGACAGACGTCTCACCAAGATTATCGTAGAAAATGCATATCTCAGCTTGAACCCCGACGAAATCCAAGATGTCGCCGGTTCTGCATATCAAACGCACTGTGGAGTCGTGAAAACACCAGATAACGTGTTTCTGGCATTAAGTAGCTCGAAAAGAGCGATCCCGATGATTCTGCATACTTCTGACAGACGTCTCACCAAGATTATCGCAGAAAATGCATATCTCAGCTTGAAACCCGACCGAAACCGAGATATCTCCGGTTCTGCATATCAAACGCACTGTGGGGTGGCGAAAACACCAGAAAACGTGTTTCTCGCATTAAATAGCTCGAAAAGAGCGATCCCGATGATTCTGCATACTTCTGACAGAAGTCTCACCAAGATTATCGTAGAATGTGCATATCTCAGCTTGAACCCCAACAAAATCCAAGATGTCGCCGGTACTGCATATCAAACGGACTGTGGTGTGGTGAAAACACCAGAAAACTTGTTTTTTCGCATTAGATAGCTCGAAACGGGCGATCTAGATGATTCTGCATACTTCTGACAGAAGTCTCACCAAGATTATCGCAGAAAATGCATACCTGAGCTTGAAATCTCACGAAAATCAAGATGTCGCCGCTTCTGCATAGCAAACGCACTGTGGAATGTTGAAAACACCAGAAATCTTGTTTTTTCGCATTAGATAGCTCGAAACGAGCGATCTAGATGATTCTGCATACTTCTGCCTGAAGTCTCACCAATATTATAGGAGAAAATGCATATCTCAGCTTGAAATCTCACGAAAATCAAGATGTCGCCGCTTCTGCATAGCAAACGCACTGTGGAATGTTGAAAACACCAGAAATCTTGTTTTTTCGCATTAGATAGCTCGAAACGAGCGATCTAGATGATTCTGCATACTTCTGCCTGAAGTCTCACCAATATTATAGGAGAAAATGCATATCTCAGCTTGAAATCTCACGAAAATCAAGATGTCGCCGGTTCTGCATGTCAAACGTTCTGAGGAGTGGTGAAAACACCAGAAAACTTGTTTTTTCGCATTAAATAGCTCGAAACGAGAGATCTAGATGATTCTGCATACATATGACTGAAGTCTCACCAATATTATCGCAGAAAATGCATATCTCAGCTTGAAACCTCACCAAAATCATGATGTCGCCGGTTCTGCATATAAAACGCACTGTGGAGTGGTGAAAACACCAGATAACGTGTTTCTCGCATTAAGTAGCTCGAAAAGAGCGATCCCGATGATTCTGCATACTTCTGACAGACGTCTCACCAAGATTATCGCAGAAAATGCATATCTCAGCTTGAAACCCGACCGAAACCAAGATATCTCCGGTTGTGCATATCAAACGCACTGTGGGGTGGCGAAAACACCAGAAAACGTGTTTCTCGCATTAAATAGCTCGAAAAGAGCGATCCCGATGATTCTGCATACTTCTGACAGAAGTCTCACCAAGATTATCGTAGAATGTGCATATCTCAGCTTGAACCCCAACAAAATCCAAGATGTCGCCGGTACTGCATATCAAACGGACTGTGGTGTGGTGAAAACACCAGAAAACTTGTTTTTTCGCATTAGATAGCTCGAAACGGGCGATCTAGATGATTCTGCATACTTCTGACAGAAGTCTCACCAAGATTATCGCAGAAAATGCATACCTGAGCTTGAAATCTCACGAAAATCAAGATGTCGCCGCTTCTGCATAGCAAACGCACTGAGGAGTGGTGAAAACACCAGAAAACTTGTTTTTTCGCATTAAATAGCTCGGAACGAGCGATCTAGATGATTCTGCATACTTCTGCCTGAAGTCTCACCAATATTATAGGAGAAAATGCATATCTCAGCTTGAAATCTCACGAAAATCAAGATGTCGCCGCTTCTGCATAGCAAACGCACTGTGGAATGTTGAAAACACCAGAAATCTTGTTTTTTCGCATTAGATAGCTCGAAACGAGCGATCTAGATGATTCTGCATACTTCTGCCTGAAGTATCACCAATATTATAGGAGAAAATGCATATCTCAGCTTGAAATCTCACGAAAATCAAGATGTCGCCGGTTCTGCATGTCAAACGTACTGAGGAGTGGTGAAAACACCAGAAAACTTGTTTTTTCGCATTAAATAGCTCGGAACGAGAGATCTAGATGATTCTGCATACATATGACTGAAGTCTCACCAATATTATCGCAGAAAATGCATATCTCAGCTGGTCACACCACGAAAATCAAGATATCGCCGGTTCTGCATATCAAACGCACTGTGGAATGTTGAAAGCACCAGAAAACTTGTTTTTTCGAATTAAATAGTTCGAAAAGAGCGATCCCGATGATTCTGCATACTTCTGACTGAAGTCTCACCAAGATTATCGCAGAAAATGCATATCTCAGCTTGAAACCTCACGAAAACCAAGTTATCTCCGGTTCTGCACATCAAACGGACTGTAGTGTGGTGAAAACACCAGAAAACGTGTTTCTCGAATTAAATAGCTCGAAAAGAGCGATCTAGATGATTCTACATACTTCTGACAGAAGTCTCACCAAGATTATCGCAGAAAATGCATATCTCAGCTGGACACACCACGAAAATCACGATATCGCCGGTTCTGCATATCAAACGCACTGTGGAATGTTGAAAGCACCAGAAAACTTGTTTTTTCGAATTAAATAGTTCGAAAAGAGCGATCCCGATGATTCTGCATACTTCTGACAGACGTCTCACCAAGATTATCGTAGAAAATGCATATCTCAGCTTGAAACCCGACCGAAACCAAGATATCTCCGGTTCTGCATGTCAAACGTACTGTGGATTGGTGAATACACCAGAAAACGTGTTTGTCGCATTAAATGGCTCGAAATGAGCGATCTAGATGATTCTGCATACTTCTGACAGAAGTCTCACCAAGATTATCCTAGAATGTGCATATCTCAGCTTGAACCCCGACGAAATCCAAGATGTCGCCGGTTCTGCATATCAAACGCACTGTGGAGTGGTGAAAACACCAGAGAACTTGTTTTTTCGCATTAAATAGCTCGAAACGAGCGATCCCGATGATTCTGCATACTTCTGACTGAAGACTCACCAAGATTATCGACGAAAATGCATATCTCAGGTTGAAATCTCACGAAAATCAAGATTTCGCCGGTTCTGCATATCAAACGCACTGTGGAGTCGTGAAAACATCAGATAACGTGTTTCTCGCATTAAATAGCTCGAAAAGAGGGATCTCGATGATTCTGCATACTTCTGACAGATGACTCACCAAGATTATCGCACAAAATGCATATCTCAGCTTGAAACCCCACGAAAACCAAGATATCTCCGGTTCTGCATATCAAACCAACTGCGGAGTGGTGAAAACACCAGATAACGTGTTTCTCGCATTAAATAGCTCGAAAAGAGCGATCTCGATGATTAAGCATACTTCGGACAGAAGTCTCACCAAGATTATCGCAGAAAATGCATACCTCAGCTTGAAATCTCACGAAAATCAAGATGTCGCCGCTTCTGCATATAAAACCCACTGTGGAGTGGTGAAAACACCAGATAACGTGTTTCTCGCATTAAATAGCTCGAAAAGAGGGGTCTCGATGATTCTGCATACTACTGACAGAAGTCTCACCAAGATTATCGTAGAATGTGCATATCTCAGCTTGAACCCCGACGAAATCCAAGATGTCGCCGGTTCTGCATATCAAACGCACTGTGGAGTGGTGAAAACACCAGAAAACGTGATTCTCGCATTAAGTAGCTCGAAAAGAGCGATCCCGATGATTCTGCATACTTCTGACAGACGTCTCACCAAGATTATCGTAGAAAATGCATATCTCAGCTTGAACCCCGACGAAATCCAAGATGTCGCCGGTTCTGCATATCAAACGCACTGTGGAGTGGTGAAAACACCAGAAAACGTGATTCTCGCATTAAGTAGCTCGAAAAGAGCGATCCCGATGATTCTGCATACTTCTGACAGACGTCTCACCAAGATTATCGTAGAAAATGCATATCTCAGCTTGAAACCCGACCGAAACCAAGATATCTCCGGTTCTGCATGTCAAACGTAGTGTGGAGTGGTGAATACACCAGAAAACGTGTTTCTCGCATTAAATAGCTCGAAAAGAGCGTTCTCGAAGATTCTGCATACTTCTGACTGAAGTCTCACCAAGATTATCGCAGAAAATGCATATCTCAGCTTGAAACCTCACGAAAACCAAGTTATCTCCGGTTCTGCACATCAAACGGACTGTAGTGTGGTGAAAACACCAGAAAACGTGTTTCTCGAATTAAATAGCTCGAAAAGAGCGATCTAGATGATTCTGCATACTTCTGTCAGAAGTCTCACCAAGATTATCGCAGAAAATGCATATCTCAGCTGGACACACCACGAAAATCAAGATATCGCCGGTTCTGCATATCAAACGCACTGTGGAATGTTGAAAGCACCAGAAAACTTGTTTTTTCCAATTAAATAGTTCGAAAAGAGCGATCCCGATGATTCTGCATACTTCTGACAGACGTCTCACCAAGATTATCGTAGAAAATGCATATCTCAGCTTGAAACCCGACCGAAACCAAGATATCTCCGGTTCTGCATGTCAAACGTACTGTGGAGTGGTGAATACACCAGAAAACGTGTTTGTCGCATTAAATAGCTCGAAAAGAGCGATCTAGATGATTCTGCATACTTCTGACAGAAGTCTCACCAAGATTATCCTAGAATGTGCATATCTCAGCTTGAACCCCGACGAAATCCAAGATGTCGCCGGTTCTGCATATCAAACGCACTGTGGAGTGGTGAAAACACCAGAAAACGTGATTCTCGCATTAAGTAGCTCGAAAAGAGCGATCCCGATGATTCTGCATACTTCTGACAGACGTCTCACCAAGATTATCGTAGAAAATGCATATCTCAGCTTGAAACCCGACCGAAACCAAGATATCTCCGGTTCTGCATGTCAAACGTAATGTGGAGTGGTGAATACACCAGAAAACGTGTTTCTCGAATTATATATCTCGAAAAGAACGATCTAGATGATTCTGCATACTTCTGACAGAAATCTCACCAAGATTATCGTAGAAAATGCATTTCTCAGCTTGAACCCCGACGAAATCCAAGATGTCGCCGGTTCTGCATATCAAACGCACTGTGGAGTGGTGAAAACACCAGATAACGTGTTTCTCGGATTAAATAGCTCGACAAGAGGGGTCTCGATGATTCTGCATACTACTGACAGAAGTCTCACCAAGATTATCGTAGAATGTGCATATCTCAGCTTGAACCCCGACGAAATCGAAGATATCTCCGGTTCTGCATGTCAAACGTACTGTGGAGTGGTGAATGCACCAGAAAACGTGTTTCTCGCATTAAATAGCTCGAAAAGAGCGCTCTCGAAGATTCTGCATACTTCTGAGAGAAGTCTCACCAAGATTATCGTAGAAAATGTATATCTCAGCTTGATACCCGAAGACGCCCAAGATGTCGCCGGTTCTGCATATCAAACGCACTGTGGAGTGGTGAAAACACCAGATAACGTGTTTCTCGCATTAAATAGCTCGAAAAGCGCTATCCCGATGATTCGGCATACTTCTGACAGACGTCACACCAAGATTATCGTAGAAAATGCATATCTCAGCTTGAAACCCGACCGAAACCAAGATATCTCCGGTTCTGCATGTCAAACGTACTGTGGAGTGGTGAATACACCAGAAAACGTGTTTCTCGCATTAAATAGCTCGAAAAGAGCGATCCCGATGATTCTGCATACTTCTGACTGAAGTCTCACCAAGATTCTCGTAGAAAATGCATATCTGAGCTTGAAACCCGACGAAATCCAAGATGTCGCCGGTTCTGCATGTCAAACGCACTGTGGAGTGGTGAAAACACCAGATAACGTGTTTCTCGCATTAAATAGCTCGAAAAGAGCGATCCCGATAATTCTGCATACTTCTGACAGACGTCTCACCAAGATTATCGTAGAAAATGCATATCTCAGCTTGAAACCCGACCGAAACCAAGATATCTAAGGTTCTGCATGTCAAACGTACTGTGGAGTGGAGAATACACCAGACAACGTGTTTCTCGCATTAAGTAGCTCGAAAAGAGCGATCCCGATGTTTCTGCATACTTCTGACAGACGTCTCACCAAGATTATCGCAGAAAATGCATATCTCAGCTTGAAACCCGACCGAAACCAAGATATCTCCGGTTCTGCATATCAAACGCACTGTGGGGTGGCGAAAACACCAGAAAACGTGTTTCTCGCATTAAATAGCTCGAAAAGAGCGATCCCGATGATTCTGCATACTTCTGACAGAAGTCTCACCAAGATTATCGTAGAATGTGCATATCTCAGCTTGAACCCCGACGAAATACAAGATGTCGCCGGTACTGCATATCAAACGGACTGTGGTGTGGTGAAAACACCAGAAAACTTGTTTTTTCGCATTAGATAGCTCGAAACGGGCGATCTAGATGATTCTGCATACTTCTGACAGAAGTCTCACCAAGATTATCGCAGAAAATGTATACCTGAGCTTGAAATCTCACGAAAATCAAGATTTCGCCGCTTCTGCATAGCAAACGCACTGTGGAATGTTGAAAACACCAGAAATCTTGTTTTTTCGCATTAGATAGCTCGAAACGAGCGATCTAGATGATTCTGCATACTTCTGCCTGAAGTCTCACCAATATTATAGGAGAAAATGCATATCTCAGCTTGAAATCTCACGAAAATCAAGATGTCGCCGGTTCTGCATGTCAAACGTACTGAGGAGTGGTGAAAACACCAGAAAACTTGTTTTTTCGCATTAAATAGCTCGGAACGAGAGATCTAGATGATTCTGCATACATATGACTGAAGTCTCACCAATATTATCGCAGAAAATGCATATCTCAGCTGGTCACACCACGAAAATCAAGATATCGCCGGTTCTGCATATCAAACGCACTGTGGAATGTTGAAAGCACCAGAAAACTTGTTTTTTCGAATTAAATAGTTCGAAAAGAGCGATCCCGATGATTCTGCATACTTCTGACTGAAGTCTCACCAAGATTATCGCAGAAAATGCATATCTCAGCTTGAAACCTCACGAAAACCAAGTTATCTCCGGTTCTGCACATCAAACGGACTGTAGTGTGGTGAAAACACCAGAAAACGTGTTTCTCGAATTAAATAGCTCGAAAAGAGCGATCTAGGTGATTCTACATACTTCTGACAGAAGTCTCACCAAGATTATCGCAGAAAATGCATATCTCAGCTGGACATACCACGAAAATCAAGATATCGCCGGTTCTGCATATCAAACGCACTGTGGAATGTTGAAAGCACCAGAAAACTTGTTTTTTCGAATTAAATAGTTCGAAAAGAGCGATCCCGATGATTCTGCATACTTCTGACAGACGTCTCACCAAGATTATCGTAGTAAATGCATATCTCAGCTTGAAACCCGACCGAAACCAAGATATCTCCGGTTCTGCATGTCAAACGTACTGTGGATTGGTGAATACACCAGAAAACGTGTTTGTCGCATTAAATAGCTCGAAAAGAGCGATCTAGATGATTCTGCATACTTCTGACAGAAGTCTCACCAAGATTATCCTAGAATGTGCATATCTCAGCTTGAACCCCGACGAAATCCAAGATGTCGCCGGTTCTGCATATCAAACGCACTGTGGAGTGGTGAAAACACCAGAGAACTTGTTTTTTCGCATTAAATAGCTCGAAACGAGCGATCCGGATGATTCTGCATACTTCTGACTGAAGTCTCACCAAGATTCTCGTAGAAAATGCATATCTGAGCTTGAAACCCGACGAAATCCAAGATGTCGCCGGTTCTGAATGTCAAACGCACTGTGGAGTGGTGAAAACACCAGATAACGTGTTTCTCGCATTAAATAGCTCGAAAAGAGGGGTCTCGATGATTCTGCATACTACTGACAGAAGACTCACCAAGATTATCGACGAAAATGCATATCTCAGGTTGAAATCTCACGAAAATCAAGATTTCGCCGGTTCTGCATATCAAACGCACTGTGGAGTCGTGAAAACATCAGATAACGTGTTTCTCGCATTAAATAGCTCGAAAAGAGGGATCTCGATGATTCTGCATACTTCTGACAGATGACTCACCAAGATTATCGCACAAAATGCATATCTCAGCTGGAAACACCACGAAAATCAAGATATCGCCGGTTCTGCATATAAATCGCTCTGTGGAGTGGTGAAAACCCCAGATAACCTGTTTCTCGCATTAAATAGCTCGAAAAGAGCAATCTAGATGATTCTGCATACTTCTGACAGAAGTCTCACCAAGATTATCGCAGAAAATGCATACCTCAGCTTGAAATCTCACGAAAATCAAGATGTCGCCGCTTCTGCATATAAAACGCACTGTGGAGTGGTGAAAACACCAGATAACGTGTTTCTCGCATTAAATAGCTCGAAAAGAGGGGTCTCGATGATTCTGCATACTACTGACAGAAGTCTCACCAAGATTATCGTAGAATGTGCATATCTCAGCTTGAACCCCGACGAAATCCAAGATGTCGCCGGTTCTGCATATCAAACGCACTGTGGAGTGGTGAAAACACCAGAAAACGTGATTCTCGCATTAAGTAGCTCGAAAAGAGCGATCCCGATGATTCTGCATACTTCTGACAGACGTCTCACCAAGATTATCGTAGAAAATGCATATCTCAGCTTGAACCCCGACGAAATCCAAGATGTCGCCGGTTCTGCATATCAAACGCACTGTGGAGTGGTGAAAACACCAGAAAACGTGATTCTCGCATTAAGTAGCTCGAAAAGAGCGATCCCGATGATTCTGCATACTTCTGACAGACGTCTCACCAAGATTATCGTAGAATGTGCATATCTCAGCTTGAACCCCGACGAAATCCAAGATATCTCCGGTTCTGCATGTCAAACGTACTGTGGAGTGGTGAATACACCAGAAAACGTGTTTCTCGCATTAAATAGCTCGAAAAGAGCGATCTAGATGATTCTGCATACTTCTGACAGAAGTCTCACCAAGATTATCGTAGAATGTGCATATCTCAGCTTGAACCCCGACGAAATCCAAGATGTCGCCGGTTCTGCATATCAAACGCACTGTGGAGTGGTGAAAACACCAGAAAACGTGTTTCTCGCATTAAGTAGCTCGAAAAGAGCGTTCTCGAAGATTCTGCATACTTCTGACTGAAGTCTCACCAAGATTATCGCAGAAAATGCATATCTCAGCTTGAAACCTCACGAAAATCAAGATATCGCCGGTTCTGCATATCAAACGCAATGTGGAATGTTGAAAGCACCAGAAAACTTGTTTTTTCCAATTAAATAGTTCGAAAAGAGCGATCCCGATGATTCTGCATACTTCTGACAGACGTCTCACCAAGATTATTGTAGAAAATGCATATCTCAGCTTGAAACCCGACCGAAACCAAGATATCTCCGGTTCTGCATGTCAAACGTACTGTGGAGTGGTGAATACACCAGAAAACGTGTTTGTCGCATTAAATAGCTCGAAAAGAGCGATCTAGATGATTCTGCATACTTCTGACAGAAGTCTCACCAAGATTATCCTAGAATGTGCATATCTCAGCTTGAACCCCGACGAAATCCAAGATGTCGCCGGTTCTGCATATCAAACGCACTGTGGAGTGGTGAAAACACCAGAAAACGTGATTCTCGCATTAAGTAGCTCGAAAAGAGCGATCCCGATGATTCTGCATACTTCTGACAGACGTCTCACCAAGATTATCGTAGAAAATGCATATCTCAGCTTGAAACCCGACCGAAACCAAGATATCTCCGGTTCTGCATGTCAAACGTACTGTGGAGTGGTGAATACACCAGAAAACGTGTTTCTCGAATTATATATCTCGAAAAGAACGATCCCGATGATTCTGCATACTTCTGACAGAAGTCTCACCATGATTATCGTAGAATGTGCATATCTCAGCTTGAACCCCAACAAAATCCAAGATGTCGCCGGTACTGCATATCAAACGGACTGTGGTGTGGTGAAAACACCAGAAAACTTGTTTTTTCGCATTAGATAGCTCGAAACGGGCGATCTAGATGATTCTGCATACTTCTGACAGAAGTCTCACCAAGATTATCGCAGAAAATGCATACCTGAGCTTGAAATCTCACGAAAATCAAGATGTCGCCGCTTCTGCATAGCAAACGCACTGTGGAATGTTGAAAACACCAGAAATCTTGTTTTTTCGCAGTAGATAGCTCGAAACGAGCGATCTAGATGATTCTGCATACTTCTGCCTGAAGTCTCACCAATATTATAGGAGAAAATGCATATCTCAGCTTGAAATCTCACGAAAATCAAGATGTCGCCGCTTCTGCATACCAAACGCACTGTGGAATGTTGAAAACACCAGAAATCTTGTTTTTTCGCATTAGATAGCTCGAAACGAGCGATCTAGATGATTCTGCATACTTCTGCCTGAAGTCTCACCAATATTATAGGAGAAAATGCATATCTCAGCTTGAAATCTCACGAAAATCAAGATGTCGCCGGTTCTGCATGTCAAACGTTCTGAGGAGTGGTGAAAACACCAGAAAACTTGTTTTTTCGCATTAAATAGCTCGAAACGAGAGATCTAGATGATTCTGCATACATATGACTGAAGTCTCACCAATATTATCGCAGAAAATGCATATCTCAGCTTGAAACCTCACCAAAATCATGATGTCGCCGGTTCTGCATATAAAACGCACTGTGGAGTGGTGAAAACACCAGATAACGTGTTTCTCGCATTAAGTAGCTCGAAAAGAGCGATCCCGATGATTCTGCATACTTCTGACAGACGTCTCACCAAGATTATCGCAGAAAATGCATATCTCAGCTTGAAACCCGACCGAAACCAAGATATCTCCGGTTGTGCATATCAAACGCACTGTGGGGTGGCGAAAACACCAGAAAACGTGTTTCTCGCATTAAATAGCTCGAAAAGAGCGATCCCGATGATTCTGCATACTTCTGACAGAAGTCTCACCAAGATTATCGTAGAATGTGCATATCTCAGCTTGAACCCCAACAAAATCCAAGATGTCGCCGGTACTGCATATCAAACGGACTGTGGTGTGGTGAAAACACCAGAAAACTTGTTTTTTCGCATTAGATAGCTCGAAACGGGCGATCTAGATGATTCTGCATACTTCTTACAGAAGTCTCACCAAGATTATCGCAGAAAATGCATACCTGAGCTTGAAATCTCACGAAAATCAAGATGTCGCCGCTTCTGCATAGCAAACGCACTGAGGAGTGGTGAAAACACCAGAAAACTTGTTTTTTCGCATTAAATAGCTCGGAACGAGCGATCTAGATGATTCTGCATACTTCTGCCTGAAGTCTCACCAATATTATAGGAGAAAATGCATATCTCAGCTTGAAATCTCACGAAAATCAAGATGTCGCCGCTTCTGCATAGCAAACGCACTGTGGAATGTTGAAAACACCAGAAATCTTGTTTTTTCGCATTAGATAGCTCGAAACGAGCGATCTAGATGATTCTGCATACTTCTGCCTGAAGTATCACCAATATTATAGGAGAAAATGCATATCTCAGCTTGAAATCTCACGAAAATCAAGATGTCGCCGGTTCTGCATGTCAAACGTACTGAGGAGTGGTGAAAACACCAGAAAACTTGTTTTTTCGCATTAAATAGCTCGGAACGAGAGATCTAGATGATTCTGCATACATATGACTGAAGTCTCACCAATATTATCGCAGAAAATGCATATCTCAGCTGGTCACACCACGAAAATCAAGATATCGCCGGTTCTGCATATCAAACGCACTGTGGAATGTTGAAAGCACCAGAAAACTTGTTTTTTCGAATTAAATAGTTCGAAAAGAGCGATCCCGATGATTCTGCATACTTCTGACTGAAGTCTCACCAAGATTATCGCAGAAAATGCATATCTCAGCTTGAAACCTCACGAAAACCAAGTTATCTCCGGTTCTGCACATCAAACGGACTGTAGTGTGGTGAAAACACCAGAAAACGTGTTTCTCGAATTAAATAGCTCGAAAAGAGCGATCTAGATGATTCTACATACTTCTGACAGAAGTCTCACCAAGATTATCGCAGAAAATGCATATCTCAGCTTGAACCCCAACAAAATCCAAGATGTCGCCGGTACTGCATATCAAACGGACTGTGGTGTGGTGAAAACACCAGAAAACTTGTTTTTTCGCATTAGATAGCTCGAAACGGGCGATCAAGATGATTCTGCATACTTCTGACAGAAGTCTCACCAAGATTATCGCAGAAAATGCATACCTGAGCTTGAAATCTCACGAAAATCAAGATGTCGCCGCTTCTGCATAGCAAACGCACTGTGGAATGTTGAAAACACCAGAAATCTTGTTTTTTCGCATTAGATAGCTCGAAACGAGCGATCTAGATGATTCTGCATACTTCTGCCTGAAGTCTCACCAATATTATAGGAGAAAATGCATATCTCAGCTTGAAATCTCACGAAAATCAAGATGTCGCCGCTTCTGCATAGCAAACGCACTGTGGAATGTTGAAAACACCAGAAATCTTGTTTTTTCGCATTAGATAGCTCGAAACGAGCGATCTAGATGATTCTGCATACTTCTGCCTGAAGTCTCACCAATATTATAGGAGAAAATGCATATCTCAGCTTGAAATCTCACGAAAATCAAGATGTCGCCGGTTCTGCATGTCAAACGTTCTGAGGAGTGGTGAAAACACCAGAAAACTTGTTTTTTCGCATTAAATAGCTCGAAACGAGAGATCTAGATGATTCTGCATACATATGACTGAAGTCTCACCAATATTATCGCAGAAAATGCATATCTCAGCTTGAAACCTCACCAAAATCATGATGTCGCCGGTTCTGCATATAAAACGCACTGTGGAGTGGTGAAAACACCAGATAACGTGTTTCTCGCATTAAGTAGCTCGAAAAGAGCGATCCCGATGATTCTGCATACTTCTGACAGACGTCTCACCAAGATTATCGCAGAAAATGCATATCTCAGCTTGAAACCCGACCGAAACCAAGATATCTCCGGTTGTGCATATCAAACGCACTGTGGGGTGGCGAAAACACCAGAAAACGTGTTTCTCGCATTAAATAGCTCGAAAAGAGCGATCCCGATGATTCTGCATACTTCTGACAGAAGTCTCACCAAGATTATCGTAGAATGTGCATATCTCAGCTTGAACCCCAACAAAATCCAAGATGTCGCCGGTTCTGCATATCAAACGCACTGTGGAGTGGTGAAAACACCAGAGAACTTGTTTTTTCGCATTAAATAGCTCGAAACGAGCGATCCCGATGATTCTGCATACTTCTGACTGAAGACTCACCAAGATTATCGACGAAAATGCATATCTCAGGTTGAAACCCGACCGAAACCAAGATATCGGTGGTTCTGCATATCCAACGAACTGTGGTGTGGTGAAAACCCCAGAAAACGTGTTTCTCGCATTAACTAGCTCGAAATGAGCGATCTCTTTGATTCTGCATACTTCTGACAGAAGACTCCCCAAGATTATCGCTGAAAATGCATATCTCAGCAGGAAAAACCACGAAAATCAAGATATCGCCGGTTCTGCATATCAAACGCGCTGTGGAGTGGTGAAAACACCAGATAACGTGTTTCTCGCATTAACTAGCTCGAAATGAGCGATCTCGAAGATTCTGCTTACTTCTGCCAGAAGACTCACCAAGATTATCGTAGAAAATGCATATCTCAGCTTGATACCCTACGACAGCCAAGATGTCGCCGGTTCTGCATATCAAACGCACTGTGGAGTGGTGAAAACACCAGATAACGTGTTTCTCGCATTAACTAGCTCGAAATGAGCGATCTCGAAGATTCTGCATACTTCTGACAGAAGACTCACCAAGATTATCGCTGAAAATGCATATCTCAGCTGGAAAATCCACGAAAATTAAGATATCTCCTGTTCTGCATATCCTACGAACTGTGGAGTGGTGAAAACCCCAGAAAACGAGTTTCTCGCATTTAATAGCTCGAAAAGAGCGATCCCGATGATTCTGCATACTTCGGACAGAAGTCTCACCAAGATTATCGCAGACAATGCATATCTCAGCTTGAAACCCCACGAAACCCAAGATATCGCCGGTTCTGCATATCGTACGCACTGTGGAGTGCTGAAAACACCAGATATCGTGTTTCTCGCATTAAATAGCTCGAAAAGTGCGATCTCGATGATTCTGCATACTTCGGACAAAAGTCTCACCATGATTATCGCAAAAAATGCATATCTCAACTTGAAACCCCACGAAAACCAAGATATCGGTGGTTCTGCATATCCAACGAACTGTGGTGTGGTGAAAACCCCAGAAAACGTGTTTCTCGCATTAAATAGCTCGAAAAGAGCGATCTCGATGATTCTGCACACTTCGGACAGAAGTCTCACCAAGATTATCGCTGAAAATGCATATCTCAGCAGGAAAAACCACGAAAATCAAGATATCGCCGGTTCTGCATATCAAACGCGCTGTGGAGTGGTGAAAACACCAGATAACGTGTTTCTCGCATTAACTAGCTCGAAATGAGCGATCTCGAAGGTTCTGCATACTTCTGACAGAAGACTCACCAAGATTATCGTAGAAAATGCATATCTCAGCTTGATACCCTACGACAGCCAAGATGTCGCCGGTTCTGCATATCGTACGCACTGTGGAGTGCTGAAAACACCAGATATCGTGTTTCTCGCATTAAATAGCTCGAAAAGTGCGATCTCGATGATTCTGCATAGTTCGGACAAAAGTCTCACCATGATTATCGTAAAAAATGCATATCTCAACTTGAAACCCCACGAAAACCAAGATATCGGTGGTTCTGCATATCCAACGAACTGTGGTGTGGTGAAAACCCCAGAAAACGTGTTTCTCGCATTAAATAGCTCGAAAAGAGCGATCTCGATGATTCTGCACACTTCGGACAGAAGTCTCACCAAGATTATCGCTGACAATGCATATCTCAGCAGGAAAAACCACGAAAATCAAGATATCGCCGGTTCTGCATATCAAACGCGCTGTGGAGTGGTGAAAACCCCAGAAAACGTGTTTCTCGCATTAAATAGGTCGAAAAGAGCGATCTCGATGTTTCTGCATACTTCGGACAGAGGTCTCACCAAGATTATCTCAGAAAATGCATATCTCAGCTTGAAACCCCACGAAAACCCAGATATCGCCGGTTCTGCATATCAAACCAACTGTGGAGTGGTGAAAACACCAGACAACGTGTTTCTCGCATTAAATAGTTCGAAATGTGCGATCTCGATGATTCTGCATACTTCTAACAGAAGTCTCACCATGATTATCGCAGAAAATGAATATCTCTGCTAGAAAACCCACGAAAACCAAGATATCTCCTGTTCTGCATATACAACGAACTGTGGAGTGGTGAAAACACCAGATAACGTGTTTCTCGCATTAACTAGCTCGAAATGAGCGATCTCTTTGATTCTGCATACTTCTGACAGAAGACTCCCCAAGATTATCGCTGAAAATGCATATCTCAGCAGGAAAAACCACGAAAATCAAGATATCGCCGGTTCTGCATATCAAACGCGCTGTGGAGTGGTGAAAACACCAGATAACGTGTTTCTCGCATTAACTAGCTCGAAATGAGCGATCTCGAAGATTCTGCTTACTTCTGACAGAAGACTCACCAAGATTATCGTAGAAAATGCATATCTCAGCTTGATACCCTACGACAGCCAAGATGTCGCCGGTTCTGCATATCAAACGCACTGTGGAGTGGTGAAAACACCAGATAACGTGTTTCTCGCATTAACTAGCTCGAAATGAGCGATCTCGAAGATTCTGCATACTTCTGACAGAAGACTCACCAAGATTATCGCTGAAAATGCATATCTCAGCTGGAAAAACCACGAAAATTAAGATATCTCCTGTTCTGCATATCCTACGAACTGTGGAGTGGTGAAAACCCCAGAAAACGTGTTTCTCGCATTTAATAGCTCGAAAAGAGCGATCCCGATGATTCTGCATACTACGGACAGAAGTCTCACCAAGATTATCGCAGACAATGCATATCTCAGCTTGAAACCCCACGAAAACCAAGATATCGCCGGTTCTGCATATCGTACGCACAGTGGAGTGCTGAAAACACCAGATATCGTGTTTCTCGCATTAAATAGCTCGAAAAGTGCGATCTCGATGATTCTGCATACTTCGGACAGAAGTCTCACCATGATTATCGTAAAAAATGCATATCTCAGCTTGAAACCCCACGAAAACCAAGATATCGCTGGTTCTGCATATCCAACGAACTGTGGTGTGGTGAAAACCCCAGAAAACGTGTTTCTCGCATTAAATAGCTCGAAAAGAGCGATCTCGATGATTCTGCACACTTCGGACAGAAGTCTCACCAAGATTATCGCAGACAATGCATATCTCAGCTTGAAACCCCACGAAAACCAAGATATCGCCGGTTCTGCATATCGTACGCACTGTGGAGTGCTGAAAACACCAGATATCGTGTTTCTCGCATTAAATAGCTCGAAAAGAGCGATCTCGATGATTCTGCATACTTCGGACAGAAGTCTCACCATGATTATCGTAAAAAATGCATATCTCAGCTTGAACCCCAAAGAAAACCAAGATATCGCTGGTTCTGCATATCAAACGCACTGTGGAGTGGTGAAAACACCAGATAACGTGTTTCTCGCATTAAATAGGTCGAATAGAGCGATCTCGATGATTCTGCATACTTCGGACAGAAGTCTCACCAAGATTATCGCAGACAATGCATATCTCAGCTTGAAACCCCACGAAAACCAAGATATCGCCGGTTCTGCATATCGTACGCACTGTGGAGTGCTGAAAACACCAGATATCGTGTTTCTCGCATTAAATAGCTCGAAAAGTGCGATCTCGATGATTCTGCATACTTCGGACAAAAGTCTCACCATGATTATCGTAAAAAATGCATATCTCAACTTGAAACCCCACGAAAACCAAGATATCGCTGGTTCTGCATATCCAACGAACTGTGGTGTGGTGAAAACCCCAGAAAACGTGTTTCTCGCATTAAATTGCTCGAAAAGAGCGATCTCGATGATTCTGCACACTTCGGACAGAAGTCTCACCAAGATTATCGCAGACAATGCATATCTCAGCTTGAAACCCCACGAAAACCAAGATATCGCCGGTTCTGCATATCGTACGCACTGTGGAGTGCTGAAAACACCAGATATCGTGTTTCTCGCATTAAATAGCTCGAAAAGTGCGATCTCGATGATTCTGCATACTTCGGACAGAAGTCTCACCATGATTATCGTAAAAAATGCATATCTCAGCTTGAAACCCAACGAAAACCAAGATATCGCCGGTTCTGCATATCGTACGCACTGTGGAGTGCTGAAAACACCAGATATCGTGTTTCTCGCATTAAATAGCTCGAAAAGTGCGATCTCGATGATTCTGCATACTTCGGACAGAAGTCTCACCATGATTATCGTAAAAAATGCATATCTCAGCTTGAACCCCCAAGAAAACCAAGATATCGCTAGTTCTGCATATCAAACGCACTGTGGACTGGTGAAAACACCAGATAACGTGTTTCTCGCATTAAATAGGTCGAAAAGAGCGATCTCGATGTTTCTGCATACTTCGGACAGAGGTCTCACCAAGATTATCTCAGAAAATGCATATCTCAGCTTGAAACCCCACGAAAACCCAGATATCGCCGGTTCTGCATATCAAACCAACTGTGGAGTGGTGAAAACACCAGACAACGTGTTTCTCGCATTAAATAGTTCGAAATGTGCGATCTAGATGATTCTGCACACTTCGATCAGAAGTCTCAACAAGATTATCGCAGAAAATGCATATCTCAGCTTGAAACCCCACGAAAACCAAGATATCTCCGGTTCTGCATATCCAACGAACTGTGGAGTGGTGAAAACCCCAGAAAACGAGTTTCTCGCATTAAATAGCTCGAAAAGAGCGCTCTCGATGTTTCTGCATACTTCGGACAGATGTTTCACCAAGATTATCGTAGAAAATGCATATCTCAGCTTGAAACCCGACCGAAACCAAGATATCTCCGGTTCTGCATGTCAAACGTACTGTGGAGTGGTGAAAACTCCAGAAAACGTGTTTCGTGCATTAAGTAGCTCGAAAAGAGCGATCTAGATGATTCTGCATACTTCTGACAAAAGACCCACCAAGATTATCGCACAAAATGCATATCTCAGCTGGAAACACCACGAAAATCAAGATATCGCCTGTTCTGCATATCAAACGCACTGTGGGTTGGTGAAAACAACAGATATCGTGTTTCTCGCATTAAATACCTCGAAAAGTGCGATCTCGATGATTCTGCATACTTCTAACAGAAGTCTCACCAAGATTATCGCAGAAAATGCATATCTCATTTGGAAACACCACGAAGATCAAGATATCGCCTGTTCTGCATATCGAACGCACTGTGGAGTGGTGAAAACAACCAGAGAACGTGTTTCTCGCATTAAATTGCTCGAAAAGAGCGATCTCGATGATTCAGCATACTTCGGACAGAAGTCTCACCAAGAATATCGCAGGAAATGGATATCTCAGCTTGAAACCCCACGAAAACCAAGATATCTACTGTTCTGCATATCCAACGAACTGTGGAGTGGTGAAAACCCCACAAAGCGTGTTTCTAGCATTAAATAGCTCGAAAAGAGCGCTCTCGACCTTTCTGCATACTTCGGACAGAAGTCTCAACAAGATTATCGCAGAAAATGCATATCTCAGCTTGAAACCCCACGAAAACCAAGATATGTACTGTTCTGCATATCAAACGCACTGTGGAGTGGTGAAAACACCAGATAACGTGTTTCTCGCACTAACTAGCTCGAAACGAGCGATCTCGATGATTCTGCACACTTCGGCCAGAAGTCTCAACAAGATTATCGCAGAAAATGCATATCTCAGCTTGAAACCCCACGAAAACCAAGATATCTCCGGTTCTGCATATCCAACGAACTGTGGAGTGGTGAAAACCCCAGAAAACGAGTTTCTCGCATTAAATAGCTCGAAAAGAGCGCTCTCGATGTTTCTGCATACTTCGGACAGATGTTTCACCAAGATTATCGTAGAAAATGCATATCTCAGCTTGAAACCCGACCGAAACCAAGATATCTCCGGTTCTGCATGTCAAACGTACTGTGGAGTGGTGAAAACTCCAGAAAACGTGTTTCGTGCATTAAGTAGCTCGAAAAGAGCGATCTAGATGATTCTGCATACTTCTAACAGAAGTCTCACCAAGATTATCGCAGAAAATGCATATCTCTGCTTGAAACCCCACGAAAACCAAGATATCTACTGTTCTGCATATCCATCGAACTGTGGAGTGGTGAAAACCCCACAAAACGTGTTTCTAGCATTAAATAGCTCGAAAAGGGCGCTCTCGACCTTTCTGCATACTTCGGACAGAAGTCTCAACAAGATTATCGCAGAAAATGCATATCTCAGCTTGAAACCCCACGAAAACCAAGATATGTACTGTTCTGCATTTCAAACGCACTGTGGAGTGGTGAAAACACCAGATAACGTGTTTCTCGCACTAACTAGCTCGAAACGAGCGATCTCGATGATTCTGCATACTTCGGCCAGAAGTCTCAACAAGATTATCGCAGAAAATGCATATCTCAGCTTGAAACCCCACGAAAATCAAGATATGTACTGTTCTGCATATCAAACGCACTGTGGAGTGGTGAAAACACCAGATAACGTGTTTCTCGCACTAACTAGCTCGAAAAGAGCGATCTCGATGATTCAGCATACTTCGGACAAAAGTCTCACCAAGATTATCGCAGAAAATGCATATCTCAGCTTGAAACCTCACGAAAACCGAGTTATCTCCGGTTCTGCACATCAATCGTACCGTGGTGTGGTGAAAACCCCAGAAAACGTGTTTCTAGCAGTAAATAGCTCGAAAAGAGCGCTCTCGACCTTTCTACATACTTCGGACAGAAGTCTCAACAAGATTATCGCAGAAAATGCATATCTCAGCTTGAAACCCCACGAAAACCAAGATATGTACTGTTCTGCATATCGAACGCACTGTGGAGTGGCGAAAACACCAGAAAACGTGTTTCTAGCAGTAAATAGCTCGAAAAGAGCGATCTCGATGATTCTGCACACTTCGGACAGAAGTCTCACCAAGATTATCGCAGACAATGCATATCTCAGCTTGAAACCCCACGAAAACCAAGATATTGCCGGTTCTGCATATCGTACGCACTGTGGAGTGCTGAAAACACCAGATATCGTGTTTCTCGCATTAAATAGCAGGAAAAGTGCGATCTCGATGATTCTGCATACTTCGGACAGAAGTCTCACCATGATTATCGTAAAAAATGCATATCTCAGCTTGAACCCCAAAGAAAACCAAGATATCGCTGGTTCTGCATATCAAACGCACTGTGGAGTGGTGAAAACACCAGATAACGTGTTTCTCGCATTAAATAGGTCGAATAGAGCGATCTCGATGATTCTGCATACTTCGGACAGAAGTCTCACCAAGATTATCGCAGACAATGCATATCTCAGCTTGAAACCCCACGAAAACCAAGATATCGCCGGTTCTGCATATCGTACGCACTGTGGAGTGCTGAAAACACCAGATATCGTGTTTCTCGCATTAAATAGCTCGAAAAGTGCGATCTCGATGATTCTGCATACTTCGGACAAAAGTCTCACCATGATTATCGTAAAAAATGCATATCTCAACTTGAAACCCCACGAAAACCAAGATATCGCTGGTTCTGCATATCCAACGAACTGTGGTGTGGTGAAAACCCCAGAAAACGTGTTTCTCGCATTAAATTGCTCGAAAAGAGCGATCTCGATGATTCTGCACACTTCGGACAGAAGTCTCACCAAGATTATCGCAGACAATGCATATCTCAGCTTGAAACCCCACGAAAACCAAGATATCGCCGGTTCTGCATATCGTACGCACTGTGGAGTGCTGAAAACACCAGATATCGTGTTTCTCGCATTAAATAGCTCGAAAAGTGCGATCTCGATGATTCTGCATACTTCGGACAGAAGTCTCACCATGATTATCGTAAAAAATGCATATCTCAGCTTGAAACCCAACGAAAACCAAGATATCGCCGGTTCTGCATATCGTACGCACTGTGGAGTGCTGAAAACACCAGATATCGTGTTTCTCGCATTAAATAGCTCGAAAAGTGCGATCTCGATGATTCTGCATACTTCGGACAGAAGTCTCACCATGATTATCGTAAAAAATGCATATCTCAGCTTGAACCCCCAAGAAAACCAAGATATCGCTAGTTCTGCATATCAAACGCACTGTGGACTGGTGAAAACACCAGATAACGTGTTTCTCGCATTAAATAGGTCGAAAAGAGCGATCTCGATGTTTCTGCATACTTCGGACAGAGGTCTCACCAAGATTATCTCAGAAAATGCATATCTCAGCTTGAAACCCCACGAAAACCCAGATATCGCCGGTTCTGCATATCAAACCAACTGTGGAGTGGTGAAAACACCAGACAACGTGTTTCTCGCATTAAATAGTTCGAAATGTGCGATCTAGATGATTCTGCACACTTCGATCAGAAGTCTCAACAAGATTATCGCAGAAAATGCATATCTCAGCTTGAAACCCCACGAAAACCAAGATATCTCCGGTTCTGCATATCCAACGAACTGTGGAGTGGTGAAAACCCCAGAAAACGAGTTTCTCGCATTAAATAGCTCGAAAAGAGCGCTCTCGATGTTTCTGCATACTTCGGACAGATGTTTCACCAAGATTATCGTAGAAAATGCATATCTCAGCTTGAAACCCGACCGAAACCAAGATATCTCCGGTTCTGCATGTCAAACGTACTGTGGAGTGGTGAAAACTCCAGAAAACGTGTTTCGTGCATTAAGTAGCTCGAAAAGAGCGATCTAGATGATTCTGCATACTTCTGACAAAAGACCCACCAAGATTATCGCACAAAATGCATATCTCAGCTGGAAACACCACGAAAATCAAGATATCGCCTGTTCTGCATATCAAACGCACTGTGGGTTGGTGAAAACAACAGATATCGTGTTTCTCGCATTAAATACCTCGAAAAGTGCGATCTCGATGATTCTGCATACTTCTAACAGAAGTCTCACCAAGATTATCGCAGAAAATGCATATCTCATTTGGAAACACCACGAAGATCAAGATATCGCCTGTTCTGCATATCGAACGCACTGTGGAGTGGTGAAAACAACCAGAGAACGTGTTTCTCGCATTAAATTGCTCGAAAAGAGCGATCTCGATGATTCAGCATACTTCGGACAGAAGTCTCACCAAGAATATCGCAGGAAATGGATATCTCAGCTTGAAACCCCACGAAAACCAAGATATCTACTGTTCTGCATATCCAACGAACTGTGGAGTGGTGAAAACCCCACAAAGCGTGTTTCTAGCATTAAATAGCTCGAAAAGAGCGCTCTCGACCTTTCTGCATACTTCGGACAGAAGTCTCAACAAGATTATCGCAGAAAATGCATATCTCAGCTTGAAACCCCACGAAAACCAAGATATGTACTGTTCTGCATATCAAACGCACTGTGGAGTGGTGAAAACACCAGATAACGAGTTTCTCGCATTAAATAGCTCGAAAAGAGCGCTCTCGATGTTTCTGCATACTTCGGACAGATGTTTCACCAAGATTATCGTAGAAAATGCATATCTCAGCTTGAAACCCGACCGAAACCAAGATATCTCCGGTTCTGCATGTCAAACGTACTGTGGAGTGGTGAAAACTCCAGAAAACGTGTTTCGTGCATTAAGTAGCTCGAAAAGAGCGATCTAGATGATTCTGCATACTTCTAACAGAAGTCTCACCAAGATTATCGCAGAAAATGCATATCTCTGCTTGAAACCCCACGAAAACCAAGATATCTACTGTTCTGCATATCCATCGAACTGTGGAGTGGTGAAAACCCCACAAAACGTGTTTCTAGCATTAAATAGCTCGAAAAGGGCGCTCTCGACCTTTCTGCATACTTCGGACAGAAGTCTCAACAAGATTATCGCAGAAAATGCATATCTCAGCTTGAAACCCCACGAAAACCAAGATATGTACTGTTCTGCATTTCAAACGCACTGTGGAGTGGTGAAAACACCAAATAACGTGTTTCTCGCACTAACTAGCTCGAAACGAGCGATCTCGATGATTCTGCATACTTCGGCCAGAAGTCTCAACAAGATTATCGCAGAAAATGCATATCTCAGCTTGAAACCCCACGAAAATCAAGATATGTACTGTTCTGCATATCAAACGCACTGTGGAGTGGTGAAAACACCAGATAACGTGTTTCTCGCACTAACTAGCTCGAAAAGAGCGATCTCGATGATTCAGCATACTTCGGACAAAAGTCTCACCAAGATTATCGCAGAAAATGCATATCTCAGCTTGAAACCTCACGAAAACCGAGTTATCTCCGGTTCTGCACATCAATCGTACCGTGGTGTGGTGAAAACCCCAGAAAACGTGTTTCTAGCAGTAAATAGCTCGAAAAGAGCGCTCTCGACCTTTCTACATACTTCGGACAGAAGTCTCAACAAGATTATCGCAGAAAATGCATATCTCAGCTTGAAACCCCACGAAAACCAAGATATGTACTGTTCTGCATATCGAACGCACTGTGGAGTGGCGAAAACACCAGAAAACGTGTTTCTAGCAGTAAATAGCTCGAAAAGAGCGCTCTCGACCTTTCTGCATACTTCGGACAGAAGTCTCAACAAGATTATCGCAGAAAATGCATATCTCAGCTTGAAACCCCACGAAAACCAAGATATGTACTGTTCAGCATATCGAACGCACTGTGGAGTGGTGAAAACACCAGATAACGTGTTTCTCGCACTAACTAGCTCGAAAAGAGCGATATCGATGATTCAGCATACTTCGGACAGCAGTCTCACCAAGATTATCCCAGAAAATGCATATCTCAGCTTGAAACCCGATCGAAACCAAGATATCTCCGGTTCTGCATGTCAAACGTACTGTGGAGTGGTGAAAACTCCAGAAAACGTGTTTCGTGCATTAAGTAGCTCGAAAAGAGCGATCTAGATGATTCTGCATACTTCTGACAAAAGACCCACCAAGATTATCGCACAAAATGCATATCTCAGCTGGAAACACCACGAAAATCAAGATATCGCCTGTTCTGCATATCAAACGCACTGTGGAGTGGTGAAAATACCAGATAACGTGTTTCTCGCATTAAATAGCTCGAAAAGTGGGATCTCGATGATGCTGCATACTTCTAACAGAAGTCTCACCAAGATTATCGCAGAAAATGCATATCTCTGCTTGAAACCCCACGAAAACCAAGATATCTACTGTTCTGCATATCCAACGAACTGTGGAGTGGTGTAAACACCAGATAACGTGTTTCTCGCATTAAATAGCTCGAAACGAGCGATCTCGATGCATCTGCATACTTCGGACAGAAGTCTCACCAAAAGTATCGTAAAAAATGCATATCTCAGCTTGAAACCCCACGAAAACCAAGATATCGCTGGTTCTGCATATCAAACGCACTGTGGAGTGGTGAAAACACCGCATAATGTTTTTCTCGCAATAACTATCTCGAAACGAGCGATCTCGATGCTTCTGCATCCTTCTAACAGAAGTCTCACCAAGATTATCGCAGAAAATGCATATCTCAGCTTGAAACCCCACAAAAACCGAGATATCGCCGGTTCTGCATATCAAACGCACTGTGGAGTGGTGAAAACACCAGATAACGTGTTTCTCGCATTAAATAGCTCGAAAAGAGCGTTCTCGAAGATCCTGCATACGTCTCATAGATGAAACACCAAGATTATCGCAGAAAATGCATATATCAGCTGGAAACCCCATGAAAACCAAGTTATCGGCGGATCTACATATCAAACGCACTGTGGAGTGGTCAAAACACCAGAAAACTTGTTTTTTCGAATTAAATAGCTCGAAAAGAGCGATCTAGATGATTCTGGATACTTCTGACTGAAGTCTCACCAATATTATCGCAGAAAATGCATATATCAGCTCGAAACCTCACCTAAAATCAAGATGTTGCTGGTTCTGCATATCAAACGCACTGTGGAGTGGTGAAAACAACCAGAGAACGTGTTTCTCGCATTAAATAGCTCGAACAGAGCGATCTCGATGATTCTGCATACTTCGGACAGAAGTCTCACCAAAAGTATCGTAAAAAATGCATATCTCAGCTTGAAACCTGACGAAAACCGAGTTATCTCCGGTTCTGCACATCAAACGTACCGTGGAGTGGGGAAAACACCAGAAAACGTGTTTCGCGCATTAAGTAGCTCGAAAAGAGCGTTCTCGAAGATTCTGCATACTTCTGACTGATGTCTCACCAATATTATCGCAGAAAATGCATTTCTCAGCTTGAAACCCCACGAAAGCCAAGATATCGCTGGTTCTGCATATCAAACGCACTGTGGAGTGGTGAAAACACCAGATAACGTGTTTCTCGCATTAAGTAGCTCGAAACGAGCGTTCTCGATGATTCTGCATACGTCTCATAGATGAAACACCAAGATTATCGCAGAAAATGCATATATCAGCTGGAAACCCCATGAAAACCAAGTTATCGGCGGATCTACATATCAAACGCACTGTGGAGTGGTCAAAACACCAGAAAACTTGTTTTTTCGCATTAAATAGCTCGAAAAGAGCGATCTAGATGATTCTGGATACTTCTGACTGAAGTCTCACCAATATTATCGCAGAAAATGCATATATCAGCTCGAAACCTCACCTAAAATCAAGATGTTGCTGGTTCTGCATATCAAACGCACTGTGGAGTGGTGAAAACAACCAGAGAACGTGTTTCTCGCATTAAATAGCTCGAACAGAGCGATCTCGATGATTCTGCATACTTCGGACAGAAGTCTCACCAAGATTATCGCAGAAAATGCATATCTCTGCTTGAAACCACACGAAAACCAAGATATCTACTGTTCTGCATATCCAACGAACTGTGGAGTGGTGTAAACACCAGATAACGTGTTTCTCGCATTAAATAGCTCGAAACGAGCGATCTCGATGCTTCTGCATACTTCGGACAGAAGTCTCACCAAAAGTATCGTAAAAAATGCATATCTCAGCTTGAAACCTGACGAAAACCGAGTTATCTCCGGTTCTGCACATCAAACGTACCGTGGAGTGGGGAAAACACCAGAAAACGTGTTTCGCGCATTAAGTAGCTCGAAAAGAGCGTTCTCGAAGATTCTGCATACTTCTGACTGATGTCTCACCAATATTATCGCAGAAAATGCATTTCTCAGCTTGAAACCCCACGAAAGCCAAGATATCGCTGGTTCTGCATATCAAACGCACTGTGGAGTGGTGAAAACACCAGATAACGTGTTTCTCGCATTAAGTAGCTCGAAACGAGCGTTCTCGATGATTCTGCATACGTCTCATAGATGAAACACCAAGATTATCGCAGAAAATGCATATATCAGCTGGAAACCCCATGAAAACCAAGTTATCGGCGGATCTACATATCAAACGCACTGTGGAGTGGTCAAAACACCAGAAAACTTGTTTTTTCGCATTAAATAGCTCGAAAAGAGCGATCTAGATGATTCTGGATACTTCTGACTGAAGTCTCACCAATATTAACGCAGAAAATGCATATATCAGCTCGAAACCTCACCTAAAATCAAGATGTTGCTGGTTCTGCATATCAAACGCACTGTGGAGTGGTGAAAACAACCAGAGAACGTGTTTCTCGCATTAAATAGCTCGAACAGAGCGATCTCGATGATTCTGCATACTTCGGACAGAAGTCTCACCAAGATTATCGTAAAAAATGCATATCTCAGCTTGAAACCCCACGAAAACCAAGATATCGCTGGTACTGCATATCAAACGCACTGTGGAGTGGTGAAAACACCAGATAACGTGTTTCTCGCATTAAATAGCTCGAAAAGAGCGTTCTCGAATATCCTGCATACTTGTGACAGAAGTCTCTCCAAGATTATCGTAGAAAATGCATATCTCAGCTTGAAACCCGACGAAAACCGAGTTATCTCCGGTTCTGCACACCAAACGTACCGTGGAGTGGTGAAAACACCAGAAAACGTGTTTCGCGCATTAAGTAGCTCGCAAAGAGCGTTCTCGAAGATTCTGCATACTTCTTGCAGAAGTCTCACCAGGGTTATCGTAGAAAATGCATATCTCAGCTTGAAATCCGACCGAAACCAAGATATCTCCGGTTCTGCATGTCAAACGTACTGTGATGTGGTGAAAACAACAGAAAACGTGTTTCGTGCATTAAGTAGCTCGAAAAGAGCGATCAAGATGATTCTGCATACTTCTGACAAAAGACCCACCAAGATTATCGCAGAAAATGCATATCTCAGTTGGAAACACCACGAAAATCAAGATATCGCCTGTTCTGCAGATCAAACGCACTGTGGAGTGGTGAAAACAACCAGAGAACGTGTTTCTCGCATTAAATAGCTCGAAAAGAGCGATCTCGATGATTCAACATACTTCGGACAGAAGTCTCACCAAGATTATCGTAAAAATTGCATATCTCAGCTTGAAACCCCATGAAAACCAAGATATCGCTGGTACTGCATATCAAACGCAGTGTGGAGTGGTCAATACACCAGATAACGTGTTTCTCGCATTAAATAGCTCGAAACGAACGATCTAGATTATTCTGCATACTTCTGACAGAAGTCTCACCAAGATTATCATAGAAAATGCATATCTGAGCTTGAAACCCGACGAAAACCGTGTTATCTCCGGTTCTGCACACCAAACGTACCTTGGACTGGTGAAAACACCAGAAAACGTGTTTCGCGCATTAAGTAGCTCGAAAAGAGCGTTCTCGAAGATTCTGCGTACTTCTGACAGAAGTCTCACCAGGGTTATCGTAGAAAATGCATATCTCAGCCTAAAACCCGACCGAAACCAAGATATCTCCGGTTCTGCATTTCAAACGTACTGTGGAGTGGTGAAAACACCAGAAAACCTGTTTCGTGCATTAAGTAGCTCGAAAAGAGCGATCAAGATGATTCTGCATTCTTCTAACAGAAGTCTCACCAAGATTATCGCAGAAAATGCATATCTCTGCTTGAAACCCCACGAAAACCAAGATATCTACTGTTCTGCATATCCAACGAACTGTCGAGTGGTGAAAACCCCAGAAAACGTGTTTCTAGCAGTAAATAGCTCGAAACGAGCGCTCTCGACCTTTCTGCATACTTCGGACAGAAGTCTCAACAAGATTATCGCAGAAAATGCATATCTCAGCTTGAAACCCCACGAAAACCAAGATATGTACTGTTCTGCATATCGACCGCACTGTGGAGTGGTGAAAACACCAGATAACGTGTTTCTCGCACTAACTAGCTCGAAAAGAGCGATATCGATGATTCAGCATACTTCGGACAGAAGTCTCACCAAGATTATCGCAGAAAATGCATATCTCAGCTTGAAACCCCACGAAAACCAAGATATCGCCGGTTCTGCATATCAAACGCACTGTGGTGTGGTGATAACACCAGATAACGTGTTTCCCGCATTAAATGGCTCGAAACGAGCGATCTCGATGCTTCTGCATACTTCTAACAGAAGTCTCACCAAGATTATCGCAGAAAATGCATATCTCAGCTTGAAACCCCACGAAAACCAAGATATGTACTGTTCTGCATATCGAACGCACTGTGGAGTGGCGAAAACGCCAGATAACGTGTTTCTCGCACTAACTAGCTCGAAAAGAGCGATATCGATGATTCAGCATCCTTCGGACAGAAGTCTCACCAAGATTATCGCAGAAAATGCATATCTCAGCTTGAAACCCCACGAAAACCAAGATATCGCCGGTTCTGCATATCCAACGAACTGTGGAGTGGTGAAAACCCCAGAAAACGAGTTTCTCGCATTAAATAGCTCGAAAAGAGCGCTCTCGACCTTTCTGCATACTTCGGACAGAAGTCTCAAGAAGATTATCGCAGAAAATGCATATCTCTGCTTGAAACCCCACGAAAACCAAGATATCTACTGTTCTGCATATCCAACGAAATGTCGAGTGGTGAAAACCCCAGAAAACGTGTTTCTAGCAGTAAATAGCTCGAAAAGAGCGCTCTCGACCTTTCTGCATACTTCGGACAGAAGTCTCAACAAGATTATCGCAGAAAATGCATATCTCAGCTTGAAACCCCACGAAAACCAAGATATGTACTGTTCTGCATATCGAACGCACTGTGGAGTGGTGAAAACACCAGATAACGTGTTTCTCGCACTAACTAGCTCGAAAAGAGCGATATCGATGATTCAGCATACTTCGGACAGAAGTCTCACCAAGATTATCGCAGAAAATGCATATCTCAGCTTGAAACCCGACCGAAACCAAGATATCTCCGGTTCTGCATGTCAAACGTACTGTGGAGTGGTGAAAACTCCAGAAAACGTGTTTCGTGCATTAAGTAGCTCGAAAAGAGCGATCTAGTTGATTCTGCATACTTCTGACAAAAGACCCACCAAGATTATCGCACAAAATGCATATCTCAGCTGGAAACACCACGAAAATCAAGATATCGCCTGTTCTGCATATCAAACGCACTGTGGAGTGGTGAAAACACCAGATAACGTGTTTCTCGCATTAAATAGCTCGAAAAGTGCGATCTCGATGATGCTGCATACTTCTAACAGAAGTCTCACCAAGATTATCGCAGAAAATGCATATCTCTGCTTGAAACCCCACGAAAACCAAGATATCTACTGTTCTGCATATCCAACGAACTGTGGAGTGGTGAAAACCCCACAAAACGTGTTTCTCGCACTAACTAGCTCGAAAAGAGCGATCTCGATGATTCTGCATACTTCTAACAGAAGTCTCACGAAGATTATCGCAGAAAATGCATATCTCAGCTTGAAACCACACGAAAACCAAGATGTCGCCGGTTTTGCATATCAAACGCACTGTGGAGTGGTGAAAACACCAGATAACGTGTTTCTCGCATTAAATAGCTCGAAACGAGCGATCTCGATGATTCTGCATACTTCTAACAGAAGTCTCACCAAGATTATCGCAGAAAATGCATATCTCAGCTTGAAACCCGACCGAAACCAAGATATCTCCGGTTCTGCATGTCAAACGTACTGTGGAGTGGTGAAAACTCCAGAAAACGTGTTTCGTGCATTAAGTAGCTCGAAAAGAGCGATCTAGTTGATTCTGCATACTTCTGACAAAAGACCCACCAAGATTATCGCACAAAATGCATATCTCAGCTGGAAACACCACGAAAATCAAGATATCGCCTGTTCTGCATATCAAACGCACTGTGGAGTGGTGAAAACACCAGATAACGTGTTTCTCGCACTAACTAGCTCGAAAAGAGCGATATCGATGATTCAGCATACTTCGGACAGAAGTCTCACCAAGATTATCGCAGAAAATGCATATCTCAGCTTGAAACTCGACCGAAACCAAGATATCTCCGGTTCTGCATGTCAAACGTACTGTGGAGTGGTGAAAACTCCAGAAAACGTGTTTCGTGCATTAAGTAGCTCGAAAAGTGCGATCTCGATGATTCTGCATACTTCTAACAGAAGTCTCACGAAGATTATCGCAGAAAATGCATATCTCAGCTTGAAACCACACGAAAACCAAGATGTCGCCGGTTTTGCATATCAAACGCACTGTGGAGTGGTGAAAACACCAGATAACGTGTTTCTCGCACTAACTAGCTCGAAAAGAGCGATATCGATGATTCAGCATACTTCGGACAGAAGTCTCACCAAGATTATCGCAGAAAATGCATATCTCAGCTTGAAACCCGACCGAAACCAAGATATCTCCGGTTCTGCATGTCAAACGTACTGTGGAGTGGTGAAAACTCCAGAAAACGTGTTTCGTGCATTAAGTAGCTCGAAAAGAGCGATCTAGTTGATTCTGCATACTTCTGACAAAAGACCCACCAAGATTATCGCACAAAATGCATATCTCAGCTGGAAACACCACGAAAATCAAGATTTCGCCTGTTCTGCATATCAAACGCACTGTGGAGTGGTGAAAACACCAGATAACGTGTTTCTCGCATTAAATAGCTCGAAACGAGCGATCTCGATGATTCTGCATACTTCTAACAGACGTCTCACCAAGATTATCGCAGAAAATGCATATCTCAGCTTGAAACCCCACAAATACCGAGATATCGCCGGTTCTGCATATCAAACGCACTGTGGAGTGGTGAAAACACCAGATAACGTGTTTCTCGCAGAAACTAGCTCGAAAAGAGCGATCTCGATGATTCAGCATACTTCGGACAAAAGTCTCACCAAGATTATCGCAGAAAATGCATATCTCAGCTTGAAACCTCACGAAAACCGAGTTATCTCCGGTTCTGCACATCAAACGTACCGTGGTGTGGTGAAAACCCCAGAAAACGTGTTTCTAGCAGTAAATAGCTCGAAAAGAGCGCTCTCGACCTTTCTACATACTTCGGACAGAAGTCTCAACAAGATTATCGCAGAAAATGCATATCTCAGCTTGAAACCCCACGAAAACCAAGATATGTACTGTTCTGCATATCGAACGCACTGTGGAGTGGCGAAAACACCAGATAACGTGTTTCTCGCACTAACTAGCTCGAAAAGAGCGATATCGATGATTCAGCATCCTTCGGACAGAAGTCTCACCAAGATTATCGCAGAAAATGCATATCTCAGCTTGAAACCCCACGAAAACCAAGATATCGCAGGTTCTGCATATCAAACGCACTGTGGTGTGGTGATAACACCAGATAACGTGTTTCTCGCATTAAATGGCTCGAAACGAGCGATCTCGATGCTTCTGCATACTTCAAAAACAGAAGTCTCACCAAGATTATCGCAGAAAATGCATATCTCTGCTTGAAACCCCACGAAAACCAAGATATCTACTGTTCTGCATATCCAACGAAATGTCGAGTGGTGAAAACCCCAGAAAACGTGTTTCTAGCAGTAAATAGCTCGAAAAGAGCGCTCTCGACCTTTCTGCATACTTCGGACAGAAGTCTCAACAAGATTATCGCAGAAAATGCATATCTCAGCTTGAAACCCCACGAAAACCAAGATATGTACTGTTCAGCATATCGAACGCACTGTGGAGTGGTGAAAACACCAGATAACGTGTTTCTCGCATTAAATAGCTCGAAACGAGCGATCTCGATGATTCTGCATACTTCTAACAGAAGTCTCACCAAGATTATCGCAGAAAATGCATATCTCTGCTTGAAACCCCACGAAAACCAAGATATCTACTGTTCTGCATATCCAACGAACTGTGGAGTGGTGAAAACCCCACAAAACGTGTTTCTCGCACTAACTAGCTCGAAAAGAGCGATCTCGATGATTCTGCATACTTCTAACAGAAGTCTCACGAAGATTATCGCAGAAAATGCATATCTCAGCTTGAAACCACACGAAAACCAAGATATCGCCTGTTCTGCATATCAAACGCACTGTGGAGTGGTGAAAACACCAGATAACGTGTTTCTCGCATTAAATAGCTCGAAAAGTGCGATCTCGATGATGCTGCATACTTCTAACAGAAGTCTCACCATGATTATCGCAGAAAATGCATATCTCAGCTTGAAACCACACGAAAACCAAGATGTCGCCGGTTTTGCATATCAAACGCACTGTGGAGTGGTGAAAACACCAGATAACGTGTTTCTCGCACTAACTAGCTCGAAAAGAGCGATATCGATGATTCAGCATACTTCGGACAGAAGTCTCACCAAGATTATCGCAGAAAATGCATATCTCAGCTTGAAACCCGACCGAAACCAAGATATCTCCGGTTCTGCATGTCAAACGTACTGTGGAGTGGTGAAAACTCCAGAAAACGTGTTTCGTGCATTAAGTAGCTCGAAAAGAGCGATCTAGTTGATTCTGCATACTTCTGACAAAAGACCCACCAAGATTATCGCACAAAATGCATATCTCAGCTGGAAACACCACGAAAATCAAGATTTCGCCTGTTCTGCATATCAAACGCACTGTGGAGTGGTGAAAACACCAGATAACGTGTTTCTCGCATTAAATAGCTCGAAACGAGCGATCTCGATGATTCTGCATACTTCTAACAGACGTCTCACCAAGATTATCGCAGAAAATGCATATCTCAGCTTGAAACCCCACAAATACCGAGATATCGCCGGTTCTGCATATCAAACGCACTGTGGAGTGGTGAAAACACCAGATAACGTGTTTCTCGCAGAAACTAGCTCGAAAAGAGCGATCTCGATGATTCAGCATACTTCGGACAAAAGTCTCACCAAGATTATCGCAGAAAATGCATATCTCAGCTTGAAACCTCACGAAAACCGAGTTATCTCCGGTTCTGCACATCAAACGTACCGTGGTGTGGTGAAAACCCCAGAAAACGTGTTTCTAGCAGTAAATAGCTCGAAAAGAGCGCTCTCGACCTTTCTACATACTTCGGACAGAAGTCTCAACAAGATTATCGCAGAAAATGCATATCTCAGCTTGAAACCCCACGAAAACCAAGATATGTACTGTTCTGCATATCGAACGCACTGTGGAGTGGCGAAAACACCAGATAACGTGTTTCTCGCACTAACTAGCTCGAAAAGAGCGATATCGATGATTCAGCATCCTTCGGACAGAAGTCTCACCAAGATTATCGCAGAAAATGCATATCTCAGCTTGAAACCCCACGAAAACCAAGATATCGCAGGTTCTGCATATCAAACGCACTGTGGTGTGGTGATAACACCAGATAACGTGTTTCTCGCATTAAATGGCTCGAAACGAGCGATCTCGATGCTTCTGCATACTTCAAAAACAGAAGTCTCACCAAGATTATCGCAGAAAATGCATATCTCTGCTTGAAACCCCACGAAAACCAAGATATCTACTGTTCTGCATATCCAACGAAATGTCGAGTGGTGAAAACCCCAGAAAACGTGTTTCTAGCAGTAAATAGCTCGAAAAGAGCGCTCTCGACCTTTCTGCATACTTCGGACAGAAGTCTCAACAAGATTATCGCAGAAAATGCATATCTCAGCTTGAAACCCCACGAAAACCAAGATATGTACTGTTCAGCATATCGAACGCACTGTGGAGTGGTGAAAACACCAGATAACGTGTTTCTCGCATTAAATAGCTCGAAACGAGCGATCTCGATGATTCTGCATACTTCTAACAGAAGTCTCACCAAGATTATCGCAGAAAATGCATATCTCTGCTTGAAACCCCACGAAAACCAAGATATCTACTGTTCTGCATATCCAACGAACTGTGGAGTGGTGAAAACCCCACAAAACGTGTTTCTCGCACTAACTAGCTCGAAAAGAGCGATCTCGATGATTCTGCATACTTCTAACAGAAGTCTCACGAAGATTATCGCAGAAAATGCATATCTCAGCTTGAAACCACACGAAAACCAAGATATCGCCTGTTCTGCATATCAAACGCACTGTGGAGTGGTGAAAACACCAGATAACGTGTTTCTCGCATTAAATAGCTCGAAAAGTGCGATCTCGATGATGCTGCATACTTCTAACAGAAGTCTCACCATGATTATCGCAGAAAATGCATATCTCTGCTTGAAACCCCACGAAAACCAAGATATCTACTGTTCTGCATATCCAACGAACTGTGGAGTGGTGTAAACCCCACAAAACGTGTTTCTCGCACTAACTAGCTCGAAAAGAGCGATCTCGATGATTCTGCATACTTCTAACAGAAGTCTCACGAAGATTATCGCAGAAAATGCATATCTCAGCTTGAAACCACACGAAAACCAAGATGTCGCCGGTTCTGCATATCAAACGCACTGTGGAGTGGTGAAAACACCAGATAACGTGTTTCTCGCATTAAATAGCTCGAAAAGTGCGATCTCGATGATTCTGCATACTTCTAACAGAAGTCTCACGAAGATTATCGCAGAAAATGCATATCTCAGCTTGAAACCACACGAAAACCAAGATGTCGCCGGTTTTGCATATCAAACGCACTGTGGAGTGGTGAAAACACCAGATAACGTGTTTCTCGCACTAACTAGCTCGAAAAGAGCGATATCGATGATTCAGCATACTTCGGACAGAAGTCTCACCAAGATTATCGCAGAAAATGCATATCTCAGCTTGAAACCCGACCGAAACCAAGATATCTCCGGTTCTGCATGTCAAACGTACTGTGGAGTGGTGAAAACTCCAGAAAACGTGTTTCGTGCATTAAGTAGCTCGAAAAGAGCGATCTAGTTGATTCTGCATACTTCTGACAAAAGACCCACCAAGATTATCGCACAAAATGCATATCTCAGCTGGAAACACCACGAAAATCAAGATATCGCCTGTTCTGCATATCAAACGCACTGTGGAGTGGTGAAAACACCAGATAACGTGTTTCTCGCATTAAATAGCTCGAAACGAGCGATCTCGATGGTTCTGCATACTTCTAACAGAAGTCTCACCAAGATTATCGCAGAAAATGCATATCTCAGCTTGAAACCCCACAAATACCGAGATATCGCCGGTTCTGCATATCAAACGCACTGTGGAGTGGTGAAAACACCAGATAACGTGTTTCTCGCAGAAACTAGCTCGAAAAGAGCGATCTCGATGATTCAGCATACTTCGGACAAAAGTCTCACCAAGATTATCGCAGAAAATGCATATCTCAGCTTGAAACCTCACGAAAACCGAGTTATCTCCGGTTCTGCACATCAAACGTACCGTGGTGTGGTGAAAACCCCAGAAAACGTGTTTCTAGCAGTAAATAGCTCGAAAAGAGCGCTCTCGACATTTCTACATACTTCGGACAGAAGTCTCAACAAGATTATCGCAGAAAATGCATATCTCAGCTTGAAACCCCACGAAAACCAAGATATGTACTGTTCTGCATATCGAACGCACTGTGGAGTGGCGAAAACACCAGATAACGTGTTTCTCGCACTAACTAGCTCGAAAAGGGCGATATCGATGATTCAGCATCCTTCGGACAGAAGTCTCACTAAGATTATCGCAGAAAATGCATATCTCAGCTTGAAACCCCACGAAAACCAAGATATCGCAGGTTCTGCATATCAAACGCACTGTGGTGTGGTGATAACACCAGATAACGTGTTTCTCGCATTAAATGGCTCGAAACGAGCGATCTCGATGCTTCTGCATACTTCAAAAACAGAAGTCTCACCAAGATTATCGCAGAAAATGCATATCTCTGCTTGAAACCCCACGAAAACCAAGATATCTACTGTTCTGCATATCCAACGAAATGTCGAGTGGTGAAAACCCCAGAAAACGTGTTTCTAGCAGTAAATAGCTCGAAAAGAGCGCTCTCGACCTTTCTGCATACTTCGGACAGAAGTCTCAACAAGATTATCGCAGAAAATGCATATCTGAGCTTGAAACCCCACGAAAACCAAGATATGTACTGTTCAGCATATCGAACGCACTGTGGAGTGGTGAAAACACCAGATAACGTGTTTCTCGCACTAACTAGCTCGAAAAGAGCGATATCGATGATTCAGCATACTTCGGACAGCAGTCTCACCAAGATTATCCCAGAAAATGCATATCTCAGCTTGAAACCCGACCGAAACCAAGATATCTCCGGTTCTGCATGTCAAACGTACTGTGGAGTGGTGAAAACTCCAGAAAACGTGTTTCGTGCATTAAGTAGCTCGAAAAGAGCGATCTAGTTGATTCTGCATACTTCTGACAAAAGACCCACCAAGATTATCGCACAAAATGCATATCTCAGCTGGAAACACCACGAAAATCAAGATATCGCCTGTTCTGCATATCAAACGCACTGTGGAGTGGTGAAAACACCAGATAACGTGTTTCTCGCATTAAATAGCTCGAAAAGTGCGATCTCGATGATGCTGCATACTTCTAACAGAAGTCTCACCAAGATTATCGCAGAAAATGCATATCTCTGCTTGAAACCCCACGAAAACCAAGATATCTACTGTTCTGCATATCCAACGAACTGTGGAGTGGTGAAAACCCCACAAAACGTGTTTCTCGCACTAACTAGCTCGAAAAGAGCGATCTCGATGATTCTGCATACTTCTAACAGAAGTCTCACGAAGATTATCGCAGAAAATGCATATCTCAGCTTGAAACCACACGAAAACCAAGATGTCGCCGGTTCTGCATATCAAACGCACTGTGGAGTGGTGAAAACACCAGATAACGTGTTTCTCGCATTAAATAGCTCGAAAAGTGCGATCTCGATGATTCTGCATACTTCTAACAGAAGTCTCACGAAGATTATCGCAGAAAATGCATATCTCAGCTTGAAACCACACGAAAACCAAGATGTCGCCGGTTTTGCATATCAAACGCACTGTGGAGTGGTGAAAACACCAGATACCGTGTTTCTCGCATTAAATAGCTCGAAACGAGCGATCTCGATGATTCTGCATACTTCTAACAGAAGTCTCACCAAGATTATCGCAGAGAATGCATATCTCAGCTTGAAACCCGACCGAAACCAAGATATCTCCGGTTCTGCATGTCAAACGTACTGTGGAGTGGTGAAAACTCCAGAAAACGTGTTTCGTGCATTAAGTAGCTCGAAAAGAGCGATCTAGTTGATTCTGCATACTTCTGACAAAAGACCCACCAAGATTATCGCACAAAATGCATATCTCAGCTGGAAACACCACGAAAATCAAGATATCGCCTGTTCTGCATATCAAACGCACTGTGGAGTGGTGAAAACACCAGATAACGTGTTTCTCGCATTAAATAGCTCGAAACGAGCGATCTCGATGATTCTGCATACTTCTAACAGAAGTCTCACGAAGATTATCGCAGAAAATGCATATCTCAGCTTGAAACCACACGAAAACCAAGATATCGCCTGTTCTGCATATCAAACGCACTGTGGAGTGGTGAAAACACCAGATAACGTGTTTCTCGCATTAAATAGCTCGAAAAGTGCGATCTCGATGATGCTGCATACTTCTAACAGAAGTCTCACCAAGATTATCGCAGAAAATGCATATCTCTGCTTGAAACCCCACGAAAACCAAGATATCTACTGTTCTGCATATCCAACGAACTTTGGAGTGGTGAAAACCCCACAAAACGTGTTTCTCGCACTAACTAGCTCGAAAAGAGCGATCTCGATGATTCTGCATACTTCTAACAGAAGTCTCACGAAGATTATCGCAGAAAATGCATATCTCAGCTTGAAACCACACGAAAACCAAGATGTCGCCGGTTCTGCATATCAAACGCACTGTGGAGTGGTGAAAACACCAGATAACGTGTTTCTCGCATTAAATAGCTCGAAAAGTGCGATCTCGATGATTCTGCATACTTCTAACAGAAGTCTCACGAAGATTATCGCAGAAAATGCATATCTCAGCTTGAAACCACACGAAAACCAAGATGTCGCCGGTTTTGCATATCAAACGCACTGTGGAGTGGTGAAAACACCAGATAACGTGTTTCTCGCACTAACTAGCTCGAAAAGAGCGATATCGATGATTCAGCATACTTCGGACAGAAGTCTCACCAAGATTATCGCAGAAAATGCATATCTCAGCTTGAAACCCGACCGAAACCAAGATATCTCCGGTTCTGCATGTCAAACGTACTGTGGAGTGGTGAAAACTCCAGAAAACGTGTTTCGTGCATTAAGTAGCTCGAAAAGAGCGATCTAGTTGATTCTGCATACTTCTGACAAAAGACCCACCAAGATTATCGCACAAAATGCATATCTCAGCTGGAAACACCACGAAAATCAAGATATCGCCTGTTCTGCATATCAAACGCACTGTGGAGTGGTGAAAACACCAGATAACGTGTTTCTCGCATTAAATAGCTCGAAACGAGCGATCTCGATGATTCTGCATACTTCTAACAGACGTCTCACCAAGATTATCGCAGAAAATGCATATCTCAGCTTGAAACCCCACAAATACCGAGATATCGCCGGTTCTGCATATCAAACGCACTGTGGAGTGGTGAAAACACCAGATAACGTGTTTCTCGCAGAAACTAGCTCGAAAAGAGCGATCTCGATGATTCAGCATACTTCGGACAAAAGTCTCACCAAGATTATCGCAGAAAATGCATATCTCAGCTTGAAACCTCACGAAAACCGAGTTATCTCCGGTTCTGCACATCAAACGTACCGTGGTGTGGTGAAAACCCCAGAAAACGTGTTTCTAGCAGTAAATAGCTCGAAAAGAGCGCTCTCGACCTTTCTACATACTTCGGACAGAAGTCTCAACAAGATTATCGCAGAAAATGCATATCTCAGCTTGAAACCCCACGAAAACCAAGATATGTACTGTTCTGCATATCGAACGCACTGTGGAGTGGCGAAAACACCAGATAACGTGTTTCTCGCACTAACTAGCTCGAAAAGAGCGATATCGATGATTCAGCATCCTTCGGACAGATGTCTCACCAAGATTATCGCAGAAAATGCATATCTCAGCTTGAAACCCAACGAAAACCAAGATATCGCAGGTTCTGCATATCAAACGCACTGTGGTGTGGTGATAACACCAGATAACGTGTTTCTCGCATTAAATGGCTCGAAACGAGCGATCTCGATGCTTCTGCATACTTCAAAAACAGAAGTCTCACCAAGATTATCGCAGAAAATGCATATCTCAGCTTGAAACCCCACGAAAACCAAGATATCTACTGTTCTGCATATCCAACGAAATGTCGAGTGGTGAAAACCCCAGAAAACGTGTTTCTAGCAGTAAATAGCTCGAAAAGAGCGCTCTCGACCTTTCTGCATACTTCAGACAGAAGTCTCAACAAGATTATCGCAGAAAATGCATATCTCAGCTTGAAACCCCACGAAAACCAAGATATGTACTGTTCAGCATATCGAACGCACTGTGGAGTGGTGAAAACACCAGATAACGTGTTTCTCGCATTAAATAGCTCGAAACGAGCGATCTCGATGATTCTGCATACTTCTAACAGAAGTCTCACCAAGATTATCGCAGAAAATGCATATCTCAGCTTGAAACCCCACGAAAACCAAGATATCTACTGTTCTGCATATCCAACGAACTGTGGAGTGGTGAAAACCCCACAAAACGTGTTTCTCGCACTAACTAGCTCGAAAAGAGCGATCTCGATGATTCTGCATACTTCTAACAGAAGTCTCACGAAGATTATCGCAGAAAATGCATATCTCAGCTTGAAACCACACGAAAACCAAGATATCGCCTGTTCTGCATATCAAACGCACTGTGGAGTGGTGAAAACACCAGATAACGTGTTTCTCGCATTAAATAGCTCGAAAAGAGCGATCTCGATGATGCTGCATACTTCTAACAGAAGTCTCACCAAGATTATCGCAGAAAATGCATATCTCTGCTTGAAACCCCACGAAAACCAAGATATCTACTGTTCTGCATATCCAACGAACTGTGGTGTGGTGAAAACCCCACAAAACGTGTTTCTCGCACTAACTAGCTCGAAAAGAGCGATCTCGATGATTCTGCATACTTCTAACAGAAGTCTCACGAAGATTATCGCAGAAAATGCATATCTCAGCTTGAAACCACACGAAAACCAAGATGTCGCCGGTTCTGCATATCAAACGCACTGTGGAGTGGTGAAAACACCAGATAACGTGTTTCTCGCATTAAATAGCTCGAAAAGTGCGATCTCGATGATTCTGCATACTTCTAACAGAAGTCTCACGAAGATTATCGCAGAAAATGCATATCTCAGCTTGAAACCACACGAAAACCAAGATGTCGCCGGTTTTGCATATCAAACGCACTGTGGAGTGGTGAAAACACCAGATAACGTGTTTCTCGCACTAACTAGCTCGAAAAGAGCGATATCGATGATTCAGCATACTTCGGACAGAAGTCTCACCAAGATTATCGCAGAAAATGCATATCTCAGCTTGAAACCCGACCGAAACCAAGATATCTCCGGTTCTGCATGTCAAACGTACTGTGGAGTGGTGAAAACTCCAGAAAACGTGTTTCGTGCATTAAGTAGCTCGAAAAGAGCGATCTAGTTGATTCTGCATACTTCTGACAAAAGACCCACCAAGATTATCACACAAAATGCATATCTCAGCTGGAAACACCACGAAAATCAAGATATCGCCTGTTCTGCATATCAAACGCACTATGGAGTGGTGAAAACACCAGATAACGTGTTTCTCGCATTAAATAGCTCGAAACGAGCGATCTCGATGATTCTGCATACTTCTAACAGAAGTCTCACCAAGATTATCGCAGAAAATGCATATCTCAGCTTGAAACCCCACAAATACCGAGATATCGCCGGTTCTGCATATCAAACGCACTGTGGAGTGGTGAAAACACCAGATAACGTGTTTCTCGCAGAAACTAGCTCGAAAAGAGCGATCTCGATGATTCAGCATACTTCGGACAAAAGTCTCACCAAGATTATCGCAGAAAATGCATATCTCAGCTTGAAACCTCACGAAAACCGAGTTATCTCCGGTTCTGCACATCAAACGTACCGTGGTGTGGTGAAAACCCCAGAAAACGTGTTTCTAGCAGTAAATAGCTCGAAAAGAGCGCTCTCGACCTTTCTACATACTTCGGACAGAAGTCTCAACAAGATTATCGCAGAAAATGCATATCTCAGCTTGAAACCCCACGAAAACCAAGATATGTACTGTTCTGCATATCGAACGCACTGTGGAGTGGCGAAAACACCAGATAACGTGTTTCTCGCACTAACTAGCTCGAAAAGATCGATATCGATGATTCAGCATCCTTCGGACAGAAGTCTCACCAAGATTATCGCAGAAAATGCATATCTCAGCTTGAAAGCCCACGAAAACCAAGATATCGCAGGTTCTGCATATCAAACGCACTGTGGTGTGGTGATAACACCAGATAACGTGTTTCTCGCATTAAATGGCTCGAAACGAGCGATCTCGATGCTTCTGCATACTTCAAAAACAGAAGTCTCACCAAGATTATCGCAGAAAATGCATATCTCTGCTTGAAACCCCACGAAAACCAAGATATCTACTGTTCTGCATATCCAACGAAATGTCGAGTGGTGAAAACCCCAGAAAACGTGTTTCTAGCAGTAAATAGCTAGAAAAGAGCGCTCTCGACCTTTCTGCATACTTCGGACAGAAGTCTCAACAAGATTATCGCAGAAAATGCATATCTGAGCTTGAAACCCCACGAAAACCAAGATATGTACTGTTCATCATATCGAACGCACTGTGGAGTGGTGAAAACACCAGATAACGTGTTTCTCGCACTAACTAGCTCGAAAAGAGCGATATCGATGATTCAGCATACTTCGGACAGCAGTCTCACCAAGATTATCCCAGAAAATGCATATCTCAGCTTGAAACCCGACCGAAACCAAGATATCTCCGGTTCTGCATGTCAAACGTACTGTGGAGTGGTGAAAACTCCAGAAAACGTGTTTCGTGCATTAAGTAGCTCGAAAAGAGCGATCTAGTTGATTCTGCATACTTCTGACAAAAGACCCACCAAGATTATCGCACAAAATGCATATCTCAGCTGGAAACACCACGAAAATCAAGATATCGCCTGTTCTGCATATCAAACGCACTGTGGAGTGGTGAAAACACCAGATAACGTGTTTCTCGCATTAAATAGCTCGAAACGAGCGATCTCGATGATTCTGCATACTTCTAACAGAAGTCTCACCAAGATTATCGCAGAAAATGCATATCTCAGCTTGAAACCCCACAAATACCGAGATATCGCCGGTTCTGCATATCAAACGCACTGTGGAGTGGTGAAGACACCAGATAACGTGTTTCTCGCAGAAACTAGCTCGAAAAGAGCGATCTCGATGATTCAGCATACTTCGGACAAAAGTCTCACCAAGATTATCGCAGAAAATGCATATCTCAGCTTGAAACCTCACGAAAACCGAGTTATCTCCGGTTCTGCACATCAAACGTACCGTGGTGTGGTGAAAACCCCAGAAAACGTGTTTCTAGCAGTAAATAGCTCGAAAAGAGCGCTCTCGACCTTTCTACATACTTCGGACAGAAGTCTCAACAAGATTATCGCAGAAAATGCATATCTCAGCTTGAAACCCCACGAAAACCAAGATATGTACTGTTCTGCATATCGAACGCACTGTGGAGTGGCGAAAACACCAGATAACGTGTTTCTCGCACTAACTAGCTCGAAAAGAGCGATATCGATGATTCAGCATCCTTCGGACAGAAGTCTCACCAAGGTTATCGTAGAAAATGCATATCTCAGCTTGAAACCCCACGAAAACCAAGATATCGCAGGTTCTGCATATCAAACGCACTGTGGTGTGGTGATAACACCAGATAACGTGTTTCTCGCATTAAATGGCTCGAAACGAGCGATCTCGATGCTTCTGCATACTTCAAAAACAGAAGTCTCACCAAGATTATCGCAGAAAATGCATATCTCTGCTTGAAACCCCACGAAAACCAAGATATCTACTGTTCTGCATATCCAACGAAATGTCGAGTGGTGAAAACCCCAGAAAACGTGTTTCTAGCAGTAAATAGCTAGAAAAGAGCGCTCTCGACCTTTCTGCATACTTCGGACAGAAGTCTCAACAAGATTATCGCAGAAAATGCATATCTGAGCTTGAAACCCCACGAAAACCAAGATATGTACTGTTCATCATATCGAACGCACTGTGGAGTGGTGAAAACACCAGATAACGTGTTTCTCGCACTAACTAGCTCGAAAAGAGCGATATCGATGATTCAGCATACTTCGGACAGCAGTCTCACCAAGATTATCCCAGAAAATGCATATCTCAGCTTGAAACCCGACCGAAACCAAGATATCTCCGGTTCTGCATGTCAAACGTACTGTGGAGTGGTGAAAACTCCAGAAAACGTGTTTCGTGCATTAAGTAGCTCGAAAAGAGCGATCTAGTTGATTCTGCATACTTCTGACAAAAGACCCACCAAGATTATCGCACAAAATGCATATCTCAGCTGGAAACACCACGAAAATCAAGATATCGCCTGTTCTGCATATCAAACGCACTGTGGAGTGGTGAAAACACCAGATAACGTGTTTCTCGCATTAAATAGCTCGAAACGAGCGATCTCGATGATTCTGCATACTTCTAACAGAAGTCTCACCAAGATTATCGCAGAAAATGCATATCTCAGCTTGAAACCCCACAAATACCGAGATATCGCCGGTTCTGCATATCAAACGCACTGTGGAGTGGTGAAGACACCAGATAACGTGTTTCTCGCAGAAACTAGCTCGAAAAGAGCGATCTCGATGATTCAGCATACTTCGGACAAAAGTCTCACCAAGATTATCGCAGAAAATGCATATCTCAGCTTGAAACCTCACGAAAACCGAGTTATCTCCGGTTCTGCACATCAAACGTACCGTGGTGTGGTGAAAACCCCAGAAAACGTGTTTCTAGCAGTAAATAGCTCGAAAAGAGCGCTCTCGACCTTTCTACATACTTCGGACAGAAGTCTCAACAAGATTATCGCAGAAAATGCATATCTCAGCTTGAAACCCCACGAAAACCAAGATATGTACTGTTCTGCATATCGAACGCACTGTGGAGTGGCGAAAACACCAGATAACGTGTTTCTCGCACTAACTAGCTCGAAAAGAGCGATATCGATGATTCAGCATCCTTCGGACAGAAGTCTCACCAAGGTTATCGTAGAAAATGCATATCTCAGCTTGAAACCTGACGAAAACCGAGTTATCTCCGGTTCTGCACATCAAACGTACCGTGGAGTGGGGAAAACACCAGATAACGTGTTTCTCGCATTAAGTAGCTCGAAACGAGCGTTCTCGATGATTCTGCAGACGTCTCATAGATGAAACACCAAGATTATCGCAGAAAATGCATATATCAGCTCGAAACCTCACGAAAATCAAGATGTTGCTGGTTCTGCATATCAAACGCACTGTGGAGTGGTGAAAACAACCAGAGAACGTGTTTCTCGCATTATATAGCTCGAACAGAGCGATCTCGATGATTCTGCATACTTCGGACAGAAGTCTCACCAAGATTATCGTAAAAAATGCATATCTCAGTTGGAAACACCACGAAAATCAAGATATCGCCTGTTCTGCAGATCAAACGCACTGTGGAGTGGTGAAAACAACCAGAGAACGTGTTTCTCGCATTAAATAGCTCGAAAAGAGCGATCTCGATGATTCAGCATACTTCGGACAGAAGTCTCACCAAGATTATCGTAGAAAATGCATATCTCAGCTTGAAACCCGACGAAAACCGAGTTATCTCCGGTTCTGCACACCAAACGTACCTTGGACTGGTGAAAACACCAGAAAACGTGTTTCGCGCATTAAGTAGCTCGAAAAGAGCGTTCTCGAAGATTCTGCGTACTTCTGACAGAAGTCTCACCAGGGTTATCGTAGAAAATGCATATCTCAGCCTAAAACCCGACCGAAACCAAGATATCTCCGGTTCTGCATTTCAAACGTACTGTGGAGTGGTGAAAACACCAGAAAACCTGTTTCGTGCATTAAGTAGCTCGAAAAGAGCGATCAAGATGATTCTGCATTCTTCTAACAGAAGTCTCACCAAGATTATCGCAGAAAATGCATATCTCTGCTTGAAACCCCACGAAAACCAAGATATCTACTGTTCTGCATATCCAACGAACTGTCGAGTGGTGAAAACCCCAGAAAACGTGTTTCTAGCAGTAAATAGCTCGAAACGAGCGCTCTCGACCTTTCTGCATACTTCGGACAGAAGTCTCAACAAGATTATCGCAGAAAATGCATATCTCAGCTTGAAACCCCACGAAAACCAAGATATGTACTGTTCTGCATATCGACCGCACTGTGGAGTGGTGAAAACACCAGATAACGTGTTTCTCGCACTAACTAGCTCGAAAAGAGCGATATCGATGATTCAGCATACTTCGGACAGAAGTCTCACCAAGATTATCGCAGAAAATGCATATCTCAGCTTGAAACCCCACGAAAACCAAGATATCGCCGGTTCTGCATATCAAACGCACTGTGGTGTGGTGATAACACCAGATAACGTGTTTCTCGCATTAAATGGCTCGAAACGAGCGATCTCGATGCTTCTGCATACTTCTAACAGAAGTCTCACCAAGATTATCGCAGAAAATGCATATCTCAGCTTGAAACCCCACGAAAACCAAGATATCGCTGGTTCTGCATATCAAACGCACTGTGGAGTGGTGAAAACACCGCATAATGTTTTTTTCGCAATAACTAGCTCGAAACGAGCGATCTCGATGCTTCTGCATCCTTCTAACAGAAGTCTCACCAAGATTATCGCAGAAAATGCATATCTCAGCTTGAAACCCCACAAAAACCGAGATATCGTCGGTTCTGCATATCAAACGCACTGTGGAGTGGTGAAAACACCAGATAACGTGTTTCTCGCATTAAATAGCTCGAAAAGAGCGTTCTCGAAGATCCTGCATACTTCTGACAGAAGTCTCACCAAGGTTATCGTAGAAAATGCATATCTCAGCTTGAAACCTGACGAAAACCGAGTTATCTCCGGTTCTGCACATCAAACGTACCGTGGAGTGGGGAAAACACCAGAAAACGTGTTTCGCGCATTAAGTAGCTCGAAAAGAGCGTTCTCGAAGATTCTGCATACTTCTGACTGATGTCTCACCAATATTATCGCAGAAAATGCATTTCTCAGCTTGAAACCCCACGAAAGCCAAGATATCGCTGGTTCTGCATATCAAACGCACTGTGGAGTGGTGAAAACACCAGATAACGTGTTTCTCGCATTAAGTAGCTCGAAACGAGCGTTCTCGATGATTCTGCAAACGTCTCATAGATGAAACACCAAGATTATCGCAGAAAATGCATATATCAGCAGGAAACCCCATGAAAACCAAGTTATCGGCGGATCTACATATCAAACGCACTGTGGAGTGGTCAAAACACCAGAAAACTTGTTTTTTCGCATTAAATAGCTCGAAAAGAGCGATCTAGATGATTCTGGATACTTCTGACTGAAGTCTCACCAATATTATCGCAGAAAATGCATATATCAGCTCGAAACCTCACGAAAATCAAGATGTTGCTGGTTCTGCATATCAAACGCACTGTGGAGTGGTGAAAACAACCAGAGAACGTGTTTCTCGCATTAAATAGCTCGAAAAGAGCGATCTCGATGATTCAGCATACTTCGGACAGAAGTCTCACCAAGATTATCGTAAAAATTGCATATCTCAGCTTGAAACCCCACGAAAACCAAGATATCGCTGGTACTGCATATCAAACGCACTGTGGAGTGGTGAAAACACCAGATAACGTGTTTCTCGCATTAAATAGCTCGAAAAGAGCGTTCTCGAAGATCCTGCATACTTGTGACAGAAGTCTCTCCAAGATTATCGTAGAAAATGCATATCTCAGCTTGAAACCCGACGAAAACCGAGTTATCTCCGGTTCTGCACACCAAACGTACCGTGGAGTGGTGAAAACACCAGAAAACGTGTTTCGCGCATTAAGTAGCTCGCAAAGAGCGTTCTCGAAGATTCTGCATACTTCTTGCAGAAGTCTCACCAGGGTTATCGTACAAAATGCATATCTCAGCTTGAAATCCGACCGAAACCAAGATATCTCCGGTTCTGCATGTCAAACGTACTGTGATGTGGTGAAAACAACAGAAAACGTGTTTCGTGCATTAAGTAGCTCGAAAAGAGCGATCAAGATGATTCTGCATACTTCTGACAAAAGACCCACCAAGATTATCGCAGAAAATGCATATCTCAGTTGGAAACACCACGAAAATCAAGATATCGCCTGTTCTGCAGATCAAACGCACTGTGGAGTGGTGAAAACAACCAGAGAACGTGTTTCTCGCATTAAATAGCTCGAAAAGAGCGATCTCGATGATTCAGCATACTTCGGACAGAAGTCTCACCAAGATTATCGTAAAAATTGCATATCTCAGCTTGAAACCCCATGAAAACCAAGATATCGCTGGTACTGCATATCAAACGCAGTGTGGAGTGGTCAATACACCAGATAACGTGCTTCTCGCATTAAATAGCTCGAAACGAACGATCTAGATTATTCTGCATACTTCTGACAGAAGTCTCACCAAGATTATCGTAGAAAATGCATATCTCAGCTTGAAACCCGACGAAAACCGTGTTATCTCCGGTTCTGCACACCAAACGTACCTTGGACTGGTGAAAACACCAGAAAACGTGTTTCGCGCATTAAGTAGCTCGAAAAGAGCGTTCTCGAAGATTCTGCGTACTTCTGACAGAAGTCTCACCAGGGTTATCGTAGAAAATGCATATCTCAGCCTAAAACCCGACCGAAACCAAGATATCTCCGGTTCTGCATTTCAAACGTACTGTGGAGTGGTGAAAACACCAGAAAACCTGTTTCGTGCATTAAGTAGCTCGAAAAGAGCGATCAAGATGATTCTGCATTCTTCTAACAGAAGTCTCACCAAGATTATCGCAGAAAATGCATATCTCTGCTTGAAACCCCACGAAAACCAAGATATCTACTGTTCTGCATATCCAACGAACTGTCGAGTGGTGAAAACCCCAGAAAACGTGTTTCTAGCAGTAAATAGCTCGAAACGAGCGCTCTCGACCTTTCTGCATACTTCGGACAGAAGTCTCAACAAGATTATCGCAGAAAATGCATATCTCAGCTTGAAACCCCACGAAAACCAAGATATGTACTGTTCTGCATATCGACCGCACTGTGGAGTGGTGAAAACACCAGATAACGTGTTTCTCGCACTAACTAGCTCGAAAAGAGCGATATCGATGATTCAGCATACTTCGGACAGAAGTCTCACCAAGATTATCGCAGAAAATGCATATCTCAGCTTGAAACCCCACGAAAACCAAGATATCGCCGGTTCTGCATATCAAACGCACTGTGGTGTGGTGATAACACCAGATAACGTGTTTCTCGCATTAAATGGCTCGAAACGAGCGATCTCGATGCTTCTGCATACTTCTAACAGAAGTCTCACCAAGATTATCGCAGAAAATGCATATCTCAGCTTGAAACCCCACGAAAACCAAGATATGTACTGTTCTGCATATCGAACGCACTGTGGAGTGGCGAAAACGCCAGATAACGTGTTTCTCGCACTAACTAGCTCGAAAAGAGCGATATCGATGATTCAGCATCCTTCGGACAGAAGTCTCACCAAGATTATCGCAGAAAATGCATATCTCAGCTTGAAACCCCACGAAAACCAAGATATCGCCGGTTCTGCATATCCAACGAACTGTGGAGTGGTGAAAACCCCAGAAAACGAGTTTCTCGCATTAAATAGCTCGAAAAGAGCGCTCTCGACCTTTCTGCATACTTCGGACAGAAGTCTCAAGAAGATTATCGCAGAAAATGCATATCTCTGCTTGAAACCCCACGAAAACCAAGATATCTACTGTTCTGCATATCCAACGAAATGTCGAGTGGTGAAAACCCCAGAAAACGTGTTTCTAGCAGTAAATAGCTCGAAAAGAGCGCTCTCGACCTTTCTGCATACTTCGGACAGAAGTCTCAACAAGATTATCGCAGAAAATGCATATCTCAGCTTGAAACCCCACGAAAACCAAGATATGTACTGTTCTGCATATCGAACGCACTGTGGAGTGGTGAAAACACCAGATAACGTGTTTCTCGCACTAACTAGCTCGAAAAGAGCGATATCGATGATTCAGCATACTTCGGACAGATGTCTCACCAAGATTATCGCAGAAAATGCATATCTCAGCTTGAAACCCGACCGAAACCAAGATATCTCCGGTTCTGCATGTCAAACGTACTGTGGAGTGGTGAAAACTCCAGAAAACGTGTTTCGTGCATTAAGTAGCTCGAAAAGAGCGATCTAGTTGATTCTGCATACTTCTGACAAAAGACCCACCAAGATTATCGCACAAAATGCATATCTCAGCTGGAAACACCACGAAAATCAAGATATCGCCTGTTCTGCATATCAAACGCACTGTGGAGTGGTGAAAACACCAGATAACGTGTTTCTCGCATTAAATAGCTCGAAAAGTGCGATCTCGATGATGCTGCATACTTCTAACAGAAGTCTCACGAAGATTATCGCAGAAAATGCATATCTCAGCTTGAAACCACACGAAAACCAAGATGTCGCCGGTTCTGCATATCAAACGCACTGTGGAGTGGTGAAAACACCAGATAACGTGTTTCTCGCATTAAATAGCTCGAAAAGTGCGATCTCGATGATTCTGCATACTTCTAACAGAAGTCTCACGAAGATTATCGCAGAAAATGCATATCTCAGCTTGAAACCACACGAAAACCAAGATGTCGCCGGTTTTGCATATCAAACGCACTGTGGAGTGGTGAAAACACCAGATAACGTGTTTCTCGCATTAAATAGCTCGAAACGAGCGATCTCGATGATTCTGCATACTTCTAACAGAAGTCTCACCAAGATTATCGCAGAAAATGCATATCTCAGCTTGAAACCCCACAAATACCGAGATATCGCCGGTTCTGCATATCAAACGCACTGTGGAGTGGTGAAAACACCAGATAACGTGTTTCTCGCATTAAATAGCTCGAAAAGAGCGTTCTCGAAGATCCTGCATACTTCTGACAGAAGTCTCACCAAGATTATCGTAGAAAATGCATATCTCAGCTTGAAACCTGACGAAAACCGAGTTATCTCCGGTTCTGCACATCAAACGTACCGTGGAGTGGGGAAAACACCAGAAAACGTGTTTCGCGCATTAAGTAGCTCGAATAGACCGTTCTCGAAGATTCTGCATACTTCTGACAGAAGTCTCACCAAGGTTATCGTAGAAAATGCATATCTCAGCTTGAAACCCGACCGAAACCAAGATATCTCCGGTTCTGCATGTCAAACGTACTGTGGAGTGGTGAAAACACCAGAAAACGTGTTTTTTCGCATTAAATAGATCGAAAAGAGCGATCTAGATGATTCTGCATACTTCTGACTGAAGTCTCACCAATATTATCGCAGAAAATGCATTTCTCAGCTTGAAACCCCACGAAAGTCAAGATATCGCTGGTTCTGCATATCAAACGCACTGTGGAGTGGTGAAAACACCAGATAACGTGTTTCTCGCATTAAGTAGCTCGAAACGAGCGTTCTCGATGATTCTGCATACGTCTCATAGATGAAACACCAAGATTATCGCAGAAAATGCATATATCAGCTGGAAACCCCATGAAAACCAAGTTATCGGCGGATCTACATATCAAACGCACTGTGGAGTGGTCAAAACGCCAGAAAACTTGTTTTTTCGCATTAAATAGCTCGAAAAGAGCGATCTAGATGATTCTGGATACTTCTGACTGAAGTCTCACCAATATTATCGCAGAAAATGCATATCTCAGCTCGAAACCTCACGAAAATCAAGATGTTGCCGGTTCTGCATATCAAACGCACTGTGGAGTGGTGAAAACAACCAGAGAACGTGTTTCTCGCATTAAATAGCTCGAATAGAGCGATCTCGATGATTCTGCATACTTCGGACAGAAGTCTCACCAAGATTATCGTAAAAAATGCATATCTCAGCTTGAAACCCCACGAAAACCAAGATATCGCTGGTACTGCATATCAAACGCACTGTGGAGTGGTGAAAACACCAGATAACGTGTTTCTCGCATTAAATAGCTCGAAAAGAGCGTTCTCGAAGATCCTGCATACTTGTGACAGAAGTCTCTCCAAGATTATCGTAGAAAATGCATATCTCAGCTTGAAACCCGACGAAAACCGAGTTATCTCCGGTTCTGCACACCAAACGTACCGTGGAGTGGTGAAAACACCAGAAAACGTGTTTCGCGCATTAAGTAGCTCGAAAAGAGCGTTCTCGAAGATTCTGCATACTTCTGACAGAAGTCTCACCAACATTATCGTAGAAAATGCATATCTCAGCTGGAAACACCACGAAAATCAAGATATCGCCGGTTCTGCATATCAAACGCACTGTGGAGTGGTGAAAACACCAGATAACGTGTTTCTCGCATTAAATAGCACGAAAAGAGCGTTCTCGAAGATCCTGCATACTTCTGACAGAAGTCTCACCAAGATTATCGTAGAAAATGCATATCTCAGCTTGAAACCCGACGAAAACCGAGTTATCTCCGGTTCTGCACACCAAACGTACCTTGGAGTGGTGAAAACACCAGAAAACGTGTTTCGCGCATTAAGTAGCTCGCAAAGAGCGTTCTCGAAGATTCTGCATACTTCTTGCAGAAGTCTCACCAGGGTTATCGTAGAAAATGCATATCTCAGCTTGAAATCCGACCGAAACCAAGATATCTCCGGTTCTGCATGTCAAACGTACTGTGATGTGGTGAAAACAACAGAAAACGTGTTTCGTGCATTAAGTAGCTCGAAAAGAGCGATCAAGATGATTCTGCATACTTCTGACAAAAGACCCACAAAGATTATCGCAAAAAATGCATATCTCAGTTGGAAACACCACGAAAATCAAGATATCGCCTGTTCTGCAGATCAAACGCACTGTGGAGTGGTGAAAACAACCAGAGAACGTGTTTCTCGCATTAAATAGCTCGAAAAGAGCGATATCGATGATTCAGCATACTTCGGACAGAAGTCTCACCAAGATTATCGCAGAAAATGCATATCTCAGCTTGAAACCCCATGAAAACCAAGATATCGCTGGTACTGCATATCATACGCAGTGTGGAGTGGTCAATACACCAGATAACGTGTTTCTCGCATTAAATAGCTCGAAACGAACGATCTAGATTATTCTGCATACTTCTGACAGAAGTCTCACCAAGATTATCGTAGAAAATGCATATCTCAGCTTGAAACCCGACGAAAACCGAGTTATCTCCGGTTCTGCACACCAAACGTACCTTGGACTGGTGAAAACACCAGAAAACGTGTTTCGCGCATTAAGTAGCTCGAAAAGAGCGTTCTCGAAGATTCTGCATACTTCTGACAGAAGTCTCACCAGGGTTATCGTAGAAAATGCATATCTCAGACTAAAACCCGACCGAAACCAAGATATCTCCGGTTCTGCATTTCAAACGTACTGTGGAGTGGTGAAAACACCAGAAAACCTGTTTCGTGCATTAAGTAGCTCGAAAAGAGCGATCAAGATGATTCTGCATTCTTCTGACAAAAGACACACCAAGATTATCGCAGAAAATGCATATCTCAGCTTGAAACCCCACGAAAACCAAGATATGTACTGTTCTGCATATCAAACGCACTGTGGAGTGTTGAAAACACCAGATAACGTGTTTCTCGCACTAACTAGCTCGAAACGAGCGATCAAGATGATTCTGCATTCTTCTGACAAAAGACCCACCAAGATTATCGCAGAAAATGCATATCTCAGCTGGTAACACCACGAAAATCAAGATATCGCCGGTTCTGCATATCAGACGCACTGTGGAGTGCTGAAAACACCAGAAAACGTGTTTCTCGCATTAACTAGCTCGAAAAGAGCGTTCTCGATTATTCTGCATACTTCTCAAATATGAAACACCAAGATTATCGCAGAAAATGCATATTTCAGCTGGAAACCCCACGAAAACCAAGTTATCGGCGGCTCTACATATCAAACGCACAGTGGAGTGGTCAAAACACCAGATAACGTGTTTCTCGCATTAAGTAGCTCGAATAGAGCGTTCTCGAAGATTCTGCATACTTCTGACAGAGGTCTCACCAATACTATCGTAGAAAATGCATATCTCAGCTTGAAACTCGACCGAAACCAAGATATCTCCGGTTCTGCATGTCAAACGTACACTGGAGTGGTGAATACACCAGAAAACGTGTTTCTCGCATTAAATAGCTCGAAAAGAGCGATCTAGATGGTTCTGCATACTTCTGACAGAAGACTCACCAAGATTATCGCAGAAAATGCATATCTCAGCTGGAAACACCACGAAAATCAAGATATTGCCGGTTCTGCATATCAAACGCAGTGTGGAGTGGTCAATACACCAGATAACGTGTTTCTCGCATTAAATAGCTCGAAACGAACGATCTAGATTATTCTGCATACTTCTGACTGAAGTCTCACCAAGAGTATCGCAGAAAATGCATATCTCAGCTTGAAACCCCACGAAAACCAAGATATGTACTGTTCTGCATATCAAACGCACTGTGGAGTGTTGAAAACACCAGATAACGTGTTTCTCGCACTAACTAGCTCGAAACGAGCGATCTCGATGATTCTGCATACTTCTCATAGATGAAACACCAAGATTATCGCAGAAAATGCATATTTCAGCTGGAAACCCCACGAAAACCAAGTTATCGGCGGCTCTACATATCAAACGCACTGTGGAGTGGTCAAAACACCAGATAACGTGTTTCTCGCATTGAATAACTCGAAAAGAGCGATATCGATGATTATGCATACTTCTGACAGAAGACTCACCAAGATTATCGCAGAAAATGCATATCTCAGCTCGAAACACCACGAAAATCAAGATGACGCCGGTTCTGCATATCAAACGCACTGTGGAGTGGTGAAAACAACCAGATAACGTGTTTCTCGCATTAAATAGCTCGAAACGAGCGATCTAGGTGATTCTGCATACTTCTGACTGAAGTCTCACCAATATTATCGCAGAAAATGCATATCTCAGCTTGAAACCCGACGAAAACCAAGATATCGTCGGTTCTGCATATCAGACGCACTGTGGAATGTTGAAAACACCAGAAAACGTGTTTCTCGCATTAACTATCTCGAAAAGAGCGTTCTCGATGATTCTGCATACTTCTCATAGATGAAACACCAAGAGTATCGCAGAAAATGCATATCTCAGCTTGAAACCCCACGAAAACCGAGATGTCGCCGGTTCTGCATATCAAACGCACTGTGGAGTGGTCAAAACACCAGATAACGTGTTTCTCGCATTAAATAGCTCGAAAAGAGCGATATCGATAATTCTGCATACTTCGGACAGAAGTCTCATCAATATTATCGCAGAAAATGCATATCTCAGCTTGAAACCTCACGAAAATCAAGATGTCGCCGGTTCTGCACATCAAACGCACTGTGGGGTGCTGAAAACACCATAAAACGTGTTTTTCGCATTCAATAGCACGAAAACGGCGATTTCGGTGATTCTCCATACTTCTCACAGAAGAATATCCAAGATTATCGCAGAAAATGCATGTCTCAGCTGGAAACCCCACGAAAACGAAGATATCGCAGTTTCCGCATATCAAACGCACTGTGGAGTGGTAAAAATAGCAGATAACGTGTTTCTTGCATTAAATAGCTCGATAGGAGCGTTCTCGAAGATCCTGCATACTTCTGACAGAAGTCTCACCAAGATTATCGCAGAAAATGCATATCTCAGCTTGAAACCCCACGAAAACCAAGATTTCGCCGGTTCTGCATATCAAACGCACTGTGGAGTGGTGAAAACACCAGAAAACGTGTTTCTCGCATTAAGTAGCTCGAAAAGAGCGCTCTCGATGTTTCTGCATACTTTGGACAGATGTTTCGACAAGCTTATCGTAGAAAATGCATATCTCAGCTTGAAACCCGACGAAAACCAGAATATCTCCGGTTCTGCATATCCAACGCACTGTGGAGTGGTGAAAACACCAGATAACGTGTTTCTCGCATTAAGCAGCTCGAAACTAGCGATCTCGATGATTCTGCATACTTCGGACAGAAGCCTCAAAAAGATTATCGCAGAAAATGCATATCTCAGCTTGAAACCTCACGAAAATCAAGCTATCGCCGGTTCTGCATATCATACGCACTGTGGAGTGGTGAAAACACCAGACAACGTGTTTCTCGCATTAAATAGCTCGAAAAGACCGATCTCGATGATTCTGCATACTTCGGACAGAAGGCTCAACAAGATTATCGTAAAAAATGCATATCTCAGCTAGAAAACCCCACGAAAGCCAAGATATCGCTGGTTCTGCATGTCAAACGCACTGTGGAGTGGTGAAAACACCGGATAAGGTTTTTCTCGCATTAACTTGCTCGAAAAGAGCGATCTCGATGTTTCAGCATACTTTGGACCGAAGTCTCACCAAGATTATAGCAGAAAATGCATATCTCAGCTTGAAACCCCACGAAAACCAAGATATCGCCGGTTCTGCATATCATACGCACTGTGGAGTGGTGAAAACACCAGACAACGTGTTTCTCGCATTAAATAGCTCGAAAAGGGCGATCAATATGATTCAGCATACTTCGGACAGAAGTCTAACCAAGATTATCGTAAAAAATGCATATCTCAGCATGAAACCCCACGAAAACCAAGATATCGCTGGTACTGCATATCAAACGCACAGTGGAGTGGTGAAAACACCAGATAACGTGTTTCTCGCATTAAATACCTAGAAAAGAACGCTCTCGATGATTCTGCATACATCGGACAGAAGTCTCACCAAGATTATCGCAGAAAATGCATATCTCAGCTTGAAACCCCACGAAAACCGAGATGTCGCCGGTTCTGCATATCAAACGCACTGTGGAGTGGTGAAAACAACAGAAAACGTGTTTCTCGCATTAAATAGCTCGAAAAGAGCGATCAATATGATTCAGCATACTTCGGACAGAAGTCTCACCAAGATTATCGCAGGAAATGCATATCTCAGCTTGAAACCCCACGAAAACCAAGATATCTCCGGTTCTGCATATCCAACGAACTGTGGAGTGGTGAAACCCCAGAAAACGTGTTTCTCGCATTAAGTAGCTCGAAAAGAGCGCTCTCGATGTTTCTGCATACTTTGGACAGATGTTTCACCAAGTTTATCGTAGAAAATGCATATCTCAGCTTGAAACCCGACGAAAAAAAAAATATCTCCGGTTCTGCATATCCAACGCACTGTGGAGTGGTGAAAACACCAGATAACGTGTTTCTCGCATTAAATAGCTCGATAGGAGCGTTCTCGAAGATCCTGCATACTTCTGACAGAAGTCTCACCAAGAGTATCGCAGAAAATGCATATCTCAGCTGGAAACCCTACGAAAACCAAGATATCGCCGGTTCTCCATAACAGACGCACTGTGGAGTGGTGAAAACACCAGAAAACGTGTTTCTCGCATTAACTAGCTCGAAAAGAGCGTTCTCGATGATTCTGCATACTTCTCATAGATGAAACACCAAGATTATCGCAGAAAATGCATATTTCAGCTGGAAACCCCACGAAAACCAAGTTATCGGCGGCTCTACATATCAAACGCACTGTGGAGTGGTCAAAACACCAGATAACGTGTTTCTCGCATTAAATAACTCGAAAAGAGCGATATCGATGATTATGCATACTTCTGACAGAAGACTCACCAAGATTATCGCAGAAAATGCATATCTCAGCTCGAAACACCACGAAAATCAAGATGACGCCGGTTCTGCATATCAAACGCACTGTGGAGTGGTGAAAACAACCAGATAACGTGTTTCTCGCATTAAATAGCTCGAAACGAGCGATCTAGGTGATTCTGCATACTTCTGACTGAAGTCTCACCAATATTATCGCAGAAAATGCATATCTCAGCTTGAAACCCGACGAAAACCAAGATATCGTCGGTTCTGCATATCAGACGCACTGTGGAATGTTGAAAACACCAGAAAACGTGTTTCTCGCATTAACTATCTCGAAAAGAGCGTTCTCGATGATTCTGCATACTTCTCATAGATGAAACACCAAGAGTATCGCAGAAAATGCATATCTCAGCTTGAAACCCCACGAAAACCGAGATGTCGCCGGTTCTGCATATCAAACGCACTGTGGAGTGGTCAAAACACCAGATAACGTGTTTCTCGCATTAAATAGCTCGAAAAGAGCGATATCGATAATTCTGCATACTTCGGACAGAAGTCTCATCAATATTATCGCAGAAAATGCATATCTCAGCTTGAAACCTCACGAAAATCAAGATGTCGCCGGTTCTGCACATCAAACGCACTGTGGGGTGCTGAAAACACCATAAAACGTGTTTTTCGCATTCAATAGCACGAAAACGGCGATTTCGGTGATTCTCCATACTTCTCACAGAAGAATATCCAAGATTATCGCAGAAAATGCATGTCTCAGCTGGAAACCCCACGAAAACGAAGATATCGCAGTTTCCGCATATCAAACGCACTGTGGAGTGGTAAAAATAGCAGATAACGTGTTTCTTGCATTAAATAGCTCGATAGGAGCGTTCTCGAAGATCCTGCATACTTCTGACAGAAGTCTCACCAAGATTATCGCAGAAAATGCATATCTCAGCTTGAAACCCCACGAAAACCAAGATGTCGCCGGTTCTGCATATCAAACGCACTGTGGAGTGGTGAAAACACCAGAAAACGTGTTTCTCGCATTAAGTAGCTCGAAAAGAGCGCTCTCGATGTTTCTGCATACTTTGGACAGATGTTTCGACAAGCTAATCGTAGAAAATGCATATCTCAGCTTGAAACCCGACGAAAACCAAAATATCTCCGGTTCTGCATATCCAACGCACTGTGGAGTGGTGAAAACACCAGATAACGTGTTTCTCGCATTAAGCAGCTCGAAACTAGCGATCTCGATGATTCTGCATACTTCGGACAGAAGCCTCAAAAAGATTATCGCAGAAAATGCATATCTCAGCTTGAAACCTCACGAAAATCAAGCTATCGCCGGTTCTGCATATCATACGCACTGTGGAGTGGTGAAAACACCAGACAACGTGTTTCTCGCATTAAATAGCTCGAAAAGACCGATCTCGATGATTCTGCATACTTCGGACAGAAGGCTCAACAAGATTATCGTAAAAAATGCATATCTCAGCTAGAAAACCCCACGAAAGCCAAGATATCGCTGGTTCTGCATGTCAAACGCACTGTGGAGTGGTGAAAACACCGGATAAGGTTTTTCTCGCATTAACTTGCTCGAAAAGAGCGATCTCGATGTTTCAGCATACTTTGGACCGAAGTCTCACCAAGATTATAGCAGAAAATGCATATCTCAGCTTGAAACCCCACGAAAACCAAGATATCGCCGGTTCTGCATATCATACGCACTGTGGAGTGGTGAAAACACCAGACAACGTGTTTCTCGCATTAAATAGCTCGAAAAGGGCGATCAATATGATTCAGCATACTTCGGACAGAAGTCTAACCAAGATTATCGTAAAAAATGCATATCTCAGCATGAAACCCCACGAAAACCAAGATATCGCTGGTACTGCATATCAAACGCACAGTGGAGTGGTGAAAACACCAGATAACGTGTTTCTCGCATTAAATACCTAGAAAAGAACGCTCTCGATGATTCTGCATACATCGGACAGAAGTCTCACCAAGATTATCGCAGAAAATGCATATCTCAGCTTGAAACCCCACGAAAACCGAGATGTCGCCGGTTCTGCATATCAAACGCACTGTGGAGTGGTGAAAACAACAGAAAACGTGTTTCTCGCATTAAATAGCTCGAAAAGAGCGATCAATATGATTCAGCATACTTCGGACAGAAGTCTCACCAAGATTATCGCAGGAAATGCATATCTCAGCTTGAAACCCCACGAAAACCAAGATATCTCCGGTTCTGCATATCCAACGAACTGTGGAGTGGTGAAACCCCAGAAAACGTGTTTCTCGCATTAAGTAGCTCGAAAAGAGCGCTCTCGATGTTTCTGCATACTTTGGACAGATGTTTCACCAAGTTTATCGTAGAAAATGCATATCTCAGCTTGAAACCCGACGAAAAAAAAAATATCTCCGGTTCTGCATATCCAACGCACTGTGGAGTGGTGAAAACACCAGATAACGTGTTTCTCGCATTAAGTACCTCGAAACTAGCGATCTCGATGATTCTGCATACTTCGGACAGAAGTCTCAAAAAGATTATCGTAAAAAATGCATATCTCAGCATGAAACCCCACGAAAACCAAGATATCGCTGGTACTGCATATCAAACGCACAGTGGAGTGGTGAAAACACCAGATAACGTGTTTCTCGCATTAAATACCTAGAAAAGAACGCTCTCGATGATTCTGCATACATCGGACAGAAGTCTCACCAAGATTATCGCAGAAAATGCATATCTCAGCTTGAAACCCCACGAAAACCGAGATGTCGCCGGTTCTGCATATCAAACGCACTGTGGAGTGGTGAAAACAACAGAAAACGTGTTTCTCGCATTAAATAGCTCGAAAAGAGCGATCAATATGATTCAGCATACTTCGGACAGAAGTCTCACCAAGATTATCGCAGGAAATGCATATCTCAGCTTGAAACCCCACGAAAACCAAGATATCTCCGGTTCTGCATATCCAACGAACTGTGGAGTGGTGAAACCCCAGAAAACGTGTTTCTCGCATTAAGTAGCTCGAAAAGAGCGCTCTCGATGTTTCTGCATACTTTGGACAGATGTTTCACCAAGTTTATCGTAGAAAATGCATATCTCAGCTTGAAACCCGACGAAAAAAAAAATATCTCCGGTTCTGCATATCCAACGCACTGTGGAGTGGTGAAAACACCAGATAACGTGTTTCTCGCATTAAGTACCTCGAAACTAGCGATCTCGATGATTCTGCATACTTCGGACAGAAGTCTCAAAAAGATTATCGCAGAAAATGCATATCTCAGCTTGAAACCCCACGAAAACCAAGATGTCGCCGGTTCTGCATATCAAACGCACTGTGGAGTGGTGAAAACACCAGAAAACGTGTTTCTCGCATTAAGTAGCTCGAAAAGAGCGTTCTCGAAGATCCTGCATACTTCTGTCAGAAGTCTCACCAAGATTATCGTAGAAAATGCATATCTCAGCTTGAAACCCGACCGAAACCGAGTTATCTCCGGTTCTGCACATCAAACGTACCGTGGAGTGGTGAAAACACCAGAAAACGTGTTTCTTGCATTAAGTAGCTCGCAAAGAGCGATCTAGATGATTCTGCATACTTCGGACTGAAGTCTCACCAATGTTATCGCAGAAAATGCATATTTCAGCTGGAAACCCCACGAAAACCAAGTTATCGGCGGCTCTACATATCAAACGCACTGTGGAGTGGTCAAAACACCAGATAACGTGTTTCTCGCATTAAATAGCTCGAAAAGAGCGTTATCGATAATTCTGCATACTTCGGACAGAAGTCTCATCAATATTATCGCAGAAAATGCATATCTCAGCTTGAAACCTCACGAAAATCAAGATGTCGCCGGTTCTGCACATCAAACGCACTGTGGGGTGCTGAAAACACCATAAAACGTGTTTTTCGCATTCAATAGCACGAAAACGGCGATTTCGGTGATTCTCCATACTTCTCACAGAAGAATATCCAAGATTATCGCAGAAAATGCATGTCTCAGCTGGAAACCCCACGAAAACGAAGATATCGCAGTTTCCGCATATCAAACGCACTGTGGAGTGGTAAAGATAGCAGATAACGTGTTTCTTGCATTAAATAGCTCGATAGGAGCGTTCTCGAAGATCCTGCATACTTCTGACAGAAGTCTCACCAAGATTATCGAAGAAAATGCATATCTCAGCTTGAAACCCGACGAAAACCGAGTTATCTCCGGTTCTGCACATCAAACGTACCGTGGAGTGGTGAAAACACCAGAAAACGTGTTTCGCGCATTAAGAAGCTCGAAAAGAGCGTTCTCGAAGATTCTGCATACTTCTGACAGAATTCTCACCAGTGTTATCGTAGAAAATGCATATCTCAGCTTGAAACCCGACCGAAACCAAGATATCTCCGGTTCTGCATGTCAAACGTACTGTGATGTGGTGAAAACAACAGAAAACGTGTTTCGTGCATTAAGTAGCTCGAAAAGAGCGATCAAGATGATTCTGCATACTTCTGACAAAAGACCCACAAAGATTATCGCAAAAAATGCATATCTCAGTTGGAAACACCACGAAAATCAAGATATCGCCTGTTCTGCAGATCAAACGCACTGTGGAGTGGTGAAAACAACCAGAGAACGTGTTTCTCGCATTAAATAGCTCGAAAAGAGCGATATCGATGATTCAGCATACTTCGGACAGAAGTCTCACCAAGATTATCGTAAAAAATGCATATCTCAGCTTGAAACCCCATGAAAACCAAGATATCGCTGGTACTGCATATCAAACGCAGTGTGGAGTGGTCAATACACCAGATAACGTGTTTCTCGCATTAAATAGCTCGAAACGAACGATCTAGATTATTCTGCATACTTCTGACAGAAGTCTCACCAAGATTATCGTAGAAAATGCATATCTCAGCTTGAAACCCGACGAAAACCGAGTTATCTCCGGTTCTGCACACCAAACGTACCTTGGACTGGTGAAAACACCAGAAAACGTGTTTCGCGCATTAAGTAGCTCGAAAAGAGCGTTCTCGAAGATTCTGCATACTTCTGACAGAAGTCTCACCAGGGTTATCGTAGAAAATGCATATCTCAGCCTAAAACCCGACCGAAACCAAGATATCTCCGGTTCTGCATTTCAAACGTACTGTGGAGTGGTGAAAACACCAGAAAACCTGTTTCGTGCATTAAGTAGCTCGAAAAGAGCGATCAAGATGATTCTGCATTCTTCTGACAAAAGACACACCAAGATTATCGCAGAAAATGCATATCTCAGCTTGAAACCCCACGAAAACCAAGATATGTACTGTTCTGCATATCAAACGCACTGTGGAGTGTTGAAAACACCAGATAACGTGTTTCTCGCACTAACTAGCTCGAAACGAGCAATCAAGATGATTCTGCATACTTCTGACAAAAGACCCACAAAGATTATCGCAAAAAATGCATATCTCAGTTGGAAACACCACGAAAATCAAGATATCGCCTGTTCTGCAGATCAAACGCACTGTGGAGTGGTGAAAACAACCAGAGAACGTGTTTCTCGCATTAAATAGCTCGAAAAGAGCGATATCGATGATTCAGCATACTTCGGACAGAAGTCTCAACAAGATTATCGCAGAAAATGCATATCTCAGCTTGAAACCTCACGAAAATTAAGATGACGCCGGTTCTGCATATCAAACGCAGTGTGGAGTGGTCAATACACCAGATAACGTGTTTCTCGCATTAAATAGCTCGAAACGAACGATCTAGATTATTCTGCATACTTCTGACTGAAGTCTCACCAAGAGTATCGCAGAAAATGCATATCTCAGCTGGAAACCCTACGAAAACCAAGATATCGCCGGTTCTCCATAACAGACGCACTGTGGAGTGGTGAAAACACCAGAAAACGTGTTTCTCGCATTAACTAGCTCGAAAAGAGCGTTCTCGATGATTCTGCATACTTCTCATAGATGAAACACCAAGATTATCGCAGAAAATGCATATTTCAGCTGGAAACCCCACGAAAACCAAGTTATCGGCGGCTCTACATATCAAACGCACTGTGGAGTGGTCAAAACACCAGATAACGTGTTTCTCGCATTAAATAACTCGAAAAGTGCGATATCGATGATTATGCATACTTCTGACAGAAGACTCACCAAGATTATCGCAGAAAATGCATATCTCAGCTCGAAACACCACGAAAATCAAGATGTCGCCGGTTCTGCATATCAAACGCACTGTGGGGTGGTGAAAACACCAGAAAACGTGTTACTCGCATTAAATAGTTCGAAAAGAGCGATCTAGATGATTCTGCATACTTCTGACAGAAGACTCACCAAGATTATCGCAGAAAATGCATATCTCAGCTGGAAACTCTACGAAAACCAAGATATCGCCGGTTCTCCATAACAGACGCACTGTGGAGTGGTGAAAACACCAGAAAACGTGTTTCTCGCATTAACTAGCTCGAAAAGAGCGTTCTCGATGATTCTGCATACTTCTCATAGATGAAACACCAAGATTATCGCAGAAAATGCATATTTCAGCTGGAAACCCCACGAAAACCAAGTTATCGGCGGCTATACATATCAAACGCACTGTGGAGTGGTCAAAACACCAGATAACGTGTTTCTCGCATTAAATAACTCGAAAAGAGCGATATCGATGATTATGCATACTTCTGACAGAAGACTCACCAAGATTATCGCAGAAAATGCATATTTCAGCTGGAAACCCCACGAAAACCAAGTTATCGGCGGCTCTACATATCAAACGCACTGTGGAGTGTTCAATACACCAGATAACGTGTTTCTCGCATTAAATAGCTCGAAAAGAGCGATATCTATAATTCTGCATACTTCGGACAGAAGTCTCACCAATATTATCGCAGAAAATGCATATCTCAGCTTGAAACCCGACGAAAACCAAGATATCGTCGGTTCTGCATATCAGACGCACTGTGGAATGTTGAAAACACCAGAAAACGTGTTTCTCGCATTAACTATCTCGAAAAGAGCGTTCTCGATGATTGTGCATACTTCTCATAGATGAAACACCAAGAGTATCGCAGAAAATGCATATTTCAACTGGAAACCCCACGAAAACCAAGTTATCGGCGGCTCTACATATCAAACGCACTGTGGAGTGGTCAAAACACCAGAAAACGTGTTTCTCGCATTAAAGAGCTCCAATAGAGCTATCTCGATGATTCTTCATACTTCGGACAGAAGTCTCAACAAGATTATCGTACAAAATGCATATCTCAGTTTGAAACCCCACGAAAGCCAAGATATCGCTGGTTCTGCATATCAAAAGCACTGTGGAGTGGTGGAAACACCGGATAAGATTTTTCTCGCATTAACTAGCTCGAAAAGAGCGATCTCGATGATTCTGCATACTTCTGACAGAAGACTCACCAAATTATCGCAGAAAATGCATATCTCAGCTGGAAACCCTACGAAAACCAAGATATCGCCGGTTCTACATAACAGACGCACTGTGGAGTGGTTAAAACACCAGAAAACGTGTTTTTCGCGTTAACTAGCTCGAAAAGAGCGTTCTCGATGATTCTGCATACTTCTCATAGATGAAGCACCAAGATTATCGCAGAAAATGCATATTTCAGCTGGAAACCCCACGAAAACCAAGTTATCGGCGGCTCTACATATCAAACGCACTGTGGAGTGGTCAAAACACCAGATAACGTGTATCTCGCATTAAATAGCTCGAAAAGAGCGATATCTATAATTCTGCATACTTCGGACAGAAGTCTCACCAATATTATCGCAGAAAATGCATATCTCAGCTTGAAACCTCACGAAAATCAAGATGACGCCGGTTCTGCATATCAAACGCACTGTGGAGTGGTGAAAACAACCAGATAACGTGTTTCTCGCATTAAATAGCTCGAAACGAGCGATTTAGGTGATTCTGCATACTTCTGACAAAAGACCCACAAAGATTATCGCAAAAAATGCATATCTCAGTTGGAAACACCACGAAAATCAAGATATCGCCTGTTCTGCAGATCAAACGCACTGTGGAGTGGTGAAAACAACCAGAGAACGTGTTTCTCGCATTAAATAGCTCGAAAAGAGCGATATCGATGATTCAGCATACTTCGGACAGAAGTCTCAACAAGATTATCGCAGAAAATGCATATCTCAGCTTGAAACCTCACGAAAATTAAGATGACGCCGGTTCTGCATATCAAACGCAGTGTGGAGTGGTCAATACACCAGATAACGTGTTTCTCGCATTAAATAGCTCGAAACGAACGATCTAGATTATTCTGCATACTTCTGACTGAAGTCTCACCAAGAGTATCGCAGAAAATGCATATCTCAGCTGGAAACCCTACGAAAACCAAGATATCGCCGGTTCTCCATAACAGACGCACTGTGGAGTGGTGAAAACACCAGAAAACGTGTTTCTCGCATTAACTAGCTCGAAAAGAGCGTTCTCGATGATTCTGCATACTTCTCATAGATGAAACACCAAGATTATCGCAGAAAATGCATATTTCAGCTGGAAACCCCACGAAAACCAAGTTATCGGCGGCTCTACATATCAAACGCACTGTGGAGTGGTCAAAACACCAGATAACGTGTTTCTCGCATTAAATAACTCGAAAAGTGCGATATCGATGATTATGCATACTTCTGACAGAAGACTCACCAAGATTATCGCAGAAAATGCATATCTCAGCTCGAAACACCACGAAAATCAAGATGTCGCCGGTTCTGCATATCAAACGCACTGTGGGGTGGTGAAAACACCAGAAAACGTGTTACTCGCATTAAATAGTTCGAAAAGAGCGATCTAGATGATTCTGCATACTTCTGACAGAAGACTCACCAAGATTATCGCAGAAAATGCATATCTCAGCTGGAAACTCTACGAAAACCAAGATATCGCCGGTTCTCCATAACAGACGCACTGTGGAGTGGTGAAAACACCAGAAAACGTGTTTCTCGCATTAACTAGCTCGAAAAGAGCGTTCTCGATGATTCTGCATACTTCTCATAGATGAAACACCAAGATTATCGCAGAAAATGCATATTTCAGCTGGAAACCCCACGAAAACCAAGTTATCGGCGGCTATACATATCAAACGCACTGTGGAGTGGTCAAAACACCAGATAACGTGTTTCTCGCATTAAATAACTCGAAAAGAGCGATATCGATGATTATGCATACTTCTGACAGAAGACTCACCAAGATTATCGCAGAAAATGCATATTTCAGCTGGAAACCCCACGAAAACCAAGTTATCGGCGGCTCTACATATCAAACGCACTGTGGAGTGTTCAATACACCAGATAACGTGTTTCTCGCATTAAATAGCTCGAAAAGAGCGATATCTATAATTCTGCATACTTCGGACAGAAGTCTCACCAATATTATCGCAGAAAATGCATATCTCAGCTTGAAACCCGACGAAAACCAAGATATCGTCGGTTCTGCATATCAGACGCACTGTGGAATGTTGAAAACACCAGAAAACGTGTTTCTCGCATTAACTATCTCGAAAAGAGCGTTCTCGATGATTGTGCATACTTCTCATAGATGAAACACCAAGAGTATCGCAGAAAATGCATATTTCAACTGGAAACCCCACGAAAACCAAGTTATCGGCGGCTCTACATATCAAACGCACTGTGGAGTGGTCAAAACACCAGAAAACGTGTTTCTCGCATTAAAGAGCTCCAATAGAGCTATCTCGATGATTCTTCATACTTCGGACAGAAGTCTCAACAAGATTATCGTACAAAATGCATATCTCAGTTTGAAACCCCACGAAAGCCAAGATATCGCTGGTTCTGCATATCAAAAGCACTGTGGAGTGGTGGAAACACCGGATAAGATTTTTCTCGCATTAACTAGCTCGAAAAGAGCGATCTCGATGATTCTGCATACTTCTGACAGAAGACTCACCAAATTATCGCAGAAAATGCATATCTCAGCTGGAAACCCTACGAAAACCAAGATATCGCCGGTTCTACATAACAGACGCACTGTGGAGTGGTTAAAACACCAGAAAACGTGTTTTTCGCGTTAACTAGCTCGAAAAGAGCGTTCTCGATGATTCTGCATACTTCTCATAGATGAAGCACCAAGATTATCGCAGAAAATGCATATTTCAGCTGGAAACCCCACGAAAACCAAGTTATCGGCGGCTCTACATATCAAACGCACTGTGGAGTGGTCAAAACACCAGATAACGTGTATCTCGCATTAAATAGCTCGAAAAGAGCGATATCTATAATTCTGCATACTTCGGACAGAAGTCTCACCAATATTATCGCAGAAAATGCATATCTCAGCTTGAAACCTCACGAAAATCAAGATGACGCCGGTTCTGCATATCAAACGCACTGTGGAGTGGTGAAAACAACCAGATAACGTGTTTCTCGCATTAAATAGCTCGAAACGAGCGATTTAGGTGATTCTGCATACTTCTGACTGAAGTCTCACCAATATTATCGCAGAAAATGCATATCTCAGCTTGAAACCCGACGAAAACCAAGATATCGTCGGTTCTGCATATCAGACGCACTGTGGAATGTTGAAAACACCAGAAAAAGTGTTTCTCGCATTAACTATCTCGAAAAGAGCGTTCTCGATGATTGTGCATACTTCTCATAGATGAAACACCAAGAGTATCGCAGAAAATGCATATTTCAACTGGAAACCCCACGAAAACCAAGTTATCGGCGGCTCTACATATCAAACGCACTGTGGAGTGGTCAAAACACCAGAAAACGTGTTTCTCGCATTAAAGAGCTCCAATAGAGCTATCTCGATGATTCTTCATACTTCGGACAGAAGTCTCAACAAGATTATCGTACAAAATGCATATCTCAGCTTGAAACCCCACGAAAGCCAAGATATCGCTGGTTCTGCATATCAAACGCACTGTGGAGTGGTGGAAACACCGGATAAGATTTTTCTCGCATTAACTAGCTCGAAAAGAGCGATCTCGATGATTCTGCATACTTCTGACAGAAGACTCACCAAATTATCGCAGAAAATGCATATCTCAGCTGGAAACCCTACGAAAACCAAGATATCGCCGGTTCTACATAACAGACGCACTGTGGAGTGGTTAAAACACCAGAAAACGTGTTTTTCGCGTTAACTAGCTCGAAAAGAGCGTTCTCGATGATTCTGCATACTTCTCATAGATGAAGCACCAAGAATATCGCAAAAAATGCATATTTCAGCTGGAAACCCCACGAAAACCAAGTTATCGGCGGCTCTACATATCAAACGCACTGTGGAGTGGTCAAAACACCAGATAACGTGTATCTCGCATTAAATAGCTCGAAAAGAGCGATATCTATAATTCTGCATACTTCGGACAGAAGTCTCACCAATATTATCGCAGAAAATGCATATCTCAGCTTGAAACCTCACGAAAATCAAGATGACGCCGGTTCTGCATATCAAACGCACTGTGGAGTGGTGAAAACAACCAGATAACGTGTTGCTCGCATTAAATAGCTCGAAACCCGCGATCTAGGTGATTCTGCATACTTCTGACTGAAGTCTCACCAATATTATCGCAGAAAATGCATATCTCAGCTTGAAACTCGACTAAAACCAAAATATCTCCGGTTCTGCATATCCAACGCACTGTGGAGTGGTGAAAACACCAGAAAACGTGTTTCTCGCATTAAGTAGCTCGAAAAGAGCGCTCTCGATGTTTCTGCATACTTTGGACAGATGTTTCGCCAAGCTTATCGTAGAAAATGCATATCTCAGCTTGAAACCCGACGAAAACCAAAATATCTCCGGTTCTGCATATCCAACGCACTGTGGAGTGGTGAAAACACCAGATAACGTGTTTCTCGCATTAAGCAGCTCGAAACTAGCGATCTCGATGATTCTGCATACTTCGGACAGAAGCCTCAAAAAGATTATCGCAGAAAATGCATATCTCAGCTTGAAACCTCACGAAAATCAAGATATCGCCGGTTCTGCATATCATACGCACTGTGGAGTGGTGAAAACACCAGACAACGTGTTTCTCGCATTAAATAGCTCGAAAAGACCGATCTCGATGATTCTGCATACTTCGGACAGAAGGCTCAACAAGATTATCGTAAAAAATGCATATCTCAGCTAGAAAACCCCACGAAAGCCAAGATATCGCTGGTTCTGCATGTCAAACGCACTGTGGAGTGGTGAAAACACCGGATAAGGTTTTTCTCGCATTAACTTGCTCGAAAAGAGCGATCTCGATGTTTCAGCATACTTTGGACCGAAGTCTCACCAAGATTATAGCAGAAAATGCATATCTCAGCTTGAAACCCCACGAAAACCAAGATATCGCCGGTACTGCATATCATACGCACTGTGGAGTGGTGAAAACACCAGACAACGTGTTTCTCGCATTAAATAGCTCGAAAAGAGCGATCAATATGATTCAGCATACTTCGGACAGAAGTCTAACCAAGATTATCGTAAAAAATGCATATCTCAGCATGAAACCCCACGAAAACCAAGATATCGCTGGTACTGCATATCAAACGCACAGTGGAGTGGTGAAAACACCAGATAACGTGTTTCTCGCATTAAATAGCTAGAAAAGAGCGCTCTCGATGATTCTGCATACATCGGACAGAAGTCTCAACAAGATTATCGCAGAAAATGCATATCTCAGCTTGAAACCCCACGAAAACCGAGATGTCGCCGGTTCTGCATATCAAACGCACTGTGGAGTGGTGAAAACACCAGAAAACGTGTTTCTCGCATTAAATAGCTCGAAAAGAGCGATCTATATGATTCAGCATACTTCGGACAGAAGTCTCACCAAGATTATCGCAGGAAATGCATATCTCAGCTTGAAACCCCACGAAAACCAAGATATCTCCGGTTCTGCATATCCAACGAACTGTGGAGTGGTGAAACCCCAGAAAACGTGTTTCTCGCATTAAGTAGCTCGAAAAGAGCGCTCTCGATGTTTCTGCATACTTTGGACAGATGTTTCACCAAGTTTATCGTAGAAAATGCATATCTCAGCTTGAAACCCGACGAAAAAAAAAATATCTCCGGTTCTGCATATCCAACGCACTGTGGAGTGGTGAAAACACCAGATAACGTGTTTCTCGCATTAAGTACCTCGAAACTAGCGATCTCGATGATTCTGCATACTTCGGACAGAAGTCTCAAAAAGATTATCGCAGAAAATGCATATCTCAGCTTGAAACCCCACGAAAACCAAGATGTTGCCGGTTCTGCATATCAAACGCACTGTGGAGTGGTGAAAACACCAGAAAAAGTGTTTCTCGCATTAAGTAGCTCGAAAAGAGCGTTCTCGAAGATCCTGCATACTTCTGTCAGAAGTCTCACCAAGATTATCGTAGAAAATGCATATCTCAGCTTGAAACCCGACCGAAACCGAGTTATCTCCGGTTCTGCACATCAAACGTACCGTGGAGTGGTGAAAACACCAGAAAACGTGTTTCTTGCATTAAGTAGCTCGAAAAGAGCGTTCTCGATGGTTCCGCATACTTCGGACAGAGGTCTCACCAAGATTATCGCAGAAAATGCATTTCTCAGCTTGAAACCCCACGAAAACCAAGATATCTCTGGTTCTGCACATCCAGCGAACTGTGGTGTGGCGAAAACCCCAGAAAACTAGTTTCTCGCATTAAATAGCTCGAAAAGAGCGATCTGGATGATCCTGCATACTTCGGACATATGTCTCACCAAGATTATCGCAGAAATTGCATATCTCAGCATGAAACCCGACGAAAACCAAAATATCTCCGGTTCTGCATATCCAACGCACTGTGGAGTGGTGCAAACACCAGATAACGTGTTTCTCGCATTAAAGAGCTCGAAACGAGCGATCTCGATGATTCTGCATACTTCGGACAGAAGTCTCACCAAGATTATCGTAAAAAATGCATATCTCAGCTTGAAACCCCATGAAAACCAAGATATCGCTGGTTCTGCATATCAAACGCACTGTGGAGTTGTGAAAACACCAGATAACGTGTTTTTCCCGCATTAAATAGGTCGAAAAGAGGGATCTCGATGATTCTGCATACTTCGGACAGAAGTCTCACCAAGATTATCGCAGAAAATGCATATCTCAGCTTGAAACCCCACGAAAACCAAGATATCTCCGGGTCTGCACATCCAACGAACTGTGGTGTGGTGAAAACCCCAGAAAACGTGTTTCTCGCATTAAAAAGCTCGAAAAGAGCGCTCTTGATGTTTCTGCATACTTCGGACAATGTTTCACCATAATTATCGTAGAAAATGCATATCTCAGCTTGAAACCCGACGAAAACCAAACATCGCCGGTTCTGCATATCAAACCAACTGTGGAGTGGTGAAAACACCAGACAACGTGTTTCTCGCATTAAATACATCGAAAAGTGCGATCTCGATGATTCTGCATACTTCGGACAGAAGTCTCATCAAGATTATCGTAAAAAATGCATATCTCAGCTTGAAACCCTACGAAAACCCAGATATCGCTGGTTCTGCATATCAAACGCACTGTGGAGTTGTGAAAACACCAGATAACGTGTTTCTCGCATTAAATGGGTCGAAAAGAGGGATCTCGATGATTCTGCATACTTCGGACAGAGGTCTCACCAAGATTATCGCAGAAAATGCATATCTCAGCTTGAAACCCGACGAAATCCAAGATGTCACCGGTTCTGCATATCAAACGCACTGTTGAATGTTGAAAACACCAGAAAACTTGTTTTTTCGCATTAAATAGCTCGAAACGAGCGATCTAGATGATTCTGCATACTTCTGACTGAAGTCTCACCAATATTATCGCAGAATATGCATATCTCAGCTTGAAACCTCACGAAAACCAAGTTATCTCCGGTTCTGCACATCAAACGTACTGTGAAGTGGTGAAAACACCAGATAAATAGTTTCTCGCATTAAATTGCTCGCAAACAGGGATCTCGATGATTCTGCATACTTCTGACAGAAGACTCACCAAGATTATCGCAGAAAATGCATATCTCAGTTTGAACCCCGACGAAATCCAAGATGTCGCTGGTTCTGCATATCAAACGCACTGTGGAGTTGTGAAAACACCAGATAACGTGTTTCTCGCATTAAATAGGTCGAAAAGAGGGATCTCGATGATTCTGCATACTTCGGACAGAAGTCTCACCAAGATTATCGCAGAAAATGCATATCTGAGCTTGAACCCCACGAAAACCAAGATATCGCTGGTTCTGCATATCAAACGCACTGTGGAGTGGTGAAAACACCAGATAACGTGTTTCTCGCATTAAATAGGTCGAAACGAGCGATCTCGATGATTGAGCATACTTCGGACAGAAGTCTCACCATGATTATCGCAGAAAATGCATTTCTCTGCTAGAAACCCCACGAAAACCAAGCTATCTCCTGTTCTGCATGTCCAACAAACTGTGGAGTGGTGAAAACCCCAGAAAACGTGTTTCTCGCATTAAATAGCTTGAAAACTACGATCTCGATGACTCTGCATACTTCGGACAGAAGTCTCACCAAGATTATCGTAAAAAATGCATATCTCAGCTTGAAACCCCACGAAAACCAAGATATCGCCGGTTCTGCATATCATACGCACTGTGGAGTGGTGAAAACACCAGATAACGTGTTTCTCGCATTAAATAGGTCGAAACGAGCGATCTCGATGATTAAGCATACTTCGGACAGAAGTCTCAACAAGATTATCGTAAAAAATTCATATCTCAGCTTGAAACCCCACGAAAACCCAGATATCGCTGGTTCTGCATATCAAACGCACTGTGGCGTGCTGAAAACACCAGATAACGTGTTTCTCGCATTAAATAGGTCCAATAGAGCGATCTCGATGTTTCTGCATACTTCGGACAGAGGTCTCACCAAGATTATCGCAGAAAATGCATATCTCATCTTGAAACCCCACGAAAACCAAGATATCTCTGGTTCTGCACATCCAGCGAACTGTGGTGTGGCGAAAACCCCAGAAAACTAGTTTCTCGCATTAAATAGCTCGAAAAGAGCGATCTGGATGATCCTGCATACTTCGGACAGAAGTCTCACCAAGATTATCGTAAAAAATGCATATATCTCAGCTTGAAACCCGACGAAAACCAAACATCGCCGGTTCTGCATATCAAACCAACTGTGGAGTGGTGAAAACACCAGACAACGTGTTTCTCGCATTAAATAGCTCGAATAGAGCGATCTCGATGATTAAGCATACTTCGGAAAGAAGTCTCACCAAGATTATCGCAGAAATTGCATATCTCAGCTTGAAACCCCACGAAAACCAAACATCGCCGGTTCTGCATATCAAACCAACTGTGGAGTGGTGAAAACCCCAGAAAACGTGTTTCTCGCATTAAATAGCTCGAAAAGAACGATCTCGATGACTCTGCATACTTCGGACAGAAGTCTCACCAAGATTATCGCAGAAAGTGCATATCTGAGCTTGAAACCCCACGAAAACCAAGATATCTCCTGTTCTGCATATCCAACGAACTGTGGAGTGGTGAAAACCCCAGAAAACGTGTTTCTCGCATTAAATAGCTCGAAAAGAGCGCTCCTGATGTTTCTGCATACTTCGGACAGATGTTTCACCAAGATTATCGTAGTAAATGCATATCTCAGCTTGAAACCCGACGAAAACCAAACATCGCCGGTTCTGCATATCAAACCAACTGTGGAGTGGTGAAAACACCAGACAACGTGTTTCTCGCATTAAATAGCTCGAATAGAGCGATCTCGATGATTAAGCATACTTCGGAAAGAAGTCTCACCAAGATTATCGCAGAAATTGCGCATCTCAGCTTGAAACCCCACGAAAACCAAACATCGCCGGTTCTGCATATCAAACCAACTGTGGAGTGGTGAAAACCCCAGAAAACGTGTTTCTCGCATTAAATAGCTCGAAAAGAACGATCTCGATGACTCTGCATACTTCGGACAGAAGTCTCACCAAGATTATCGCAGAAAGTGCATATCTGAGCTTGAAACCCCACGAAAACCAAGATATCTCCTGTTCTGCATATCCAACGAACTGTGGAGTGGTGAAAACCCCAGAAAACGTGTTTCTCGCATTAAATAGCTCGAAAAGAGCGCTCCTGATGTTTCTGCATACTTCGGACAGATGTTTCACCAAGATTATCGTAGTAAATGCATATCTCAGCTTGAAACCCGACGAAAACCAAACATCGTCGGTTCTGCATATCAAACCAACTGTGGTGTGGTGAAAACACCAGACAACGTGTTTCTCGCATTAAATAGGTCGAAACGAGCGATCTCGATGGTTAAGCATACTTCGGACAGAAGTCTCAACAAGATTATCGTAAAAAATGCATATCTCAGCTTGAAACCCCACGAAAACCCAGATATCGCTGGTTCTGCATATCAAACGCACTGTGGCGTGCTGAAAACACCAGATAACGTGTTTCTCGCATTAAATAGGTCGAATAGAGCGATCTCGATGTTTCTGCATACTTCGGACAGAGGTCTCACCAAGATTATCGCAGAAAATGCATATCTCAGCTTGAAACCCCACGAAAACCAAGATATCTCTGGTTCTGCACATCCAGCGAACTGTGGTGTGGCGAAAACCCCAGAAAACTAGTTTCTCGCATTAAATAGCTCGAAAAGAGCGATCTGGATGATCCTGCATACTTCGGACAGAAGTCTCACCAAGATTATCGTAAAAAATGCATATATCTCAGCTTGAAACCCGACGAAAACCAAACATCGCCGGTTCAGCATATCAAACCAACTGTGGAGTGGTGAAAACACCAGACAACGTGTTTCTCGCATTAAATAGCTCGAATAGAGCGATCTCGATGATTAAGCATACTTCGGAAAGAAGTCTCACCAAGATTATCGCAGAAATTGCATATCTCAGCTTGAAACCCCACGAAAACCAAACATCGCCGGTTCTGCATATCAAACCAACTGTGGAGTGGTGAAAACACCAGACAACGTGTTTCTCGCATTAAATACATCGAAAAGTGCGATCTCGATGATTCTGCATACTTCGGACAGAAGTCTCATCAAGATTATCGTAAAAAATGCATATCTCAGCTTGAAACCCTACGAAAACCCAGATATCGCTGGTTCTGCATATCAAACGCACTGTGGAGTTGTGAAAACACCAGATAACGTGTTTCTCGCATTAAATGGGTCGAAAAGAGGGATCTCGATGATTCTGCATACTTCGGACAGAGGTCTCACCAAGATTATCGCAGAAAATGCATATCTCAGCTTGAAACCCGACGAAATCCAAGATGTCACCGGTTCTGCATATCAAACGCACTGTTGAATGTTGAAAACACCAGAAAACTTGTTTTTTCGCATTAAATAGCTCGAAACGAGCGATCTAGATGATTCTGCATACTTCTGACTGAAGTCTCACCAATATTATCGCAGAATATGCATATCTCAGCTTGAAACCTCACGAAAACCAAGTTATCTCCGGTTCTGCACATCAAACGTACTGTGAAGTGGTGAAAACACCAGATAAATAGTTTCTCGCATTAAATTGCTCGCAAACAGGGATCTCGATGATTCTGCATACTTCTGACAGAAGACTCACCAAGATTATCGCAGAAAATGCATATCTCAGTTTGAACCCCGACGAAATCCAAGATGTCGCTGGTTCTGCATATCAAACGCACTGTGGAGTTGTGAAAACACCAGATAACGTGTTTCTCGCATTAAATAGGTCGAAAAGAGGGATCTCGATGATTCTGCATACTTCGGACAGAAGTCTCACCAAGATTATCGCAGAAAATGCATATCTGAGCTTGAACCCCACGAAAACCAAGATATCGCTGGTTCTGCATATCAAACGCACTGTGGAGTGGTGAAAACACCAGATAACGTGTTTCTCGCATTAAATAGGTCGAAACGAGCGATCTCGATGATTGAGCATACTTCGGACAGAAGTCTCACCATGATTATCGCAGAAAATGCATTTCTCTGCTAGAAACCCCACGAAAACCAAGCTATCTCCTGTTCTGCATGTCCAACAAACTGTGGAGTGGTGAAAACCCCAGAAAACGTGTTTCTCGCATTAAATAGCTTGAAAACTACGATCTCGATGACTCTGCATACTTCGGACAGAAGTCTCACCAAGATTATCGTAAAAAATGCATATCTCAGCTTGAAACCCCACGAAAACCAAGATATCGCCGGTTCTGCATATCATACGCACTGTGGAGTGGTGAAAACACCAGATAACGTGTTTCTCGCATTAAATAGGTCGAAACGAGCGATCTCGATGATTAAGCATACTTCGGACAGAAGTCTCAACAAGATTATCGTAAAAAATTCATATCTCAGCTTGAAACCCCACGAAAACCCAGATATCGCTGGTTCTGCATATCAAACGCACTGTGGCGTGCTGAAAACACCAGATAACGTGTTTCTCGCATTAAATAGGTCCAATAGAGCGATCTCGATGTTTCTGCATACTTCGGACAGAGGTCTCACCAAGATTATCGCAGAAAATGCATATCTCATCTTGAAACCCCACGAAAACCAAGATATCGCCGGTTCTGCATATCCAACGAACTGTCGAGTGGTGAAATCCCCAGAAAACGTGTTTCTAGCAGTAAATAGCTCGAAACGAGCGCTCTCGACCTTTCTGCATACTTCGGACAGAAGTCTCAACAAGATTATCGCAGAAAATGCATATCTCAGCTTGAAACCCCACGAAAACCAAGATATGTACTGTTCTGCATATCGACCGCACTGTGGAGTGGTGAAAACACCAGATAACGTGTTTCTCGCACTAACTAGCTCGAAAAGAGCGATATCGATGATTCAGCATACTTCGGACAGAAGTCTCACCAAGATTATCGCAGAAAATGCATATCTCAGCTTGAAACCCCACGAAAACCAAGATATCGCCGGTTCTGCATATCAAACGCACTGTGGTGTGGTGATAACACCAGATAACGTGTTTCTCGCATTAAATGGCTCGAAACGAGCGATCTCGATGCTTCTGCATACTTCGGACAGAAGTCTCACCAAAATTATCGTAAAAAATGCATATCTCAGCTTGAAACCCCACGAAAACCAAGATATCGCTGGTTCTGCATATCAAACGCACTGTGGAGTGGTGAAAACACCGCATAATGTTTTTCTCGCAATAACTAGCTCGAAACGAGCGATCTCGATGCTTCTGCATCCTTCTAACAGAAGTCTCACCAAGATTATCGCAGAAAATGCATATCTCAGCTTGAAACCCCACAAAAACCGAGATATCGCCGGTTCTGCATATCAAACGCACTGTGGAGTGGTGAAAACACCAGATAACGTGTTTCTCGCATTAAGTAGCTCGAAACGAGCGTTCTCGATGATTCTGCATACGTCTCATAGATGAAACAACAAGATTATCGTAGAAAATGCATATCTCAGCTTGAAACCCGACGAAAACCGAGTTATCTCCGGTTCTGCACACCAAACGTACCGTGGAGTGGTGAAAACACCAGAAAACGTGTTTCGCGCATTAAGTAGCTCGAAAAGAGCGTTCTCGAAGATTCTGCATACTTCTGACAGAAGTCTCACCAACATTATCGTAGAAAATGCATATCTCAGCTGGAAACACCACGAAAATCAAGATATCGCCGGTTCTGCATATCAAACGCACTGTGGAGTGGTGAAAACACCAGATGACGTGTTTCTCGCATTAAATAGCACGAAAAGAGCGTTCTCGAAGATCCTGCATACTTGTGACAGAAGTCTCTCCAAGATTATCGTAGAAAATGCATATCTCAGCTTGAAACCCGACGAAAACCGAGTTATCTCCGGTTCTGCACACCAAACGTACCGTGGAGTGGTGAAAACACCAGATAACGTGTTTCTCGCATTAAGTAGCTCGAAAAGAGCGATCAAGATGATTCTGCATACTTCTAACAGAAGTCTCACCAAGATTATCGCAGAAAATGCATATCTCAGCTTGAAACCCCACAAAAACCGAGATATCGCCGGTTCTGCATATCAAACGCACTGTGGAGTGGTGAAAACACCGCATAATGTTTTTCTCGCAATAACTAGCTCGAAACGAGCGATCTCGATGCTTCTGCATCCTTCTAACAGAAGTCTCACCAAGATTATCGCAGAAAATGCATATCTCAGCTTGAAACCCCACAAAAACCGAGATATCGCCGGTTCTGCATATCAAACGCACTGTGGAGTGGTGAAAACACCAGATAACGTGTTTCGCGCATTAAGTAGCTCGAAAAGAGCGTTCTCGAAGATTCTGCATACTTCTGACAGAAGTCTCACCAACATTATCGTAGAAAATGCATATCTCAGCTGGAAACACCACGAAAATCCAGATATCGCCGGTTCTGCATATCAAACGCACTGTGGAGTGGTGAAAACACCAGATAACGTGTTTCTCGCATTAAGTAGCTCGAAAAGAGCGATCAAGATGATTCTGCATACTTCTGACAAAAGACCCACCAAGATTATCGCAGAAAATGCATATCTCAGTTGGAAACACCACGAAAATCAAGATATCGCCTGTTCTGCAGATCAAACGCACTGTGGAGTGGTGAAAACAACCAGAGAACGTGTTTCTCGCATTAAATAGCTCGAAAAGAGCGATCTCGATGATTCAGCATACTTCGGACAGAAGTCTCACCAAGATTATCGTAAAAAATGCATATCTCAGCTTGAAACCCCATGAAATCCAAGATATCGCTGGTACTGCATATCAAACGCAGTGTGGAGTGGTCAATACACCAGATAACGTGTTTCTCGCATTAAATAGCTCGAAACGAACGATCTAGATTATTCTGCATACTTCTGGCAGAAGTCTCACCAAGATTATCGTAGAAAATGCATATCTCAGCTTGAAACCCGACGAAAACCGAGTTATCTCCGGTTCTGCACACCAAACGTACCTTGGACTGGTGAAAACACCAGAAAACGTGTTTCGCGCATTAAGTAGCTCGAAAAGAGCGTTCTCGAAGATTCTGCATACTTCTGACAGAAGTCTCACCAGGGTTATCGTAGAAAATGGATATCTCAGCCTAAAACCCGACCGAAACAAAGATATCTCCGGTTCTGCATTTCAAACGTACTGTGGAGTGGTGAAAACACCAGAAAACCTGTTTCGTGCATTAAGTAGCTCGAAAAGAGCGATCAAGATGATTCTGCATTCTTCTAACAGAAGTCTCACCAAGATTATCGCAGAAAATGCATATCTCTGCTTGAAACCCCACGAAAACCAAGATATCTACTGTTCTGCATATCCAACGAACTGTCGAGTGGTGAAAACCCCAGAAAACGTGTTTCTAGCAGTAAATAGCTCGAAACGAGCGCTCTCGACCTTTCTGCATACTTCGGACAGAAGTCTCAACAAGATTATCGTAGAAAATGCATATCTCAGCTTGAAACCCGACCGAAACCAAGATATCTCCGGTTCTGCATGTCAAACGTACTGTGGAGTGGTGAAAACTCCAGAAAACGTGTTTCGTGCATTAAGTAGCTCGAAAAGAGCGATCTAGATGATTCTGCACACTTCGGCCAGAAGTCTCAACAAGATTATCGCAGAAAATGCATATCTCAGCTTGAAACCCCACGAAAACCAAGATATCTCCGGTTCTGCATATCCAACGAACTGTGGAGTGGTGAAAACCCCAGAAAACGAGTTTCTCGCATTAAATAGCTCGAAAAGAGCGCTCTCGATGTTTCTGCATACTTCGGACAGATGTTTCACCAAGATTATCGTAGAAAATGCATATCTCAGCTTGAAACCCGACCGAAACCAAGATATCTCCGGTTCTGCATGTCAAACGTACTGTGGAGTGGTGAAAACTCCAGAAAACGTGTTTCGTGCATTAAGTAGCTCGAAAAGAGCGATCTAGGTGATTCTGCATACTTCTAACAGAAGTCTCACCAAGATTATCGCAGAAAATGCATATCTCTGCTTGAAACCCCACGAAAACCAAGATATCTACTGTTCTGCATATCCATCGAACTGTGGAGTGGTGAAAACCCCACAAAACGTGTTTCTAGCATTAAATAGCTCGAAAAGGGCGCTCTCGACCTTTCTGCATACTTCGGACAGAAGTCTCAACAAGATTATCGCAGAAAATGCATATCTCAGCTTGAAACCCCACGAAAACCAAGATATCTCCGGTTCTGCATATCCAACGAACTGTGGAGTGGTGAAAACCCCAGAAAACGAGTTTCTCGCATTAAATAGCTCGAAAAGAGCGCTCTCGATGTTTCTGCATACTTCGGACAGATGTTTCACCAAGATTATCGTAGAAAATGCATATCTCAGCTTGAAACCCGACCGAAACCAAGATATCTCCGGTTCTGCATGTCAAACGTACTGTGGAGTGGTGAAAACTCCAGAAAACGTGTTTCGTGCATTAAGTAGCTCGAAAAGAGCGATCTAGGTGATTCTGCATACTTCTAACAGAAGTCTCACCAAGATTATCGCAGAAAATGCATATCTCTGCTTGAAACCCCACGAAAACCAAGATATCTACTGTTCTGCATATCCATCGAACTGTGGAGTGGTGAAAACCCCACAAAACGTGTTTCTAGCATTAAATAGCTCGAAAAGGGCGCTCTCGACCTTTCTGCATACTTCGGACAGAAGTCTCAACAAGATTATCGCAGAAAATGCATATCTCAGCTTGAAACCCCACGAAAACCAAGATATCTCCGGTTCTGCATATCCAACGAACTGTGGAGTGGTGAAAACCCCAGAAAACGAGTTTCTCGCATTAAATAGCTCGAAAAGAGCGCTCTCGATGTTTCTGCATACTTCGGACAGATGTTTCACCAAGATTATCGTAGAAAATGCATATCTCAGCTTGAAACCCGACCGAAACCAAGATATCTCCGGTTCTGCATGTCAAACGTACTGTGGAGTGGTGAAAACTCCAGAAAACGTGTTTCGTGCATTAAGTAGCTCGAAAAGAGCGATCTAGGTGATTCTGCATACTTCTAACAGAAGTCTCACCAAGATTATCGCAGAAAATGCATATCTCTGCTTGAAACCCCACGAAAACCAAGATATCTACTGTTCTGCATATCCAACGAAATGTCGAGTGGTGAAAACCCCAGAAAACATGTTTCTAGCAGTAAATAGCTCGAAAAGAGCGCTCTCGACCTTTCTGCATACTTCGGACAGAAGTCTCAACAAGATTATCGCAGAAAATGGATATCTCAGCTTGAAACCCCACGAAAACCAAGATATGTACTGTTCTGCATATCGAACGCACTGTGGAGTGGTGCAAACACCAGATAACGTGTTTCTCGCACTAACTAGCTCGAAAAGAGCGATATCGATGATTCAGCATACTTCGGACAGAAGTCTCACCAAGATTATCGCAGAAAATGCATATCTCAGCTTGAAACCCGACCGAAACCAAGATATCTCCGGTTCTGCATGTCAAACGTACTGTGGAGTGGTGAAAACTCCAGAAAACCTGTTTAGTGCATTAAGTAGCTCGAAAAGAGCGATCTAGATGATTCTGCATACTTCTGACAAAAGACCCACCAAGATTATCGCACAAAATGCATATCTCAGCTGGAAACACCACGAAAATCAAGATATCGCCTGTTCTGCATATCAAACGCACTGTGGAGTGGTGAAAACACCAGATAACGTGTTTCTCGCATTAAATAGCTCGAAAAGTGCGATCTCGATGATGCTGCATACTTCTAACAGAAGTCTCACCAAGATTATCGCAGAAAATGCATATCTCTGCTTGAAACCCCACGAAAACCAAGATATCTACTGTTCTGCATATCCAACGAACTGTGGAGTGGAGAATACCCCACAAAACGTGTTTCTCGCACTAACTAGCTCGAAAAGAGCGATCTCGATGATTCAGCATACTTCGGACAGAAGTCTCACCAAGATTATCGCAGAAAATGCATATCTCAGCTTGAAACCACACGAAAACCAAGATGTCGCCGGTTCTGCATATCAAACGCACTGTGGAGTGGTGAAAACACCAGATAACGTGTTTCTCGCATTAAATAGCTCGAAAAGTGCGATCTCGATGATTCTGCATACTTCTAACAGAAGTCTCACGAAGATTATCGCAGAAAATGCATATCTCAGCTTGAAACCACACGAAAACCAAGGTGTCGCCGGTTTTGCATATCAAACGCACTGTGGAGTGGTGAAAACACCAGATAACGTGTTTCTCGCATTAAATAGCTCGAAACGAGCGATCTCGATGCTTCTGCATACTTCGGACAGAAGTCTCACCAAAATTATCGTAAAAAATGCATATCTCAGCTTGAAACCCCACGAAAACCAAGATATCGCTGGTTCTGCATATCAAACGCACTGTGGAGTGGTGAAAACACCGCATAATGTTTTTCTCGCAATAACTAGCTCGAAACGAGCGATCTCGATGCTTCTGCATCCTCCTAACAGAAGTCTCACCAAGATTATCGCAGAAAATGCATATCTCAGCTTGAAACCCCACAAAAACCGAGATATCGCCGGTTCTGCATATCAAACGCACTGTGGAGTGGTGAAAACACCAGATAACGTGTTTCTCGCATTAAGTAGCTCGAAACGAGCGTTCTCGATGATTCTGCATACGTCTCATAGATGAAACACCAAGATTTTCGCAGAAAATGCATATATCAGCTGGAAACCCCATGAAAACCAAGTTATCGGCGGATCAACATATCAAACGCACTGTGGAGTGGTCAAAACACCAGAAAACTTGTTTTTTCGCATTAAATAGCTCGAAAAGAGCGATCTAGATGATTCTGGATACTTCTGACTGAAGTCTCACCAAGATTATCGCAGAAAATGCATATCTCAGCTCGAAACCTCACGAAAATCAAGATGTTGCCGGTTCTGCATATCAAACGCACTGTGGAGTGGTGAAAACAACCAGAGAACGTGTCTCTCGCATTAAATAGCTCGAATAGAGCGATCTCGATGATTCTGCATACTTCGGACAGAAGTCTCACCAAGATTATCGTAAAAAATGCATATCTCAGCTTGAAACCCCACGAAAACCAAGATATCGCTGGTACTGCATATCAAACGCACTGTGGAGTGGTGAAAACACCAGATAACGTGTTTCTCGCATTAAATAGCTCGAAAAGAGCGTTCTAGAAGATCCTGCATACTTGTGACAGAAGTCTCTCCAAGATTATCGTAGAAAATGCATATCTCAGCTTGAAACCCGACGAAAACCGAGTTATCTCCGGTTCTGCACACCAAACGTACCGTGGAGTGGTGAAAACACCAGAAAACCTGTTTCGTGCATTAAGTAGCTCGAAAAGAGCGATCAAGATGATTCTGCATTCTTCTAACAGATGTCTCACCAAGATTATCGCAGAAAATGCATATCTCTGCTTGAAACCCCACGAAAACCAAGATATCTACTGTTCTGCATATCCAACGAACTGTCGAGTGGTGAAAACCCCAGAAAACGGGTTTCTAGCAGTAAATAGCTCGAAACGAGCGCTCTCGACCTTTCTGCATACTTCGGACAGAAGTCTCAACAAGATTATCGCAGAAAATGCATATCTCAGCTTGAAACCCCACGAAAACCAAGATATCTCCGGTTCTGCATATCCAACGAACTGTGGAGTGGTGAAAACCCCAGAAAACGAGTTTCTCGCATTAAATAGCTCGAAAAGAGCGCTCTCGATGTTTCTGCATACTTCGGACAGATGTTTCACCAAGATTATCGTAGAAAATGCATATCTCAGCTTGAAACCCGACCGAAACCAAGATATCTCCGGTTCTGCATGTCAAACGTACTGTGGAGTGGTGAAAACTCCAGAAAACGTGTTTCGTGCATTAAGTAGCTCGAAAAGAGCGATCTAGGTGATTCTGCATACTTCTAACAGAAGTCTCACCAAGATTATCGCAGAAAATGCATATCTCTGCTTGAAACCCCACGAAAACCAAGATATCTACTGTTCTGCATATCCATCGAACTGTGGAGTGGTGAAAACCCCACAAAACGTGTTTCTAGCATTAAATAGCTCGAAAAGGGCGCTCTCGACATTTCTGCATACTTCGGACAGAAGTCTCAACAAGATTATCGCAGAAAATGCATATCTCAGCTTGAAACCCCACGAAAACCAAGATATGTACTGTTCTGCATATCAAACGCACTGTGGAGTGGTGAAAACACCAGATAACGTGTTTCTCGCACTAACTAGCTCGAAACGAGCGATCTCGATGATTCTGCATACTTCGGCCAGAAGTCTCAACAAGATTATCGCAGAAAATGCATATCTCAGCTTGAATCCCCACGAAAATCAAGATATGTACTGTTCTGCATATCAAACGCACTGTGGAGTGGTGAAAACACCAGATAACGTGTTTCTAGCAGTAAATAGCTCGAAAAGAGCGCTCTCGAACTTTCTGCATACTTCGGACAGAAGTCTCAACAAGATTATCGCAGAAAATGCATATCTCAGCTTGAAACCCCACGAAAACCAAGATATGTACTGTTCTGCATATCGAACGCACTGTGGAGTGGCGAAAACACCAGATAACGTGTTTCTCGCACTAACTAGCTCGAAAAGAGCGATATCGATGATTCAGCATCCTTCGGACAGAAGTCTCACCAAGATTATCGCAGAAAATGCATATCTCAGCTTGAAACCTCACGAAAACCGAGTTATTTCCGGTTCGGCACATCAAACGTACCGTGGAGTGGTGAAAACCCCAGAAAACGTGTTTCTAGCAGTAAATATCTCGAAAAGAGCGCTCTCGACCTTTCTGCATCCTTCGGACAGAAGTCTCACCAAGATTATCGCAGAAAATGCATATCTCAGCTTGAAACCCCACGAAAACCAAGATATCGCCGGTTCTGCATATCAAACGCACTGTGGTGTGGTGATAACACCAGATAACGTGTTTCTCGCATTAAATGGCTCGAAACGAGCGATCTCGATGCTTCTGCATACTTCTAACAGAAGTCTCACCAAGATTATCGCAGAAAATGCATATCTCTGCTTGAAACCCCACGAAAACCAAGATATCTACTGTTCTGCATATCCAACGAAATGTCGAGTGGTGAAAACCCCAGAAAACGTGTTTCTAGCAGTAAATAGCTCGAAAAGAGCGCTCTCGACCTTTCTGCATACTTCGGACAGAAGTCTCAACAAGATTATCGCAGAAAATGGATATCTCAGCTTGAAACCCCACGAAAACCAAGATATGTACTGTTCTGCATATCGAACGCACTGTGGAGTGGTGCAAACACCAGATAACGTGTTTCTCGCACTAACTAGCTCGAAAAGAGCGATATCGATGATTCAGCATACTTCGGACAGAAGTCTCACCAAGATTATCGCAGAAAATGCATATCTCAGCTTGAAACCCGACCGAAACCAAGATATCTCCGGTTCTGCATGTCAAACTTACTGTGGAGTGGTGAAAACTCCAGAAAACGTGTTTCGTGCATTAAGTAGCACGAAAAGAGCGATCTAGATGATTCTGCATACTTCTGACAAAAGACCCACCAAGATTATCGCACAAAATGCATATCTCAGCTGGAAACACCACGAAAATCAAGATATCGCCTGTTCTGCATATCAAACGCACTGTGGAGTGGTGAAAACACCAGATAACGTGTTTCTCGCATTAAATAGCTCGAAAAGTGCGATCTCGATGATGCTGCATACTTCTAACAGAAGTCTCACCAAGATTATCGCAGAAAATGCATATCTCTGCTTGAAACCCCACGAAAACCAAGATATCTACTGTTCTGCATATCCAACGAACTGTGGAGTGGAGAAAACCCCACAAAACGTGTTTCTCGCACTAACTAGCTCGAAAAGAGCGATCTCGATGATTCAGCATACTTCGGACAGAAGTCTCACCAAGATTATCGCAGAAAATGCATATCTCAGCTTGAAACCACACGAAAACCAAGATGTCGCCGGTTCTGCATATCAAACGCACTGTGGAGTGGTGAAAACACCAGATAACGTGTTTCTCGCATTAAATAGCTCGAAAAGTGCGATCTCGATGATTCTGCATACTTCTAACAGAAGTCTCACGAAGATTATCGCAGAAAATGCATATCTCAGCTTGAAACCACACGAAAACCAAGGTGTCGCCGGTTTTGCATATCAAACGCACTGTGGAGTGGTGAAAACACCAGATAACGTGTTTCTCGCATTAAATAGCTCGAAACGAGCGATCTCGATGCTTCTGCATACTTCGGACAGAAGTCTCACCAAAATTATCGTAAAAAATGCATATCTCAGCTTGAAACCCCACGAAAACCAAGATATCGCTGGTTCTGCATATCAAACGCACTGTGGAGTGGTGAAAACACCGCATAATGTTTTTCTCGCAATAACTAGCTCGAAACGAGCGATCTCGATGCTTCTGCATCCTTCTAACAGAAGTCTCACCAAGATTATCGCAGAAAATGCATATCTCAGCTTGAAACCCCACAAAAACCGAGATATCGCCGGTTCTGCATATCAAACGCACTGTGGAGTGGTGAAAACACCAGATAACGTGTTTCTCGCATTAAGTAGCTCGAAACGAGCGTTCTCGATGATTCTGCATACGTCTCATAGATGAAACACCAAGATTATCGCAGAAAATGCATATATCAGCTGGAAACCCCATGAAAACCAAGTTATCGGCGGATCAACATATCAAACGCACTGTGGAGTGGTCAAAACACCAGAAAACTTGTTTTTTCGCATTAAATAGCTCGAAAAGAGCGATCTAGATGATTCTGGATACTTCTGACTGAAGTCTCACCAAGATTATCGCAGAAAATGCATATCTCAGCTCGAAACCTCACGAAAATCAAGATGTTGCCGGTTCTGCATATCAAACGCACTGTGGAGTGGTGAAAACAACCAGAGAACGTGTCTCTCGCATTAAATAGCTCGAATAGAGCGATCTCGATGATTCTGCATACTTCGGACAGAAGTCTCACCAAGATTATCGTAAAAAATGCATATCTCTGCTTGAAACCCCACGAAAACCAAGATATCGCTGGTACTGCATATCAAACGCACTGTGGAGTGGTGAAAACACCAGATAACGTGTTTCTCGCATTAAATAGCTCGAAAAGAGCGTTCTAGAAGATCCTGCATACTTGTGACAGAAGTCTCTCCAAGATTATCGTAGAAAATGCATATCTCAGCTTGAAACCCGACGAAAACCGAGTTATCTCCGGTTCTGCACACCAAACGTACCGTGGAGTGGTGAAAACACCAGAAAACGTGTTTCGCGCATTAAGTAGCTCGAAAAGAGCGTTCTCGAAGATTCTGCATACTTCTGACAGAAGTCTCACCAAGATTATCGTAAAAAATGCATATCTCAGCTTGAAACCCCATGAAAACCAAGATATCGCTGGTACTGCATATCAAACGCAGTGTGGAGTGGTCAATACACCAGATAACGTGTTTCTCGCATTAAATAGCTCGAAACGAACGATCTAGATTATTCTGCATACTTCTGGCAGACGTCTCACCAAGATTATCGTAGAAAATGCATATCTCAGCTTGAAACCCGACGAAAACCGAGTTATCTCCGGTTCTGCACACCAAACGTACCTTGGACTGGTGAAAACACCAGAAAACGTGTTTCGCGCATTAAGTAGCTCGAAAAGAGCGTTCTCGAAGATTCTGCATACTTCTGACAGAAGTCTCAACAAGATTATCGCAGAAAATGCATATCTCAGCTTGAAACCCCCGAAGACCAAGATATCTCCGGTTCTGCATATCCAACGAACTGTGGAGTGGTGAAAACCCCAGAAAACGAGTTTCTCGCATTAAATAGCTCGAAAAGAGCGCTCTCGATGTTTCTGCATACTTCGGACAGATGTTTCACCAAGATTATCGTAGAAAATGCCTATCTCAGCTTGAAACCCGACCGAAACCAAGATATCTCCGGTTCTGCATGTCAAACGTACTGTGGAGTGGTGAAAACTCCAGAAAACGTGTTTCGTGCATTAAGTAGCTCGAAAAGAGCGATCTAGATGATTCTGCACACTTCGGCCAGAAGTCTCAACAAGATTATCGCAGAAAATGCATATCTCAGCTTGAAACCCCACGAAAACCAAGATATCTCCGGTTCTGCATATCCAACGAACTGTGGAGTGGTGAAAACCCCAGAAAACGAGTTTCTCGCATTAAATAGCTCGAAAAGAGCGATCTAGATGATTCTGGATACTTCTGACTGAAGTCTCACCAATATTATCGCAGAAAATGCATATCTCAGCTCGAAACCTCACGAAAATCAAGATGTTGCCGGTTCTGCATATCAAACGCACTGTGGAGTGGTGAAAACAACCAGAGAACGTGTTTCTCGCATTAAATAGCTCGAATAGAGCGATCTCGATGATTCTGCATACTTCGGACAGAAGTCTCACCAAGATTATCGCAGAAAATGCATATCTCTGCTTGAAACCCCACGAAAACCAAGATATCTACTGTTCTGCATATCCATCGAACTGTGGAGTGGTGAAAACCCCACAAAACGTGTTTCTAGCATTAAATAGCTCGAAAAGGGCGCTCTCGACCTTTCTGCTTACTTCGGACAGAAGTCTCAACAAGATTATCGCAGAAAATGCATATCTCAGCTTGAAACCCCACGAAAACCAAGATATGTACTGTTCTGCATATCAAACGCACTGTGGAGTGGTGAAAACACCAGATAACGTGTTTCTCGCACTAACTAGCTCGAAACGAGCGATCTCGATGATTCTGCATACTTCGGCCAGAAGTCTCAACAAGATTATCGCAGAAAATGCATATCTCAGCTTGAATCCCCACGAAAATCAAGATATGTACTGTTGTGCATATCAAACGCACTGTGGAGTGGTGAAAACACCAGATAACGTGTTTCTCGCACTAACTAGCTCGAAAAGAGCGATCTCGATGATTCAGCATACTTCGGACAAAAGTCTCACCAAGATTATCGCAGAAAATGCATATCTCAGCTTGAAACCTCACGAAAACCGAGTTATCTCCGGTTCTGCACATCAAACGTACCGTGGAGTGGTGAAAACCCCAGAAAACGTGTTTCTAGCAGTAAATAGCTCGAAAAGAGCGCTCTCGACCTTTCTGCATACTTCGGACAGAAGTCTCAACAAGATTATCGCAGAAAATGCATATCTCAGCTTGAAACCCCACGAAAACCAAGATATGTACTGTTCTGCATATCGAACGCACTGTGGAGTGGTGAAAACACCAGATAACGTGTTTCTCGCACTAACTAGCTCGAAAAGAGCGATATCGATGATTCAGCATACTTCGGACAGAAGTCTCACCAAGATTATCGCAGAAAATGCATATCTCAGCTTGAAACCCGACCGAAACCAAGATATCTCCGGTTCTGCATGTCAAACGTACTGTGGAGTGGTGAAAACTCCAGAAAACGTGTTTCGTGCATTAAGTAGCTCGAAAAGAGCGATCTAGATGATTCTGCATACTTCTGACAAAAGACCCACCAAGATTATCGCACAAAATGCATATCTCAGCTGGAAACACCACGAAAATCAAGATATCGCCTGTTCTGCATATCAAACGCACTGTGGAGTGGTGAAAACACCAGATAACGTGTTTCTCGCATTAAATAGCTCGAAAAGAGCGTTCTCGAAGATCCTGCATACTTCTGACAGAAGTCTCACCAAGATTATCGTAGAAAATGCATATCTCAGCTTGAAACCTCACGAAAACCGAGTTATCTCCGGTTCTGCACATCAAACGTACCGTGGAGTGGTGAAAACCCCAGAAAACGTGTTTCTAGCAGTAAATAGCTCGAAAAGAGCGCTCTCGACCTTTCTGCATACTTCGGACAGAAGTCTCAACAAGATTATCGCAGAAAATGCATATCTCAGCTTGAAACCCCACGAAAACCAAGATATGTACTGTTCTGCATATCGAACGCACTGTGGAGTGGCGAAAACACCAGATAACGTGTTTCTCGCACTAACTAGCTCGAAAAGAGCGATATCGATGATTCAGCATCCTTCGGACAGAAGTCTCACCAAGATTATCGCAGAAAATGCATATCTCAGCTTGAAACCCCACGAAAACCAAGATATCTACTGTTCTGCATATCCAACGAAATGTCGAGTGGTGAAAACCCCAGAAAACGTGTTTCTAGCAGTAAATAGCTCGAAAAGAGCGTTCTCGAAGATCCTGCATACTTCTGACAGAAGTCTCACCAAGATTATCGTAGAAAATGCATATCTCAGCTTGAAACCTGACGAAAACCGAGTTATCTCCGGTTCTGCACATCAAACGTACCGTAGAGTGGGGAAAACACCAGATAACGTGTTTCTCGCATTAAGTAGCTCGAAACGAGCGTTCTCGATGATTCTGCATACGTCTCATAGATGAAACACCAAGATTATCGCAGAAAATGCATATATCAGCTGGAAACCCCATGAAAACCAAGTTATCGGCGGATCTACATATCAAACGCACTGTGGAGTGGTCAAAACACCAGAAAACTTGTTTTTTCGCATTAAATAGCTCGAAAAGAGCGATCTAGATGATTCTGGATACTTCTGACTGAAGTCTCACCAATATTATCGCAGAAAATGCATATCTCAGCTCGAAACCTCACGAAAATCAAGATGTTGCCGGTTCTGCATATCAAACGCACTGTGGAGTGGTGAAAACAACCAGAGAACGTGTTTCTCGCATTAAATAGCTCGAATAGAGCGATCTCGATGATTCTGCATACTTCGGACAGAAGTCTCACCAAGATTATCGTAAAAAATGCATATCTCAGCTTGAAACCCCACGAAAACCAAGATATCGCTGGTACTGCATATCAAACGCACTGTGGAGTGGTGAAAACACCAGATAACGTGTTTCTCGCATTAAATAGCTCGAAAAGAGCGTTCTCGAAGATCCTGCATACTTGTGACAGAAGTCTCTCCAAGATTATCGTAGAAAATGCATATCTCAGCTTGAAACCCGACGAAAACCGAGTTATCTCCGGTTCTGCACACCAAACGTACCGTGGAGTGGTGAAAACACCTGAAAACGTGTTCCGCGCATTAAGTAGCTCGAAAAGAGCGTTCTCGAAGATTCTGCATACTTCTGACAGAAGTCTCACCAACATTATCGTAGAAAATGCATATCTCAGCTGGAAACACCACGAAAATCAAGATATCGCCGGTTCTGCATATCAAACGCACTGTGGAGTGGTGAAAACACCAGATAACGTGTTTCTCGCATTAAATAGCACGAAAGGAGCGTTCTCGAAGATCCTGCATACTTCTGACAGAAGTCTCACCAAGATTATCGTAGAAAATGCATATCTCAGCTTGAAACCCGTCGAAAACCGAGTTATCTCCGGTTCTGCACACCAAACGTACCTTGGAGTGGTGAAAACACCAGAAAACATGTTTCGTGCATTAAGTAGCTCGAAAAGAGCGATCAAGATGATTCTGCATACTTCTGACAAAAGACCCACAAAGATTATCGCAAAAAATGCATATCTCAGTTGGAAACACCACGAAAATCAAGATATCGCCTGTTCTGCAGATCAAACGCACTGTGGAGTGGTGAAAACAACCAGAGAACGTGTTTCTCGCATTAAATAGCTCGAAAAGTGCGATCTCGATGATTCTGCATACTTCTAACAGAAGTCTCACCAAGATTATCGCAGAAAATGCATATCTCTGCTTGAAACCCCACGAAAACCAAGATATCTACTGTTCTGCATATCCAACGAACTGTGGAGTGGTGAAAACCCCAGAAAACGTGTTTCTAGCATTAAATAGCTCGAGAAGAGCGTTCTCGAAGATTCTGCATACTTCTGACAGAAGTCTCACCAGGGTTATCGTAGAAAATGCATATCTCAGCCTTAAACCCGACCGAAACCAAGATATCTACGGTTCTGCATGTCAAACGTACTGTGGAGTGGTGAAAACACCAGAAAACGTGTTTCTTGCATTAAGTAGCTCGAAAAGAGCGATCAAGATGATTCTGCTTACTTCTGACAAAAGACCCACCAAGATTATCGCAGAAAATGCATATCTCAGCTGGTAACACCACGAAAATCAAGATATCGCCGGTTCTGCATATCAGACGCACTGTGGAGTGCTGAAAACACCAGAAAACGTGTTTCTCGCATTAACTAGCTCGAAAAGAGCGTTCTCGATTATTCTGCATACTTCTCAAAGATGAAACACCAAGATTATCGCAGAAAATGCATATCTCAGCTGGTAACACCACGAAAATCAAGATATCGCCGGTTCTGCATATCAAACGCACTGTGGAGTGGTCAAAACACCAGATAACGTGTTTCTCGCATTAAGTAGCTCGAAAAGAGCGTTCTCGAAGATTCTGCATACTTCTGACAGAGGTCTCACCAATACTATCGTAGAAAATGCATATCTCAGCTTGAAACTCGACCGAAACCAAGATATCTCCGGTTCTGCATGTCAAACGTACACTGGAGTGGTGAATACACCAGAAAACGTGTTTCTCGCATTAAATAGCTCGAAAAGAGCGATCTAGATGATTCTGCATACTTCTGACAGAAGACTCACCAAGATTATCGCAGAAAATGCATATCTCAGCTGGAAACCCTACGAAAATCAAGATATCGCCGGTTCTGCATATCAGACGCACTGTGGAGTGCTGAAAACACCAGAAAACGTGTTTCTCGCATTAACTAGCTCGAAAAGAGCGTTCTCGATTATTCTGCATACTTCTCAAAGATGAAACACCAAGATTATCGCAGAAAATGCATATTTCAGCTGGAAATCCCACGAAAACCAAGTTATCGGCGGCTCTACATATCAAACGCACTGTGGAGTGGTCAAAACACCAGATAACGTGTTTCTCGCATTAAATAACTCGAAAAGAGCGATATCGATGATTCAGCATCCTTCGGACAGAAGTCTCACCAAGATTATCGCAGAAAATGCATATCTCAGCTTGAAACCCCACGAAAACCAAGATATCTACTGTTCTGCATATCCAACGAAATGTCGAGTGGTGAAAACCCCAGAAAACGTGTTTCTAGCAGTAAATAGCTCGAAAAGAGCGCTCTCGACCTTTCTGCATACTTCGGACAGAAGTCTCAACAAGATTATCGCAGAAAATGCATATCTCAGCTTGAAACCCCACGAAAACCAAGATATGTACTGTTCTGCATATCGAACGCAATGTGGAGTGGTGAAAACACCAGATAACGTGTTTCTCGCACTAACTAGCTCGAAAAGAGCGATATCGATGATTCAGCATACTTCGGACAGAAGTCTCACCAAGATTATCGCAGAAAATGCATATCTCAGCTTGAAACCCGACCGAAACCAAGATATCTCCGGTTCTGCATGTCAAACGTACTGTGGAGTGGTGAAAACTCCAGAAAACGTGTTTCGTGCATTAAGTAGCTCGAAAAGAGCGATCTAGATGATTCTGCATACTTCTGACAAAAGACCCACCAAGATTATCGCACAAAATGCATATCTCAGCTGGAAACACCACGAAAATCAAGATATCGCCTGTTCTGCATATCAAACGCACTGTGGAGTGGTGAAAACACCAGATAACGTGTTTCTCGCATTAAATAGCTCGAAAAGAGCGTTCTCGAAGATCCTGCATACTTCTGACAGAAGTCTCACCAAGATTATCGTAGAAAATGCATATCTCAGCTTGAAACCTCACGAAAACCGAGTTATCTCCGGTTCTGCACATCAAACGTACCGTGGAGTGGTGAAAACCCCAGAAAACGTGTTTCTAGCAGTAAATAGCTCGAAAAGAGCGCTCTCGACCTTTCTGCATACTTCGGACAGAAGTCTCAACAAGATTATCGCAGAAAATGCATATCTCAGCTTGAAACCCCACGAAAACCAAGATATGTACTGTTCTGCATATCGAACGCACTGTGGAGTGGCGAAAACACCAGATAACGTGTTTCTCGCACTAACTAGCTCGAAAAGAGCGATATCGATGATTCAGCATCCTTCGGACAGAAGTCTCACCAAGATTATCGCAGAAAATGCATATCTCAGCTTGAAACCCCACGAAAACCAAGATATCTACTGTTCTGCATATCCAACGAAATGTCGAGTGGTGAAAACCCCAGAAAACGTGTTTCTAGCAGTAAATAGCTCGAAAAGAGCGCTCTCGACCTTTCTGCATACTTCGGACAGAAGTCTCAACAAGATTATCGCAGAAAATGCATATCTCAGCTTGAAACCCCACGAAAACCAAGATATGTACTGTTCTGCATATCGAACGCACTGTGGAGTGGTGAAAACACCAGATAACGTGTTTCTCGCACTAACTAGCTCGAAAAGAGCGATATCGATGATTCAGCATACTTCGGACAGAAGTCTCACCAAGATTATCGCAGAAAATGCATATCTCAGCTTGAAACCCGACCGAAACCAAGATATCTCCGGTTCTGCATGTCAAACGTACTGTGGAGTGGTGAAAACTCCAGAAAACGTGTTTCGTGCATTAAGTAGCTCGAAAAGAGCGATCTAGATGATTCTGCATACTTCTGACAAAAGACCCACCAAGATTATCGCACAAAATGCATATCTCAGCTGGAAACACCACGAAAATCAAGATATCGCCTGTTCTGCATATCAAACGCACTGTGGAGTGGTGAAAACACCAGATAACGTGTTTCTCGCATTAAATAGCTCGAAAAGAGCGTTCTCGAAGATCCTGCATACTTCTGACAGAAGTCTCACCAAGATTATCGTAGAAAATGCATATCTCAGCTTGAAACCTGACGAAAACCGAGTTATCTCCGGTTCTGCACATCAAACGTACCGTAGAGTGGGGAAAACACCAGATAACGTGTTTCTCGCATTAAGTAGCTCGAAACGAGCGTTCTCGATGATTCTGCATACGTCTCATAGATGAAACACCAAGATTATCGCAGAAAATGCATATATCAGCTGGAAACCCCATGAAAACCAAGTTATCGGCGGATCTACATATCAAACGCACTGTGGAGTGGTCAAAACACCAGAAAACTTGTTTTTTCGCATTAAATAGCTCGAAAAGAGCGATCTAGATGATTCTGGATACTTCTGACTGAAGTCTCACCAATATTATCGCAGAAAATGCATATCTCAGCTCGAAACCTCACGAAAATCAAGATGTTGCCGGTTCTGCATATCAAACGCACTGTGGAGTGGTGAAAACAACCAGAGAACGTGTTTCTCGCATTAAATAGCTCGAATAGAGCGATCTCGATGATTCTGCATACTTCGGACAGAAATCTCACCAAGATTATCGTAAAAAATGCATATCTCAGCTTGAAACCCCACGAAAACCAAGATATCGCTGGTACTGCATATCAAACGCACTGTGGAGTGGTGAAAACACCAGATAACGTGTTTCTCGCATTAAATAGCTCGAAAAGAGCGTTCTCGAAGATCCTGCATACTTGTGACAGAAGTCTCTCCAAGATTATCGTAGAAAATGCATATCTCAGCTTGAATCCCGACGAAAACCGAGTTATCTCCGGTTCTGCACACCAAACGTACCGTGGAGTGGTGAAAACACCTGAAAACGTGTTCCGCGCATTAAGTAGCTCGAAAAGAGCGTTCTCGAAGATTCTGCATACTTCTGACAGAAGTCTCACCAACATTATCGTAGAAAATGCATATCTCAGCTGGAAACACCACGAAAATCAAGATATCGCCGGTTCTGCATATCAAACGCACTGTGGAGTGGTGAAAACACCAGATACCGTGTTTCTCGCATTAAATAGCACGAAAAGAGCGTTCTCGAAGATCCTGCATACTTCTGACAGAAGTCTCACCAAGATTATCGCAGAAAATGCATATCTCTGCTTGAAACCCCACGAAAACCAAGATATCTACTGTTCTGCATATCCAACGAACTGTGGAGTGGTGAAAACCCCAGAAACGTGTTTCTAGCATTAAATAGCTCGAAAAGAGCGTTCTCGAAGATTCTGCATACTTCTGACAGAAGTCTCACCAGGGTTATCGTAGAAAATGCATATCTGAGCCTTAAACCCGACCGAAACCAAGATATCTCCGGTTCTGCATGTCAAACGTACTGTGGAGTGGTGAAAACACCAGAAAACGTGTTTCTTGCATGAAGTAGCTCGAAAAGAGCGATCAAGATGATTCTGCTTACTTCTGACAAAAGACCCACCAAGATTATCGCAGAAAATGCATATCTCAGCTTGAAACCCCACGAAAACCCAGATATCGCTGGTTCTGCATATCAAACGCACTGTGGAGTGCTGAAAACACCAGAAAACGTGTTTCGCGCATTAAATAGCTCGAAAAGAGCGCTCTTGATGTTTCTGCATACTTCGGACAGATGTTTGACCAAGATTATCGTAGAAAATGCATATCTAAGCTTGAAACCCCACGAAAACCCAGATATCGCTGGTTCTGCATATCAAACGCACTGTGGAGTGCTGAAAACACCAGATAACGTGTTTCTCGCATTAAATAGCTCGCAAAGTGCGATCTCGATGATTCTGCATACTTCGGACAGAAGTCTCACCATGATTATCGTAAAAAATGCATATCTCAGCTTGAAACCCCACGATAACCAAGATATCTCCGGTTCTGCATATCCAACGAACTGTGGTGTGGTGAAAACCCCAGAAAACGTGTTTCTCGCATTAAATAGCTCGAAAAGAGCGCTCTCGATGTTTCTGCATACTTCGGACAGAAGTCTCACCAAGATTATCGCAGAAAATGCATATCTCAGCTTGAAACCCCACGAAAACCCAGATATCGCTGGTTCTACATATCAAACGCACTGCGGAGTGGTGAAAACACCAGATAACGTGTTTCTCGCATTAGATATCTCGAAAAAAGCGATCCCGATGATTCTGCATACTTCTGACAGAAGTCTCACCAAGATTATCGTAAAAAATGCATATCTCAGCTTGAAACCCAACGAAAGCCAAGATATCGCTGGTTCTGCATATCAAACGCACTGTGGAGTGGTGAAAACCCCTGACAAGGTTTTTCTCGCCTTAACTAGCTCGAAAAGAGCGATCTCGATGATTCAGCCTAATTCGGACAGAAGTCTCTCCATGATTATCGCAGAAAATGCATATCTCTGCTAGAAACCCCGCGAAAACCAAGATATCTCCGGTTCTGCACATCCAACGAACTGTGGGGTGGTGAAAACACCAGAAAACGTGTTTCTCGCATTAAGTAGCTCGAAAAGAGCGTTCTCGAATGTTCTGCATACTTCTGACAGAGGTCTCACCAATATTGTCGTAGAAAATGCATACCTCAGCTTGAAACCCGACCGAAACGAAGATACCTCCGGTTCTGCATGTCTAACGTACTGTGGAGTGGTGAATACACCACATAACGTGTTGCTCGCATTAAATAGCTCTAAAAGAGCGATATCGATGATTCTGCATACTTCGGACAGAAGTCTCACCAAGATTATCGCAGAAAATGCATATCTCAGCTTGAAACCCCACGAAAACCAAATTATCTCCGGTTCTGCATATCAAACCAACTGTGGAGTAGTGAAAACACCAGATAACGTGTTTCTCGCATTAAATAGCTCGAAAAGTGTGATCTCGATGATTCTGCATACTTCTGTCTGAAGTCTCCCCAATATTATCGCACAAAATGCATATTTCAGCTGGAAACCCCACGAAAACCAAGTTATCGGCGGCTCTACATATCAAACGCACTGTGGAGTGGTGAAAACGCCAGAAAACGTGTTCCTCGCATTAAATAGCTCGAAAAGAGCGATCCCGATGGTTCTGCATACTTCGGACAGAAGTCTCACCAAGATTATCGCAGAAAATGCATATCTCAGCTTGAAACCCCAGGAAAACCAAGATATCTCCGGTTCTGCATGTCAAACGTACTGTGGAGTGGTGAAAACACCAGAAAACGTGTTTCTTGCATGAAGTAGCTCGAAAAGAGCGATCAAGATGATTCTGCTTACTTCTGACAAAAGACCCACCAAGATTATCGCAGAAAATGCATATCTCAGCTTGAAACCCCACGAAAACCCAGATATCGCTGGTTCTGCATATCAAACGCACTGTGGAGTGCTGAAAACACCAGAAAACGTGTTTCTCGCATTAAATAGCTCGAAAAGAGCGCTCTCGATTTTTCTGCATACTTCTGACTGAAGTCTCACCAAGATTATCGCAGAAAATGCATATCCCAGCTGGAAACACCACGAAAATCAAGATGTCGCCGGTTCTGCATATCAAACGCACTGTGGAGTGGTGAAAACACCAGATAACTTGTTTCTCGCATTCAATAGGTCGAAAAGAGCGATCTCCATGTTTCTGCATACTTCGGACAGAGGTCTCACCATGATTATCGCAGAAAATGCATATCTCTGCTAGAAACCCCACGAAGACCAAGATATCTCCTGTTCTGCATATCCAACGAACTGTGGAGTGGTGAAAACCCCAGAAAACGTGTTTGTCGCATTAAATAGCTCGAAAAGTGCTATCTCGATGATTCTGCATACTTCGGACAGAAGTCTCACCATGATTATCGTAAACAATGCATATCTCAGCTTGAAACCCCACGAAAACCAAGATATCGCTGTTTCTGCATATCAAACGCACTGTGGAGTGGTGAAAACACCAGATAACTTGTTTCTCGCATTAAATAGCTCGAAACGAGCGATCTCGATGATTAAGCATACTTCGGACAGAAGTCTCACCTAGATTATCGCAGAAAATGCATATCTCTGCTAGAAACCCCACGAAAACCAAGATATCTCCTGTTCTGCATATCCAATGAACTGTGAGAGTGGTGAAAACCCCAGAAAACGTGTTTCTCGCATTGAATAGCTCGAAAAGTACGATCTCGATGACTCTGCATACTTCGGACAGAAGTCTCACCAAGATTATCGCAGAAAATGCATATCTGAGCTTGAAACCCCACGGAAACCAAGATATCGCTGGTTCTGCATATCAAACGCACTGCGGAGTGGTGAAAACACCAGATAACTTGTTTCTCGCATTAAATAGCACGAAAAGAGCGATCTCGATGACTCTGCATACTTCGGACAGAAGTCTCACCATGATTATCGCAGAAAATGCATATCTGAGCTTGAAACCCCACGAAAACCAAGATATCGTCGGTTCTGTATATCATACGCACTGTGGAGTGGTGAAAACACCAGATAACGTGTTTCTCGCATTAAATAGCTCGAATAGAGCGATCTCGATGATTAAGCATACTTCGGACAGAAGTCTCACGAAGATTATCGTAAAAAATGCATATCTCAGCTTGAAACCCCACGAAAACCAAGATTTCGCTGGTTCTGCATATCAAACGCACTGTGGAGTGCTGAAAACACCAGATAACGTGTTTCTCGCATTCAATAGGTCGAAAAGAGCGATCTCCATGTTTCTGCATACTTCGGACAGAGGTCTCACCAAGATTAGCGCAGAAAATGCATATCTCTGCTAGAAACCCCACGAAAACCAAGATATCTCCTGTTCTGCATATCCAACGAACTGTGGAGTGGTGAAAACCCCAGATAACTTGTTTCTCGCATTAAATAGCTCGAAACGAGCGATCTCGATGATTAAGCATACTTCGGACAGAAGTCTCACCTAGATTATCGCAGAAAATGCATATCTCTGCTAGAAACCCCACGAAAACCAAGATATCTCCTGTTCTGCATATCAAACGCACTGTGGAGTGGTGAAAACCCCAGAAAACGTGTTTCTCGCATTGAATAGCTCGAAAAGTACGATCTCGATGACTCTGCATACTTCGGACAGAAGTCTCACCAAGATTATCGCAGAAAATGCATATCTGAGCTAGAAACCCCACGGAAACCAAGATATCGCTGGTTCTGCATATCAAACGCACTGCGGAGTGGTGAAAACACCAGATAACTTGTTTCTCGCATTAAATAGCCCGAAAAGAGCGATCTCGATGACTCTGCATACTTCGGACAGAAGTCTCACCATGATTATCGCAGAAAATGCATATCTGAGCTTGAAACCCCACGAAAACCAAGATATCGTCGGTTCTGTATATCATACGCACTGTGGAGTGGTGAAAACACCAGATAACGTGTTTCTCGCATTAAATAGCTCGAATAGAGCGATCTCGATGATTAAGCATACTTCGGACAGAAGTCTCACCAAGATTATCGTAAAAAATGCATATCTCAGCTTGAAACCCCACGAAAACCAAGATTTCGCTGGTTCTGCATATCAAACGCACTGTGGAGTGCTGAAAACACCAGATAACGTGTTTCTCGCATTCAATAGGTCGAAAAGAGCGATCTCCATGTTTCTGCATACTTCGGACAGAGGTCTCACCAAGCTTAGCGCAGAAAATGCATATCTCTGCTAGAAACCCCACGAAAACCAAGATATCTCCTGTTCTGCATATCCAACGAACTGTGGAGTGGTGAAAACCCCAGAAAACGTGTTTGTCGCATTAAATAGCTCGGAAAGTACGTTCTCGATGACTCTGCATACTTCGGACAGAAGTCTCACCAAGATTATCGCAGAAAATGCATATCTGAGCTTGAAACCCCACGAAAACCAAGATATCGCCGGTTCTGCATATCAAACGCACTGCGGAGTGGTGAAAACACCAGATAACGTGTTTCTCGCATTAAATATCTCGAATAGAGCGATCTCGATGACTCTGCATACTTCGGACAGAAGTCTCACCAAGATTATCGCAGAAAATGCATATCTGAGCTTGAAACCCCACGAAAACCAAGATATCGCTGGTTCTGCATATCAAACGCACTGCGGAGTGGTGAAAACACCAGATAACGTGTTTCTCGCATTAAATATCTCGAATAGAGTGATCTCGATGATTAAGCATACTTCGGACAGAAGTCTCACCAAGATTATCGTAAAAAAATGCATATCTCAGCTTGAAACCCCACGAAAACCAAGATTTCGCTGGTTCTGCATATCAAACGCACTGTGGAGTGCTGAAAACACCAGATAACGTGTTTGTCGCATTAAATAGCTCGAAAAGTGCGATCTCGATGATTCTGCATACTTCGGACAGAAGTCTCACCAAGATTATCGTAAAAAATGCATATCTCAGCTTGAAACCCCACGTAAACCCAGATATCGCTGGTTCTGCATATCGAACGCACTGTGGAGTGCTGAAAACACCAGATAACGTGTTTGTCGCATTAAATAGCTCGAAAAGTGCGATCTCGATGATTCTGCATACTTCGGACAGAAGTCTCACCATGATTATCGTAAAAAATGCATATCTCAGCTTGAAACCCCACGAAAACCAAGATATCGCTGTTTCTGCATATCAAACGCACTGTGGAGTGGTGAAAACACCAGATAACTTGTTTCTCGCATTAAATAGCTCGAAACGAGCGATCTCGATGATTAAGCATTCTTCGGACTGAAGTCTCACCTAGATTATCGCAGAAAATGCATATCTCTGCTAGAAACCCCACGAAAACCAAGATATCTCCTGTTCTGCATATCCAACGAACTGTGGATTGGTGAAAACCCCAGAAAACGTGTTTCTCGCATTGAATAGCTCGAAAAGTACGATCTCGATGACTCTGCATACTTCGGACAGAAGTCTCACCAAGATTATCGCAGAAAATGCATATCTGAGCTTGAAACCCCACGAAAACCAAGATATCGCCGGTTCTGCATATCAAACGCACTGCGGAGTGGTGAAAACACCAGATAACGTGTTTCTCGCATTAAATATCTCGAATAGAGCGATCTCGATGACTCTGCATACTTCGGACAGAAGTCTCACCAAGATTATCGCAGAAAATGCATATCTGAGCTTGAAACCCCACGAAAACCAAGATATCGCTGGTTCTGCATATCAAACGCACTGCGGAGTGGTGAAAACACCAGATAACGTGTTTCTCGCATTAAATAGCTCGAAAAGTGCGATCTCGATGATTCTGCATACTTCGGACAGAAGTCTCACCAAGATTATCGTAAAAAATGCATATCTCAGCTTGAAACCCCACGTAAACCCAGATATCGCTGGTTCTGCATATCGAACGCACTGTGGAGTGCTGAAAACACCAGATAACGTGTTTGTCGCATTAAATAGCTCGAAAAGTGCGATCTCGATGATTCTGCATACTTCGGACAGAAGTCTCACCATGATTATCGTAAAAAATGCATATCTCAGCTTGAAACCCCACGAAAACCAAGATATCGCTGTTTCTGCATATCAAACGCACTGTGGAGTGGTGAAAACACCAGATAACTTGTTTCTCGCATTAAATAGCTCGAAACGAGCGATCTCGATGATTAAGCATTCTTCGGACTGAAGTCTCACCTAGATTATCGCAGAAAATGCATATCTCTGCTAGAAACCCCACGAAAACCAAGATATCTCCTGTTCTGCATATCCAACGAACTGTGGATTGGTGAAAACCCCAGAAAACGTGTTTCTCGCATTGAATAGCTCGAAAAGTACGATCTCGATGACTCTGCATACTTCGGACAGAAGTCTCACCAAGATTATCGCAGAAAATGCATATCTGAGCTTGAAACCCCACGAAAACCAAGATATCGCTGGTTCTGCATATCAAACGCACTGCGGAGTGGTGAAAACACCAGATAACTTGTTTCTCGCATTAAATAGCTCGAAAAGAGCGATCTCGATGACTCTGCATACTTCGGACAGAAGTCTCACCAAGATTATCGCAGAAAATGCATATCTGAGCTTGAAACCCCACGAAAACCAAGATATCGTCGGTTCTGCATATCATACGCACTGTGGAGTGGTGAAAACACCAGATAACGTGTTTCTCGCATTAAATAGCTCGAATAGAGCGATCTCGATGATTAAGCATACTTCGGACAGAAGTCTCACCAAGATTATCGTAAAAAATGCATATCTCAGCTTGAAACCCCACGAAAACCAAGATTTCGCTGGTTCTGCATATCAAACGCACTGTGGTGTGCTGAAAACACCAGATAACGTGTTTGTCGCATTAAATAGCTCGAAAAGTGCGATCTCGATGATTCTGCATACTTCGGACAGAAGTCTCACCATGATTATCGTAAAAAATGCATATCTCAGCTTGAAACCCAACGAAAACCAAGATTTCGCTGGTTCTGCATATCAAACGCACTGTGGAGTGGTGAAAACACCAGATAACGTGTTTCTCGCATTCAATAGGTCGAGAAGAGCGATCTCCATGTTTCTGCATACTTCGGACAGAGGTCTCACCATGATTATCGCAGAAAATGCATATCTCTGCTAGAAACCCCACGAAAACCAAGATATCTCCTGTTCTGCATATCCAACGAACTGTGGAGTGGTGAAAACCCCAGAAAACGTGTTTGTCGCATTAAATAGCTCGAAAAGTACGATCTCGATGACTCTGCATACTTCGGACAGAAGTCTCACCAAGATTATCGCAGAAAATGCATATCTGAGCTTGAAACCCCACGAAAACCAAGATATCGTCGGTTCTGCATATCATACGCACTGTGGAGTGGTGAAAACACCAGATAACGTGTTTTTCGCATTAAATAGCTCGAATAGTACGATCTCGATGATTCTGCATACTTCGGACTGAAGTCTCACCAAGATTATCGCAGAAAATGCATATCTGAGCTTGAAACCCCACGTAAACCAAGATATCGCTGGTTCTGCATATCAAACGCACTGTGGAGTGCTGAAAACACCAGATAACGTGTTTCTCGCATTAAATAGGTCGAAAAGAGCCTTCTCGATGTTTCTGCATACTTCGGACACAGGTCTCACCAAGATTATCGCAGAAAATGCATATCTCTGCTAGAAACCCCACGAAAACCAAGATATCTCCTGTTCTGCATATCCAACGAACTGTGGAGTGGTGAAAACCCCAGAAAACGTGTTTGTCGCATTAAATAGCTCGAAAAGTACGATCTCGATGACTCTGCATACTTCGGACAGAAGTCTACACCAAGATTATCGCAGAAAATGCATATCTGAGCTTGAAACCCCACGAAAACCAAGATATCGCTGGTTCTGCATATCAAACGCACTGCGGAGTGGTGAAAACACCAGGTAACTTGTTTCTCGCATTAAATAGCTCGAAAAGAGCGATCTCGAAGACTCTGCATACTTCGGACAGAAGTCTCACCATGATTATCGCAGAACATGCATATCTGAGCTTGAAACCCCACGAAAACCAAGATATCGTCGGTTCTGTATATCATACGCACTGTGGAGTGGTGAAAACACCAGATAACGTGTTTCTCGCATTAAATAGCTCGAATAGAGCGATCTCGATGATTAAGCATACTTCGGACAGAAGTCTCACCAAGATTATCGTAAAAAATGCATATCTCAGCTTGAAACCCCACGAAAACCAAGATTTCGCTGGTTCTGCATATCAAACGCACTGTGGTGTGCTGAAAACACCAGATAACGTGTTTGTCGCATTAAATTGCTCGAAAAGTGCGATCTCGATGATTCTGCATACTTCGGACAGAAGTCTCACCATGATTATCGTAAAAAATGCATATCTCAGCTTGAAACCCAACGAAAACCAAGATTTCGCTGGTTCTGCATATCAAACGCACTGTGGAGTGGTGAAAACACCAGATAACGTGTTTCTCGCATTCAATAGGTCGAAAAGAGCGATCTCCATGTTTCTGCATACTTCGGACTGAAGTCTCACCAAGATTATCGCAGAAAATGCATATCTGAGCTTGAAACCCCACGAAAACCAAGATATCGTCGGTTCTGCATATCATACGCACTGTGGAGTGGTGAAAACACCAGATAACGTGTTTTTCGCATTAAATAGCTCGAATAGTACGATCTCGATGACTCTGCATACTTCGGACAGAAGTCTCACCATGATTATCGCAGAAAATGCATATCTGAGCTTGAAACCCCACGAAAACCAAGATATCGTCGGTTCTGTATATCATACGCACTGTGGAGTGGTGAAAACACCAGATAACGTGTTTCTCGCATTAAATAGCTCGAATAGAGCGATCTCGATGATTAAGCATACTTCGGACAGAAGTCTCACCAAGATTATCGTAAAAAATGCATATCTCAGCTTGAAACCCCACGAAAACCAAGATTTCGCTGGTTCTGCATATCAAACGCACTGTGGTGTGCTGAAAACACCAGATAACGTGTTTGTCGCATTAAATAGCTCGAAACGAGCGATCTCGATGATTAAGCATACTTCGGACAGAAGTCTCACCTAGATTATCGCAGAAAATGCATATCTCTGCTAGAAACCCCACGAAAACCAAGATATCTCCTGTTCTGCATATCCAACGAACTGTGGAGTGGTGAAAACCCCAGAAAACGTGTTTCTCGAATTGAATAGCTCGAAAAGTACGATCTCGATGACTCTGCATACTTCGGACAGAAGTCTCACCAAGATTATCGCAGAAAATGCATATCTGCGCTTGAAACCCCACGAAAACCAAGATATCCCTGGTTCTGCATATCAAACGCACTGCGGAGTGGTGAAAACACCAGATAACTTGTTTCTCGCATTAAATAGCTCGAAAAGAGCGATCTCGAAGACTCTGCATACTTCGGACAGAAGTCTCACCAAGATTATCGCAGAAAATGCATATCTCAGCTTGAAACCCAACGAAAACCAAGATTTCGCTGGTTCTGCATATCAAACGCACTGTGGAGTGGTGAAAACACCAGATAACGTGTTTCTCGCATTCAATAGGTCGAAAAGAGCGCTCTCCATGTTTCTGCATACTTCGGACAGAGGTCTCACCATGATTATCGCAGAAAATGCATATCTCTGCTAGAAACCCCACGAAAACCAAGATATCGTCGGTTCTGCATATCATACGCACTGTGGAGTGGTGAAAACACCAGATAACGTGTTTCTCGCATTAAATAGCTCGAAAAGTGCGATCTCGATGATTCTGCATACTTCGGACAGAAGTCTCACCATGATTATCGCAGAAAATGCATATCTGAGCTTGAAGCCACACGAAAACCAAGATTTCGCTGGTTATGCATATCAACCGCACTGTGGAGTGGTGAAAACACCCGATAACGTGTTTCTCGAATTAAAAATTTCGAAAAGAGCGATCTCGATGTTTCTGCATACTTCGGACAGAGGTCTCACCATGATGATCGTAAAAAATGCATATCTCAGCTTGAAACCCCACGATAACCAAGATTTCGCTGGTTCTGCATATCAAACGCACTGTGGAGTGGTGAAAACCCCAGATAACGTGTTTCTCGCATTAAATAGGTCGAAAAGAGCGATCTCGATGTTTCTGCATACTTCGGACCGAGGTCTCACCAAGATTATCGCAGAAAATGCATATCACTGCTAGAAACCCCACGAAAACCAAGATATCTCCTGTTCTGCATATCCAACGAACTGTGGAGTGGTGAAAACCCCAGAAAACGTGTTTCTCGCATTAAATAGCTCGAAAAGTACCATCTCGATGACTCTGCATACTTCGGACAGAAGTCTCACCAAGATTATCGCAGAAAATGCATATCTGAGCTTGAAACCCCACGAAAACCAAGATATCGTCGGTTCTGCATATCATACGCACTGTGGAGTGGTGAAAACACCAGATAACGTGTTTCTCGCAATAAATAGCTCGAAAAGTACGATCTCGATGACTCTGCATACTTCGGACAGAAGTCTCACCAAGATTATCGCAGAAAATGCATATCTGAGCTTGAAACCGCACGAAAACCAAGATATCGTCGGTTCTGCATATCATACGCACTGTGGAGTGGTGAAAACACCAGATAACGTGTTTCTCGCATTAAATAGCTCGAAAAGTGCGATCTCGATGATTCTGCATACTTCGGACAGAAGTCTCACCAAGATTATCGCAGAGAATTCATATCTGAGCTTGAAACCACACGAAAACCAAGATATCGCTGGTTCTGCATATCAAACGCACTGTGGAGTGGTGAAAACACCAGACAAGGTTTTTCTCGCATTAAATAGCTCGAATAGAGCGGTCTCGATGATTAAGCATACTTCGGACAGAAGTCTCACCAAGATTATCGTAAAAAATGCATATCTCAGCTTGAAACCCCACAAAAACCAAGATATCGCCGGTTCTGCATATCAAACGCACTGTGGAGTGGTGAAAACACCAGATAACGTGTTTCTCGCATTAAATATCTCGAAAAGTGCGATCTCGATGATTCTGCATACTTCGGACAGAAGTCTCACCAAGCTTATCGCAGAAAATGCATATCTGAGCTTGAAACCACCCGAAAACCAAGATATTGCTTGGTCTGCATATCAAACGCACTGTGGAGTGGTGGAAACACCAGAGAAGGTTTTTCTCGCATTAAATAGCTCGAATAGAGCGGTCTCGATGATTAAGCATACTTCGGACAGAAGTCCCACCAAGATTATCGTAAAAAATGCATATCTCAGCTTGAAACCCCACGAAAACCAAGATTTCGCTGGTTCTGCTAATCAAACGCACTGTGGAGTGGTGAAAACACCAGATAACGTGTTTCTCGCATTAAATAGGTCGAAAAGAGCGATCTCGATGTTTCTGCATACTTCGGACAGAGGTCTCACCAAGATTACCGCAGAAAATGCATATCTCTGCTAGAAACCCCACGAAAACCAAGATATCTCCTGTTCTGCATATCCAACGAACTGTGGAGTGGTGAAATCCCCAGAAAACGTGTTTCTCGCATTAAATAGCTCGAAAAGTACGATCTCGATGACTCTGCATACTTCGGACAGAAGTCTCACCAAGATTATCGCAGAAAATGCATATCTGAGCTTGAAACCCCACAAAAACCAAGATATCGTCGGTTCTGCATATCATACGCACTGTGGAGTGGTGAAAACACCAGATAACGTGTTTCTCGCATTAAATAGCTCGAAAAGTGCGATCTCGATGCTTCTGCATACTTCGGACAGAAGTCTCACCATGATTATCGCAGAAAATGCATATCTGAGCTTGAAACCACACGAAAACCAAGATTTCGCTGGTTCTGCATTTCAACCGCACTGTGGAGTGGTGAAAACACCCGATAACGTGTTTCTCGCATTAAATAGGTCGAAAAGAGCGATCTCGATGTTTCTGCATACTTCGGACAGAAGTCTCACCAAGATTATCGCAGAAAATGCATATCTGAGCTTGAAACCCCACGAAAACCAAGATATCGTCGGTTCTGCATATCATACGCACTGTGGAGTGGTGAAAACACCAGATAACGTGTTTTTCGCATTAAATAGCTCGAATAGTACGATCTCGATGACTCTGCATACTTCGGACAGAAGTCTCACCATGATTATCGCAGAAAATGCATATCTCTGCTAGAAACCCCACGAAAACCAAGATATCTCCTGTTCTGCATATCCAACGAACTGTGGAGTGGTGAAAACCCCAGAAAACGTGTTTGTCGCATTAAATAGCTCGAAAAGTACGATCTCGATGACTCTGCATACTTCGGACAGAAGTCTCACCAAGATTATCGCAGAAAATGCATATCTGAGCTTGAAACCCCACAAAAACCAAGATATCGTCGGTTCTGCATATCATACGCACTGTGGAGTGGTGAAAACACCAGATAACGTGTTTCTCGCATTAAATAGCTCGAAAAGTGCGATCTCGATGCTTCTGCATACTTCGGACAGAAGTCTCACCATGATTATCGCAGAAAATGCATATCTGAGCTTGAAACCACACGAAAACCAAGATTTCGCTGGTTCTGCATTTCAACCGCACTGTGGAGTGGTGAAAACACCCGATAACGTGTTTCTCGCATTAAATAGGTCGAAAAGAGCGATCTCGATGTTTCTGCATACTTCGGACAGAAGTCTCACCAAGATTATCGCAGAAAATGCATATCTGAGCTTGAAACCCCACGAAAACCAAGATATCGTCGGTTCTGCATATCATACGCACTGTGGAGTGGTGAAAACACCAGATAACGTGTTTTTCGCATTAAATAGCTCGAATAGTACGATCTCGATGACTCTGCATACTTCGGACAGAAGTCTCACCATGATTATCGCAGAAAATGCATATCTCTGCTAGAAACCCCACGAAAACCAAGATATCTCCTGTTCTGCATATCCAACGAACTGTGGAGTGGTGAAAACCCCAGAAAACGTGTTTGTCGCATTAAATAGCTCGAAAAGTACGATCTCGATGACTCTGCATACTTCGGACAGAAGTCTCACCATGATTATCGTAAAAAATGCATATCTCAGCTTGAAACCCCACGAAAACCAAGATATCGCTGTTTCTGCATATCAAACGCACTGTGGAGTGGTGAAAACACCAGATAACTTGTTTCTCGCATTAAATAGCTCGAAACGAGCGATCTCGATGATTAAGCATACTTCGGACAGAAGTCTCACCTAGATTATCGCAGAAAATGCATATCTCTGCTAGAAACCCCACGAAAACCAAGATTTCGCTGGTTCTGCATATCAAACGCACTGTGGTGTGCTGAAAACACCAGATGACGTGTTTGTCGCATTGAATAGCTCGAAAAGTACGATCTCGATGACTCTGCATACTTCGGACAGAAGTCTCACCAAGATTATCGCAGAAAATGCATATCTGAGCTTGAAACCCCACGAAAACCAAGATATCGCTGGTTCTGCATATCAAACGCACTGCGGAGTGGTGAAAACACCAGATAACTTGTTTCTCGCATTAAATAGCTCGAAAAGAGCGATCTCGATGACTCTGCATACTTCGGACAGAAGTCTCACCAAGATTATCGCAGAAAATGCATATCTGAGCTTGAAACCCCACGAAAACCAAGATATCGTCGGTTCTGCATATCATACAAACTGTGGAGTGGTGAAGACACCAGATAACGTGTTTCTCGCATTAAATAGCTCGAATAGATCGATCTCGATGATTAAGCATACTTCGGACAGAAGTCTCACCAAGATTATCGTAAAAAATGCATATCTCAGCTTGAAACCCCACCAAAACCAAGATTTCGCTGGTTCTGCATATCAAACGCACTGTGGTGTGCTGAAAACACCAGATAACGTGTTTGTCGCATTAAGTAGCTCGAAAAGTGCGATCTCGATGATTCTGCATACTTCGGACAGAAGTCTCACCATGATTATCGTAAAAAATGCATATCTCAGCTTGAAACCCATCGAAAACCAAGATTTCGCTGGTTCTGCATATCAAACGCACTGTGGAGTGGTGAAAACACCAGATAACGTGTTTCTCGCATTCAATAGGTCGAAAAGAGCGATCTCCATGTTTCTGCATACTTCGGACAGAGGTCTCACCAAGATTAGCGCAGAAAATGCATATCTCTGCTAGAAACCCCACGAAAACCAAGATATCTCCTGTTCTGCATATCCAACGAACTGTGGAGTGGTGAAAACCCCAGAAAACGTGTTTGTCGCATTAAATAGCTCGAAAAGTACGATCTCGATGACTCTGCATACTTCGGACAGAAGTCTCACCATGATTATCGTAAAAAATGCATATCTCAGCTTGAAACCCCACGAAAACCAAGATATCGCTGTTTCTGCATATCAAACGCACTGTGGAGTGGTGAAAACACCAGATAACTTGTTTCTCGCATTAAATAGCTCGAAACGAGCGATCTCGATGATTAAGCATACTTCGGACAGAAGTCTCACCTAGATTATCGCAGAAAATGCATATCTCTGCTAGAAACCCCACGAAAACCAAGATATCTCCTGTTCTGCATATCCAACGAACTGTGGAGTGGTGAAGACCCCAGAAAACGTGTTTCTCGCATTGAATAGATCGAAAAGTACGATCTCGATGACTCTGCATACTTCTGACAGAAGTCTCACCAAGATTATCGCAGAAAATGCATATCTGAGCTTGAAACCCCACGAAAACCAAGATATCGCTGGTTCTGCATATCAAACGCACTGCGGAGTGGTGAAAACACCAGATAACTTGTTTCTCGCATTAAATAGCTCGAAAAGAGCGATCTCGATGACTCTGCATACTTCGGACAGAAGTCTCACAAAGATTATCGCAGAAAATGCATATCTGAGCTTGAAACCCCACGAAAACCAAGATATCGTCGGTTCTGCATATCATACAAACTGTGGAGTGGTGAAGACACCAGATAACGTGTTTCTCGCATTAAATAGCTCGAATAGATCGATCTCGATGATTAAGCATACTTCGGACAGAAGTCTCACCAAGATTATCGTAAAAAATGCATATCTCAGCTTGAAACCCCACGAAAACCAAGATTTCGCTGGTTCTGCATATCAAACGCACTGTGGTGTGCTGAAAACACCAGATAACGTGTTTGTCGCATTAAGTAGCTCGAAAAGTGCGATCTCGATGATTCTGCATACTTCGGACAGAAGTCTCACCATGATTATCGTAAAAAATGCATATCTCAGCTTGAAACCCATCGAAAACCAAGATTTCGCTGGTTCTGCATATCAAACGCACTGTGGAGTGGTGAAAACACCAGATAACGTGTTTCTCGCATTCAATAGGTCGAAAAGAGCGATCTCCATGTTTCTGCATACTTCGGACAGAGGTCTCACCAAGATTAGCGCAGAAAATGCATATCTCTGCTAGAAACCCCACGAAAACCAAGATATCTCCTGTTCTGCATATCCAACGAACTGTGGAGTGGTGAAAACCCCAGAAAACGTGTTTGTCGCATTAAATAGCTCGAAAAGTACGATCTCGATGACTCTGCATACTTCGGACAGAAGTCTCACCATGATTATCGTAAAAAATGCATATCTCAGCTTGAAACCCCACGAAAACCAAGATATCGCTGTTTCTGCATATCAAACGCACTGTGGAGTGGTGAAAACACCAGATAACTTGTTTCTCGCATTAAATAGCTCGAAACGAGCGATCTCGATGATTAAGCATACTTCGGACAGAAGTCTCACCTAGATTATCGCAGAAAATGCATATCTCTGCTAGAAACCCCACGAAAACCAAGATATCTCCTGTTCTGCATATCCAACGAACTGTGGAGTGGTGAAGACCCCAGAAAACGTGTTTCTCGCATTGAATAGATCGAAAAGTACGATCTCGATGACTCTGCATACTTCGGACAGAAGTCTCACCAAGATTATCGCAGAAAATGCATATCTGAGCTTGAAACCCCACGAAAACCAAGATATCGCTGGTTCTGCATATCAAACGCACTGCGGAGTGGTGAAAATACCAGATAACTTGTTTCTCGCATTAAATAGCTCGAAAAGAGCGATCTCGATGACTCTGCATACTTCGGACAGAAGTCTCACCAAGATTATCGCAGAAAATGCATATCTGAGCTTGAAAGCCCACGAAAACCAAGATATCGTCGGTTCTGCATATCATACGCACTGTGGAGTGGTGAAAACACCAGATAACGTGTTTCTCGCATTCAATAGGTCGAAAAGAGCGATCTCCATGTTTCTGCATACTTCGGACAGAGGTCTCACCAAGATTATCGCAGAAAATGCATATCTCTGCTAGAAACCCCACGAAAACCAAGATATCTCCTGTTCTGCATATCCAACGAACTGTGGAGTGGTGAAAACCCCAGAAAACGTGTTTGTCGCATTAAATAGCTCGAAAAGTACGATCTCGATGACTCTGCATACTTCGGACAGAAGTCTCACCAAGATTATCGCAGAAAATGCATATCTGAGCTTGAAACCCCACGAAAACCAAGATATCGCTGGTTCTGCATATCAAACGCACTGCGGAGTGGTGAAAACACCAGATAACTTGTTTCTCGCATTAAATAGCTCGAAACGAGCGATCTCGATGATTAAGCATACTTCGGACAGAAGTCTCACCAAGATTATCGTAAAAAAATGCATATCTCAGCTTGAAACCCCACGAAAACCAAGATATCGCTGTTTCTGCATATCAAACGCACTGTGGAGTAGTGAAAACACCAGATAACTTGTTTCTCGCATTAAATAGCTGGAAACGAGCGATCTGGATGATTAAGCATACTTCGGACAGAAGTCTCACCAAAATTATCGTAAAAAAATGCATATCTCAGCTTGAAACCCCACGAAAACCAAGATTTCGCTGGTTCTGCATATCAAACGCACTGTGGAGTGGTGAAAACACCAGATAACGTGTTTTTCGCATTAAATACCTCGAATAGTACGATCTCGATGATTCTGCATACTTCGGACTGAAGTCTCACCAAGATTATCGCAGAAAATGCATATCTGAGCTTGAAACCCCACGTAAACCAAGATATCGGTGGTTCTGCATATCAAACGCACTGTGGAGTGGTGAAAACACCAGATAACTTGTTTCTCGCATTAAATAGCTTGAAAAGTGCGATCTCGATGATTCTGCATACTTCGGACAGAAGTCTCACCATGATTATCGTAAAAAATGCATATCTCAGCTTGAAACCCCACGAAAACCAAGATATCGCTGTTTCTGCATATCAAACGCACTGTGGAGTGGTGAAAACACCAGATAACTTGTTTCTCGCATTAAATAGCTCGAAACGAGCGATCTCGATGATTAAGCATACTTCGGACAGAAGTCTCACCAAGATTATCGTAAAAAAATGCATATCTCAGCTTGAAACCCCACGAAAACCAAGATTTCGCTGGTTCTGCATATCAAACGCACTGTGGAGTGCTGAAAACACCAGATAACGTGTTTGTCGCATTAAATAGCTCGAAAAGTGCGATCTCGATGTTTCTGCATACTTCGGACAGATGTTTCACCAAGATTATCGTGGAAAATGCATATCTCAGCTTGAAACCTGAGGAAAACCAAAATATCGCCGGTTTTGCATATCAAACGCACTGTGGAGTAGTGAAAACACCGGATAAGGTTTTCCTCGCTTTAACTAGCTCGAAAAGAGCGTTCTCGAAGATCCTGCATACTTCTGACAGAAGTCTCACCAAGATTATCGTAGAAAATGCATATCTCAGCTTGAAACCCGACGAAAACCGAGTTATCTCCGGTTCTGCACATCAAACGTACCGTGGAGTGGTGAAAACAGCAGAAAACGTGTTTCGCGCATTAAGTAGCTCGAAAAGAGCGTTCTCGAAGATTCTGCATACTTCTGACAGAAGTCTCACCAAAATTATCGCAGAAAATGCATATCTCAACTCGAAACCTCACGAAAATCAAGATGTTGCCGGTTCTGCATATCAAACGCACTGTGGAGTGGTGAAAATAACCAGAGAACGTGTTTCCCGCATTAAATAGCTCGAAAAGAGCGATCTCGATGATTCGGCATACTTCGGACAGGAGTCTCACCAAGATTATCGCAGGAAATGCATATCTCAGCTTGAAACCCCACGAAAACCAAGATATCGCCTGTTCTGCATATCAAACGCACTGTGGAGTGGTGAAAACACCAGATAACGTGTTTCTCGCATTAAATAGCTCGAAACGAGCGATCTCGATGATTCTGCATACTTCGGACAGAAGTCTCACCAAAATTATCGTACAAAATACATATCTCAGCTTGAAACCCGACGAAAACCGAGTTATCTCCGGTTCTGCATATCCAACGCACTGTGGAGTGGTCAAAACCCCAGAAAACGTGTTTCTCGCATTAAATAGCTCGAAAAGAGCGCTCTCGACGTTTCTGCATACTTCGGACAGATGTTTCACCAAGCTTATCGTAGAAAATGCATATCTCAGCTTGAAACCCGACGAAAACCAAAATATCTCCGGTTCTGCATATCCAACGCACTGTGGAGTGGTGAAAACACCAGATAACGTGTTTCTCGCATTAAATAGCTCGAATCGAGCAATCTCGATGATTCTGCATACTTCGGACAGAAGTCTCAACAAGATTATCGCAGAAAATGCATATCTCAGCTTGAAACCCCACGAAAACCAAGGTATTTACTGTTCTGCATATCAAACGCACTGTGGAGTTGTGAAAACACCAGATAACTTGTTTCTCGCACTAACTAGCTCGAAAAGAGAGATCTCGATGATTCAGCATACTTCCGACAGAAGTCTCACCAAGATTATAGCAGAAAATGCATATCTCTGCTTGAAACCCCACGAAAACCAAGGTATCGCCGGTTCTGCATATCAAACGCACTGTGGAGTGGTGAAAACACCAGATAACGTGTTTCTCGCATTGAATAGCTCGAAACGAGCGATCTCGATGATTCTGCATACTTCGGACAGAAGTCTCAACAAGATTATCGCAGAAAATGCATATCTCAGCTTGAAACCCCACGAAAACCAAGATATCTACTGTTCTGCATATCAAACGCACTGTGGAGTGGTGAAAACACCAGATAACGTGTTTCTCGCACTAACTAGCTCGAAAAGAGCGTTCTCGAAGATTCTGCATAATTCTGACAGAAGTCCCACCAATATTATCGCAGAAAATGCATATTTCAGCTTGAAACCCCACGAAAACCAAGATATCGCTGGTTCTGCATGTCAAACGCACTGTGGAGTGGTGAAAACACCAGATAACGTGTTTCTCGCATTAAATAGCTCGAAAAGAGCGTTCTGGATGATTCAGCATACTTCGGACAGAAGTCTCACCAAGATTATCGCAGGAAATGCATATCCCAGCTTGAAACCCCACGAAAACCAAGATATCTCCGGTTCTGCATATCCAACGAACTGTGGAGTGGTAAAAACCCCAGAAAACGAGTTTCTCGCATTAAATAGCTCGAAAAGAGCGCTCTCGATGTTTCTGCATACTTCGGACAGATGTTTCACCAAGATTATCGTAGAAAATGCATATCTCAGCTTGAAACCCGACGAAAACCATAATATCGCCGGTTCTGCATATCAAACCTACTGTGGAGTGGTGAAAACACCAGAAAACGTGTTTCTCGCATTAAGTAGCTCGAAAAGAGCGTTCTCGAAGATCCTGCATACTTCTTACAGAAGTCTCACCAAGATTATCGTAGAAAATGCATATCTCAGCTTGAAACCCGACGAAAACCGATATATCTCCGGTTCTGCACATCAAACGTACCGTGGAGTGGTGAAAACACCAGAAAACGTGTTTCGCGCATTAAGTAGCTCGAAAAGAGCGTTCTCGAAGATTCTGCATAATTCTGACAGAAGTCTCACCAGGATTATCGTAGAAAATGCATATCTCAGCTTGAAACCCGACCGAAACAAAGATATCTCCGGTTCTGCATGTCAAACGCACTGTGGAGTGGTGAAAACACCAGATAACGTGTTTCTCGAATTAAATAGCTCGAAAAGAGCGTTCTAGATGATTCAGCATACTTCGGACAGAAGTCTCACCAAGATTATCTCAGGAAATGCATATCCAAGCTTGAAACCCCACGAAAACCAAGATATCTCCGGTTCTGCATATCCAACGAACTGTGGATTGGTAAAAACCCCAGAAAACGAGTTTCTCGCATTAAATAGCTCGAAAAGAGCGCTCTCGATGTTTCTGCATACTTCGGACAGATGTTTCACCAAGATTATCGTAGAAAATGCATATCTCAGCTTGAAACCCGACGAAAACCAAAATTTCGCCGGTTCTGCATATCAAACGCACTGTGGAGTGGTGAAAACGCCAGATAACGTGTTTCTCGCATTAAATTGCTCGAAAAGAGCGATCGCGATGATTCTGCATACTTCGGACAGAAGTCTCAACAAGATTATCGCAGAAAATGCATATCTCAGCTTGAAACCCCACGAAAACCAAGATGTCGCCGGTTCTGCATATCAAACGCTCTGTGGAGTGGTGAAAACACCAGAAAACGTGTTTCGCGCATTAAGTAGCTCGAAACGAGCGATCTCGATGATTCTGCATACTTCGGACAGAAGTCTCAACAAGATTATCGCAGAAAATGCATATCTCAGCTTGAAACCCCACGAAAACCAAGATATCTACTGTTCTGCATATCGAACGCACTGTGGAGTGGTGCAAACACCAGAAAACGCGTTTCGTGCATTAAGTAGCTCGAAAAGAGCGATCTAGATGATTCTGCATACTTCTGACTGAAGTCTCACCAGTATTATCGCAGAAAATGCATATCTCATCTTGAAACCCCACGAAAACCAAGATATCTCCGGTTCTACACATCAAACGTACCGTGGAGTGGTGAAAATACCAGAAAACGTGTTTCGCGCATTAAGTAGCTCGAAAAGAGCGTTCTCGAAGATTCTGCATACTTCGGACAGAAGTCTCAACAAGATTATCGCAGAAAATGCATATCTCAGCTTGAAACCCCACGAAAACCAAGATATATCCGGTTCTGCATATCCAACGAACTGTGGAGTGGTGAAAACCCCAGAAAACGAGTTTCTCGCATTAAATAGATCGGACAGAGCGCTCTCGACGTTTCTGCATACAGCGGACAGATGTTTCACCAAGCTTATCGTAGAAAATGCATATCTCAGCTTGAAACCCGACGAAAACCAAAATATCTGCGGTTCTGCTTATCCAATGCACTGTGGAGTGGTGAAAACACCAGATAACATGTTTCTCGCATTAAATAGCTCGAAACGAGCGATCTCGATGATTCTGCATACTTCGGACAGAAGTCGCAACAAGATTATCGCAGAAAATGCATATCTCAGATTGAAACCCCACGAAAACCAAGATATGTACTGTTCTGCATATCAAACGCACTGTGGAGTGGTGAAAACACCAGATAACGTGTTTCTCGCACTAACTAGCTCGAAAAGAGCGATCTCGATGATTCAGCATACTTCGGACAGAAGTCTCACCTAAATTATCGTAAAAAATGCATATCGCAGCTTGAAACCACACGAAAGCCAAGATATCGCTGGTTCTACATATCAAACGCACTGTGGAGTGGTGAAAACACCGGATAAGGTTTTTCTCGCATTAACTAGCTCGAAAAGAGCGATCTCGATGTTTCAGCATACTTCAGACAGAAGTCTCACCAAGATTATCGTAGAAAATGCATATCTCAGCTTGAAACCCCACGAAAACCAAGATATCGCCGGTTCTGCATATCATACGCACTGTGGAGTGGTGAAAACACCAGATAACGTGTTTCTCGCATTGAATAGCTCGAAACGAGCGATCTCGATAATTAAGCATACTTCGGACGGAAGTCTCACCAAGATTATCGTAAAAAATGCATATCTCAGCTTGAAACCCCACGAAAACCAAGATATCGCTGGTTCTGCATATCAAACGCACTGTGAAGTGCTGAAAACACCAGATAACGTGTTTGTCGCATTAAATAGCTCGAATAGAGCGATCTCGACGTTTCTGCATACTTCGGACAGAAGTCTCACCAAGATTATCGTAGAAAATGCATATCTCAGCTTGAAACCCGACGAAAACCAAAATATCTCCGGTTCTGCATATCCGACGCACTGTGGAGTGGTGAAAACACCAGATAACGTGTTTCTCGCATTAAATAGCTCGAAACGAGCGATCTCGATGATTCTGCATACTTCTAACAGAAGTCTCACCAAGATTATCGCAGAAAATGCATATCTCTGCTTGAAACCCCACGAAAACCAGGATATCTACTGTTCTGCATATCCAACGAACTGTGGAGTGGTGAAAATACCAGATAACGTGTTTCTCGCAACAAATAGCTCGAAACGAGCGATGTCGATGATTCTGCATACTTCGGACAGAAATCTCACCAAAATTATAGTAAAAAATGCATATCTCAGCTTGAAACCCCACGAAAACCAAGATATCGCTGGTTCTGCATATCAAACGCACTGTGGAGTGCTGAAAACACCAGATAACGTGTTTGTCGCAATAAGTAGCTCGAAAAGAGCGTTCTCGAAGATCCTGCATACGTCTGACAGAAGTCTCACCACGATTATCGTAGAAAATGCATAACTCAGCTTGAAACCCGACGAAAACCGAGTTATCTCCGGTTCTGCACATCAAACGTACCGTGGAGTGGTGAAAACACCAGAAAACGTGTTTCGCGCATTAAGTAGCTCGAAAAGAGCGTTCTCGAAGATTCTGCATACTTCTGACAGAAGTCTGACCAGGTTTATCGTAGAAAATGCATATCTCAGCTTGAAACCCGACCGAAACCAAGATATCTCCGGTTCTGCATATCCAACGCACTGTGGAGTGGTGAAAACACCAGATAACGTGTTTCTCGCATTAAATAGCTCGAAACGAGCGATCTCGATGATTCTGCATACTTCGGACAGAAGTCTCAACAAGATTATCGCAGAAAATGCATATCTCAGCTTGAAACCCCACGAAAACCAAGATATGTACTGTTCTGCATATCAAACGCACTGTGGAGTGGTGAAAACACCAGATAACGTGTTTCTCGCATTAAATAGCTCGAAAAGGCCGATCCCGATGATTCTGCATACTTCTGACAGAAGTCTCACCAAGATTATCGTAGAAAATGCATATCTCAGCTTGAACGCCGACGACATCAAAGATGTCGCCGGTTCTGCATTATCAAACGCACTGTGGAGTGGTGAAAACACCAGATAACGTGTTTCTCGCATAAAATAGCTCGATAAGAGGGATCTAGATGATTCTGCATATTTCTGACAAAAGACCCACCAAGATTATAGCAGAAAATGCATATCTCAGCTGGTCACACCACGAAAATCAAGATATCGCCGGTTCTGCATATCAAACGCACTGTGGAATGTTGAAAGCACCAGAAAACTTGTTTTTTCGAATTAAATAGTTCGAAAAGAGCGATCCCGATGATTCTGCATACTTCTGACTGAAGTCTCACCAAGATTATCGCAGAAAATGCATATCTCAGCTTGAAACCTCACGAAAACCAAGTTATCTCCGGTTCTGCACATCAAACGGACTGTAGTGTGGTGAAAACACCAGAAAACGTGTTTCTCGAATTAAATAGCTCGAAAAGAGCGATCTAGGTGATTCTACATACTTCTGACAGAAGTCTCACCAAGATTATCGCAGAAAATGCATATCTCAGCTGGACACACCACGAAAATCAAGATATCGCCGGTTCTGCATATCAAACGCACTGTGGAATGTTGAAAGCACCAGAAAACTTGTTTTTTCGAATTAAATAGTTCGAAAAGAGCGATCCCGATGATTCTGCATACTTCTGACAGACGTCTCACCAAGATTATCGTAGAAAATGCATATCTCAGCTTGAAACCCGACCGAAACCAAGATATCTCCGGTTCTGCATGTCAAACGTACTGTGGATTGGTGAATACACCAGAAAACGTGTTTGTCGCATTAAATAGCTCGAAAAGAGCGATCTAGATGATTCTGCATACTTCTGACAGAAGTCTCACCAAGATTATCCTAGAATGTGCATATCTCAGCTTGAACCCCGACGAAATCCAAGATGTCGCCGGTTCTGCATATCAAACGCACTGTGGAGTGGTGAAAACACCAGAGAACTTGTTTTTTCGCATTAAATAGCTCGAAACGAGCGATCCCGATGATTCTGCATACTTCTGACTGAAGTCTCACCAAGATTCTCGTAGAAAATGCATATCTGAGCTTGAAACCCGACGAAATCCAAGATGTCGCCGGTTCTGAATGTCAAACGCACTGTGGAGTGGTGAAAACACCAGATAACGTGTTTCTCGCATTAAATAGCTCGAAAAGAGGGGTCTCGATGATTCTGCATACTACTGACAGAAGACTCACCAAGATTATCGACGAAAATGCATATCTCAGGTTGAAATCTCACGAAAATCAAGATTTCGCCGGTTCTGCATATCAAACGCACTGTGGAGTCGTGAAAACATCAGATAACGTGTTTCTCGCATTAAATAGCTCGAAAAGAGGGATCTCGATGATTCTGCATACTTCTGACAGATGACTCACCAAGATTATCGCACAAAATGCATATCTCAGCTGGAAACACCACGAAAATCAAGATATCGCCGGTTCTGCATATAAATCGCTCTGTGGAGTGGTGAAAACCCCAGATAACCTGTTTCTCGCATTAAATAGCTCGAAAAGAGCAATCTAGATGATTCTGCATACTTCTGACAGAAGTCTCACCAAGATTATCGCAGAAAATGCATACCTCAGCTTGAAATCTCACGAAAATCAAGATGTCGCCGCTTCTGCATATAAAACGCACTGTGGAGTGGTGAAAACACCAGATAACGTGTTTCTCGCATTAAATAGCTCGAAAAGAGGGGTCTCGATGATTCTGCATACTACTGACAGAAGTCTCACCAAGATTATCGTAGAATGTGCATATCTCAGCTTGAACCCCGACGAAATCCAAGATGTCGCCGGTTCTGCATATCAAACGCACTGTGGAGTGGTGAAAACACCAGAAAACGTGATTCTCGCATTAAGTAGCTCGAAAAGAGCGATCCCGATGATTCTGCATACTTCTGACAGACGTCTCACCAAGATTATCGTAGAAAATGCATATCTCAGCTTGAACCCCGACGAAATCCAAGATGTCGCCGGTTCTGCATATCAAACGCACTGTGGAGTGGTGAAAACACCAGAAAACGTGATTCTCGCATTAAGTAGCTCGAAAAGAGCGATCCCGATGATTCTGCATACTTCTGACAGACGTCTCACCAAGATTATCGTAGAAAATGCATATCTCAGCTTGAAACCCGACCGAAACCAAGATATCTCCGGTTCTGCATGTCAAACGTAGTGTGGAGTGGTGAATACACCAGAAAACGTGTTTCTCGCATTAAATAGCTCGAAAAGAGCGATCTAGATGGTTCTGCATACTTCTGACAGAAGTCCCACCAAGATTATCGTAGAATGTGCATATCTCAGCTTGAACCCCGACGAAATCCAAGATGTCGCCGGTTCTGCATATCAAACGCACTGTGGAGTGGTGAAAACACCAGATAACGTGTTTCTCGGATTAAATAGCTCGAAAAGAGGGGTCTCGATGATTCTGCATACTACTGACAGAAGTCTCACCAAGATTATCGTAGAATGTGCATATCTCAGCTTGAACCCCGACGAAATCCAAGATATCTCCGGTTCTGCATGTCAAACGTACTGTGGAGTGGTGAATACACCAGAAAACGTGTTTCTCGCATTAAATAGCTCGAAAAGAGCGATCTAGATGATTCTGCATACTTCAGACAGAAGTCTCACCAAGATTATCGTAGAAAATGCATATCTCAGCTTGAAACCCCACGAAAACCAAGATATCGCCGGTTCTGCATATCATACGCACTGTGGAGTGGTGAAAACACCAGATAACGTGTTTCTCGCATTGAATAGCTCGAAACGAGCGATCTCGATAATTAAGCATACTTCGGACGGAAGTCTCACCAAGATTATCGTAAAAAATGCATATCTCAGCTTGAAACCCCACGAAAACCAAGATATCGCTGGTTCTGCATATCAAACGCACTGTGAAGTGCTGAAAACACCAGATAACGTGTTTGTCGCATTAAATAGCTCGAATAGAGCGATCTCGACGTTTCTGCATACTTCGGACAGAAGTCTCACCAAGATTATCGTAGAAAATGCATATCTCAGCTTGAAACCCGACGAAAACCAAAATATCTCCGGTTCTGCATATCCAACGCACTGTGGAGTGGTGAAAACACCAGATAACGTGTTTCTCGCATTAAATAGCTCGAAACGAGCGATCTCGATGATTCTGCATACTTCTAACAGAAGTCTCACCAAGATTATCGCAGAAAATGCATATCTCTGCTTGAAACCCCACGAAAACCAGGATATCTACTGTTCTGCATATCCAACGAACTGTGGAGTGGTGAAAACACCAGATAACGTGTTTCTCGCATTAAATAGCTCGAAACGAGCGATCTCGATGATTCTGCATACTTCGGACAGAAGTCTCAACAAGATTATCGCAGAAAATGCATATCTCAGCTTGAAACCCCACGAAAACCAAGATATGTACTGTTCTGCATATCAAACGCACTGTGGAGTGGTGAAAACACCAGATAACGTGTTTCTCGCATTAAATAGCTCGAAAAGGCCGATCCCGATGATTCTGCATACTTCTGACAGAAGTCTCACCAAGATTATCGTAGAAAATGCATATCTCAGCTTGAACGCCGACGACATCAAAGATGTCGCCGGTTCTGCATTATCAAACGCACTGTGGAGTGGTGAAAACACCAGATAACGTGTTTCTCGCATAAAATAGCTCGATAAGAGGGATCTAGATGATTCTGCATATTTCTGACAAAAGACCCACCAAGATTATAGCAGAAAATGCATATCTCAGCTGGTCACACCACGAAAATCAAGATATCGCCGGTTCTGCATATCAAACGCACTGTGGAATGTTGAAAGCACCAGAAAACTTGTTTTTTCGAATTAAATAGTTCGAAAAGAGCGATCCCGATGATTCTGCATACTTCTGACTGAAGTCTCACCAAGATTATCGCAGAAAATGCATATCTCAGCTTGAAACCTCACGAAAACCAAGTTATCTCCGGTTCTGCACATCAAACGGACTGTAGTGTGGTGAAAACACCAGAAAACGTGTTTCTCGAATTAAATAGCTCGAAAAGAGCGATCTAGGTGATTCTACATACTTCTGACAGAAGTCTCACCAAGATTATCGCAGAAAATGCATATCTCAGCTGGACACACCACGAAAATCAAGATATCGCCGGTTCTGCATATCAAACGCACTGTGGAATGTTGAAAGCACCAGAAAACTTGTTTTTTCGAATTAAATAGTTCGAAAAGAGCGATCCCGATGATTCTGCATACTTCTGACAGACGTCTCACCAAGATTATCGTAGAAAATGCATATCTCAGCTTGAAACCCGACCGAAACCAAGATATCTCCGGTTCTGCATGTCAAACGTACTGTGGATTGGTGAATACACCAGAAAACGTGTTTGTCGCATTAAATAGCTCGAAAAGAGCGATCTAGATGATTCTGCATACTTCTGACAGAAGTCTCACCAAGATTATCCTAGAATGTGCATATCTCAGCTTGAACCCCGACGAAATCCAAGATGTCGCCGGTTCTGCATATCAAACGCACTGTGGAGTGGTGAAAACACCAGATAACTTGTTTTTTCGCATTAAATAGCTCGAAACGAGCGATCCCGATGATTCTGCATACTTCTGACTGAAGTCTCACCAAGATTCTCGTAGAAAATGCATATCTGAGCTTGAAACCCGACGAAATCCAAGATGTCGCCGGTTCTGAATGTCAAACGCACTGTGGAGTGGTGAAAACACCAGATAACGTGTTTCTCGCATTAAATAGCTCGAAAAGAGGGTTCTCGATGATTCTGCATACTACTGACAGAAGACTCACCAAGATTATCGACGAAAATGCATATCTCAGGTTGAAATCTCACGAAAATCAAGATTTCGCCGGTTCTGCATATCAAACGCACTGTGGAGTCGTGAAAACATCAGATAACGTGTTTCTCGCATTAAATAGCTCGAAAAGAGGGATCTCGATGATTCTGCATACTTCTGACAGATGACTCACCAAGATTATCGCACAAAATGCATATCTCAGCTGGAAACACCACGAAAATCAAGATATCGCCGGTTCTGCATATAAATCGCTCTGTGGAGTGGTGAAAACCCCAGATAACCTGTTTCTCGCATTAAATAGCTCGAAAAGAGCAATCTAGATGATTCTGCATACTTCTGACAGAAGTCTCACCAAGATTATCGCAGAAAATGCATACCTCAGCTTGAAATCTCACGAAAATCAAGATGTCGCCGCTTCTGCATATAAAACGCACTGTGGAGTGGTGAAAACACCAGATAACGTGTTTCTCGCATTAAATAGCTCGAAAAGAGGGGTCTCGATGATTCTGCATACTACTGACAGAAGTCTCACCAAGATTATCGTAGAATGTGCATATCTCAGCTTGAACCCCGACGAAATCCAAGATGTCGCCGGTTCTGCATATCAAACGCACTGTGGAGTGGTGAAAACACCAGAAAACGTGATTCTCGCATTAAGTAGCTCGAAAAGAGCGATCCCGATGATTCTGCATACTTCTGACAGACGTCTCACCAAGATTATCGTAGAAAATGCATATCTCAGCTTGAACCCCGACGAAATCCAAGATGTCGCCGGTTCTGCATATCAAACGCACTGTGGAGTGGTGAAAACACCAGAAAACGTGATTCTCGCATTAAGTAGCTCGAAAAGAGCGATCCCGATGATTCTGCATACTTCTGACAGACGTCTCACCAAGATTATCGTAGAAAATGCATATCTCAGCTTGAAACCCGACCGAAACCAAGATATCTCCGGTTCTGCATGTCAAACGTAGTGTGGAGTGGTGAATACACCAGAAAACGTGTTTCTCGCATTAAATAGCTCGAAAAGAGCGATCTAGATGGTTCTGCATACTTCTGACAGAAGTCCCACCAAGATTATCGTAGAATGTGCATATCTCAGCTTGAACCCCGACGAAATCCAAGATGTCGCCGGTTCTGCATATCAAACGCACTGTGGAGTGGTGAAAACACCAGATAACGTGTTTCTCGGATTAAATAGCTCGAAAAGAGGGGTCTCGATGATTCTGCATACTACTGACAGAAGTCTCACCAAGATTATCGTAGAATGTGCATATCTCAGCTTGAACCCCGACGAAATCCAAGATATCTCCGGTTCTGCATGTCAAACGTACTGTGGAGTGGTGAATACACCAGAAAACGTGTTTCTCGCATTAAATAGCTCGAAAAGAGCGATCTAGATGATTCTGCATACTTCTGACAGAAGTCTCACCAAGATTATCGTAGAATGTGCATATCTCAGCTTGAACCCCGACGAAATCCAAGATGTCGCCGGTTCTGCATATCAAACGCACTGTGGAGTGGTGAAAACACCAGAAAACGTGTTTCTCGCATTAAGTAGCTCGAAAAGAGCGTTCTCGAAGATTCTGCATACTTCTGACTGAAGTCTCACCAAGATTATCGCAGAAAATGCATATCTCAGCTTGAAACCTCACGAAAACCAAGTTATCTCCGGTTCTGCACATCAAACGGACTGTAGTGTGGTGAAAACACCAGAAAACGTGTTTCTCGAATTAAATAGCTCGAAAAGAGCGATCTAGATGATTCTGCATACTTCTGTCAGAAGTCTCACCAAGATTATCGCAGAAAATGCATATCTCAGCTGGACACACCACGAAAATCAAGATATCGCCGGTTCTGCATATCAAACGCACTGTGGAATGTTGAAAGCACCAGAAAACTTGTTTTTTCCAATTAAATAGTTCGAAAAGAGCGATCCCGATGATTCTGCATACTTCTGACAGACGTCTCACCAAGATTATCGTAGAAAATGCATATCTCAGCTTGAAACCCGACCGAAACCAAGATATCTCCGGTTCTGCATGTCAAACGTACTGTGGAGTGGTGAATACACCAGAAAACGTGTTTCTCGCATTAAATAGCTCGAAAAGAGCGATCTAGATGATTCTGCATACTACTGACAGAAGTCTCACCAAGATTATCGTAGAATGTGCATATCTCAGCTTGAACCCCGACGAAATCCAAGATGTCGCCGGTTCTGCATATCAAACGCACTGTGGAGTGGTGAAAACACCAGAAAACGTGATTCTCGCATTAAGTAGCTCGAAAAGAGCGATCCCGATGATTCTGCATACTTCTGACAGACGTCTCACCAAGATTATCGTAGAAAATGCATATCTCAGCTTGAACCCCGACGAAATCCAAGATGTCGCCGGTTCTGCATATCAAACGCACTGTGGAGTGGTGAAAACACCAGAAAACGTGATTCTCGCATTAAGTAGCTCGAAAAGAGCGATCCCGATGATTCTGCATACTTCTGACAGACGTCTCACCAAGATTATCGTAGAAAATGCATATCTCAGCTTGAAACCCGACCGAAACCAAGATATCTCCGGTTCTGCATGTCAAACGTAGTGTGGAGTGGTGAATACACCAGAAAACGTGTTTCTCGCATTAAATAGCTCGAAAAGAGCGATCTAGATGGTTCTGCATACTTCTGACAGAAGTCCCACCAAGATTATCGTAGAATGTGCATATCTCAGCTTGAACCCCGACGAAATCCAAGATGTCGCCGGTTCTGCATATCAAACGCACTGTGGAGTGGTGAAAACACCAGATAACGTGTTTCTCGGATTAAATAGCTCGAAAAGAGGGGTCTCGATGATTCTGCATACTACTGACAGAAGTCTCACCAAGATTATCGTAGAATGTGCATATCTCAGCTTGAACCCCGACGAAATCCAAGATATCTCCGGTTCTGCATGTCAAACGTACTGTGGAGTGGTGAATACACCAGAAAACGTGTTTCTCGCATTAAATAGCTCGAAAAGAGCGATCTAGATGATTCTGCATACTTCTGACAGAAGTCTCACCAAGATTATCGTAGAATGTGCATATCTCAGCTTGAACCCCGACGAAATCCAAGATGTCGCCGGTTCTGCATATCAAACGCACTGTGGAGTGGTGAAAACACCAGAAAACGTGTTTCTCGCATTAAGTAGCTCGAAAAGAGCGTTCTCGAAGATTCTGCATACTTCTGACTGAAGTCTCACCAAGATTATCGCAGAAAATGCATATCTCAGCTTGAAACCTCACGAAAACCAAGTTATCTCCGGTTCTGCACATCAAACGGACTGTAGTGTGGTGAAAACACCAGAAAACGTGTTTCTCGAATTAAATAGCTCGAAAAGAGCGATCTAGATGATTCTGCATACTTCTGTCAGAAGTCTCACCAAGATTATCGCAGAAAATGCATATCTCAGCTGGACACACCACGAAAATCAAGATATCGCCGGTTCTGCATATCAAACGCACTGTGGAATGTTGAAAGCACCAGAAAACTTGTTTTTTCCAATTAAATAGTTCGAAAAGAGCGATCCCGATGATTCTGCATACTTCTGACAGACGTCTCACCAAGATTATCGTAGAAAATGCATATCTCAGCTTGAAACCCGACCGAAACCAAGATATCTCCGGTTCTGCATGTCAAACGTACTGTGGAGTGGTGAATACACCAGAAAACGTGTTTGTCGCATTAAATAGCTCGAAAAGAGCGATCTAGATGATTCTGCATACTTCTGACAGAAGTCTCACCAAGATTATCCTAGAATGTGCATATCTCAGCTTGAACCCCGACGAAATCCAAGATGTCGCCGGTTCTGCATATCAAACGCACTGTGGAGTGGTGAAAACACCAGAAAACGTGATTCTCGCATTAAGTAGCTCGAAAAGAGCGATCCCGATGATTCTGCATACTTCTGACAGACGTCTCACCAAGATTATCGTAGAAAATACATATCTCAGCTTGAAACCCGACCGAAACCAAGATATCTCCGGTTCTGCATGTCAAACGTACTATGGAGTGGTGAATACACCAGAAAACGTGTTTCTCGAATTATATATCTCGAAAAGAACGATCTAGATGATTCTGCATACTTCTGACAGAAATCTCACCAAGATTATCGTAGAAAATGCATTTCTCAGCTTGAACCCCGACGAAATCCAAGATGTCGCCGGTTCTGCATATCAAACGCACTGTGGAGTGGTGAAAACACCAGATAACGTGTTTCTCGGATTAAATAGCTCGAAAAGAGGGGTCTCGATGATTCTGCATACTACTGACAGAAGTCTCACCAAGATTATCGTAGAATGTGCATATCTCAGCTTGAACCCCGACGAAATCGAAGATATCTCCGGTTCTGCATGTCAAACGTACTGTGGAGTGGTGAATGCACCAGAAAACGTGTTTCTCGCATTAAATAGCTCGAAAAGAGCGCTCTCGAAGATTCTGCATACTTCTGAGAGAAGTCTCACCAAGATTATCGTAGAAAATGTATATCTCAGCTTGATACCCGAAGACGCCCAAGATGTCGCCGGTTGTGCATATCAAACGCACTGTGGAGTGGTGAAAACACCAGATAACGTGTTTCTCGCATTAAATAGCTCGAAAAGCGCTATCCCGATGATTCGGCATACTTCTGACAGACGTCACACCAAGATTATCGTAAAAAATGCATATCTCAGCTTGAAACCCGACCGAAACCAAGATATCTCCGGTTCTGCATGTCAAACGTACTGTGGAGTGGTGAATACACCAGAAAACGTGTTTCTCGCATTAAATAGCTCGAAAAGAGCGATCCCGTTGATTCTGCATACTTCTGACTGAAGTCTCACCAAGATTCTCGTAGAAAATGCATATCTGAGCTTGAAACCCGACGAAATCCAAGATGTCGCCGGTTCTGCATGTCAAACGCACTGTGGAGTGGTGAAAACACCAGATAACGTGTTTCTCGCATTAAATAGCTCGAAAAGAGCGATCCCGATAATTCTGCATACTTCTGACAGACGTCTCACCAAGATTATCGTAGAAAATGCATATCTCAGCTTGAAACCCGACCGAAACCAAGATATCTCCGGTTCTGCATGTCAAACGTACTGTGGAGTGGTGAATACACCAGAAAACGTGTTTGTCGCATTAAATAGCTCGAAAAGAGCGATCTAGATGATTCTGCATACTTCTGACAGAAGTCTCACCAAGATTATCCTAGAATGTGCATATCTCAGCTTGAACCCCGACGAAATCCAAGATGTCGCCGGTTCTGCATATCAAACGCACTGTGGAGTGGTGAAAACACCAGAAAACGTGATTCTCGCATTAAGTAGCTCGAAAAGAGCGATCCCGATGATTCTGCATACTTCTGACAGACGTCTCACCAAGATTATCGTAGAAAATACATATCTCAGCTTGAAACCCGACCGAAACCAAGATATCTCCGGTTCTGCATGTCAAACGTACTATGGAGTGGTGAATACACCAGAAAACGTGTTTCTCGAATTATATATCTCGAAAAGAACGATCTAGATGATTCTGCATACTTCTGACAGAAATCTCACCAAGATTATCGTAGAAAATGCATTTCTCAGCTTGAACCCCGACGAAATCCAAGATGTCGCCGGTTCTGCATATCAAACGCACTGTGGAGTGGTGAAAACACCAGATAACGTGTTTCTCGGATTAAATAGCTCGAAAAGAGGGGTCTCGATGATTCTGCATACTACTGACAGAAGTCTCACCAAGATTATCGTAGAATGTGCATATCTCAGCTTGAACCCCGACGAAATCGAAGATATCTCCGGTTCTGCATGTCAAACGTACTGTGGAGTGGTGAATGCACCAGAAAACGTGTTTCTCGCATTAAATAGCTCGAAAAGAGCGCTCTCGAAGATTCTGCATACTTCTGAGAGAAGTCTCACCAAGATTATCGTAGAAAATGTATATCTCAGCTTGATACCCGAAGACGCCCAAGATGTCGCCGGTTGTGCATATCAAACGCACTGTGGAGTGGTGAAAACACCAGATAACGTGTTTCTCGCATTAAATAGCTCGAAAAGCGCTATCCCGATGATTCGGCATACTTCTGACAGACGTCACACCAAGATTATCGTAGAAAATGCATATCTCAGCTTGAAACCCGACCGAAACCAAGATATCTCCGGTTCTGCATGTCAAACGTACTGTGGAGTGGTGAATACACCAGAAAACGTGTTTCTCGCATTAAATAGCTCGAAAAGAGCGATCCCGATGATTCTGCATACTTCTGACTGAAGTCTCACCAAGATTCTCGTAGAAAATGCATATCTGAGCTTGAAACCCGACGAAATCCAAGATGTCGCCGGTTCTGCATGTCAAACGCACTGTGGAGTGGTGAAAACACCAGATAACGTGTTTCTCGCATTAAATAGCTCGAAAAGAGCGATCCCGATAATTCTGCATACTTCTGACAGACGTCTCACCAAGATTATCGTAGAAAATGCATATCTCAGCTTGAAACCCGACCGAAACCAAGATATCTCCGGTTCTGCATGTCAAACGTACTGTGGAGTGGAGAATACACCAGACAACGTGTTTCTCGCATTAAATAGCTCGAAAAGAGCGATCTAGATGATTCTGCATACTTCTGACTGAAGTCTCACCAAGATTATCGCAGAAAATGCATATCTCAGCTTGAAACCTCACGAAAACCAAGTTATCTCCGGTTCTGCGCATCAAACGGACTGTGGTGTGGTGAAAACACCAGAAAACTTGTTTTTTCGCATTAGATAGCTCGAAACGGGCGATCTAGATGATTCTGCATACTTCTGACAGAAGTCTCACCAAGATTATCACAGAAAATGCGTACCTGAGCTTGAAATCTCACGAAAATCAAGATGTCGCCGCTTCTGCATATCAAACGCACTGTGGAGTCGTGAAAACAACCAGATAACGTGTTTCTCGCATTAAATAGCTCGAAAAGAGCGATCCCGATGATTCTGCATACTTCTGACAGAAGTCTCACCAAGATTATCGTAGAATGTGCATATCTCAGCTTGAACCCCGACGAAATCCAAGATGTCGCCGGTTCTGCATATCAAACGCACTGTGGAGTGGTGAAAACACCAGAAAACTTGTTTTTTCGCATTAAATAGCTCGAAACGAGCGATCCCGATGATTCTGCATACTTCTTACTGAAGTCTCACCAAGCTTCTCGTAGGAAATGCATATCTCAGCTTGAAACCTCACGAAAATCAAGATGTCGCCGCTTCTGCATAGCAAACGCACTGTGGAATGTTGAAAACACCAGAAATCTTGTTTTTTCGAATTAGATAGCTCGAAACGAGCGATCTAGATGATTCTGCATACTTCTGCCTGAAGTCTCACCAATATTATAGGAGAAAATGCATATCTCAGCTTGAAATCTCACGAAAATCATGATGTCGCCGGTTCTGCATGTCAAACGTACTGAGGAGTGGTGAAAACACCAGAAAACTTGTTTTTTCGCATTAGATAGCTCGAAACGAGCGATCTAGATGATTCTGCATACTTCTGCCTGAAGTCTCACCAATATTATAGGAGAAAATGCATATCTCAGCTTGAAATCTCACGAAAATCAAGATGTCGCCGCTTCTGCATAGCAAACGCACTGTGGAATGTTGAAAACACCAGAAATCTTGTTTTTTCGCAGTAGATAGCTCGAAACGAGCGATCTAGGTGATTCTGCATACTTCTGCCTGAATTCTCACCAATATTATAGGAGAAAATGCATATCTCAGCTTGAAATCTCACGAAAATCAAGATGTCGCCGGTTCTGCATGTCAAACGTACTGAGGAGTGGTGAAAACACCAGAAAACTTGTTTTTTCGCATTAAATAGCTCGAAACGAGAGATCTAGATGATTCTGCATACATATGACTGAAGTCTCACCAATATTATCGCAGAAAATGCATATCTCAGCTTGAAACCTCACCAAAATCATGATGTCGCCGCTTCTGCATAGCAAACGCACTGTGGAATGTTGAAAACACCAGAAATCTTGTTTTTTCGCATTAGATAGCTCGAAACGAGCGATCTAGATGATTCTGCATACTTCTGACAGAAGTCTCACCAAGATTATCGTAGAATGTGCATATCTCAGCTTGAACCCCGACGAAATCCAAGATGTCGCCGGTACTGCATATCAAACGGACTGTGGTGTGATGAAAACACCAGAAAACTTGTTTTTTCGCATTAGATAGCTCGAAACGGGCGATCTAGATGATTCTGCATACTTCTGACAGAAGTCTCACCAAGGTTATCGCAGAAAATGCATACCTGAGCTTGAAATCTCACGAAAATCAAGATGTCGCCGCTTCTGCATAGCAAACGCACTGTGGAATGTTGAAAACACCAGAAATCTTGTTTTTTCGCATTAGATAGCTCGAAACGAGCGATCTAGATGATTCTGCATACTTCTGCCTGAAGTCTCACCAATATTATAGGAGAAAATGCATATCTCAGCTTGAAATCTCACGAAAATCAAGATGTCGCCGGTTCTGCATGTCAAACGTACTGAGGAGTGGTGAAAACACCAGAAAACTTGTTTTTTCGCATTAAATAGCTCGGAACGAGAGATCTAGATGATTCTGCATACATATGACTGAAGTCTCACCAATATTATCGCAGAAAATGCATATCTCAGCTGGTCACACCACGAAAATCAAGATATCGCCGGTTCTGCATATCAAACGCACTGTGGAATGTTGAAAGCACCAGAAAACTTGTTTTTTCGAATTAAATAGTTCGAAAAGAGCGATCCCGATGATTCTGCATACTTCTGACAGACGTCTCACCAAGATTCTCGTAGAAAATGCATATCTGAGCTTGAAACCCGACGAAATCCAAGATGTCGCCGGTTCTGCATATCAAACGCACTGTGGAGTGGTGAAAACACCAGAGAACTTGTTTTTTCGCATTAAATAGCTCGAAACGAGCGATCCCGATGATTCTGCATACTTCTGACTGAAGTCTCACCAACATTCTCGTAGAAAATGCATATCTGAGCTTGAAACCCGACGAAATCCAAGATGTCGCCGGTTCTGAATGTCAAACGCACTGTGGAGTGGTGAAAACACCAGATAACGTGTTTCTCGCATTAAATAGCTCGAAAAGAGGGGTCTCGATGATTCTGCATACTACTGACAGAAGACTCACCAAGATTATCGACCAAAATGCATATCTCAGGTTGAAATCTCACGAAAATCAAGATTTCGCCGGTTCTGCATATCAAACGCACTGTGGAGTCGTGAAAACATCAGATAACGTGTTTCTCGCATTAAATAGCTCGAAAAGATGGATCTCGATGATTCTGCATACTTCTGACAGATGACTCACCAAGATTATCGCACAAAATGCATATCTCAGCTGGAAACACCACGAAAATCAAGATATCGCCGGTTCTGCATATAAATCGCTCTGTGGAGTGGTGAAAACACCAGATAACCTGTTTCTCGCATTAAATAGCTCGAAAAGAGCAATCTAGATGATTCTGCATACTTCTGACAGAAGTCTCACCAAGATTATCGCAGAAAATGCATACCTCAGCTTGAAATCTCACGAAAATCAAGATGTCGCCGCTTCTGCATATAAAACGCACTGTGGAGTGGTGAAAACACCAGATAACGTGTTTCTCGCATTAAATAGCTCGAAAAGAGGGGTCTCGATGATTCTGCATACTACTGACAGAAGTCTCACCAAGATTATCGTAGAATGTGCATATCTCAGCTTGAACCCCGACGAAATCCAAGATGTCGCCGGTTCTGCATATCAAACGCACTGTGGAGTGGTGAAAACACCAGAAAACGTGATTCTCGCATTAAGTAGCTCGAAAAGAGCGATCCCGATGATTCTGCATACTTCTGACAGACGTCTCACCAAGATTATCGTAGAAAATGCATATCTCAGCTTGAACCCCGACGAAATCCAAGATATCTCCGGTTCTGCATGTCAAACGTAGTGTGGAGTGGTGAATACACCAGAAAACGTGTTTCTCGCATTAAATAGCTGGAAAAGAGCGATCTAGATGGTTCTGCATACTTCTGACAGAAGTCTCACCAAGATTATCGTAGAATGTGCATATCTCAGCTTGAACCCCGACGAAATCCAAGATGTCGCCGGTTCTGCATATCAAACGCACTGTGGAGTGGTGAAAACACCAGATAACGTGTTTCTCGGATTAAATAGCTCGAAAAGAGGGGTCTCGATGATTCTGCATACTACTGACAGAAGTCTCACCAAGATTACCGTAGAATGTGCATATCTCAGCTTGAACCCCGACGAAATCCAAGATATCTCCGGTTCTGCATGTCAAACGTACTGTGGAGTGGTGAATACACCAGAAAACGTGTTTCTCGCATTAAATAGCTCGAAAAGAGCGATCTAGATGATTCTGCATACTTCTGACAGAAGTCTCACCAAGATTATCGTAGAATGTGCATATCTCAGCTTGAACCCCGACGAAATCCAAGATGTCGCCGGTTCTGCATATCAAACGCACTGTGGAGTGGTGAAAACACCAGAAAACGTGTTTCTCGCATTAAGTAGCTCGAATAGAGCGTTCTCGAAGATTCTGCATACTTCTGACTGAAGTCTCACCAAGATTATCGCAGAAAATGCATATCTCAGCTTGAAACCTCACGAAAACCAAGTTATCTCCGGTTCTGCACATCAAACGGACTGTAGTGTGGTGAAAACACCAGAAAACGTGTTTCTCGAATTAAATAGCTCGAAAAGAGCGATCTAGATGATTCTGCATACTTCTGTCAGAAGTCTCACCAAGATTATCGCAGAAAATGCATATCTCAGCTGGACACACCACGAAAATCAAGATATCGCCGGTTCTGCATATCAAACGCACTGTGGAATGTTGAAAGCACCAGAAAACTTGTTTTTTCCAATTAAATAGTTCGAAAAGAGCGATCCCGATGATTCTGCATACTTCTGACAGACGTCTCACCAAGATTATCGTAGAAAATGCATATCTCAGCTTGAAACCCGACCGAAACCAAGATATCTCCGGTTCTGCATGTCAAACGTACTGTGGAGTGGTGAATACACCAGAAAACGTGTTTGTCGCACTAAATAGCTCGAAAAGAGCGATCTAGATGATTCTGCATACTTCTCACAGAAGTCTCACCAAGATTATCCTAGAATGTGCATATCTCAGCTTGAACCCCGACGAAATCCAAGATGTCGCCGGTTCTGCATATCAAACGCACTGTGGAGTGGTGAAAACACCAGAAAACGTGATTCTCGCATTAAGTAGCTCGAAAAGAGCGATCCCGATGATTCTGCATACTTCTGACAGACGTCTCACCAAGATTATCGTAGAAAATGCATATCTCAGCTTGAAACACCACGAAAACCAAGATATCGTCGGTTCTGCATATCAAACGCACTGTGGAGAGCTGAAAACACCAGATAACGTGTTTGTCGCATTAAATAGCTCGAAAAGTGCGATCTCGATGATTAAGCATACTTCGGACAGAAGTCTCACCTAGATTATCGCAGAAATTGCATATCTCAGCTTGAAACCCCACGAAAACCAGGATATCTCCGGTTATTCATATAAAACGCACTGTGGAGTGGTAAAAACTCCAGATAACTTGTTTCTCGCATTAAATAGCTCGAAAAGAGCGATCTCGATGGTTCTGCACACTTCGGACAGAAGTCTCACCAAGATTATCGCAGATAATGCATATCTCAACTTGAAACCCCACGAAAACCAAGATATCGCCGGTTCTGCATATCATACGCACTGTGGAGTGGTGAAAACACCTGATAACGTGTTTCTGGCACTAAATAGATCGAAACGAGCGATCTCGATGACTTTGCGTACTTGGGACAGACGTTTTACCAAGATTATCGCAGAAAATGCATATCTGAGCTTGAAACCCCACGAAAACCAAGATATCGTCGGTTCTGCATATCAAACGCACTGCGGAGTGGTGAAAACACCAGATAACTTGTTTCTCGCATTAAATAGCTCGAAAAGAGCGATCTCGATGATTAAGCATACTTCGGACAGAAGTCTCACCTAGATTATCGCAGAAATTGCATATCTCAGCTTGAATCCCCACGAAAACCAAGATATCGCTGGTTCTGCATATCAAACGCACTGTGGAGTGCTGAAAACACCAGATAACGTGTTCCTCGCATTAAATAGCTCGAAAAGAGCGCTCTTGATGTTTCTGCATACTTCGGACAGACGTTTCACCAAGATTATCGCAGAAAATGCATATCTGAGCTTGAAACCCCACGAAAACCAAGATATCGTCGGTTCTGCATATCAAACGCACTGCGGAGTGGTGAAAACACCAGATAACTTGTTTCTCGCATTAAATAGCTCGAAAAGAGCGATCTCGATGACTCTGCATACTTCGGACAGAAGTCTCACCAAGATTATCGCAGAAAATGCATATCTGAGCTTGAAACCCCACGAAAACCAAGATATCGTCGGTTCTGCATATCAAACGCACTGTGGAGAGCTGAAAACACCAGATAACGTGTTTGTCGCATTAAATAGCTCGAAAAGTGCGATCTCGATGATTCTGCATACTTCGGACAGAAGTCTCACCAAGATTATCGTAAAAAATGCATCTCTCAGCTTGAAACCCCACGAAAACCCAGATATCGCTGGTTCTGCATATCAAACGCACTGTGGAGTGCTGAAAACACCGGATAACGTGTTTGTCGCATTAAATAGCTCGAAAAGTGCGATCTCGATGATTCTGCATACTTCGGACAGAAGTCTCACCATGATTATCGTAAAAAATGCATATCTCAGCTTGAAACCCAACGAAAACCAAGATTTCGCTGGTTCTGCATATCAAACGCACTGTGGAGTGGTGATAACACCAGATAACGTGTTTCTCGCATTAAATAGGTCGAAAAGAGCGATCTCGATGTTTCTGCATACTTCGGACAGAAGTCTCACCAAGATTATCGCAGAAAATGCATATCTCAGCTTGAAACCCCACGAAATCCAAGATATCGTCGGTTCTGCATATCATACGCACTGTGGAGTGGTGAAAACACCAGATAACGTGTTTCTCGCATTAAATAGCTCGAACAGAGCGATCTCGATGACTCTGCATACTTCGGACAGAAGTCTCACCAAGATTATCGCAGAAAATGCATATCTGAGCTTGAAACACCACGAAAACCAAGATATCGCCGGTTCTGCATATCATACGCACTGTGGAGTGGTGAAAACACCAGATAACATGTTTCTCGCATTAAATAGCTCGAAAAGTACGATCCCGATGACTCTGCATTCTTCGGACTGAAGTCTCACCAAGATTATCGCAGAAAATGCATATCTGAGCTTGAACCCCACGAAAACCAAGATATCGCTGGTTCTGCATATCAAACGCACTGTGGAGTGCTGAAAACACCAGATAACGTGTTCCTGGCATTAAATAGCTCGAAACGAGCGATCTCGATGGTTAAGCATACTTCGGACAGAAGTCTCACCTAGATTATCGCAGAAAATGCATATCTCAGCTTGAAACCCCACGAAAACCAAGGTTTCGCTGGTTCTGCATATCAAACGCTCTGTGGAATGGTGAAAACACCAGATAACTTGTTTCTCGCATTAAATAGCTCGAAAAGAGCGATCTCGATGACTCTGCATACTTCGGACAGAAGTCTCACCAAGATTATCGCAGAAAATGCATATCTCAGCTTGAAACCCCACGAAAACCAAGATATCGTCGGTTCTGCATATCATACGCACTGTGGAGTTGTGAAAACACCAGATAACGTGTTTCTCGCATTAAATAGCTCGAATAGAGCGATCTGGATGATTAAGCATACTTCGGACAGAAGTCTCACCAAGATTATCGTAAAAAATGCATATCTCAGCTTGAAACCCCACGAAAACCAAGGTTTCGCAGGTTCTGCATATCAAACGCACTGTGGAGTGCTGAAAACACCAGATAACGTGTTTCTCGCATTAAATAGCTCGAATAGAGCGATCTCGATGATTAAGCATACTTCGGACAGAAGTCTCACCAAGATTATCGCAGAAATTGCATATCTCAGCTTGAAACCCCACGAAAACCAAGATATCGTCGGTTCTGCATATCATTCGCACTGTGGAGTGGTGAAAACACCAGATAACATGTTTCTCGCATTAAATAGCTCGAAACGAGCGATCTCGATGGTTAAGCATACTTCGGACAGAAGTCTCACCTAGATTATCGCAGAAATTGCATATCTCAGCTTGAAACCCCACGAAAACCAGGATATCTCCGGTTATGCATATAAAACGCACTGTGGAGTGGTAAAAACTCCAGATAACTTGTTTCTCGCATTAAATAGCTCGAAAAGAGCGATCTCGATGGTTCTGCACACTTCGGACAGAAGTCTCACCAAGATTATCGCAGATAATGCATATCTCAGCTTGAAACCCCACGAAAACCAAGATATCGCCGGTTCTGCATATCATACGCACTGTGGAGTGGTGCAAACACCTGATAACGTGTTTCTGGCATTAAATAGGTCGAAACGAGCGATCTCGATGACTCTGCGTACTTGGGACAGACGTTTTACCAAGATTATCGCAGAAAATGCATATCTGAGCTTGAAACCCCACGAAAACCAAGATATCGTCGGTTCTGCATATCAAACGCACTGCGGAGTGGTGAAAACACCAGATAACTTGTTTCTCGCATTAAATAGCTCGAAAAGAGCGATCTCGATGATTAAGCATACTTCGGACAGAAGTCTCACCTAGAATATCGCAGAAATTGCATATCTCAGCTTGAATCCCCACGAAAACCAAGATATCGCTGGTTCTGCATATCAAACGCACTGTGGAGTTCTGAAAACACCAGATAACGTGTTCCTCGCATTAAATAGCTCGAAAAGAGCGCTCTTGATGCTTCTGCATACTTCGGACAGACGTTTCACCAAGATTATCGCAGAAAATGCATATCTGAGCTTGAAACCCCACGAAAACCAAGATATCGTCGGTTCTGCATATCAAACGCACTGCGGAGTGGTGAAAACACCAGATAACGTGTTTCTCGCATTAAATAGGTCGAAAAGAGCGATCTCGATGTTTCTGCATACTTCGGACAGAGGTCTCACCAAGATTATCGCAGAAAGTGCATATCTCTGCTAGAAACCCCACGAAAACCAAGATATCTCCTGTTCTGCATATCAAACGCACTGTGGAGTGGTGAAAACCCGAGAAAACGTGTTTCTCGCATTGAATAGCTCGAAAAGTACGATCTCGATGACTCTGCATACTTCGGACAGAAGTCTCACCAAGATTATCGCAGAAAATGCATATCTGAGCTTGAAACCCCACGAAAACCAAGATATCGTCGGTTCTGCATATCATACGCACTGTGGAGTAGTGAAAACACCAGATAACGTGTTTCTCGCATTAAATATCTCGAATTGAGCGATCTCGATGATTAAGCATACTTCAGACAGAAGTATCACCAAGATTATCGTAAAAAATGCATATCTCAGCTTGAAACCCCACGAAAACCAAGATTTCGCTGGTTCTGCATATCAAACGCACTGTGGAGTGCTGAAAACACCAGATAACGTGTTTGTCGCATTAAATAGCTCGAAAAGTGCGATCTCGATGATTCTGCATACTTCGGACAGAAGTCTCACCAAGATTATCGTAAAAAATGCATATCTCAGCTTGAAACCCCACGAAAACCCAGATATCGCTGGTTCTGCATATCAAACGCACTGTGGAGTGCTGAAAACACCGGATAACGTGTTTGTCGCATTAAATAGCTCGAAAAGTGCGATCTCGATGATTCTGCATACTTCGGACAGAAGTCTCACCAAGATTATCGCAGAAAATGCATATCTCTGCTAGAAACCCCACGAAAACCAAGATATCTCCTGTTCTGCATATCCAACGAACTGTGGAGTGGTGAAAACCCCAGAAAACGTGTTTGTCGCATTAAATAGCTCGAAAAGTACGATCTCGATGACTCTGCATACTTCGGACAGAAGTCTCACCAAGATTATCGCAGAAAATGCATATCTGAGCTTGAAACCCCACGAAAACCAAGATATCGTCGGTTCTGCATATCATACGCACTGTGGAGTAGTGAAAACACCAGATAACGTGTTTGTCGCATTAAATAGCTCGAAAAGTGCGATCTCGATGATTAAGCATACTTCGGACAGAAGTCTCACCTAGATTATCGCAGAAATTGCATATCTCAGCTTGAAACCCCACGAAAACCAGGATATCTCCGGTTATTCATATAAAACGCACTGTGGAGTGGTAAAAACTCCAGATAACTTGTTTCTCGCATTAAATAGCTCGAAAAGAGCGATCTCGATGGTTCTGCACACTTCGGACAGAAGTCTCACCAAGATTATCGCAGATAATGCATATCTCAACTTGAAACCCCACGAAAACCAAGATATCGCCGGTTCTGCATATCATACGCACTGTGGAGTGGTGAAAACACCTGATAACGTGTTTCTGGCACTAAATAGATCGAAACGAGCGATCTCGATGACTTTGCGTACTTGGGACAGACGTTTTACCAAGATTATCGCAGAAAATGCATATCTGAGCTTGAAACCCCACGAAAACCAAGATATCGTCGGTTCTGCATATCAAACGCACTGCGGAGTGGTGAAAACACCAGATAACTTGTTTCTCGCATTAAATAGCTCGAAAAGAGCGATCTCGATGATTAAGCATACTTCGGACAGAAGTCTCACCTAGATTATCGCAGAAATTGCATATCTCAGCTTGAATCCCCACGAAAACCAAGATATCGCTGGTTCTGCATATCAAACGCACTGTGGAGTGCTGAAAACACCAGATAACGTGTTCCTCGCATTAAATAGCTCGAAAAGAGCGCTCTTGATGTTTCTGCATACTTCGGACAGACGTTTCACCAAGATTATCGCAGAAAATGCATATCTGAGCTTGAAACCCCACGAAAACCAAGATATCGTCGGTTCTGCATATCAAACGCACTGTGGAGTGGTGATAACACCAGATAACGTGTTTCTCGCATTAAATAGCTCGAATAGAGCGATCTCGATGACTCTGCATACTTCGGACAGAAGTCTCACCAAGATTATCGCAGAAAATGCATATCTGAGCTTGAAACACCACGAAAACCAAGATATCGCCGGTTCTGCATATCATACGCACTGTGGAGTGCTGAAAACACCGGATAACGTGTTTGTCGCATTAAATAGCTCGAAAAGTGCGATCTCGATGATTCTGCATACTTCGGACAGAAGTCTCACCATGATTATCGTAAAAAATGCATATCTCAGCTTGAAACCCAACGAAAACCAAGATTTCGCTGGTTCTGCATATCAAACGCACTGTGGAGTGGTGATAACACCAGATAACGTGTTTCTCGCATTAAATAGGTCGAAAAGAGCGATCTCGATGTTTCTGCATACTTCGGACAGAGGTCTCACCATGATTATCGTAAAAAATGCATATCTCAGCTTGAAACCCAACGAAAACCAAGATTTCGCTGGTTCTGCATATCAAACGCACTGTGGAGTGGTGATAACACCAGATAACGTGTTTCTCGCATTAAATAGGTCGAAAAGAGCGATCTCGATGACTCTGCATTCTTCGGACTGAAGTCTCACCAAGATTATCGCAGAAAATGCATATCTGAGCTTGAACCCCACGAAAACCAAGATATCGCTGGTTCTGCATATCAAACGCACTGTGGAGTGCTGAAAACACCAGATAACGTGTTCCTGGCATTAAATAGCTCGAAACGAGCGATCTCGATGGTTAAGCATACTTCGGACAGAAGTCTCACCAAGATTATCGCAGAAAATGCATATCTCAGCTTGAAACCCCACGAAAACCAAGATATCTCCGGTTCTGCATATCCAACGAACTGTGGAGTGGTGAAAACCCCAGAAAACGTGTTTCTCGCATTAAATAGCTCGAAAAGTGCGATCGCGATGATTCTGCATACTTCGGACAGAAGTCTCACCAAGATTATCGCAGAAAATGGATATCTGAGCTTGAAACACCACGAAAACCAAGATATCGTCGGTTCTGCATATCATACGCACTGTGGAGTGGTGAAAACACCAGATAACATGTTTCTCGCATTAAATAGCTCGAAAAGTACGATCTCGATGACTTTGCATACTTCGGACTGAAGTCTCACCAAGATTATCGTAAAAAATGCATATCTCAGCTTGAAACCCCACGAAAACCAAGGTTTCGCTGGTTCTGCATATCAAACGCTCTGTGGAATGGTGAAAACACCAGATAACTTGTTTCTCGCATTAAATAGCTCGAAAAGAGCGATCTCGATGACTCTGCATACTTCGGACAGAAGTCTCACCAAGATTATCGCAGAAAATGCATATCTCAGCTTGAAACCCCACGAAAACCAAGATATCGTCGGTTCTGCATATCATACGCACTGTGGAGTTGTGAAAACACCAGATAACGTGTTTCTCGCATTAAATAGCTCGAATAGAGCGATCTGGATGATTAAGCATACTTCGGACAGAAGTCTCACCAAGATTATCGTAAAAAATGCATATCTCAGCTTGAAACCCCACGAAAACCAAGGTTTCGCTGGTTCTGCATATCAAACGCACTGTGGAGTGCTGAAAACACCAGATAACGTGTTTCTCGCATTAAATAGCTCGAAACGAGCGATCTCGATGGTTAAGCATACTTCGGACAGAAGTCTCACCTAGATTATCGCAGAAATTGCATATCTCAGCTTGAAACCCCACGAAAACCAGGATATCTCCGGTTATGCATATAAAACGCACTGTGGAGTGGTAAAAACTCCAGATAACTTGTTTCTCGCATTAAATAGCTCGAAAAGAGCGATCTCGATGGTTCTGCATACTTCGGACAGAAGTCTCACCAAGATTATCGCAGAAAATGCATATCTGAGCTTGAAACCCCACGAAAACCAAGATATCGTCGGTTCTGCATATCATACGCACTGTGGAGTAGTGAAAACACCAGATAACGTGTTTCTCGCATTAAATATCTCGAATTGAGCGATCTCGATGATTAAGCATACTTCAGACAGAAGTATCACCAAGATTATCGTAAAAAATGCATATCTCAGCTTGAAACCCCACGAAAACCAAGATTTCGCTGGTTCTGCATATCAAACGCACTGTGGAGTGCTGAAAACACCAGATAACGTGTTTGTCGCATTAAATAGCTCGAAAAGTGCGATCTCGATGATTCTGCATACTTCGGACAGAAGTCTCACCAAGATTATCGTAAAAAATGCATATCTCAGCTTGAAACCCCACGAAAACCCAGATATCGCTGGTTCTGCATATCAAACGCACTGTGGAGTGCTGAAAACACCGGATAACGTGTTTGTCGCATTAAATAGCTCGAAAAGTGCGATCTCGATGATTCTGCATACTTCGGACAGAAGTCTCACCAAGATTATCGCAGAAAATGCATATCTCTGCTAGAAACCCCACGAAAACCAAGATATCTCCTGTTCTGCATATCCAACGAACTGTGGAGTGGTGAAAACCCCAGAAAACGTGTTTGTCGCATTAAATAGCTCGAAAAGTACGATCTCGATGACTCTGCATACTTCGGACAGAAGTCTCACCAAGATTATCGCAGAAAATGCATATCTGAGCTTGAAACCCCACGAAAACCAAGATATCGTCGGTTCTGCATATCATACGCACTGTGGAGTGGTGAAAACACCAGATAACGTGTTTGTCGCATTAAATAGCTCGAAAAGTGCGATCTCGATGATTCTGCATACTTCGGACAGAAGTCTCACCAAGATTATCGCAGAAAATGCATATCTCTGCTAGAAAGCCCACGAAAACCAAGATACCTCCTGTTCTGCATATCCAACGAACTGTGGAGTCGTGAAAACCCCAGAAAACGTTTTTCTCGCATAGAATAGCTCGAAAAGTACGATCTCGATGACTCTGCATACTTCTAAAAGAAGTCTCACCAAGCTTATCGCAGAAAATGCATACCTCAGTTTGAAATCTCACGAAAATCAAGATGTCGCCGCTTCTGCATATCAAACGCACTGCGGAGTGGTGAAAACAACCAGATAACGTGTTTCTCGAATTAAATAGCTCGAAAAGAACGATCTAGATTATTCTGCATACTTCTGACAGAAGTCTCACCAAGATCATCGTAGAAAATGCATATCTCAGCTTGAACCCCGACGAAATCCAAGATATCACCTGTTCTGCATATCCAACGAACTGTGGTGTGGTGAAAACCCCAGAAAACGTGTTTCTCGCATTAAATAGCTCGAAAAGTACGATCTCGATGACTCTGCATACTTCGGACAGAAGCCTCACCAAGATTATCGCATAAAATGCATATCTGAGCTTGAAACCCCACGAAAACCAGGATATCGTCGGTTCTGCATATCATACGCACTGTTGAGTGCTGAAAACACCAGATATCGTGTTTCTCGCATTAAATAGCTCGAAAAGTGCGATCTCGATGATTCTGCATACTTCGGACAGTAGTCTCACCATGATTATCGTAAAAAATGCATATCTCAGCTTGAAACCCCACGAAAACCAAGATATCGCCGGTTCTGCATATCAAACGCACTGTGGGGTGGTGAAAACACCAGATAAGGTTTTTCTCGCATTAACTAGCTCGAAAAGTGCGATCTCGATGATTCAGCATATTTCGGACAGAAGTCTCTCCAAGTTTATCGCAGAAAATGCATATCTCAGCTTGATACCCCTCGAAACCCAACATATCACCTGTTCTGCATATCCAACGAACTGTGGTGTGGTGAAAACACCAGATATCGTGTTTCTCGCATTAAATAGCTCGAAAAGAGCGATCTCGATGATTCTGCATACTTCGGACAGTAGTCTCACCATGATTATCGTAAAAAATGCATATCTCAGCTTGAAACCCCACGAAAACAGAGATATCGCTGGTTCTGCATATCAAACGCACTGTGGAGTGCTGAAAACACCAGATAACGTTTTGTCGCATTAAATAGTTCGAATAGAGCGATCTCGATGATTCTGCATACTTCGGACAGAAGTCTCATCAAGATTATCGTAAAAAATGCATATCTCAGCTTGAAACCCCACGAAAACCAAGATATCGCTGGTACTGCATATCAAACCTACAGTGGAGTGGTGAAAACACCAGATAACGTGTTTGTCGCATTAAATAGCTCGAAAAGTGCGATCTCGATGATTCTGCATACTTCGGACAGAAGTCTCACCAAGATTATCGCAGAAAATGCATATCTCTGCTAGAAACCCCACGAAAACCAAGATACCTCCTGTTCTGCATATCCAACGAACTGTGGAGTCGTGAAAACCCCAGAAAACGTTTTTCTCGCATAGAATAGCTCGAAAAGTACGATCTCGATGACTCTGCATACTTCTAACAGAAGTCTCACCAAGCTTATCGCAGAAAATGCATACCTCAGCTTGAAATCTCACGAAAATCAAGATGTCGCCGCTTCTGCATATCAAACGCACTGTGGAGTGGTGAAAACAACCAGATAACGTGTTTCTCGAATTAAATAGCTCGAAAAGAACGATCTAGATTATTCTGCATACTTCTGACAGAAGTCTCACCAAGATCATCGTAGAAAATGCATATCTCAGCTTGAACCCCGACGAAATCCAAGATATCACCTGTTCTGCATATCCAACGAACTGTGGTGTGGTGAAAACCCCAGAAAACGTGTTTCTCGCATTAAATAGCTCGAAAAGTACGATCTCGATGACTCTGCATACTTCGGACAGAAGCCTCACCAAGATTATCGCATAAAATGCATATCTGAGCTTGAAACCCCACGAAAACCAGGATATCGTCGGTTCTGCATATCATACGCACTGTTGAGTGCTGAAAACACCAGATATCGTGTTTCTCGCATTAAATAGCTCGAAAAGTGCGATCTCGATGATTCTGCATACTTCGGACAGTAGTCTCACCATGATTATCGTAAAAAATGCATATCTCAGCTTGAAACCCCACGAAAACCAAGATATCGCCGGTTCTGCATATCAAACGCACTGTGGGGTGGTGAAAACACCAGATAAGGTTTTTCTCGCATTAACTAGCTCGAAAAGTGCGATCTCGATGATTCAGCATATTTCGGACAGAAGTCTCTCCAAGTTTATCGCAGAAAATGCATATCTCAGCTTGATACCCCTCGAAACCCAACATATCACCTGTTCTGCATATCCAACGAACTGTGGTGTGGTGAAAACACCAGATATCGTGTTTCTCGCATTAAATAGCTCGAAAAGAGCGATCTCGATGATTCTGCATACTTCGGACAGTAGTCTCACCATGATTATCGTAAAAAATGCATATCTCTGCTAGAAACCCCACGAAAACCAAGATATCTCCTGTTCTGCATATCCAACGAACTGTGGAGTGGTGAAAACCCCAGAAAACGTGTTTGTCGCATTAAATAGCTCGAAAAGTACGATCTCGATGACTCTGCATACTTCGGACAGAAGCCTCACCAAGATTATCGCATAAAATGCATATCTGAGCTTGAAACCCCACGAAAACCAAGATATCGTCGGTTCTGCATGTCAAACCCACTGTGGAGTGGTGAAAACACCAGATAACGTGTTTGTCGCATTAAATAGCTCGAAAAGTGCGATCTCGATGATTCTGCATACTTCGGACAGAAGTCTCACCAAGATTATCGCAGAAAATGCATATCTCTGCTAGAAACCCCACGAAAACCAAGATACCTCCTGTTCTGCATATCCAACGAACTGTGGAGTCGTGAAAACCCCAGAAAACGTTTTTCTCGCATAGAATAGCTCGAAAAGTACGATCTCGATGACTCTGCATACTTCTAACAGAAGTCTCACCAAGCTTATCGCAGAAAATGCATACCTCAGCTTGAAATCTCACGAAAATCAAGATGTCGCCGCTTCTGCATATCAAACGCACTGTGGAGTGGTGAAAACAACCAGATAACGTGTTTCTCGAATTAAATAGCTCGAAAAGAACGATCTAGATTATTCTGCATACTTCTGACAGAAGTCTCACCAAGATCATCGTAGAAAATGCATATCTCAGCTTGAACCCCGACGAAATCCAAGATATCACCTGTTCTGCATATCCAACGAACTGTGGTGTGGTGAAAACCCCAGAAAACGTGTTTCTCGCATTAAATAGCTCGAAAAGTACGATCTCGATGACTCTGCATACTTCGGACAGAAGCCTCACCAAGATTATCGCATAAAATGCATATCTGAGCTTGAAACCCCACGAAAACCAGGATATCGTCGGTTCTGCATATCATACGCACTGTTGAGTGCTGAAAACACCAGATATCGTGTTTCTCGCATTAAATAGCTCGAAAAGTGCGATCTCGATGATTCTGCATACTTCGGACAGTAGTCTCACCATGATTATCGTAAAAAATGCATATCTCAGCTTGAAACCCCACGAAAACAGAGATATCGCTGGTTCGGCATATCAAACGCACTGTGGAGTGCTGAAAACACCAGATAACGTTTTGTCGCATTAAATAGTTCGAATAGAGCGATCTCGATGATTCTGCATACTTCGGACAGAAGTCTCATCAAGATTATCGTAAAAAATGCATATCTCAGCTTGAAACCCCACGAAAACCAAGATATCGCTGGTACTGCATATCAAACCCACTGTGGAGTGGTTAAAACACCAGATAAGGTTTTTCTCGCATTAACTAGCTCGAAAAGTGCGATCTCGATGATTCAGCATACTTCGGACAGAAGTCTCTCGTAGTTTATCGCAGAAAATGCATATCTCAGCTTGAAACCCCTCGAAACCCAAGATATCACCTGTTCTGCATATCCAACGAACTGTGGTGTGGTGAAAACCCCAGAAAACGTGTTTCTCGCATTAAATAGCTCGAAGAGTGCGATCTCGATGATTCTGCATACTTCGGGCAGTAGTCTCACCATGATTATCGTAAAAAATGCATATCTCAGCTTGAAACCCCACGAAAACAGAGATATCGCTGGTTCTGCATATCAAACGCACTGTGGAGTTCTGAAAACACCAGATAACGTTTTGTCGCATTAAATAGTTCGAATAGAGCGATCTCGATGATTCTGCATACTTCGGACAGAAGTCTCACCAAGATTATCGCAGAAAATGCATATCTCAGCTTGAAACCCCACGAAAACCCAGATATCGCCGGTTCTGCATATCAAACGCACTGTGGGGTGGTGAAAACACCAGATAAGGTTTTTCGCGCATTAACTAGCTCGAAAAGTGCGATCTCGATGATTCAGCATACTTCGGACAGAAGTCTCTCGAAGTTTATCGCAGAAAATGCATATCTCAGCTTGAAACCCCTCGAAACCCAAGATATCACCTGTTCTGCATATCCAACGAACTGTGGTGTGGTGAAAACCCCAGAAAACGTGTTTCTCGCATTAAATAGCTCGAAAAGAGCGATCTCGATTATTCTGCACACTTCGGACAGAAGTCTCACCAAGATTATCGCAGAAATTGCATATCTCAGCTTGAAACCCCACGAAAACCAAGATATCTCCTGTTCTGCATATCCAACGAACTGTGGAGTGGTGAAAACCCCAGAATACGTGTTTCTCGCATTAAATAGCTCGAAAAATACGATCTCGATGACTCTGCATACTTCGGACAGAAGTCTCACCAAGATTATCGCAGAAAATGCATATCTGAGCTTGAAACCCCTCGAAAACCAAGATATTGTCGGTTCTGCATATCAAACGCACAGTGGAGTGGTGAAAACACCAGATAGCGTGTTTCTCGCATTAAATAGCTCGAAACGAACGATCTAGATGATTCTGCATACTTCTGACTGAAGTCTCACCAATATTATCGCAGAAAATGCATATCTCAGCTTGAAACCCGACGAAAACCAAGATGTCGCCGGTTCTGCATATCAAACGCACTGTGGGGTGGTGAAAACACCAGAAAACGTGTTACTCGCATTAACTAGCTCGAAAAGTGCCATCTGGATGATTCTGCATACTTCTCATAAATGAAACACAAAGATTATCCCAGAAAATGCATATTTCAGCTGGAAACCCCACGAAAACCTAGTTACCGGCTGCTCAACATATCAAACGCACTGTGGAGTGGTCAAAACACCAGACAACGTGTTTCCCGCATTAAATAGCTCGAAAAGAGCGATCTCGATGATTCTGCATACTTCTGAGAGAAGACTCACCAAGATTATCGCAGAAAATGCATATCTCAGCTGAAAACCTCACGAAAATCAAGATGTCGCCGGTTCTGCATATCAAACGCACTGTGGAGTGGTGAAAACACCAGATAACGTGTTTCTCGCATCAAATAACTCGAAAAGAGTGTTCTCGATTATTCTGCATACTTCTGACTGAAGTCTCACCAAGATTATCGCAGAAAAGGCATATGTCAGCTTGAACCCCGATGAAATCAAAGATGTCGCCGGTTCTGCATATCAAACGCACTGTGGAGTGGTGAAAATACCAGATAACGTGTTTCTCGCATTAAGTAGCTCGAAACGAGCGATCTAGATGATTCTGCATACTTCTGACTGAAGTCTCACCAAGATTATCGCAGAAAATGCATATCTCAGCTTGAAACCCGAACCGAAACCAAGATATTTCCGGTTCTGCATGTCAAACGTACTGTGGAGTGGTGAATACACCAGATAACGTGTTTCTCGCATTAAATAACTCGAAAAGAAGGTTCTCGATGATTCTGCATACTTCTGACTGATGTCTCACCAAGATTATCGCAGAAAATGCATATCTCAGCTTGAACCCCGACGAAAGCCAAGATGTCGCCGGTTCTGCATATCAAACGCACTGTGGAGTGGTGAAAACACCAGATAACGTGTTTCTCGCATTAAATAGCTCGAAAAGAGCGGCCCCGATGATTCTGCATACTTCTGACAGAAGTCTCGCCAAGATTATCGTAGAAAATGCATATCTCAGCTTGATACCCGACGAAAGCCACGATGTCGCCGGGTCTGCATATCAAACGCACTGTGGAGTAGTGAAAACACCAGATAACGTGTTTCTCGCATTAAAGAGCTCGAAAAGAGGGATCTCGATGATTCTGCATACTTCTGATAGAAGTCTCACCAAGATTATCGTAGAAAATGCATATCTCAGCTTGATACCCGACGAAAGCCAAGATGTCGCCGGTTCTGCATATCAAACGCACTGTGGAGTGGTGAAAACACCAGATAACGTGTTGCTCGCATTAAATAGCCCGAAATGAGGGATCTCGATGATTCTGCATACTTCTGACAGAAGACTCACCAAGATTATCGCAGAAAATGCATATCTCAAATGGAAACACCACGGAAATCAAGATATCGCCGGCTCTGCATATCAAACGCACTGTGGAATGTTGAAAACACCAGGAAACTTGTTTTTTTGCATTAAATAGCTCGACAAGAGCGATCTAGATGATTCTGCATACTTCTGACTGACGTCTCACCAAGATTATCGTAGAAAATGCATATCCCAGCTTGAAACCCGACGAAAGCCAAGATATTTCCGGTTCTGCATGTCAAACGTACTGTGGAGTGGTGAATACACCAGATAATGTGTTTCTCGCATTAAATAACTCGAAAAGGGGGTTCTCGATGATTCTGTATACTTCTGACAGGAGACTCACCAAGATTATCGCAGAAAATGCATATCTCAACTGGAAACACCACGAAATTCAAGATATCGCCGGTTCTGCATATCAAACGCACTGTGGAATGGTGAAACACCAGATAACGTGTTTCTCGCATCAAATAACTCGAAAAGAGGGTTCTCGATTATTCTGCATACTTCTGACAGAAGTCTCACCAAGATTATCGTAGAAAATGCATATCTCAGCTTGATACCCGACGAAAGCCACGATGTCGCCGGTTCTGCATATCAAACGCATTGTGGAGTGGTGAAAACAACAGAAAACGTGTTTCTCGCATTAAGTAGCTCGAAACGAGCGATCTAGATGATTCTGCATACTTCTGACTGAAGTCTCACCAAGATTATCGCAGAAAATGCATATCTCAGCTTGAAACCCGAACCGAAACCAAGATATTTCCGGTTCTGCATGTCAAACGTACTGTGGAGTGGTGAATACACCAGATAACGTGTTTCTCGCATTAAATAACTCGAAAAGAGGGTTCTCGATGATTCTGCATACTTCTGACTGATGTCTCACCAAGATTATCGCAGAAAATGCATATCGCAGCTGGAAACACCACGAAAATCAAGATATCGCCGGTTCCGCATATCAAACGCACTGTGGAATGTTGAAAACACCGGGAAACTTGTTTTTTTGCATTAAATAGCTCGACAAGAGCGATCTAGATGATTCTGCATACTTCTGAATGAGGTCTCACCACGATTATCGCAGAAAATGCATATCTCAGATGGAAACACCACGAAAATCAAGATATCGCCGGTTCTGCATATCAAACGCACTGTGGAGTGGTGAAAACACCAGATAACGTGTTTCTCGCATTAAATAGCCCGAAAAGAGGGATCTCGATGATTCTGCATACTTCTGACAGAAGACTCACCAAGATTATCGCAGAAAATGCATATCTCTACTGGAAACACCACGAAAATCGAGATATCGCCGGTTCTGAATATCAAACGCACTGTGGAATGTTGAAAACACCAGGAAACTTGTTTTTTTGCATTAAATAGCTCGACAAGAGCGTTCTCGATGATTCTGCATACTTCTGACAGAAGAATCACCAGGATTATCGCAGAAAATGCATGTCTCAGTTTGAACCCCGACTAAAGCCAAGATGTCGCCGGTTCTGCATATCAAACGCACTGTGGAGTGGTGAAAACACCAGATAACGTGTTTCTCGCGTTAAATAGCTCGACAAGAGCGATCTAGATGATTCTGCATCCTTCTGACTGAAGTCTCACCAAGATTATCGCAGAAAATGCATATCTCAGCTTGAATCCCGAACGTAACCAAGATATCTGCGGTTCTACATGTCAAACGCACTGTGGAGTGGCGAAAACACCAGATAACGTGTTTCTCGCATTAAGTAGCTCGAAAGGAGCGATCTCGATGATTCTGCATACTTCTGACAGAAGTCTCACCAAGATAATCGCAGAAAATGCATATCTCAGCTTGAAACCCGACGAAATCCAAGATGTCGCCGGTTCTGCACATAAAACGTTCTGTGGAGTGGTGAAAACACCAGAAAACGTGTTTCTCGCATTAAGTAGCTCGAAACGAGCGATCTAGATGATTCTGCATTCTTCTGACTGAACTCTCACCAATATTATCGCAAAAAATGCATATCTCACCTTGAAACCTCACGAAAATCAAGATTACGCCGGTTCTGCATATCAAACGCACTGTGGAGTGGTGAAAACAACCAGATAACGAGTTTCTCGCATTGAATAGCTCGAAAAGTGCGATCTCGATGATTCTGCATACTTCTCACAGAAGTCTCACCAAGATAATCGCAGAAAATGCTTATCTCAGCTTGAAACCCGACGAAATCCAAGATGTCGCCGGTTCTGCACATAAAACGTTCTGTGGAGTGGTGAAAAAACCAGAAAACGTGTTTCTCGCATTATGTAGCTCGAAACGAGCGATCTAGATGATTCTGCATACTTCTGACTGAAGTCTCACCAATATTATCGCAAAAAATGCATATCTCAACTTGAAACCTCACGAAAATCAAGATGACGCCGGTTCTGCATATCAAACGCAATGTGGAGTGGTGAAAACAACCAGATAACGAGTTTCTCGCATTAAATAGCTCGAAAAGAGCGATCCCGATGATTCTGCATACTTCTGACAGAAGACTCACCAAGATTATCGCAGAAAATGCATATCTCAGCTGGAAACACCACGAAAATCAAGATATCGCCGGTTCCGCATATCAAACGCACTGTGGAATGTTGAAAACACCGGGAAACTTGTTTTTTTGCATTAAATAGCTCGACAAGAGCGATCTACATGATTCTGCATACTTCTGACTGAAGTCTCACCAAGATAATCGCAGAAAATGCATATCTCAGCTTGAAACCCGACGAAATCCAAGATGTCGCCGGTTCTGCATATCAAACGCACTGTGGAGTGGTGAAAACACCAGATAACGTGTTTCTCGCATTAAACAGCTCGAAAAGAGCGTTCTCGATGATTCTGCATACTTCTGACAGAAGAATCACCAGGATTATCGCAGAAAATGCATGTCTCAGTTTGAACCCCGACTAAAGCCAAGATGTCGCCGGTTCTGCATATCATACCAACTGTGGAGTGGTGAAAACACCAGACAACGTGTTTCTCGCATTAAATAGATCGAAAAGTGCGATCTCGATGATGCTGCATACTTCTAACAGAATTCTCACCATGATTATCGGAGAAAATGCATATCTCTCCTAGAAACCCTACGAAAACCAAGATATCTCCTGTTCTGCATATCCAACGAACTGTGGAGTGGTGAAAACACCAGAAAACGTGTTTCTCGCATTAAGCAGCTCGAAACGAGCGATCTAGATGATTCTGCATACTTCTGACTGATGTCTCAACAAGATTATCGTAAAAAATGCATATCTCAGCTTGAAACCCCACGAAAACCCAGATATCACTGGTTCTGCATATCAAACGCACTGTGGCGTGCTGAAAACACCAGATAACATGTTTCTCGCTTTAAATAGATCAAAAAGTGCGATCTCGATGATTCTGCATACTTCTAACAGAAGTCTCACCATGATTATCACAGAAAATGCATATCTCTGCTAGAAACCCCACGAAAACCAAGATATCTCCTGTTCTGCATATCCAACGAACTGTGGAGTGGTGAAAACCCCAGAAAACGTGTTTCTCGCATTAAATAGCTCGAAAAGTACGATCTCGATGACTCTGCATACTTCGGACAGAAGTCTCACCAAGATTATCGCAGAAAATGCATATCTGAGCTTGAAACCCCACGAAAACCAAGATATCGCCGGTTCTGCATATCATACGCACTGTGGAGTGGTGAAAACACCAGATAACGTGTTTCTCGCATTAAATAGGTCGAAACGAGCGATCTCGATGATTAAGCATACTTCGGACAGAAGTCACCCCAAGATTATCGCAGAAAATGCATATCTCAGATGGAAACCCCACGAAAACCAAGATATCGCCGGTTCTGCATATCATACGCCCTGTGGAGTGATGAAAACACCAGACAACGTGTTTCTCGCATTAAATAGCTCGAATAGAGCGATCTCGATGATTAAGCATACTTCGGACAGAAGTCTCACCAAGATTATCGCAGAAAATACATATTTCAGCTGGAAACCCCACGAAAACCAAGATATCGCTGGTACTGCATATCAAACGCACTGTGGAGTGGTGAAAACACCAGATAACGTGTTTCTCGCATTAAATAGCTCGAAAAGAGCGATCTCGATGATGCTGCATACTTCGGACAGAAGTCTCACCAAGATTATCGCAGAAAATACATATTTCAGCTTGAAACCCCACGAAAACCAAGATATCTCCGGTTCTGCACATCCAACGAACTGTGGTGTGGTGAAAACCCCAGAAAACGTGTTTCTCGCATTAAATAGCTCGAAAAGAGCGCTCTTGATGTTTCTGCATATTTCGGACAGATGTTTCACCAAGATTATCGTAGAACATGCATATCTCCACTTGAAACCCCACGAAAACCAAGATTTCGCTGGTTCTGCATATCAAACGCACTGTGGATTGCTGAAAACACCAGATAACGTGTTACTGGCATTAAATAGCTCGAAAAGTGCGGTCTCGATGTTTCTGCATACTTCGTACAGAAGTCTCACCATGATTATCGTAAAAAATGCATATCTCAGCTTGAAACCCCACGAAAACCAAGATATCTCCGGTTCTGCATATCAAACCAACTGCGGAGTGGTGAAAACACCAGATAACGTGTTTCTCGCATTAAATAGCTCGAAAAGAGCGATCTCGATGATTAAGCATACTTCGGACAGAAGTCTCACCAAGATTATCGCAGGAATTGCATATCTCAGCTTGAAACCACACGAAAACCAAGATATCGCTGGTTCTCCATATCAAACGCACTGTGGAGTGCTGAAAACACCAGATAACGTGTTTCTCGCATTAAATAGCTCGAAAAGTGCGATCTCGATGATTCTGCATACTTCGGACAGAAGTCTCACCATGATTATCGTAAAAAATGCATATCTCAGCTTGAAACCCCACGAAAACCAGGATATCGCTTGTTCTGCATATCAGACGCACTGTGGAATGTTGAAAACACCAGAAAACTTGTTTTTGCGCATTAAATAGCTCGAAAAGAGCGATCTAGATGATTCTGCATACTTCTGTCTGAGGTCTCACCAATATTATCGCAGAAAATGCATATCTGAGCTTGAAACCCCACGAAAACCAAGATATCGTCGGTTCTGCACATCATACGCACTGTGGAGTGGAGAAAACATCAGATAACCTGTTTCTCCCATTAAATAGCTCGAAACGAGCGATCTCGATGATTAAGCATACTTCGTACAGAAGTCTCACCAAGATTATCGAAGGAATTGCATATCTCAGCTTGAAACCCCACGAAAACCAAGATATCGCTGGTTCTGCATATCAAACGCACTGTGGAATGCTGAAAACACCAGATAACGTGTTTCTCGCATTAAATAGCTCGAAAAGAGCGATCTCGATGATTCTGCATTCTTCGGACAGAAGTCTCACCAAGATTATCGCAGAAAATGCATATCTCAGCTAGAAACCCCACGAAAACCAAGATATCTCCGGTTCTGCATATCAAACCAACTGTGGAGTGGTGAAAACACCAGATAACGTGCTTCTCGCATTAAATAGCTCGAAAAGAGCGATCTGGATGATTCTGCATACTTCGGACAGAAGTCTCACCAAGATTATCGCAGAAAATGCATATCTCAGCTTGAAACCCCACGAAAACCAAGATATCTCCGGTTCTGCACATCCAACGAACTGTGGTGTGGTGAAAACCCCAGAAAACGTGTTTCTCGCATTAAATAGCTCGAAAAGAGCGCTCTTGATGTTTCTGCATATTTCGGACAGATGTTTCACCAAGATTATCGTAGAACAAGCATATCTCAACTTGAAACCCCACGAAAACCAAGATTTCGCTGGTTCTGCATATCAAACGCACTGTGGATTGCTGAAAACACCAGATAACGTGTTTCTGGAATTAAATAGCTCGAAAAGTGCGGTCTCGATGATTCTGCATACTTCGTACAGAAGTCTCACCATGATTATCGTAAAAAATGCATATCTCAGCTTGAAACCCCACGAAAACCAGGATATCGTCGGTTCTGCATATTAAACGCACTGTGGAGTGGTGAAAACACCAGATAACGTGTTTCTCGTATTAAATAGCTCGAAAAGAGCGATCTCGATGATTAAGCATACTTCGGACAGAAGTCTCACCAAGATTATCGCAGGAATTGCATATCTCAGCTTGAAACCACACGAAAACCAAGATATCGCTGGTTCTCCATAACAAACCAAATGTGGAGTGGTGAAAACCCCAGAAAACGTGTTCCTCGCATTAAATAGCTCGAAAAGTACGATCTCGATGACTCTGCATACTTCGGACAGAAGTCTCACCAAGATTATCGCAGAAAATGCATATCTGAGATTGAATCCCCACGAAAACCAAGATATCGCCGGTTCTGCATATCAGACGCACTGTGGAGTCGTCAAAACACCAGAAAACTGGTTTTTTTCGCATTTTAATAGCTCGAAACGAGCGATCTAGATGATTCTGCATACTTCTGACTGAAGTCTCAACAATATTATCGCAGAAAATGCATATCTCAGCTAGAAACATTACGAAAATCAAGATGTCGCCGGTTCTGCATATCAAACGTACTGTGGAGTGGTGAAAACACCAGATAACGTGTTTCTCGCATTAAATAGGTCGAAAAGAGCGATCTCGATGTTTCTGCATACTTCGGACAGAAGTCTCACCAAGATTATCGCAGATAATGCATATCTCAGCTCGAAACCCCACGAAAACCAAGATATCGCTGGTTCTGCATATCAAACGCACTGTGGAATGCTGAAAACACCAGATAACGTGTTTCTCGCATTAAATAGCACGAAAAGAGCGATCTCGATGATTCTGCATTCTTCGGACAGAAGTCTCACCAAGATTATCGCAGAAAATGCATATCTCAGCTAGAAACCCCACGAAAACCAAGATATCTCCGGTTCTGCATATCAAACCAACTGTGGAGTGGTGAAAACACCAGATAACGTGCTTCTCGCATTAAATAGCTCGAAAAGAGCGATCTGGATGATTCTGCATACTTCGGACAGAAGTCTCACCAAGATTATCCCAGAAAATGCATATCTCAGCTTGAAACCCCACGAAAACCAAGATATCTCCGGTTCTGCACATCCAACGAACTGTGGTGTGGTGAAAACACCAGATAACGTATTTCTGGAATTAAATAGCTCGAAAAGTGCGGTCTCGATGATTCTGCATACTTCGTACAGAAGTCTCACCATGATTATCGTAAAAAATGCATATCTCAGCTTGAAACCCCACGAAAACCAGGATATCGTCGGTTCTGCATATTAAACGCACTGTGGAGTGGTGAAAACACCAGATAACGTGTTTCTCGCATTAAATAGCTCGAAAAGAGCGATCTCGATGATTAAGCATACTTCGGACAGAAGTCTCACCAAGATTATCGCAGGAATTGCATATCTCAGCTTGAAACCACACGAAAACCAAGATATCGCTGGTTCTCCATATCAAACCAAATGTGGAGTGGTGAAAACCCCAGAAAACGTGTTCCTCGCATTAAATAGCTCGAAAAGTACGATCTCGATGACTCTGCATACTTCGGTCAGAAGTCTCACCAAGATTATCGCAGAAAATGCATATCTGAGCTTGAATCCCCACGAAAACCAAGATATCGCCGGTTCTGCATATCAGACGCACTGTGGAGTGGTCAAAACACCAGAAAACTGGTTTTTTTCACATTAAATAGCTCGAACCGAGCGATCTAGATGATTCTGCATACTTCTGACTGAAGTCTCAACAATATTATCGCAGAAAATGCATATCTCAGCTAGAAACATTACGAAAATCAAGATGTCGCCGGTTCTGCATATCAAACGTACTGTGGAGTGGTGAAAACACCAGATAACGTGTTTCTCGCATTAAATAGGTCGAAAAGAGCGATCTCGATGTTTCTGCATACTTCGGACAGAGGTCACACCAAGATTATCGCAGAAAATGCATATCTCAGCTTGAAACCCCACGGAAACCAAGATATCTCCGGTTCTGCATATCAAACGTACTGTGGAGTGGTGAATACACCAGAAAACGTGTTTCTCGCATTAAATAGCTCGAAAGGAGCGTTCTCGATGATTCTGCATACTTCTGACAGAAGAATCACCAAGATTATCGCAGAAAATGCATATCTCAGCTGGAAACCCCACGAAAACCAAGATATCGCCGGTTCTGCATATCAAACGCACTGTGGAGTGGTCAAAACACCAGATAACGTGTTTGCCGCATTAAATAGCTCGAAAAGAGCGATCTCGATGATTCTGCATACTTCGGACAGAAGTCTCACCAAGATTGCCGCAGAAAATGCATATCTCAGCTGGAAATCCCACGAAAACCAAGATATCGCCGGTTCTGCATATCAGACGCACTGCGGAGTGGTGAAAACAACCAGAGAACGTGTTTCTCGCATTAAATGGCTCGAAAAGAGGGATCTCGATGATTCTGCATACTTCTGACAGAAGACTCTCCAAGATTATCGCAGAAAATGCATATCTCAGCTGGAAACACCACGAAAATCAAGATATCGCCGGTTCTGCATATCAAACGCACTGTGGAATGTTGAAAACACCAGAAAACTTGTTTTTTCGCATTAAATAGCTCGAAACGAGCGATCTCGATGATTCTGCATACTTCGGACAGAAGTCTCACCAAGATTATCGTAAAAAATGCATATCTCAGCTTGAAACCCCACGAAAACCAAGATATCGCCGGTTCTGCATATCAAACGCACTGTGGAGTGGTGAAAACACCAGATAACGTGTTTCTCGCATTAAATAGCTCGAAAAGCGAGATCCCGATGATTCTGGATACTTCTGACAAAAGACTCACCAAGATTATCGCTGAAAATGCATATCTCAGCTTGAAACCCCACGAAAACCCAGATATCGCCGGTACTGCATATCAAACCAACTGTAAAGTGGTGAAAACAACCAGAAAAATTGTTTTTTCGCATTAAGTCGCTCGAAAAGAGCGATCTAGATGATTCTGCATACTTCTGACAAAAGACTCACCAAGATTATCGCTGAAAATGCATATCTCATCTTGAAACCCCACGAAAACCCAGATATCGCCGGTTCTGCATATCAAACCAACTGTGGAGTGGTGAAAACACCAGACAACGTGTTTCTCGCATTAAATAGATCGAAATGTGCGATCTCGATGATTCTGCATACTTCTAACAGAAGTCTCACCATCATTATCGCAGAAAATGCATATCTCTGCTAGAAACTCCACGAAAACCAAGATATCTCCGGTTCTGCATATCAAACCAACTGTGGAGTGGTGAAAACCCCAGAAAACATGTTTCTCGCATTAAATAGCTCGGAAAGAGCGATCTAGATGATTCAGCATACTTCTGACAGAAGTCTCACCAAGATTATCGTAGAAAATGCATATCTCAGCTTGAAACCCCACGAAAACCAAGATATCTCCGGTTCTGCACATCCAACGAACTGTGGTGTGGTGAAAACCCCAGAAAACGTGTTTCTCGCATTAAATAGCTCGAAAAGAGCGCTCTTGATGTTTCTGCATATTTCGGACAGATGTTTCACCAAGATTATCGTAGAACAAGCATATCTCAACTTGAAACCCCACGAAAACCAAGATTTCGCTGGTTCTGCATATCAAACGCACTGTGGATTGCTGAAAACACCAGATAACGTGTTTCAGGAATTAAATAGCTCGAAAAGTGCGGTCTCGATGATTCTGCATACTTCGTACAGAAGTCTCACCATGATTATCGTAAAAAATGCATATCTCAGCTTGAAACCCCACGAAAACCAGGATATCGTCGGTTCTGCATATTAAACGCACTGTGGAGTGGTGAAAACACCAGATAACGTGTTTCTCGCATTAAATAGCTCGAAAAGAGCGATCTCGATGATTAAGCATACTTCGGACAGAAGTCTCACCAAGATTATCGCAGGAATTGCATATCTCAGCTTGAAACCACACGAAAACCAAGATATCGCTGGTTCTCCATATCAAACCAAATGTGGAGTGGTGAAAACCCCAGAAAACGTGTTCCTCGCATTAAATAGCTCGAAAAGTACGATCTCGATGACTCTGCATACTTCGGACAGAAGTCTCACCAAGATTATCGCAGAAAATGCATATCTGAGCTTGAATCCCCACGAAAACCAAGATATCGCCGGTTCTGCATATCAGACGCACTGTGGAGTGGTCAAAACACCAGAAAACTGGTTTTTTTCGCATTAAATAGCTCGAACCGAGCGATCTAGATGATTCTGCATACTTCTGACTGAAGTCTCAACAATATTATCGCAGAAAATGCATATCTCAGCTTGAAACATTACGAAAATCAAGATGTCGCCGGTTCTGCATATCAAACGTACTGTGGAGTGGTGAAAACACCAGATAACGTGTTTCTCGCATTAAATAGGTCGAAAAGAGCGATCTCGATGTTTCTGCATACTTCGGACAGAGGTCACACCAAGATTATCGCAGAAAATGCATATCTCAGCTTGAAACCCCACGGAAACCAAGATATCTCCGGTTCTGCATATCAAACGTACTGTGGAGTGGTGAATACACCAGAAAACGTGTTTCTCGCATTAAATAGCTCGGAAAGAGCGATCTAGATGATTCAGCATACTTCTGACAGAAGTCTCACCAAGATTATCGTAGAAAATGCATATCTCAGCTTGAAACCCCACGAAAACCAAGATATCTCCGGTTCTGCACATCCAACGAACTGTGGTGTGGTGAAAACCCCAGAAAACGTGTTTCTCGCATTAAATAGCTCGAAAAGAGCGCTCTTGATGTTTCTGCATATTTCGGACAGATGTTTCACCAAGATTATCGTAGAACAAGCATATCTCAACTTGAAACCCCACGAAAACCAAGATTTCGCTGGTTCTGCATATCAAACGCACTGTGGATTGCTGAAAACACCAGATAACGTGTTTCAGGAATTAAATAGCTCGAAAAGTGCGGTCTCGATGATTCTGCATACTTCGTACAGAAGTCTCACCATCATTATCGCAGAAAATGCATATCTCTGCTAGAAACTCCACGAAAACCAAGATATCTCCGGTTCTGCATATCAAACCAACTGTGGAGTGGTGAAAACCCCAGAAAACATGTTTCTCGCATTAAATAGCTCGGAAAGAGCGATCTAGATGATTCAGCATACTTCTGACAGAAGTCTCACCAAGATTATCGTAGAAAATGCATATCTCAGCTTGAAACCCCACGAAAACCAAGATATCTCCGGTTCTGCACATCCAACGAACTGTGGTGTGGTGAAAACCCCAGAAAACGTGTTTCTCGCATTAAATAGCTCGAAAAGAGCGCTCTTGATGTTTCTGCATATTTCGGACAGATGTTTCACCAAGATTATCGTAGAACAAGCATATCTCAACTTGAAACCCCACGAAAACCAAGATTTCGCTGGTTCTGCATATCAAACGCACTGTGGATTGCTGAAAACACCAGATAACGTGTTTCAGGAATTAAATAGCTCGAAAAGTGCGGTCTCGATGATTCTGCATACTTCGTACAGAAGTCTCACCATGATTATCGTAAAAAATGCATATCTCAGCTTGAAACCCCACGAAAGCCAGGATATCGTCGGTTCTGCATATTAAACGCACTGTGGAGTGGTGAAAACACCAGATAACGTGTTTCTCGCATTAAATAGCTCGAAAAGAGCGATCTCGATGATTAAGCATACTTCGGACAGAAGTCTCACCAAGATTATCGCAGGAATTGCATATCTCAGCTTGAAACCACACGAAAACCAAGATATCGCTGGTTCTCCATATCAAACCAAATGTGGAGTGGTGAAAACCCCAGAAAACGTGTTCCTCGCATTAAATAGCTCGAAAAGTACGATCTCGATGACTCTGCATACTTCGGACAGAAGTCTCACCAAGATTATCGCAGAAAATGCATATCTGAGCTTGAATCCCCACGAAAACCAAGATATCACCGGTTCTGCATATCAGACGCACTGTGGAGTGGTCAAAACACCAGAAAACTGGTTTTTTTCGCATTAAATAGCTCGAACCGAGCGATCTAGATGATTCTGCATACTTCTGACTGAAGTCTCAACAATATTATCGCAGAAAATGCATATCTCAGCTAGAAACATTACGAAAATCAAGATGTCGCCGGTTCTGCATATCAAACGTACTGTGGAGTGGTGAAAGCACCAGATAACGTGTTTCTCGCATTAAATAGGTCGAAAAGAGCTATCTCGATGTTTCTGCATACTTCGGACAGAGGTCACACCAAGATTATCGCAGAAAATGCATATCTCAGCTTGAAACCCCACGGAAACCAAGATATCTCCGGTTCTGCATATCAAACGTACTGTGGAGTGGTGAATACACCAGAAAACGTGTTTCTCGCATTAAATAGCTCGAAAGGAGCGTTCTCGATGATTCTGCATACTTCTGACAGAAGAATCACCAAGATTATCGCAGAAAATGCATATCTCAGCTGGAAACCCCACGAAAACCAAGATATCGCCGGTTCTGCATATCAAACGCACTGTGGAGTGGTCAAAACACCAGATAACGTGTTTCCCGCATTAAATAGCTCGAAAAGAGCGATCTCGATGATTCTGCATACTTCGGACAGAAGTCTCACCAAGATTGCCGCAGAAAATGCATATCTCAGCTGGAAATCCCACGAAAACCAAGATATCGCCGGTTCTGCATATCAGACGCACTGTGGAGTGGTGAAAACAACCAGAGAACGTGTTTCTCGCATTAAATGGCTCGAAAAGAGGGATCTCGATGATTCTGCATACTTCGGACAGAAGTCTCACCAAGATTATCGTAAAAAATGCATATCTCAGCTTGAAACCCCACGAAAACCAAGATATCGCCGGTTCTGCATATCAAACGCACTGTGGAGTGGTGAAAACACCAGATAACGTGTTTCTCGCATTAAATAGCTCGAAAAGCGAGATCCCGATGATTCTGGATACTTCTGACAAAAGACTCACCAAGATTATCGCTGAAAATGCATATCTCAGCTTGAAACCCCACGAAAACCCAGATATCGCCGGTACTGCATATCAAACCAACTGTAAAGTGGTGAAAACAACCAGAAAAATTGTTTTTTCGCATTAAGTCGCTCGAAAAGAGCGATCTAGATGATTCTGCATACTTCTGACAAAAGACTCACCAAGATTATCGCTGAAAATGCATATCTCATCTTGAAACCCCACGAAAACCCAGATATCGCCGGTTCTGCATATCAAACCAACTGTGGAGTGGTGAAAACACCAGACAACGTGTTTCTCGCATTAAATAGATCGAAATGTGCGATCTCGATGATTCTGCATACTTCTAACAGAAGTCTCACCATCATTATCGCAGAAAATGCATATCTCTGCTAGAAACTCCACGAAAACCAAGATATCTCCGGTTCTGCATATCAAACCAACTGTGGAGTGGTGAAAACCCCAGAAAACATGTTTCTCGCATTAAATAGCTCGGAAAGAGCGATCTAGATGATTCAGCATACTTCTGACAGAAGTCTCACCAAGATTATCGTAGAAAATGCATATCTCAGCTTGAAACCCCACGAAAACCAAGATATCTCCGGTTCTGCACATCCAACGAACTGTGGTGTGGTGAAAACCCCAGAAAACGTGTTTCTCGCATTAAATAGCTCGAAAAGAGCGCTCTTGATGTTTCTGCATATTTCGGACAGATGTTTCACCAAGATTATCGTAGAACAAGCATATCTCAACTTGAAACCCCACGAAAACCAAGATTTCGCTGGTTCTGCATATCAAACGCACTGTGGATTGCTGAAAACACCAGATAACGTGTTTCAGGAATTAAATAGCTCGAAAAGTGCGGTCTCGATGATTCTGCATACTTCGTACAGAAGTCTCACCATGATTATCGTAAAAAATGCATATCTCAGCTTGAAACCCCACGAAAACCAGGATATCGTCGGTTCTGCATATTAAACGCACTGTGGAGTGGTGAAAACACCAGATAACGTGTTTCTCGCATTAAATAGCTCGAAAAGAGCGATCTCGATGATTAAGCATACTTCGGACAGAAGTCTCACCAAGATTATCGCAGGAATTGCATATCTCAGCTTGAAACCACACGAAAACCAAGATATCGCTGGTTCTCCATATCAAACCAAATGTGGAGTGGTGAAAACCCCAGAAAACGTGTTCCTCGCATTAAATAGCTCGAAAAGTACGATCTCGATGACTCTGCATACTTCGGACAGAAGTCTCACCAAGATTATCGCAGAAAATGCATATCTGAGCTTGAATCCCCACGAAAACCAAGATATCGCCGGTTCTGCATATCAGACGCACTGTGGAGTGGTCAAAACACCAGAAAACTGGTTTTTTTCGCATTAAATAGCTCGAACCGAGCGATCTAGATGATTCTGCATACTTCTGACTGAAGTCTCAACAATATTATCGCAGAAAATGCATATCTCAGCTAGAAACATTACGAAAATCAAGATGTCGCCGGTTCTGCATATCAAACGTACTGTGGAGTGGTGAAAACACCAGATAACGTGTTTCTCGCATTAAATAGGTCGAAAAGAGCGATCTCGATGACTCTGCATACTTCGGACAGAAGTCTCACCAAGATTATCGCAGAAAATGCATATCTGAGCTTGAATCCCCACGAAAACCAAGATATCGCCGGTTCTGCATATCAGACGCACTGTGGAGTGGTCAAAACACCAGAAAACTGGTTTTTTTCGCATTAAATAGCTCGAACCGAGCGATCTAGATGATTCTGCATACTTCGGACAGAAGTCTCACCAAGATTGCCGCAGAAAATGCATATCTCAGCTGGAAATCCCACGAAAACCAAGATATCGCCGGTTCTGCATATCAGACGCACTGTGGAGTGGTGAAAACAACCAGAGAACGTGTTTCTCGCATTAAATGGCTCGAAAAGAGGGATCTCGATGATTCTGCATACTTCGGACAGAAGTCTCACCAAGATTATCGTAAAAAATGCATATCTCAGCTTGAAACCCCACGAAAACCAAGATATCGCCGGTTCTGCATATCAAACGCACTGTGGAGTGGTGAAAACACCAGATAACGTGTTTCTCGCATTAAATAGCTCGAAAAGCGAGATCCCGATGATTCTGGATACTTCTGACAAAAGACTCACCAAGATTATCGCTGAAAATGCATATCTCAGCTTGAAACCCCACGAAAACCCAGATATCGCCGGTACTGCATATCAAACCAACTGTAAAGTGGTTAAAACAACCAGAAAAATTGTTTTTTCGCATTAAATCCCTCGAAAAGAGCGATCTAGATGATTCTGCATACTTCTGACAAAAGACTCACCAAGATTATCGCAGATAATGCATATCTCAGCTCGAAACCCCACGAAAACCAAGATATCGCCGGTTCTGCATATCATACGCACTGTGGAGTGGTGAAAACACCAGATAACGTGTTTGTCGCATGAAATAGGTCGAAACGAGCGATCTCGATGATTAAGCATACTTCGGACAGAAGTCTCATCAAGATTATCGTAAAAAATACATATCTCAGCTTGAAACCCCACGAAAACCCAGATATCGCTGGTTCTGCATATCAAACACACTGTGGAGTGCTGAAAACACCAGATAACGTGTTTCTCGCATTAAATCGCTCGAAAAGAGCGATCTAGATGATTCAGCATACTTCGGACAGAAGTCTCACCAAGGTTATCGCAGACAATGCATATCTCAGCTTGAAACCCCACGAAAACCAAGATATCGCCGGTTCTGCATATCCAACGCACTGTGGAGTGGTGAAAACACCAGATAACGTGTTTCTCCCATTAAATAGCTCGAAAAGAGCGATCTAGATGATTCAGCATACTTCGGACAGAAGTATCACCAAGATTATCGCAGAAAATGCATATCTCAGCTTGAAACCCCATGAAAACCAAGATATCTCCGGTTCTGCACATCCAACGAACTGTGGTGTGGTGAAAACCCCAGAAAACGTGTTTCTCGCATTAAATAGCTCGAAAAGAGCGATCTAGATGATTCAGCATACTTCGGACAGAAGTCTCACCAAGATTATCGCAGATAATGCATATCTCAGCTCGAAACCCCACGAAAACCAAGATATCGCCGGTTCTGCATATCATACGCACTGTGGAGTGGTGAAAACACCAGATAACGTGTTTCCCGCATTAAATAGCACGAAACGAGCGATCTCGATGATTAAGCATACTTCGGACAGAAGTCTCACCAAGATTATCGCAGAAATTGCATATCTCAGCTTGAATCCCCAAGAAAACCAAGATATCGTTGTTTCTGCATATCAAACGCACTGTGGAGTGCTGAAAACACCAGATAACGTGTTTCGCGCATTAAATAGCTCGAATAGAGCGATCTCGATGATTAAGCATACTTCGGACAGAAGTCTCACCAAGATTATCGCAGAAAATACATATTTCAGCTGGAAACCCCACGAAAACCAAGATATCGCTGGTACTGCATATCAAACGCACTGTGGAGTGGTGTAAACACCAGATAACGTGTTTCTTGCATTAAATAGCTCGAAAAGAGCGATCTCGATGATGCTGCATACTTCGGACAGAAGTCTCACCAAGTTTATCGCAGAAAATGCATATCTCAGCTTGAAACCCCTCGAAAACCAAGATATCACCTGTTCTGCATATCCAACGAACTGTGGTGTGGTGAAAACCCCAGAAAACGTGTTTCTCGCATTAAATAGCTTGAAAAGAGCGATCTCGATGATTCTGCACACTTCGGACAGAAGTCTCACCAAGATTATCGCAGATAATGCATATCTCATCTCGAAACCCCACGAAAACCAAGATATCGCCGGTTCTGCATATCATACGCACTGTGGAGTGGTGAAAACACCAGATAACGTGTTTGTCGCATTAAATAGGTCGAAACGAGCGATCTCGATGATTAAGCATACTTCGGACAGATGTCTCATCAAGATTATCGTAAAAAATGCATATCTCAGCTTGAAACCCCACGAAAACCCAGATATCGCTGGTTCTGCATATCAAACGCACTGTGGAGTGCTGAAAACACCAGATAACGTGTTTCTCGCATTAAATCGCTCGAAAAGAGCGATCTAGATGATTCAGCATACTTCGGACAGAAGTCTCACCAAGGTTATCGCAGACAATGCATATCTCAGTTTGAAACCCCACGAAAACCAAGATATCGCCGGTTCTGCATATCCAACGCACTGTGGAGTGGTGAAAACACCAGATAACGTGTTTCTCCCATTAAATAGCTCGAAAAGAGCGATCTAGATGATTCAGCATACTTCGGACAGAAGTATCACCAAGATTATCGCAGAAAATGCATATCTCAGCTTGAAACCCCATGAAAACCAAGATATCTCCGGTTCTGCACATCCAACGAACTGTGGTGTGGTGAAAACCCCAGAAAACGTGTTTCTCGCATTAAATAGCTCGAAAAGAGCGATCTAGATGATTCAGCATACTTCGGACAGAAGTCCCACCAAGATTATCGCAGATAATGCATATCTCAGCTCGAAACCCCACGAAAACCAAGATATCGCCGGTTCTGCATATCATACGCACTGTGGAGTGGTGAAAACACCAGATAACGTGTTTCCCGCATTAAATAGCACGAAACGAGCGATCTCGATGATTAAGCATACTTCGGACAGAAGTCTCACCAAGATTATCGCAGAAATTGCATATCTCAGCTTGAATCCCCAAGAAAACCAAGATATCGTTGTTTCTGCATATCAAACGCACTCTGGAGTGCTGAAAACACCAGATAACGTGTTTCGCGCATTAAATAGCTCGAATAGAGCGATCTCGATGATTAAGCATACTTCGGACAGAAGTCTCACCAAGATTATCGCAGAAAATACATATTTCAGCTGGAAACCCCACGAAAACCAAGATATCGCTGGTACTGCATATCAAACGCACTGTGGAGTGGTGTAAACACCAGATAACGTGTTTCTTGCATTAAATAGCTCGAAAAGAGCGATCTCGATGATGCTGCATACTTCGGACAGAAGTCTCACCAAGTTTATCGCAGAAAATGCATATCTCAGCTTGAAACCCCTCGAAAACCAAGATATCACCTGTTCTGCATATCCAACGAACTGTGGTGTGGTGAAAACCCCAGAAAACGTGTTTCTCGCATTAAATAGCTTGAAAAGAGCGATCTCGATGATTCTGCACACTTCGGACAGAAGTCTCACCAAGATTATCGCAGATAATGCATATCTCATCTCGAAACCCCACGAAAACCAAGATATCGCCGGTTCTGCATATCATACGCACTGTGGAGTGGTGAAAACACCAGATAACGTGTTTGTCGCATTAAATAGGTCGAAACGAGCGATCTCGATGATTAAGCATACTTCGGACAGATGTCTCATCAAGATTATCGTAAAAAATGCATATCTCAGCTTGAAACCCCACGAAAACCCAGATATCGCTGGTTCTGCATATCAAACGCACTGTGGAGTGCTGAAAACACCAGATAACGTGTTTCTCGCATTAAATAGCTCGAAAAGTGCGATCTCAATGATTCTACATACTTCGGACAGAAGTATCACCAAGATTATCGCAGAAAATGCATATCTCAGCTTGAAACCCCACGAAAACCAAGATATCTCCGGTTCTGCACATCCAACGAGCTGTGGTGTGGTGAAAACCCCAGAAAACGTGTTTCTCGCATTAAACAGCTCGAAAAGAGCGCTCTTGATGTTTCTGCATACTTCGGACAGACGTTTCACCAAGAGTATCGTAGAAAATGCATATCTCAACTTGAAACCCGACGAAAACCAAACATCGCCGGTTCTGCATATCAAACCAACTGTGGAGTGGTGAAAACACCAGACAACGTGTTACTCGCATTAAATAGCTCGAAACGAGCGATCTCGATGATTCTGCATACTTCGGACAGAAGTTTCACCAAGATTATCGTAAAAAATGCATATCTCAGCTTGAAACCCCACGAAAACAAAGATATCGCAGGTTCTGCATATCAAACGCACTGTGGAGTGGTGAAAACACCAGATAACGTGTTTCTCGCATTAAATAGATCGAAAAGTGCGATCTCGATGATTCTGCATACTTCTAACAGAAGTCTCACCATGATTATCGCAGTAAATGCATATCTCAGCTTGAAACCCCACGAAAACCAAGATATCGCCGGTTCTGCATATCCAACGCACTGTGGAGTGGTGAAAACACCAGATAACGTGTTTCTCGCATTAAATAGGTCGAAACGAGCGATCTCGATGATTAAGCATTCTTCGGACAGAAGTGTCATCAAGATTATCGTAAAAAATGCATATCTCAGCTTGAAACCCCACGCAAACCAAGATATCGCTGGTACTGCATATCAAACGCCCTGTGGAGTGGTGAAAACACCTGAAAACGTGTTACTTGCATTAACTAGCTCGAAAAGAGCGTTCTGGATGATTCTGCATACTTCTCATAGATGAAACACCAAGATTATCGCAGAAAATGCATATCTCAGCTAGAAACATCACGAAAATCAAGATGTCGCCGGTTCTGCATATCAAACGCACTGTGGGATGGTGAAAACACCAGCAAACGTGTTTCTCGCATTAAATAGCTCGAAAAGAGCGATCTCGATGATTCTGCATACTTCGGAGAGAATTCTCACCAAGATTATCGCAGAAAATGCATATCTGAGCTTGAAACCCCACGAAAACCAAGATATCGCTGGTTCTGCATATGAAACGCACTGTGGAGTGGTGAAAACACCAGATAACATGTTTCTCGCATTAAATAGCTCGAAAAGAGCGATCTCGATGATTAAGCATACTTCGGACAGAAGTCTCACCAAGATTATCGCAGGAATTGCATATCTCAGCTTGAAACCACACGAAAACCAAGATATCGCTGGTTCTCCATATCAAACGCACTGTGGAGTGCTGAAAACACCAGATAACGTGTTTCTCGCATTAAATAGCTCGAAAAGTGCGATTTCGATGATTCTGCATACTTCGGACAGAAGTCTCACCATGATTATCGTAAAAAATGCATATCTCAGCTTGAAACCCCACGAAAACCAGGATATCGCTTGCTCTGCATATCAGACGCACTGTGGAATGTTGAAAACACCAGAAAACTTGTTTTTGCGCATTAAATAGCTCGAAAAGAGCGATCTAGATGATTCTGTATACTTCTGTCTGAGGTCTCACCAATATTATCGCAGAAAATGCATATCTGAGCTTGAAACCCCACGAAAACCAAGATATCGTCGGTTCTGCACATCATACGCACTGTGGAGTGGAGAAAACACCAGATAACCTGTTTCTCCCATTAAATAGCTCGAATCGATCGATCTCGATGATTAAGCATACTTCGTACAGAAGTCTCACCAAGATGATCGAAGGAATTGCATATCTCAGCTTGAAACCCCACGAAAACCAAGATATCGCTGGTTCTGCATATCAAACGCACTGTGGAATGCTGAAAACACCAGATAACGTGTTTCTCGCATTAAATAGCTCGAAAAGAGCGATCTCCATGATTCTGCATACTTCGGACAGAAGTCTCACCATGATTATCGTAAAAAATGCATATCTCAGCTTGAAACCCCACGAAAACCAGGATATCGCTTGCTCTGCATATCAGACGCACTGTGGAATGTTGAAAACACCAGAAAATTTGTTTTTGCGCATTAAATAGCTCGAAAAGAGCGATCTCGATGATTCTGCATTCTTCGGACAGAAGTCTCACCAAGATTATCGCAGAAAATGCATATCTCAGCTAGAAACCCCACGAAAACCAAGATATCTCCGGTTCTGCATATCAAACCAACTGTGGAGTGGTGAAAACACCAGATAACGTGCTTCTCGCATTAAATAGCTCGAAAAGTGCGATCTGGATGATTCTGCATACTTCGTACAGAAGTCTCACCAAGATTATCGAAGGAATTGCATATCTCAGCTTGAAACCCCACGAAAACCAAGATATCGCTGGTTCTGCATATCAAACGCACTGTGGAATGCTGAAAACACCAGATAACGTGTTTCTCGCATTAAATAGCTCGAAAAGAGCGATCTCGATGATTCTGCATACTTCGGACAGAAGTCTCACCATGATTATCGTAAAAAATGCATATCTCAGCTTGAAACCCCACGAAAACCAGGATATCGCCTGCTCTGCATATCAGACGCACTGTGGAATGTTGAAAACACCAGAAAACTTGTTTTTGCGCATTAAATAGCTCGAAAAGAGCGATCTAGATGATTCTGCATTCATCGGACAGAAGTCTCACCAAGATTATCGCAGAAAATGCATATCTCAGCCAGAAACCCCACGAAAACCAAGATATCTTCGGTTCTGCATATCAAACCAACTGTGGAGTGGTGAAAAAACCAGATAACGTGCTTCTCGCATTAAATAGCTCGAAAAGTGCGATCTGGATGATTCTGCATACTTCGGACAGAAGTCTCACCAAGATTATCGCAGAAAATGCATATCTCAGCTTGAAACCCCACGAAAACCAAGATATCTCCGGTTCTGCACATCCAACGAACTGTGGTGTGGTGAAAACCCCAGAAAACGTGTTTCTCGCATTAAATAGCTCGAAAAGAGCGCTCTTGATGTTTCTGCATATTTCGGACAGATGTTTCACCAAGATTATCGTAGAACATGCATATCTCCACTTGAAACCCCACGAAAACCAAGATTTCGCTGGTTCTGCATATCAAACGCACTGTGGATTGCTGAAAACACCAGATAACGTGTTACTGGCATTAAATAGCTCGAAAAGTGCGGTCTCGATGTTTCTGCATACTTCGTACAGAAGTCTCACCATGATTATCGTAAAAAATGCATATCTCAGCTTGAAACCCCACGAAAACCAAGATATCTCCGGTTCTGCATATCAAACCAACTGCGGAGTGGTGAAAACACCAGATAACGTGTTTCTCGCATTAAATAGCTCGAAAAGAGCGATCTCGATGATTAAGCATACTTCGGACAGAAGTCTCACCAAGATTATCGCAGGAATTGCATATCTCATCTTGAAACCACACGAAAACCAAGATATCGCTGGTTCTCCATATCAAACGCACTGTGGAGTGCTGAAAACACCAGATAACGTGTTTCTCGCATTAAATAGCTCGAAAAGTGCGATCTCGATGATTCTGCATACTTCGGACAGAAGTCTCACCATGATTATCGTAAAAAATGCATATCTCAGCTTGAAACCCCACGAAAACCAGGATATCGCTTGTTCTGCATATCAGACGCACTGTGGAATGTTGAAAACACCAGAAAACTTGTTTTTGCGCATTAAATAGCTCGAAAAGAGCGATCTAGATGATTCTGCATACTTCTGTCTGAGGTCTCACCAATATTATCGCAGAAAATGCATATCTGAGCTTGAAACCCCACGAAAACCAAGATATCGTCGGTTCTGCACATCATACGCACTGTGGAGTGGAGAAAACATCAGATAACCTGTTTCTCCCATTAAATAGCTCGAAACGAGCGATCTCGATGATTAAGCATACTTCGTACAGAAGTCTCACCAAGATTATCGAAGGAATTGCATATCTCAGCTTGAAACCCCACGAAAACCAAGATATCGCTGGTTCTGCATATCAAACGCACTGTGGAATGCTGAAAACACCAGATAACGTGTTTCTCGCATTAAATAGCTCGAAAAGAGCGATCTCGATGATTCTGCATTCTTCGGACAGAAGTCTCACCAAGATTATCGCAGAAAATGCATATCTCAGCTAGAAACCCCACGAAAACCAAGATATCTCCGGTTCTGCATATCAAACCAACTGTGGAGTGGTGAAAACACCAGATAACGTGCTTCTCGCATTAAATAGCTCGAAAAGAGCGATCTGGATGATTCTGCATACTTCGGACAGAAGTCTCACCAAGATTATCGCAGAAAATGCATATCTCAGCTTGAAACCCCACGAAAACCAAGATATCTCCGGTTCTGCACATCCAACGAACTGTGGTGTGGTGAAAACCCCAGAAAACGTGTTTCTCGCATTAAATAGCTCGAAAAGAGCGCTCTTGATGTTTCTGCATATTTCGGACAGATGTTTCACCAAGATTATCGTAGAACAAGCATATCTCAACTTGAAACCCCACGAAAACCAAGATTTCGCTGGTTCTGCATATCAAACGCACTGTGGATTGCTGAAAACACCAGATAACGTGTTTCTGGAATTAAATAGCTCGAAAAGTGCGGTCTCGATGATTGTGCATACTTTGTACAGAAGTCTCACCATGATTATCGTAAAAAATGCATATCTCAGCTTGAAACCCCACGAAAACCAGGATATCGTCGGTTCTGCATATTAAACGCACTGTGGAGTGGTGAAAACACCAGATAACGTGTTTCTCGCATTAAATAGCTCGAAAAGAGCGATCTCGATGATTAAGCATACTTCGGACAGAAGTCTCACCAAGATTATCGCAGGAATTGCATATCTCAGCTTGAAACCACACGAAAACCAAGATATCGCTGGTTCTCCATATCAAACCAAATGTGGAGTGGTGAAAACCCCAGAAAACGTGTTCCTCGCATTAAATAGCTCGAAAAGTACGATCTCGATGACTCTGCATACTTCGGACAGAAGTCTCACCAAGATTATCGCAGAAAATGCATATCTGAGCTTGAATCCCCACGAAAACCAAGATATCGCCGGTTCTGCATATCAGACGCACTGTGGAGTGGTCAAAACACCAGAAAACTGGTTTTTTTCGCATTTTAATAGCTCGAAACGAGCGATCTAGATGATTCTGCATACTTCTAACTGAAGTCTCAACAATATTATCGCAGAAAATGCATATGTCAGCTAGAAACATTACGAAAATCAAGCTGTCGCCGGTTCTGCATATCAAACGTACTGTGGAGTGGTGAAAACACCAGATAACGTGTTTCTCGCATTAAATAGGTCGAAAAGAGCGATCTCGATGTTTCTGCATACTTCGGACAGAGGTCTCACCAAGATTATCGAAGGAATTGCATATCTCAGCTTGAAACCCCACGAAAACCAAGATATCGCTGGTTCTGCATATCAAACGCACTGTGGAATGCTAAAAACACCAGATAACGTGTTTCTCGCATTAAATAGCACGAAAAGAGCGATCTCGATGATTCTGCATTCTTCGGACAGAAGTCTCACCAAGATTATCGCAGAAAATGCATATCTCAGCTAGAAACCCCACGAAAACCAAGATATCTCCGGTTCTGCATATCAAACCAACTGTGGAGTGGTGAAAACACCAGATAACGTGCTTCTCGCATTAAATAGCTCGAAAAGAGCGATCTGGATGATTCTGCATACTTCGGACAGAAGTCTCACCAAGATTATCCCAGAAAATGCATATCTCAGCTTGAAACCCCACGAAAACCAAGATATCTCCGGTTCTGCACATCCAACGAACTGTGGTGTGGTGAAAACACCAGATAACGTGTTTCTGGAATTAAATAGCTCGAAAAGTGCGGTCTCGATGATTCTGCATACTTCGTACAGAAGTCTCACCATGATAATCGTAAAAAATGCATATCTCAGCTTGAAACCCCACGAAAACCAGGATATCGTCGGTTCTGCATATTAAACGCACTGTGGAGTGGTGAAAACACCAGATAACGTGTTTCTCGCATTAAATAGCTCGAAAAGAGCGATCTCGATGATTAAGCATACTTCGGACAGAAGTCTCACCAAGATTATCGCAGGAATTGCATATCTCAGCTTGAAACCACACGAAAACCAAGATATCGCTGGTTCTCCATATCAAACCAAATGTGGAGTGGTGAAAACCCCAGAAAACGTGTTCCTCGCATTAAATAGCTCGAAAAGTACGATCTCGATGACTCTGCATACTTCGGACAGAAGTCTCACCAAGATTATCGCAGAAAATGCATATCTGAGCTTGAATCCCCACGAAAACCAAGATATCGCCGGTTCTGCATATCAGACGCACTGTGGAGTGGTCAAAACACCAGAAAACTGGTTTTTTTCGCATTAAATAGCTCGAACCGAGCGATCTAGATAATTCTGCATACTTCTGACTGAAGTCTCAACAATATTATCGCAGAAAATGCATATCTCAGCTAGAAACATTACGAAAATCAAGATGTCGCCGGTTCTGCATATCAAACGTACTGTGGAGTGGTGAAAACACCAGATAACGTGTTTCTCGCATTAAATAGGTCGAAAAGAGCGATCTCGATGTTTCTGCATACTTCGGACAGAGGTCACACCAAGATTATCGCAGAAAATGCATATCTCAGCTTGAAACCCCACGGAAACCAAGATATCTCCGGTTCTGCATATCAAACGTACTGTGGAGTGGTGAATAAACCAGAAAACGTGTTTCTCGCATTAAATAGCTCGAAAGGAGCGTTCTCAATGATTCTGCATACTTCTGACAGAAGAATCACCAAGATTATCGCAGAAAATGCATATCTCAGCTGGAAACCCCACGAAAACCAAGATATCGCCGGTTCTGCATATCAAACGCACTGTGGAGTGGTCAAAACACCAGATAACGTGTTTCCCGCATTACATAGCTCGAAAAGAGCGATCTCGATGATTCTGCATACTTCGGACAGAAGTCTCGCCAAGATTATCGTAAAAAATGCATATCTCAGCTTGAAACCCCACGAAAACCAAGATATCGCCGGTTCTGCATATCAAACGCACTGTGGAGTGGTGAAAACACCAGATAACGTGTTTCTCGCATTAAATAGCTCGAAAAGCGAGATCCCGATGATTCTGGATACTTCTGACAAAAGACTCACCAAGATTATCGCTGAAAATGCATATCTCAGCTTGAAACCCCACGAAAACCCAGATATCGCCGGTACTGCATATCAAACCAACTGTAAAGTGGTGAAAACAACCAGAAAAATTGTTTTTTCGCATTAAATCGCTCGAAAAGAGCGATCTAGATGATTCTGCATACTTCTGACAAAAGACTCACCAAGATTATCGCTGAAAATGCATATCTCATCTTGAAACCCCACGAAAACCCAGATATCGCCGGTTCTGCATATCAAACCAACTGTGGAGTGGTGAAAACACCAGACAAAGTGTTTCTCGCATTAAATAGATCGAAATGTGCGATCTCGATGATTCTGCATACTTCTAACAGAAGTCTCACCATCATTATCGCAGAAAATGCATATCTCTGCTAGAAACTCCACGAAAACCAAGATATCTCCGGTTCTGCATATCAAACCAACTGTGGAGTGGTGAAAACCCCAGAAAACATGTTTCTCGCATTAAATAGCTCGGAAAGAGCGATCTAGATGAGTCAGCATACTTCTGACAGAAGTCTCACCAAGATTATCGTAGAAAATGCATATCTCAGCTTGAAACCCCACGAAAACCAAGATATCTCCGGTTCTGCACATCCAACGAACTGTGGTGTGGTGAAAACCCCAGAAAACGTGTTTCTCGCATTAAATAGCTCGAAAAGAGCGCTCTTGATGTTTCTGCATATTTCGGACAGATGTTTCACCAAGATTATCGTAGAACAAGCATATCTCAACTTGAAACCCCACGAAAACCAAGATTTGGCTGGTTCTGCATATCAAACGCACTGTGGATTGCTGAAAACACCAGATAACGTGTTTCTGGAATTAAATAGCTCGAAAAGTGCGGTCTCGATGATTCTGCATACTTCGTACAGAAGTCTCATCATGATTATCGTAAAAAATGCATATCTCAGCTTGAAACCCCACGAAAACCAGGATATCGTCGGTTCTGCATATTAAACGCACTGTGGAGTGGTGAAAACACCAGATAACGTGTTTCTCGCATTAAATAGCTCGAAAAGAGCGATCTCGATGATTAAGCATACTTCGGACAGAAGTGTCACCAAGATTATCGCAGGAATTGCATATCTCAGCTTGAAACCACACGAAAACCAAGATATCGCTGGTTCTCCATATCAAACCAAATGTGGAGTGGTGAAAACCCCAGAAAACGTGTTCCTCGCATTAAATAGCTCGAAAAGTACGATCTCGATGACTCTGCATACTTCGGACAGAAGTCTCACCAAGATTATCGCAGAAAATGCATATCTGAGCTTGAATCCCCACGAAAACCAAGATATCGCCGGTTCTGCATATCAGACGCACTGTGGAGTGGTTAAAACACCAGATAACGTGTTTCTCGCATTAAATAGGTCGAAAAGAGCGATCTCGATGTTTCTGCATACTTCGGACAGAGGTCACACCAAGATTATCGCAGAAAATGCATATCTCAGCTTGAAACCCCACGGAAACCAAGATATCTCCGGTTCTGCATATCAAACGTACTGTGGAGTGGTGAATACACCAGAAAACGTGTTTCTCGCATTAAATAGCTCGAAAGGAGCGTTCTCGATGATTCTGCATACTTCTGACAGAAGAATCACCAAGATTATCGCAGAAAATGCATATCTCAGCTGGAAACCCCACGAAAACCAAGATATCGCCGGTTCTGCATATCAAACGCACTGTGGAGTGGTCAAAACACCAGATAACGTGTTTCCCGCATTAAATAGCTCGAAAAGAGCGATGTCGATGATTCTGCATACTTCGGACAGAAGTCTCACCAAGATTGCCGCAGAAAATGCATATCTCAGCTGGAAATCCCACGAAAACCAAGATATCGCCGGTTCTGCATATCAGACGCACTGTGGAGTGGTGAAAACAACCAGAGAACGTGTTTCTCGCATTAAATGGCTCGAAAAGAGGGATCTCGATGATTCTGCATACTTCTGACAGAAGACTCTCCAAGATTATCGCAGAAAATGCATATCTCACCTGGAAACACCACGAAAATCAAGATATCGCCGGTTATGCATATCAAACGCACTGTGGAATGTTGAAAACACCAGAAAACTTGTTTTTTCGCATTAAATAGCTCGAAACGAGCGATCTCGATGATTCTGCATACTTCGGACAGAAGTCTCACCAAGATTATCGTAAAAAATGCATATCTCAGCTTGAAACCCCACGAAAACCAAGATATCGCCGGTTCTGCATATCAAACGCACTGTGGAGTGGTGAAAACACCAGATAACGTGTTTCTCGCATTAAATAGCTCGAAAAGCGAGATCCCGATGATTCTGGATACTTCTGACAAAAGACTGACCAAGATTATCGCAGGAATTGCATATCTCAGCTTGAAACCACACGAAAACCAAGATATCGCTGGTTCTCCATATCAAACCAAATGTGGAGTGGTGAAAACCCCAGAAAACGTGTTCCTCGCATTAAATAGCTCGAAAAGAGCGCTCTTGATGTTTCTGCATATTTCGGACAGATGTTTCACCAAGATTATCGTAGAACAAGCATATCTCAACTTGAAACCCCACGAAAACCAAGATTTGGCTGGTTCTGCATATCAAACGCACTGTGGATTGCTGAAAACACCAGATAACGTGTTTCTGGAATTAAATAGCTCGAAAAGTGCGGTCTCGATGATTCTGCATACTTCGTACAGAAGTCTCATCATGATTATCGTAAAAAATGCATATCTCAGCTTGAAACCCCACGAAAACCAGGATATCGTCGGTTCTGCATATTAAACGCACTGTGGAGTGGTGAAAACACCAGATAACGTGTTTCTCGCATTAAATAGCTCGAAAAGAGCGATCTCGATGATTAAGCATACTTCGGACAGAAGTCTCACCAAGATTATCGCAGGAATTGCATATCTCAGCTTGAAACCACACGAAAACCAAGATATCGCTGGTTCTCCATATCAAACCAAATGTGGAGTGGTGAAAACCCCAGAAAACGTGTTCCTCGCATTAAATAGCTCGAAAAGTACGATCTCGATGACTCTGCATACTTCGGACAGAAGTCTCACCAAGATTATCGCAGAAAATGCATATCTGAGCTTGAATCCCCACGAAAACCAAGATATCGCCGGTTCTGCATATCAGACGCACTGTGGAGTGGTTAAAACACCAGATAACGTGTTTCTCGCATTAAATAGGTCGAAAAGAGCGATCTCGATGTTTCTGCATACTTCGGACAGAGGTCACACCAAGATTATCGCAGAAAATGCATATCTCAGCTTGAAACCCCACGGAAACCAAGATATCTCCGGTTCTGCATATCAAACGCACTGTGGAATGTTGAAAACACCAGAAAACTTGTTTTTTCGCATTAAATAGCTCGAAACGAGCGATCTCGATGATTCTGCATACTTCGGACAGAAGTCTCACCAAGATTATCGTAAAAAATGCATATCTCAGCTTGAAACCCCACGAAAACCAAGATATCGCCGGTTCTGCATATCAAACGCACTGTGGAGTGGTGAAAACACCAGATAACGTGTTTCCCGCATTAAATAGCTCGAAAGGAGCGTTCTCGATGATTCTGCATACTTCTGACAGAAGTCTCACCAAGATTATCGCAGAAAATGCATATCTGAGATTGAAACCCGACGAAATCCAAGATGTCGCCGGTTCTGCATGTCAAACGCACTGTGGAGTGGTGAAAACACCAGATAACGTGTTTCTCGCATTAAATAGCTCGAAAAGAGCAATCTAGATGATTCTGCATACTTCTGACAGAAGTCTCACCAAGATTATCGCAGAAAATGCATACCTCAGCTTGAAATCTCAGGAAAATCAAGATGTCGCCGCTTCTGCATATAAAACCCACTGTGGAGTGGTGAAAACACCAGATAACGTGTTTCTCGCATTAAATAGCTCGAAAAGAGGGGTCTCGATGATTCTGCATACTACTGACAGAAGTCTCACCAAGATTATCGTAGAATGTGCATATCTCAGCTTGAACCCCGACGAAATCCAAGATGTCGCCGGTTCTGCATATCAAACGCACTGTGGAGTGGTGAAAACACCAGAAAACGTGATTCTCGCATTAAGTAGCTCGAAAAGAGCGATCCCGATGATTCTGCATACTTCTGACAGACGTCTCACCAAGATTATCGTAGAAAATGCATATCTCAGCTTGAACCCCGACGAAATCCAAGATGTCGCCGGTTCTGCATATCAAACGCACTGTGGAGTGGTGAAAACACCAGAAAACGTGATTCTCGCATTAAGTAGCTCGAAAAGAGCGATCCCGATGATTCTGCATACTTCTGACAGACGTCTCACCAAGATTATCGTAGAAAATGCATATCTCAGCTTGAAACCCGACCGAAACCAAGATATCTCCGGTTCTGCATGTCAAACGTAGTGTGGAGTGGTGAATACACCAGAAAACGTGTTTCTCGCATTAAATAGCTCGAAAAGAGCGATCTAGATGGTTCTGCATACTTCTGACAGAAGTCTCACCAAGATTATCGTAGAATGTGCATATCTCAGCTTGAACCCCGACGAAATCCAAGATGTCGCCGGTTCTGCATCTCAAACGCACTGTGGAGTGGTGAAAACACCAGATAACGTGTTTCTCGCATTAAATAGCTCGAAAAGAGCGATCCCGATAATTCTGCATACTTCTGACAGACGTCTCACCAAGATTATCCTAGAATGTGCATATCTCAGCTTGAACCCCGACGAAATCCAAGATGTCGCCGGTTCTGCATATCAAACGCACTGTGGAGTGGTGAAAACACCAGATAACGTGTTTCTCGCATTAAATAGCTCGAAAAGAGCGATCCCGATAATTCTGCATACTTCTGACAGACGTCTCACCAAGATTATCCTAGAATGTGCATATCTCAGCTTGAACCCCGACGAAATCCAAGATGTCGCCGGTTCTGCATATCAAACGCACTGTGGAGTGGTGAAAACACCAGAAAACGTGTTTCTCGCATTAGGTAGCTCGAAACGAGCGATCTAGATGATTCTGCATACTTCTGACTGAAGACTCACCAAGATTATCGCAGAAAATGCATATCTCAGCTTGAAACCTCACGAAAACCAAGTTATCTCCGGTTCTGCGCATCAAACGGACTGTGGTGTGGTGAAAACACCAGAAAACTTGTTTTTTCGCATTAGATAGCTCGAAACGGGCGATCTAGATGATTCTGCATACTTCTGACAGAAGTCTCACCAAGATTATCGCAGAAAATGCATACCTGAGCTTGAAATCTCACGAAAATCAAGATGTCGCCGCTTCTGCATATCAAACGCACTGTGGAGTGGTGAAAACAACCAGATAACGTGTTTCTCGCATTAAATAGCTCGAAAAGAGCGATCCCGATAATTCTGCATACTTCTGACAGACGTCTCACCAAGATTATCGTAGAAAATGCATATCTCAGCTTGAAACCCGACCGAAACCAAGATATCTCCGGTTCTGCATGTCAAACGTACTGTGGAGTGGAGAATACACCAGACGACGTGTTTCTCGCATTAAATAGCTCGAAAAGAGCGATCCCGATAATTCTGCATACTTCTGACAGACGTCTCACCAAGATTTTCCTAGAATGTGCATATCTCAGCTTGAACCCCGACAAAATCCAAGATGTCGCCGGTTCTGCATATCAAACGCACTGTGGAGTGGTGAAAACACCAGATAACGTGTTTCTCGCATTAAATAGCTCGAAAAGAGCGATCCCGATAATTCTGCATACTTCTGACAGACGTCTCACCAAGATTATCCTAGAATGTGCATATCTCAGCTTGGACCCCGACGAAATCCAAGATGTCGCCGGTTCTGCATATCAAACGCACTGTGGAGTGGTGAAAACACCAGAGAACTTGTTGTTTCGCAGTGGATAGCTCGAAACGGGCGATCTAGATGATTCTGCATACTTCTGACAGAAGTCTCACCAAGATTATCGCAGAAAATGCATATCTCAGCTTGAAACCCGACCGAAACCAAGATATCTCCGGTTCTGCATATCAAACGCACTGTGGGGTGGCGAAAACACCAGAAAACGTGTTTCTCGATTTAAATAGCTCGAAAAGAGCGATCTAGATGATTCTGCATACTTCTGACTGAAGTCTCACCAAGATTATCGCAGAAAATGCATATCTCAGCTTGAAACCTCACGAAAACCAAGTTATCTCCGGTTCTGCGCATCAAACGGACTGTGGTGTGGTGAAAACACGAGAAAACTTGTTTTTTCGCATTAGATAGCTCGAAACGGGCGATCTAGATGATTCTGCATACTTCTGACAGAAGTCTCACCAAGATTATCGTAGAATGTGCATATCTCAGCTTGAACCCCGACGAAATCCAAGATGTCGCCGGTTCTGCATATCAAACGCACTGTGGAGTGGTGAAAACACCAGAAAACTTGTTTTTTCGCATTAAATAGCTCGAAACGAGCGATCCCGATGATTCTGCATACTTCTGACAGAAGTCTCACCAAGATTATCGTAGAATGTGCATATCTCAGCTTGAACCCCGACGAAATCCAAGATGTCGCCGGTTCTGCATATCAAACGCACTGTGGAGTGGTGAAAACACCAGAAAACTTGTTTTTTCGCATTAAATAGCTCGAAACGAGCGATCCCGATGATTCTGCATACTTCTTACTGAAGTCTCACCAATATTATAGGAGAAAATGCATATCTCAGCTTGAAATCTCACGAAAATCAAGATGTCGCCGCTTCTGCATAGCAAACGCACTGTGGAATGTTGAAAACACCAGAAATCTTGTTTTTTCGCATTAGATAGCTCGAAACGAGCGATCTAGATGATTCTGCATACTTCTGCCTGAAGTCTCACCAATATTATAGGAGAAAATGCATATCTCAGCTTGAAATCTCACGAAAATCAAGATGTCGCCGCTTCTGCATATCAAACGCACTGTGGAGTCGTGAAAACAACCAGATAACGTGTTTCTCGCATTAAATAGCTCGAAAAGAGCGATCCCGATGATTCTGCATACTTCTGACAGAAGTCTCACCAAGATTATCGTAGAATGTGCATATCTCAGCTTGAACCCCGACGAAATCCAAGATGTCGCCGGTTCTGCATATCAAACGCACTGTGGAGTGGTGAAAACACCAGAAAACTTGTTTTTTCGCATTAAATAGCTCGAAACGAGCGATCCCGATGATTCTGCATACTTCTTACTGAAGTCTCACCAAGCTTCTCGTAGGAAATGCATATCTCAGCTTGAAACCTCACGAAAATCAAGATGTCGCCGCTTCTGCATAGCAAACGCACTGTGGAATGTTGAAAACACCAGAAATCTTGTTTTTTCGCATTAGATAGCTCGAAACGAGCGATCTAGATGATTCTGCATACTTCTGCCTGAAGTCTCACCAATATTATAGGAGAAAATGCATATCTCAGCTTGAAATCTCACGAAAATCAAGATGTCGCCGCTTCTGCATAGCAAACGCACTGTGGAATGTTGAAAACACCAGAAATCTTGTTTTTTCGCATTAGATAGCTCGAAACGAGCGATCTAGATGATTCTGCATACTTCTGCCTGAAGTCTCACCAATATTATAGGAGAAAATGCATATCTCAGCTTGAAATCTCACGAAAATCAAGATGTCGCCGGTTCTGCATGTCAAACGTACTGAGGAGTGGTGAAAACACCAGAAAACTTGTTTTTTCGCATTAAATAGCTCGAAACGAGAGATCTAGATGATTCTGCATACATATGACTGAAGTCTCACCAATATTATCGCAGAAAATGCATATCTCAGCTTGAAACCTCACCAAAATCATGATGTCGCCGGTTCTGCATATAAAACGCACTGTGGAGTGGTGAAAACACCAGATAACGTGTTTCTCGCATTAAGTAGCTCGAAAAGAGCGATCCCGATGATTCTGCATACTTCTGACAGACGTCTCACCAAGATTATCGCAGAAAATGCATATCTCAGCTTGAAACCTCACCAAAATCATGATGTCGCCGGTTCTGCATATCAAACGCACTGTGGGGTGGCGAAAACACCAGAAAACGTGTTTCTCGCATTAAATAGCTCGAAAAGAGCGATCCCGATGATTCTGCATACTTCTGACAGAAGTCTCACCAAGATTATCGTAGAATGTGCATATCTCAGCTTGAACCCCAACAAAATCCAAGATGTCGCCGGTACTGCATATCAAACGGACTGTGGTGTGGTGAAAACACCAGAAAACTTGTTTTTTCGCATTAGATAGCTCGAAACGAGCGATCTAGATGATTCTGCATACTTCTGCCTGAAGTCTCACCAATATTATAGGAGAAAATGCATATCTCAGCTTGAAATCTCACGAAAATCAAGATGTCGCCGGTTCTGCATGTCAAACGTACTGAGGAGTGGTGAAAACACCAGAAAACTTGTTTTTTCGCATTAAATAGCTCGGAACGAGAGATCTAGATGATTCTGCATACATATGACTGAAGTCTCACCAATATTATCGCAGAAAATGCATATCTCAGCTGGTCACACCACGAAAATCAAGATATCGCCGGTTCTGCATATCAAACGCACTGTGGAATGTTGAAAGCACCAGAAAACTTGTTTTTTCGAATTAAATAGTTCGAAAAGAGCGATCCCGATGATTCTGCATACTTCTGACAGACGTCTCACCAAGATTATCGTAGAAAATGCATATCTCAGCTTGAAACCCGACGAAATCCAAGATGTCGCCGGTTCTGCATATCAAACGCACTGTGGAGTGGTGAAAACACCAGAAAACGTGTTTCTCGCATTAAGTAGCTCGAAAAGAGCGTTCTCGAAGATTCTGCATACTTCTGACTGAAGTCTCACCAAGATTATCGTAGAAAATGCATATCTCAGCTTGAACCCCGACGAAATCCAAGATGTCGCCGGTTCTGCATATCAAACGCACTGTGGAGTGGTGAAAACACCAGAAAACGTGATTCTCGCATTAAGTAGCTCGAAAAGAGCGATCCCGATGATTCTGCATACTTCTGACAGACGTCTCACCAAGATTATCGTAGAAAATGCATATCTCAGCTTGAAACCCGACCGAAACCAAGATATCTCCGGTTCTGCATGTCAAACGTAGTGTGGAGTGGTGAATACACCAGAAAACGTGTTTCTCGCATTAAATAGCTCGAAAAGAGCGATCTAGATGGTTCTGCATACTTCTGACAGAAGTCTCAGCAAGATTATCGTAGAATGTGCATATCTCAGCTTGAACCCCGACGAAATCCAAGATGTCGCCGGTTCTGCATATCAAACGCACTGTGGAGTGGTGAAAACACCAGATAACGTGTTTCTCGGATTAAATAGCTCGAAAAGAGGGGTCTCGATGATTCTGCATACTACTGACAGAAGTCTCACCAAGATTATCGTAGAATGTGCATATCTCAGCTTGAACCCCGACGAAATCCAAGATATCTCCGGTTCTGCATGTCAAACGTACTGTGGAGTGGTGAATACACCAGAAAACGTGTTTCTCGCATTAAATAGCTCGAAAAGAGCGATCTAGATGATTCTGCATACTTCTGACAGAAGTCTCACCAAGATTATCGTAGAATGTGCATATCTCAGCTTGAACCCCGACGAAATCCAAGATGTCGCCGGTTCTGCATATCAAACGCACTGTGGAGTGGTGAAAACACCAGAAAACGTGTTTCTCGCATTAAGTAGCTCGAAAAGAGCGTTCTCGAAGATTCTGCATACTTCTGACTGAAGTCTCACCAAGATTATCGCAGAAAATGCATATCTCAGCTTGAAACCTCACGAAAACCAAGTTATCTCCGGTTCTGCACATCAAACGGACTGTAGTGTGGTGAAAACACCAGAAAACGTGTTTCTCGAATTAAATAGCTCGAAAAGAGCGATCTAGATGATTCTGCATACTTCTGTCAGAAGTCTCACCAAGATTATCGCAGAAAATGCATATCTCAGCTGGACACACCACGAAAATCAAGATATCGCCGGTTCTGCATATCAAACGCACTGTGGAATGTTGAAAGCACCAGAAAACTTGTTTTTTCCAATTAAATAGTTCGAAAAGAGCGATCCCGATGATTCTGCATACTTCTGACAGACGTCTCACCAAGATTATCGTAGAAAATGCATATCTCAGCTTGAAACCCGACCGAAACCAAGATATCTCCGGTTCTGCATGTCAAACGTACTGTGGAGTGGTGAATACACCAGAAAACGTGTTGGTCGCATTAAATAGCTCGAAAAGAGCGATCTAGATGATTCTGCATACTTCTGACAGAAGTCTCACCAAGATTATCCTAGAATGTGCATATCTCAGCTTGAACCCCGACGAAATCCAAGATGTCGCCGGTTCTGCATATCAAACGCACTGTGGAGTGGTGAAAACACCAGAAAACGTGATTCTCGCATTAAGTAGCTCGAAAAGAGCGATCCCGATGATTCTGCATACTTCTGACAGACGTCTCACCAAGATTATCGTAGAAAATGCATATCTCAGCTTGAAACCCGACCGAAACCAAGATATCTCCGGTTCTGCATGTCAAACGTACTGTGGAGTGGTGAATACACCAGAAAACGTGTTTCTCGAATTATATATCTCGAAAAGAACGATCTAGATGATTCTGCATACTTCTGACAGAAATCTCACCAAGATTATCGTAGAAAATGCATTTCTCAGCTTGAACCCCGACGAAATCCAAGATGTCGCCGGTTCTGCATATCAAACGCACTGTGGAGTGGTGAAAACACCAGATAACGTGTTTCTCGGATTAAATAGCTCGAAAAGAGGGGTCTCGATGATTCTGCATACTACTGACAGAAGTCTCACCAAGATTATCGTAGAATGTGCATATCTCAGCTTGAACCCCGACGAAATCGAAGATATCTCCGGTTCTGCATGTCAAACGTACTGTGGAGTGGGGAATGCACCAGAAAACGTGTTTCTCGCATTAAATAGCTCGAAAAGAGCGCTCTCGAAGATTCTGCATACTTCTGAGAGAAGTCTCACCAAGATTATCGTAGATAATGTATATCTCAGCTTGATACCCGAAGACGCCCAAGATGTCGCCGGTTCTGCATATCAAACGCACTGTGGAGTGGTGAAAACACCAGATAACGTGTTTCTCGCATTAAATAGCTCGAAAAGCGCTATCCCGATGATTCGGCATACTTCTGACAGACGTCTCACCAAGATTATCCTAGAATGTGCATATCTCAGCTTGAACCCCGACGAAATCCAAGATGTCGCCGGTTCTGCATATCAAACGCACTGTGGAGTGGTGAAAACACCAGAAAACGTGTTTCTCGCATTAGGTAGCTCGAAACGAGCGATCTAGATGATTCTGCATACTTCTGACTGAAGTCTCACCAAGATTATCGCAGAAAATGCATATCTCAGCTTGAAACCTCACGAAAACCAAGTTATCTCCGGTTCTGCGCATCAAACGGACTGTGGTATGGTGAAAACACCAGAAAACTTGTTTTTTCGCATTAGATAGCTCGAAACGGGCGATCTAGATGATTCTGCATACTTCTGACAGAAGTCTCACCAAGATTATCGCAGAAAATGCATACCTGAGCTTGAAATCTCTCGAAAATCAAGATGTCGCCGCTTCTGCATATCAAACGCACTGTAGAGTCGTGAAAACAACCAGATAACGTGTTTCTCGCATTAAATAGCTCGAAAAGAGCGATCCCGATGATTCTGCATACTTCTGACAGAAGTCTCACCAAGATTATCGTAGAATGTGCATATCTCAGCTTGAACCCCGACGGAATCCAAGATGTCGCCGGTTCTGCATATCAAACGCACTGTGGAGTGGTGAAAACACCAGAAAACTTGTTTTTTCGCATTAAATAGCTCGAAACGAGCGATCCCGATGATTCTGCATACTTCTTACTGAAGTCTCACCAAGCTTCTCGTAGGAAATGCATATCTCAGCTAGAAACCTCACGAAAATCAAGATGTCGCCGCTTCTGCATAGCAAACGCACTGTGGAATGTTGAAAACACTAGATAACGTGTTTCTCGCATTAAGTAGCTCGAAAAGAGCGATCCCGATGATTCTGCATACTTCTGACAGACGTCTCACCAAGATTATCGCAGAAAATGCATATCTCAGCTTGAAACCCGACCGAAACCAAGATATCTCCGGTTCTGCATATCAAACGCACTGTGGGGTGGCGAAAACACCAGAAAACGTGTTTCTCGCATTAAATAGCTCGAAAAGAGCGATCCCGATGATTCTGCATACTTCTGACAGAAGTCTCACCAAGATTATCGTAGAATGTGCATATCTCAGCTTGAACCCCGACGAAATCCAAGATGTCGCCGGTACTGCATATCAAACGGACTGTGGTGTGGTGAAAACACCAGAAAACTTGTTTTTTCGCATTAGATAGCTCGAAACGGGCGATCTAGATGATTCTGCATACTTCTGACAGAAGTCTCACCAAGATTATCGCAGAAAATGTATACCTGAGCTTGAAATCTCACGAAAATCAAGATGTCGCCGCTTCTGCATAGCAAACGCACTGTGGAATGTTGAAAACACCAGAAATCTTGTTTTTTCGCATTAGATAGCTCGAAACGAGCGATCTAGATGATTCTGCATACTTCTGCCTGAAGTCTCACCAATATTATAGGAGAAAATGCATATCTCAGCTTGAAATCTCACGAAAATCAAGATGTCGCCGGTTCTGCATGTCAAACGTACTGAGGAGTGGTGAAAACACCAGAAAACTTGTTTTTTCGCATTAAATAGCTCGGAACGAGAGATCTAGATGATTCTGCATACATATGACTGAAGTCTCACCAATATTATCGCAGAAAATGCATATCTCAGCTGGTCACACCACGAAAATCAAGATATCGCCGGTTCTGCATATCAAACGCACTGTGGAATGTTGAAAGCACCAGAAAACTTGTTTTTTCGAATTAAATAGTTCGAAAAGAGCGATCCCGATGATTCTGCATACTTCTGACTGAAGTCTCACCAAGATTATCGCAGAAAATGCATATCTCAGCTTGAAACCTCACGAAAACCAAGTTATCTCCGGTTCTGCACATCAAACGGACTGTAGTGTGGTGAAAACACCAGATAACGTGTTTCTCGAATTAAATAGCTCGAAAAGAGCGATCTAGGTGATTCTACATACTTCTGACAGAAGTCTCACCAAGATTATCGCAGAAAATGCATATCTCAGCTGGACACACCACGAAAATCAAGATATCGCCGGTTCTGCATATCAAACGCACTGTGGAATGTTGAAAGCACCAGAAAACTTGTTTTTTCGAATTAAATAGTTCGAAAAGAGCGATCCCGATGATTCTGCATACTTCTGACTGAAGTCTCACCAAGATTCTCGTAGAAAATGCATATCTGAGCTTGAAACCCGACGAAATCCAAGATGTCGCCGGTTCTGAATGTCAAACGCACTGTGGAGTGGTGAAAACACCAGATAACGTGTTTCTCGCATTAAATAGCTCGAAAAGAGCGATCTAGATGGTTCTGCATACTTCTGACAGAAGTCTCACCAAGATTATCGTAGAATGTGCATATCTCAGCTTGAACCCCGACGAAATCCAAGATGTCGCCGGTTCTGCATATCAAACGCACTGTGGAGTGGTGAAAACACCAGATAACGTGTTTCTCGGATTAAATAGCTCGAAAAGAGGGGTCTCGATGATTCTGCATACTACTGACAGAAGTCTCACCAAGATTACCGTAGAATGTGCATATCTCAGCTTGAACCCCGACGAAATCCAAGATATCTCCGGTTCTGCATGTCAAACGTACTGTGGAGTGGTGAATACACCAGAAAACGTGTTTCTCGCATTAAATAGCTCGAAAAGAGCGATCTAGATGATTCTGCATACTTCTGACAGAAGTCTCACCAAGATTATCGTAGAATGTGCATATCTCAGCTTGAACCCCGACGAAATCCAAGATGTCGCCGGTTCTGCATATCAAACGCACTGTGGAGTGGTGAAAACACCAGAAAACGTGTTTCTCGCATTAAGTAGCTCGAAAAGAGCGTTCTCGAAGATTCTGCATACTTCTGACTGAAGTCTCACCAAGATTATCGCAGAAAATGCATATCTCAGCTTGAAACCTCACGAAAACCAAGTTATCTCCGGTTCTGCACATCAAACGGACTGTAGTGTGGTGAAAACACCAGAAAACGTGTTTCTCGAATTAAATAGCTCGAAAAGAGCGATCTAGATGATTCTGCATACTTCTGTCAGAAGTCTCACCAAGATTATCGCAGAAAATGCATATCTCAGCTGGACACACCACGAAAATCAAGATATCGCCGGTTCTGCATATCAAACGCAATGTGGAATGTTGAAAGCACCAGAAAACTTGTTTTTTCCAATTAAATAGTTCGAAAAGAGCGATTCCGATGATTCTGCATACTTCTGACAGACGTCTCCCCAAGATTATCGTAGAAAATGCATATCTCAGCTTGAAACCCGACCGAAACCAAGATATCTCCGGTTCTGCATGTCAAACGTACTGTGGAGTGGTGAATACACCAGAAAACGTGTTTGTCGCATTAAATAGCTCGAAAAGAGCGATCTAGATGATTCTGCATACTTCTGACAGAAGTCTCACCAAGATTATCCTAGAATGTGCATATCTCAGCTTGAACCCCGACGAAATCCAAGATGTCGCCGGTTCTGCATATCAAACGCACTGTGGAGTGGTGAAAACACCAGAAAACGTGATTCTCGCATTAAGTAGCTCGAAAAGAGCGATCCCGATGATTCTGCATACTTCTGACAGACGTCTCACCAAGATTATCGTAGAAAATGCATATCTCAGCTTGAAACCCGACCGAAACCAAGATATCTCCGGTTCTGCATGTCAAACGTACTGTGGAGTGGTGAATACACCAGAAAACGTGTTTCTCGAATTATATATCTCGAAAAGAACGATCTAGATGATTCTGCATACTTCTGACAGAAATCTCACCAAGATTATCGTAGAAAATGCATTTCTCAGCTTGAACCCCGACGAAATCCAAGATGTCGCCGGTTCTGCATATCAAACGCACTGTGGAGTGGTGAAAACACCAGATAACGTGTTTCTCGGATTAAATAGCTCGAAAAGAGGGGTCTCGATGATTCTGCATACTACTGACAGAAGTCTCACCAAGATTATCGTAGAATGTGCATATCTCAGCTTGAACCCCGACGAAATCGAAGATATCTCCGGTTCTGCATGTCAAACGTACTGTGGAGTGGTGAATGCACCAGAAAACGTGTTTCTCGCATTAAATAGCTCGAAAAGAGCGCTCTCGAAGATTCTGCATACTTCTGAGAGAAGTCTCACCAAGATTATCGTAGAAAATGTATATCTCAGCTTGATACCCGAAGACGCCCAAGATGTCGCCGGTTCTGCATATCAAACGCACTGTGGAGTGGTGAAAACACCAGATAACGTGTTTCTCGCATTAAATAGCTCGAAAAGCGCTATCCCGATGATTCGGCATACTTCTGACAGACGTCACACCAAGATTATCGTAGAAAATGCATATCTCAGCTTGAAACCCGACCGAAACCAAGATATCTCCGGTTCTGCATGTCAAACGTACTGTGGAGTGGTGAATACACCAGAAAACGTGTTTCTCGCATTAAATAGCTCGAAAAGAGCGATCCCGATGATTCTGCATACTTCTGACTGAAGTCTCACCAAGATTCTCGTAGAAAATGCATATCTGAGCTTGAAACCCGACGAAATCCAAGATGTCGCCGGTTCTGCATGTCAAACGCACTGTGGAGTGGTGAAAACACCAGATAACGTGTTTCTCGCATTAAATAGCTCGAAAAGAGCGATCCCGATAATTCTGCATACTTCTGACAGACGTCTCACCAAGATTATCGTAGAAAATGCATATCTCAGCTTGAAACCCGACCGAAACCAAGATATCTCCGGTTCTGCATGTCAAACGTACTGTGGAGTGGAGAATACACCAGACAACGTGTTTCTCGCATTAAATAGCTCGAAAAGAGCGATCCCGATAATTCTGCATACTTCTGACAGACGTCTCACCAAGATTATCCTAGAATGTGCATATCTCAGCTTGAACCCCGAGGAAATCCAAGATGTCGCCGGTTCTGCATATCAAACGCACTGTGGAGTGGTGAAAACACCAGATAACGTGTTTCTCGCATTAAATAGCTCGAAAAGAGCGATCCCGATAATTCTGCATACTTCTGACAGACGTCTCACCAAGATTATCCTAGAATGTGCATATCTCAGCTTGAACCCCGACGAAATCCAAGATGTCGCCGGTTCTGCATATCAAACGCACTGTGGAGTGGTGAAAACACCAGAAAACGTGTTTCTCGCATTAGGTAGCTCGAAACGAGCGATCTAGATGATTCTGCATACTTCTGACTGAAGTCTCACCAAGATTATCGCAGAAAATGCATATCTCAGCTTGAAACCTCACGAAAACCAAGTTATCTCCGGTTCTGCGCATCAAACGGACTGTGGTGTGGTGAAAACACCAGAAAACTTGTTTTTTCGCATTAGATAGCTCGAAACGGGCGATCTAGATGATTCTGCATACTTCTGACAGAAGTCTCACCAAGATTATCGCAGAAAATGCATACCTGAGCTTGAAATCTCACGAAAATCAAGATGTCGCCGCTTCTGCATATCAAACGCACTGTGGAGTCGTGAAAACAACCAGATAACGTGTTTCTCGCATTAAATAGCTCGAAAAGAGCGATCCCGATGATTCTGCATACTTCTGACAGAAGTCTCACCAAGATTATCGTAGAATGTGCATATCTCAGCTTGAACCCCGACGAAATCCAAGATGTCGCCGGTACTGCATATCAAACGCACTGTGGAGTGGTGAAAACACCAGAAAACTTGTTTTTTCGCATTAAATAGCTCGAAACGAGCGATCCCGATGATTCTGCATACTTCTTACTGAAGTCTCACCAAGCTTCTCGTAGGAAATGCATATCTCAGCTTGAAACCTCACGAAAATCAAGATGTCGCCGCTTCTGCATAGCAAACGCACTGTGGAATGTTGAAAACACCAGAAATCTTGTTTTTTCGAATTAGATAGCTCGAAACGAGCGATCTAGATGATTCTGCATACTTCTGCCTGAAGTCTCACCAATATTATAGGAGAAAATGCATATCTCAGCTTGAAATCTCACGAAAATCATGATGTCGCCGGTTCTGCATGTCAAACGTACTGAGGAGTGGTGAAAACACCAGAAAACTTGTTTTTTCGCATTAGATAGCTCGAAACGAGCGATCTAGATGATTCTGCATACATATGACTGAAGTCTCACCAATATTATCGCAGAAAATGCATATCTCAGCTTGAAACCTCACCAAAATCATGATGTCGCCGGTTCTGCATATAAAACGCACTGTGGAGTGGTGAAAACACCAGATAACGTGTTTCTCGCATTAAGTAGCTCGAAAAGAGCGATCCCGATGATTCTGCATACTTCTGACAGACGTCTCACCAAGATTATCGCAGAAAATGCATATCTCAGCTTGAAACCCGACCGAAACCAAGATATCTCCGGTTCTGCATATCAAACGCACTGTGGGGTGGCGAAAACACCAGAAAACGTGTTTCTCGCATTAAATAGCTCGAAAAGAGCGATCCCGATGATTCTGCATACTTCTGACAGAAGTCTCACCAAGATTATCGTAGAATGTGCATATCTCAGCTTGAACCCCGACGAAATCCAAGATGTCGCCGGTACTGCATATCAAACGGACTGTGGTGTGGTGAAAACACCAGAAAACTTGTTTTTTCGCATTAGATAGCTCGAAACGGGCGATCTAGATGATTCTGCATACTTCTGACAGAAGTCTCACCAAGATTATCGCAGAAAATGCATACCTGAGCTTGAAATCTCACGAAAATCAAGATGTCGCCGCTTCTGCATAGCAAACGCACTGTGGAATGTTGAAAACACCAGAAATCTTGTTTTTTCGCATTAGATAGCTCGAAACGAGCGATCTAGATGATTCTGCATACTTCTGCCTGAAGTCTCACCAATATTATAGGAGAAAATGCATATCTCAGCTTGAAATCTCACGAAAATCAAGATGTCGCCGGTTCTGCATGTCAAACGTACTGAGGAGTGGTGAAAACACCAGAAAACTTGTTTTTTCGCATTAAATAGCTCGGAACGAGAGATCTAGATGATTCTGCATACATATGACTGAAGTCTCACCAATATTATCGCAGAAAATGCATATCTCAGCTGGTCACACCACGAAAATCAAGATATCGCCGGTTCTGCATATCAAACGCACTGTGGAATGTTGAAAGCACCAGAAAACTTGTTTTTTCGAATTAAATAGTTCGAAAAGAGCGATCCCGATGATTCTGCATACTTCTGACAGACGTCTCAACAAGATTATCGTAGAAAATGCATATCTCAGCTTGAAACCCGACCGAAACCAAGATATCTCCGCTTCTGCATGTCAAACGTACTGTGGATTGGTGAATACACCAGAAAACGTGTTTGTCGCATTAAATAGCTCGAAAAGAGCGATCTAGATGATTCTGCATACTTCTGACAGAAGTCTCACCAAGATTATCCTAGAATGTGCATATCTCAGCTTGAACCCCGACGAAATCCAAGATGTCGCCGGTTCTGCATATCAAACGCACTGTGGAGTGGTGAAAACACCAGAGAACTTGTTTTTTCGCATTAAATAGCTCGAAACGAGCGATCCCGATGATTCTGCATACTTCTGACTGAAGTCTCACCAAGATTCTCGTAGAAAATGCATATCTGAGCTTGAAACCCGACGAAATCCAAGATGTCGCCGGTTCTGAATGTCAAACGCACTGTGGAGTGGTGAAAACACCAGATAACGTGTTTCTCGCATTAAATAGCTCGAAAAGAGGGGTCTCGATGATTCTGCATACTACTGACAGAAGACTCACCAAGATTATCGACGAAAATGCATATCTCAGGTTGAAATCTCACGAAAATCAAGATTTCGCCGGTTCTGCATATCAAACGCACTGTGGAGTCGTGAAAACATCAGATAACGTGTTTCTCGCATTAAATAGCTCGAAAAGAGGGATCTCGATGATTCTGCATACTTCTGACAGATGACTCACCAAGATTATCGCACAAAATGCATATCTCAGCTGGAAACACCACGAAAATCAAGATATCGCCGGTTCTGCATATAAATCGCTCTGTGGAGTGGTGAAAACACCAGATAACCTGTTTCTCGCATTAAATAGCTCGAAAAGAGCAATCTAGATGATTCTGCATACTTCTGACAGAAGTCTCACCAAGATTATCGCAGAAAATGCATACCTCAGCTTGAAATCTCACGAAAATCAAGATGTCGCCGCTTCTGCATATAAAACGCACTGTGGAGTGGTGAAAACACCAGATAACGTGTTTCTCGCATTAAATAGCTCGAAAAGAGGGGTCTCGATGATTCTGCATACTACTGACAGAAGTCTCACCAAGATTATCGTAGAATGTGCATATCTCAGCTTGAACCCCGACGAAATCCAAGATGTCGCCGGTTCTGCATATCAAACGCACTGTGGAGTGGTGAAAACACCAGAAAACGTGATTCTCGCATTAAGTAGCTCGAAAAGAGCGATCCCGATGATTCTGCATACTTCTGACAGACGTCTCACCAAGATTATCGTAGAAAATGCATATCTCAGCTTGAACCCCGACGAAATCCAAGATGTCGCCGGTTCTGCATATCAAACGCACTGTGGAGTGGTGAAAACACCAGATAACGTGATTCTCGCATTAAGTAGCTCGAAAAGAGCGATCCCGATGATTCTGCATACTTCTGACAGACGTCTCACCAAGATTATCGTAGAAAATGCATATCTCAGCTTGAAACCCGACCGAAACCAAGATATCTCCGGTTCTGCATGTCAAACGTAGTGTGGAGTGGTGAATACACCAGAAAACGTGTTTCTCGCATTAAATAGCTCGAAAAGAGCGATCTAGATGGTTCTGCATACTTCTGACAGAAGTCTCACCAAGATTATCGTAGAATGTGCATATCTCAGCTTGAACCCCGACGAAATCCAAGATGTCGCCGGTTCTGCATATCAAACGCACTGTGGAGTGGTGAAAACACCAGATAACGTGTTTCTCGGATTAAATAGCTCGAAAAGAGGGGTCTCGATGATTCTGCATACTACTGACAGAAGTCTCACCAAGATTACCGTAGAATGTGCATATCTCAGCTTGAACCCCGACGAAATCCAAGATATCTCCGGTTCTGCATGTCAAACGTACTGTGGAGTGGTGAATACACCAGAAAACGTGTTTCTCGCATTAAATAGCTCGAAAAGAGCGATCTAGATGATTCTGCATACTTCTGACAGAAGTCTCACCAAGATTATCGTAGAATGTGCATATCTCAGCTTGAACCCCGACGAAATCCAAGATGTCGCCGGTTCTGCATATCAAACGCACTGTGGAGTGGTGAAAACACCAGAAAACGTGTTTCTCGCATTAAGTAGCTCGAAAAGAGCGTTCTCGAAGATTCTGCATACTTCTGACTGAAGTCTCACCAAGATTATCGCAGAAAATGCATATCTCAGCTTGAAACCTCACGAAAACCAAGTTATCTCCGGTTCTGCACATCAAACGGACTGTAGTGTGGTGAAAACACCAGAAAACGTGTTTCTCGAATTAAATAGCTCGAAAAGAGCGATCTAGATGATTCTGCATACTTCTGTCAGAAGTCTCACCAAGATTATCGCAGAAAATGCATATCTCAGCTGGACACACCACGAAAATCAAGATATCGCCGGTTCTGCATATCAAACGCACTGTGGAATGTTGAAAGCACCAGAAAACTTGTTTTTTCCAATTAAATAGTTCGAAAAGAGCGATCCCGATGATTCTGCATACTTCTGACAGACGTCTCACCAAGATTATCGTAGAAAATGCATATCTCAGCTTGAAACCCGACCGAAACCAAGATATCTCCGGTTCTGCATGTCAAACGTACTGTGGATTGGTGAATACACCAGAAAACGTGTTTGTCGCATTAAATAGCTCGAAAAGAGCGATCTAGATGATTCTGCATACTTCTGACAGAAGTCTCACCAAGATTATCCTAGAATGTGCATATCTCAGCTTGAACCCCGACGAAATCCAAGATGTCGCCGGTTCTGCATATCAAACGCACTGTGGAGTGGTGAAAACACCAGAGAACTTGTTTTTTCGCATTAAATAGCTCGAAACGAGCGATCCCGATGATTCTGCATACTTCTGACTGAAGTCTCACCAAGATTCTCGTAGAAAATGCATATCTGAGCTTGAAACCCGACGAAATCCAAGATGTCGCCGGTTCTGAATGTCAAACGCACTGTGGAGTGGTGAAAACACCAGATAACGTGTTTCTCGCATTAAATAGCTCGAAAAGAGGGGTCTCGATGATTCTGCATACTACTGACAGAAGACTCACCAAGATTATCGACGAAAATGCATATCTCAGGTTGAAATCTCACGAAAATCAAGATTTCGCCGGTTCTGCATATCAAACGCACTGTGGAGTCGTGAAAACATCAGATAACGTGTTTCTCGCATTTAATAGCTCGAAAAGAGGGATCTCGATGATTCTGCATACTTCTGACAGATGACTCACCAAGATTATCGCACAAAATGCATATCTCAGCTGGAAACACCACGAAAATCAAGATATCGCCGGTTCTGCATATAAATCGCTCTGTGGAGTGGTGAAAACACCAGATAACCTGTTTCTCGCATTAAATAGCTCGAAAAGAGCAATCTAGATGATTCTGCATACTTCTGACAGAAGTCTCACCAAGATTATCGCAGAAAATGCATACCTCAGCTTGAAATCTCACGAAAATCAAGATGTCGCCGCTTCTGCATATAAAACGCACTGTGGAGTGGTGAAAACACCAGATAACGTGTTTCTCGCATTAAATAGCTCGAAAAGAGGGGTCTCGATGATTCTGCATACTACTGACAGAAGTCTCACCAAGATTATCGTAGAATGTGCATATCTCAGCTTGAACCCCGACGAAATCCAAGATGTCGCCGGTTCTGCATATCAAACGCACTGTGGAGTGGTGAAAACACCAGAAAACGTGATTCTCGCATTAAGTAGCTCGAAAAGAGCGATCCCGATGATTCTGCATACTTCTGACAGACGTCTCACCAAGATTATCGTAGAAAATGCATATCTCAGCTTGAACCCCGACGAAATCCAAGATGTCGCCGGTTCTGCATATCAAACGCACTGTGGAGTGGTGAAAACACCAGAAAACGTGATTCTCGCATTAAGTAGCTCGAAAAGAGCGATCCCGATGATTCTGCATACTTCTGACAGACGTCTCACCAAGATTATCGTAGAAAATGCATATCTCAGCTTGAAACCCGACCGAAACCAAGATATCTCCGGTTCTGCATGTCAAACGTAGTGTGGAGTGGTGAATACACCAGAAAACGTGTTTCTCGCATTAAATAGCTCGAAAAGAGCGATCTAGATGGTTCTGCATACTTCTGACAGAAGTCTCACCAAGATTATCGTAGAATGTGCATATCTCAGCTTGAACCCCGACGAAATCCAAGATGTCGCCGGTTCTGCATATCAAACGCACTGTGGAGTGGTGAAAACACCAGATAACGTGTTTCTCGGTTTAAATAGCTCGAAAAGAGGGGTCTCGATGATTCTGCATACTACTGACAGAAGTCTCACCAAGATTACCGTAGAATGTGCATATCTCAGCTTGAACCCCGACGAAATCCAAGATATCTCCGGTTCTGCATGTCAAACGTACTGTGGAGTGGTGAATACACCAGAAAACGTGTTTCTCGCATTAAATAGCTCGAAAAGAGCGATCTAGATGATTCTGCATACTTCTGACAGAAGTCTCACCAAGATTATCGTAGAATGTGCATATCTCAGCTTGAACCCCGACGAAATCCAAGATGTCGCCGGTTCTGCATATCAAACGCACTGTGGAGTGGTGAAAACACCAGAAAACGTGTTTCTCGCATTAAGTAGCTCGAAAAGAGCGTTCTCGAAGATTCTGCATACTTCTGACTGAAGTCTCACCAAGATTATCGCAGAAAATGCATATCTCAGCTTGAAACCTCACGAAAACCAAGTTATCTCCGGTTCTGCACATCAAACGGACTGTAGTGTGGTGAAAACACCAGAAAACGTGTTTCTCGAATTAAATAGCTCGAAAAGAGCGATCTAGATGATTCTGCATACTTCTGTCAGAAGTCTCACCAAGATTATCGCAGAAAATGCATATCTCAGCTGGACACACCACGAAAATCAAGATATCGCCGGTTCTGCATATCAAACGCACTGTGGAATGTTGAAAGCACCAGAAAACTTGTTTTTTCCAATTAAATAGTTCGAAAAGAGCGATCCCGATGATTCTGCATACTTCTGACAGACGTCTCACCAAGATTATCGTAGAAAATGCATATCTCAGCTTGAAACCCGACCGAAACCAAGATATCTCCGGTTCTGCATGTCAAACGTACTGTGGATTGGTGAATACACCAGAAAACGTGTTTGTCGCATTAAATAGCTCGAAAAGAGCGATCTAGATGATTCTGCATACTTCTGACAGAAGTCTCACCAAGATTATCCTAGAATGTGCATATCTCAGCTTGAACCCCGACGAAATCCAAGATGTCGCCGGTTCTGCATATCAAACGCACTGTGGAGTGGTGAAAACACCAGAGAACTTGTTTTTTCGCATTAAATAGCTCGAAACGAGCGATCCCGATGATTCTGCATACTTCTGACTGAAGTCTCACCAAGATTCTCGTAGAAAATGCATATCTGAGCTTGAAACCCGACGAAATCCAAGATGTCGCCGGTTCTGAATGTCAAACGCACTGTGGAGTGGTGAAAACACCAGATAACGTGTTTCTCGCATTAAATAGCTCGAAAAGAGGGGTCTCGATGATTCTGCATACTACTGACAGAAGACTCACCAAGATTATCGACGAAAATGCATATCTCAGGTTGAAATCTCACGAAAATCAAGATTTCGCCGGTTCTGCATATCAAACGCACTGTGGAGTCGTGAAAACATCAGATAACGTGTTTCTCGCATTAAATAGCTCGAAAAGAGGGATCTCGATGATTCTGCATACTTCTGACAGATGACTCACCAAGATTATCGCACAAAATGCATATCTCAGCTGGAAACACCACGAAAATCAAGATATCGCCGGTTCTGCATATAAATCGCTCTGTGGAGTGGTGAAAACACCAGATAACCTGTTTCTCGCATTAAATAGCTCGAAAAGAGCAATCTAGATGATTCTGCATACTTCTGACAGAAGTCTCACCAAGATTATCGCAGAAAATGCATACCTCAGCTTGAAATCTCACGAAAATCAAGATGTCGCCGCTTCTGCATATAAAACGCACTGTGGAGTGGTGAAAACACCAGATAACGTGTTTCTCGCATTAAATAGCTCGAAAAGAGGGGTCTCGATGATTCTGCATACTACTGACAGAAGTCTCACCAAGATTATCGTAGAATGTGCATATCTCAGCTTGAACCCCGACGAAATCCAAGATGTCGCCGGTTCTGCATATCAAACGCACTGTGGAGTGGTGAAAACACCAGAAAACGTGATTCTCGCATTAAGTAGCTCGAAAAGAGCGATCCCGATGATTCTGCATACTTCTGACAGACGTCTCACCAAGATTATCGTAGAAAATGCATATCTCAGCTTGAAACCCGACCGAAACCAAGATATCTCCGGTTCTGCATGTCAAACGTAGTGTGGAGTGGTGAATACACCAGAAAACGTGTTTCTCGCATTAAATAGCTCGAAAAGAGCGATCTAGATGGTTCTGCATACTTCTGACAGAAGTCTCACCAAGATTATCGTAGAATGTGCATATCTCAGCTTGAACCCCGACGAAATCCAAGATGTCGCCGGTTCTGCATATCAAACGCACTGTGGAGTGGTGAAAACACCAGATAACGTGTTTCTCGGATTAAATAGCTCGAAAAGAGGGGTCTCGATGATTCTGCATACTACTGACAGAAGTCTCACCAAGATTACCGTAGAATGTGCATATCTCAGCTTGAACCCCGACGAAATCCAAGATATCTCCGGTTCTGCATGTCAAACGTACTGTGGAGTGGTGAATACACCAGAAAACGTGTTTCTCGCATTAAATAGCTCGAAAAGAGCGATCTAGATGATTCTGCATACTTCTGACAGAAGTCTCACCAAGATTATCGTAGAATGTGCATATCTCAGCTTGAACCCCGACGAAATCCAAGATGTCGCCGGTTCTGCATATCAAACGCACTGTGGAGTGGTGAAAACACCAGAAAACGTGTTTCTCGCATTAAGTAGCTCGAAAAGAGCGTTCTCGAAGATTCTGCATACTTCTGACTGAAGTCTCACCAAGATTATCGCAGAAAATGCATATCTCAGCTTGAAACCTCACGAAAACCAAGTTATCTCCGGTTCTGCACATCAAACGGACTGTGGAATGTTGAAAGCACCAGAAAACTTGTTTTTTCCAATTAAATAGTTCGAAAAGAGCGATCCCGATGATTCTGCATACTTCTGACAGACGTCTCACCAAGATTATCGTAGAAAATGCATATCTCAGCTTGAAACCCGACCGAAACCAAGATATCTCCGGTTCTGCATGTCAAACGTACTGTGGAGTGGTGAATACACCAGAAAACGTGTTTCTCGAATTATATATCTCGAAAAGAACGATCTAGATGATTCTGCATACTTCTGACAGAAATCTCACCAAGATTATCGTAGAAAATGCATTTCTCAGCTTGAACCCCGACGAAATCCAAGATGTCGCCGGTTCTGCATATCAAACGCACTGTGGAGTGGTGAAAACACCAGAAAACGTGTTTCTCGCATTAAATAGCTCGAAAAGAGCGATCTAGATGATTCTGCATACTTCTGACAGAAGTCTCACCAAGATTATCCTAGAATGTGCATATCTCAGCTTGAACCCCGACGAAATCCAAGATGTCGCCGGTTCTGCATATCAAACGCACTGTGGAGTGGTGAAAACACCAGAGAACTTGTTTTTTCGCATTAAATAGCTCGAAACGAGCGATCCCGATGATTCTGCATACTTCTGACAGACGGCTCACCAAGATTATCGTAGAAAATGCATATCTCAGCTTGAAACCCGACCGAAACCAAGATATCTCCGGTTCTGCATGTCAAACGTACTGTGGGTTGGTGAATACACCAGAAAACGTGTTTCTCGCATTAAGTAGCTCGAAAAGAGCGTTCTCGAAGATTCTGCATACTTCTGACTGAAGTCTCACCAAGATTATCGCAGACAATGCATACCTCAGCTTGAAATCTCACGAAAATCAAGATGTCGCCGCTTCTGCATATCAAACGCACTGTGGAGTGGTGAAAACAACCAGATAACGTGTTTCTCGAATTAAATAGCTCGAAAAGAACGATCTAGATGATTCTGCATACTTCTGACAGAAGTCTCACCAAGATTATCGTAGAAAATGCATATCTCAGCTTGATACCCGAAGACAGCCAAGATGTCGCCGGTTCTGCATATCAAACGCACTGTGGAGTGATGAAAACACCAGATAACGTGTTTCTCGCATTAAATAGCTCGAAATGAGCAATCCCGATGATTCTGCATACTTCTGACAGACGTCACACCAAGATTATCGTAGAAAATGCATATCTCAGCTTGAAACCCGACCGAAACCAAGATATCTCCGGTTCTGCATGTCAAACGTACTGTGGAGTGGCTGAATACACCAGACAACGTGTTTCTCGCATTAAATAGCTCGAAAAGAGCGATCTAGATGATTCTGCATACTTCTGACAGAAGTCTCACCAAGATTCTCGTAGGAAATGCATGTCTCAGCTTGAAACCCGACGAAATCCAAGATGTCGCCGGTTCTGCATAGCAAACGCACTGTGGAATGTTGAAAGCACCAGAAATCTTGTTTTTTCGCATTAGATAGCTCGAAACGAGCGATCTAGATGATTCTGCATACTTCTGACTGAAGTCTCACCAATATTATAGGAGAAAATGCATATCTCAGCTTGAAATCTCACGAAAATCAAGATGTCGCCGGTTCTGCATGTCAAACGTACTGAGCAGTGGTGAAAACACCAGAAAACTTGTTTTTTCGCATTAAATAGCTCGAAACGAGAGATCTAGATGATTCTGCATACATATGACTGAAGTCTCACCAATATTATCGCAGAAAATGCATATCTCAGCTTGAAACCTCACCAAAATCATGATGTCGCCGGTTCTGCATATAAAACGCACTGTGGAGTGGTGAAAACACCAGATAACGTGTTTCTCGCATTAAATAGCTCGAAAAGAGGGGTATCGATGATTCTGCATACTACTGACATAAGTCTCACCAAGATTATCGTATAATGTGCATATCTCAGCTTGAACCCCGACGAAATCCAAGATGTCGCCGGTTCTGTATATCAAACGCTCTGTGGAGTGGTGAAAACACCAGAAAACGTGATTCTGGCATTAAGTAGCTCGAAAGGAGCGATCTAGATGATTCTGCATACTTCTGACAGAAGTCTCACCAAGATTATCGTAGAATGTGCATATCTCAGCTTGAACCCCACGAAAACCAAGGTTTCGCTGGTTCTGCATATCAAACGCACTGTGGAGTGCTGAAAACACCTGTTAACGTGTTTCTCGCATTAAATAGCTCGAAAAGAGCGATCTAGATAATTCTGCATACTTCTGACAGAAGTCTCACAAAGATTATCGTAGAATGTGCATATCTCAGCTTGAACCCCGACGAAATCCAAGATGTCGCCGGTTCTGCATATCAAACGCACAGTGGAGTCGTGAAAACATCAGATAACGTGGTTCTCGCATTAAATAGTTCGAAAAGAGCGATCTAGATGATTCTGCATACTTCTGACAGAAGTCTCACCAAGATTATCGCAGAAAATGCATATCGCAGCTTGAAACCTCACGAAAACCAAGTTATCTCCGGTTCTGCACATCAAACGGACTGTGGTGTGGTGAAAACACCAGAAAACGTGTTTCTCGAATTAAGTAGCTCGAAAAGAGCGATCTAGATGATTCTGCATACTTCTGACAGAAGTCTCACCAAGATTAACGCAGAAAATGCATATCTCAGCTTGAAACCCGACCGATACCAAGATATCTCCGGTTCTGCATATCAAACGCACTGTGGAATGTTGAAAACACCAGAAAACTTGTTTTTTCGCATTACATAGCTCGAAAAGAGCGATCTAGATAATTCTGCATACTTCTGACAGAAGTCTCACCAAGATTATCGTAGAATGTGCATATCTCAGCTTGAACCCCGACGAAATCCAAGATGTCGCCGGTTCTGCATATCAAACGCACTGTGGAGTCGTGAAAACATCAGATAACGTGGTTCTCGCATTAAATAGCTCGAAAAGAGGGATCTCGATGATTCTGCATACTTCTGACAGATGACTCACTAAGATTATCGCAGAAAATGCATATCTCACCTGGAAACACCACGAAAATCAAGATATCGCCGGTTCTGCATATAAAACGCACTGTGGAATGTTGAAAACACCAGAAAACTTGTTTTTTCGCATTACATAGCTCGAAAAGAGCGATCTAGATGATTCTGCATACTTCTGACAGAAGTCTCACCAAGATTATCGCAGAAAATGCATATCTCAGCTGGAAACACCACGAAAATCAAGATATCGCCGGTTCTGCATATAAAACGCACTGTGGAATGTTGAAAACACCAGAAAACTTGGTTTTTCGCATTACGTATCTCGAAAGGAGCGATCTAGATGATTCTGCATACTTCTGACTGAAGTCTCACCAAGATTATCGCAGAAAATGCATATCTCAGGTTGAAACCTCACGAAAACCAAGTTATCTACGGTTCTGCACATCAAACGGACTGTGGTTTGGTGAAAACACCAGAAAACGTGTTTCTCGAATTAAATAGCACGAAAAGAGCGATCTAGATGATTCTGCATACTTCTGACAGAAGTCTCACCAAGATTATCGCAGAAAATGCATATCTCAGCTTGAAACCCGACCGAAACCAAGATATCTCCGGTTCTGCGCATCAAACGGACTGTGGTGTGGTGAAAACACCAGAAAACGTGTTTCTCGCATTAAGTAGCTCGAAAAGAGCGTTCTCGAAGATTCTGCATACTTCTGACAGAAGGCTCAGCAAGATTATCGCAGAAAATGCATACCTCAGCTAGAAACACCACGAAAATCAAGATATCGCCGGTTCTGCATATCAAACGCACTGTGGAATGTTGAATGCACCAGAAAACTTGTTTTTTCGCATTAGATAGCTCGAAACGGGCGATCTAGATGATTCTGCATACTTCTGACAGAAGTCTCACCAAGATTATCGCAGAAAATGCATACCTCAGCTTGAAATCTCACGAAAATCAAGATGTCGCCGCTTCTGCATATCAAACGCACTGTGGAGTGGTGAAAACCACCAGAATACGTGTATCTCGCATTAAATAGCTCGAATAGAGCGATCTGGATGATTAAGCATACTTCGGACAGAAGTCTCACCAAGATTATCGTAAAAAATGCATATCTCAGCTTGAAACCCCACGAAAACCAAGGTTTCGCTGGTTCTGCATATCAAACGCACTGTGGAATGGTGAAAACACCAGATAACTTGTTTCTCGCATTAAATAGCTCGAAAAGAGCGATCTCGATGACTCTGCATACTTCGGACAGAAGTCTCACCAAGATTATCGCAGAAAATGCATATCTCAGCTTGAAACCCCACGAAAACCAAGATATCGTCGGTTCTGCATATCATACGCACTGTGGAGTGGTGAAAACACCAGATAACGTGTTTCTCGCATTAAATAGCTCGAATAGAGCGATCTGGATGATTAAGCATACTTCGGACAGAAGTCTCACCAAGATTATCGTAAAAAATGCATATCTCAGCTTGAAACCCCACGAAAACCAAGGTTTCGCTGGTTCTGCATATCAAACGCACTGTGGAGTGCTGAAAACACCAGATAACGTGTTTGTCGCATTAAATAGCTCGAAAAGTGCGATCTCGATGATTCTGCATGCTTCGGACAGAAGTCTCACCAAGATTATCGCAGAAAATGCATATCTCTGCTAGAAACCCCACGAAAACCAAGATATCTCCTGTTCTGCATATCCAACGAACTGTGGAGTGGTGAAAACCCCAGAAAACGTGTTTGTCGCATTAAATAGCTCGAAAAGTACGATCTCGATGACTCTGCATACTTCGGACAGAAGTCTCACCAAGATTATCGCAGAAAATGCATATCTGAGCTTGAAACACCACGAAAACCAAGATATCGTCGGTTCTGCATATCATACGCACTGTGGAGTGGTGAAAACACCAGATAACGTGTTTCTCGCATTAAATAGCTCGAATAGAGCGATCTCGATGATTAAGCATACTTCGGACAGAAGTCTCACCAAGATTATCGCAGAAATTGCATATCTCAGCTTGAAACCCCACGAAAACCAAGATATCTCCTGTTCTGCATATCCAACGAACTGTGGAGTGGTGAAATCCCCAGAAAACGTGTTTCTCGCATTAAATAGCTCGAAAAGTACGATCTCGATGACTCTGCATACTTCGGACAGAAGTCTCACCAAGATTATCGCAGAAAATGCATATCTGAGCTTGAAACCCCACGAAAACCAAGATATCGTCGGTTCTGCATATCAAACGCACTGTGGAGAGCTGAAAACACCAGATAACGTGTTTGTCGCATTAAATAGCTCGAAAAGTGCGATCTCGATGATTAAGCATACTTCGGACAGAAGTCTCACCTAGATTATCGCAGAAATTGCATATCTCAGCTTGAAACCCCACGAAAACCAGGATATCTCCGGTTATGCATATAAAACGCACTGTGGAGTGGTAAAAACTCCAGATAACTTGTTTCTCACATTAAATAGCTCGAAAAGAGCGATCTCGATGGTTCTGCACACTTCGGACAGAAGTCTCACCAAGATTATCGCAGATAATGCATATCTCAACTTGAAACCCCACGAAAACCAAGATATCGCCGGTTCTGCATATCATACGCACTGTGGAGTGGTGAAAACACCTGATAACGTGTTTCTGGCACTAAATAGATCGAAACGAGCGATCTCGATGACTTTGCGTACTTGGGACAGACGTTTTACCAAGATTATCGCAGAAAATGCATATCTGAGCTTGAAACCCCACGAAAACCAAGATATCGTCGGTTCTGCATATCAAACGCACTGCGGAGTGGTGAAAACACCAGATAACTTGTTTCTCGCATTAAATAGCTCGAAAAGAGCGATCTCGATGATTAAGCATACTTCGGACAGAAGTCTCACCTAGATTATCGCAGAAATTGCATATCTCAGCTTGAATCCCCACGAAAACCAAGATATCGCTGGTTCTGCATATCAAACGCACTGTGGAGTGCTGAAAACACCAGATAACGTGTTCCTCGCATTAAATAGCTCGAAAAGAGCGCTCTTGATGTTTCTGCATACTTCGGACAGACGTTTCACCAAGATTATCGCAGAAAATGCATATCTGAGCTTGAAACCCCACGAAAACCAAGATATCGTCGGTTCTGCATATCAAACGCACTGCGGAGTGGTGAAAACACCAGATAACTTGTTTCTCGCATTAAATAGCTCGAAAAGAGCGATCTCGATGACTCTGCATACTTCGGACAGAAGTCTCACCAAGATTATCGCAGAAAATGCATATCTGAGCTTGAAACCCCACGAAAACCAAGATATCGTCGGTTCTGCATATCAAACGCACTGTGGAGAGCTGAAAACACCAGATAACGTGTTTGTCGCATTAAATAGCTCGAAAAGTGCGATCTCGATGATTCTGCATACTTCGGACAGAAGTCTCACCAAGATTATCGTAAAAAATGCATATCTCAGCTTGAAACCCCACGAAAACCCAGATATCGCTGGTTCTGCATATCAAACGCACTGTGGAGTGCTGAAAACACCGGATAACGTGTTTGTCGCATTGAATAGCTCGAAAAGTGCGATCTCGATGATTCTGCATACTTCGGACAGAAGTCACACCAAGATTATCGTAAAAAATGCATATCTCAGCTTGAAACCCCACGAAAACCAAGGTTTCGCTGGTTCTGCATATCAAACGCCCTGTGGAATGGTGAAAACACCAGATAACTTGTTTCTCGCATTAAATAGCTCGAAAAGAGCGATCTCGATGACTCTGCATACTTCGGACTGAAGTCTCACCAAGATTATCGCAGAAAATGCATATCTGAGCTTGAACCCCACGAAAACCAAGATATCGCTGGTTCTGCATATCAAACGCACTGTGGAGTGCTGAAAACACCAGATAACGTGTTTCTCGCATTAAATAGCTCGAATACAGCGATCTCGATGATTAAGCATACTTCGGACAGAAGTCTCACCTAGATTATCGCAGAAATTGCATATCTCAGCTTGAATCCCCACGAAAACCAAGATATCGCTGGTTCTGCATATCAAACGCACTGTGGAGTGCTGAAAACACCAGATAACGTGTTCCTGGCGTTAAATAGCTCGAAAAGAGCGGTCTTGATGTTTCTGCATACTTCGGACAGACGTTTCACCAAGATTATCGTAGAAAATGCATATCTCAGCTTGAAAAACGACGAAAACCAAACATCGCCGGTTCTGCATATCAAACCAACTCTGGAGTGGTGAAAACACCAGACAACGTGTTTCTCGCATTAAATAGCTCGAATAGAGCGATCTCGATGATTAAGCATACTTCGGACAGAAGTCTCACCAAGATTAACGCAGAAATTGCATATCTCAGCTTGAAACCCCACGAAAACCAAGATATCGTCGGTTCTGCATATCATTCGCACTGTGGAGTGGTGAAAACACCAGATAACATGTTTCTCGCATTAAATAGCTCGAAACGAGCGATCTCGATGGTTAAGCATACTTCGGACAGAAGTCTCACCTAGATTATCGCAGAAATTGCATATCTGAGCTTGAAACCCCACGAAAACCAAGATATCTCCGGTTCTGCATATCCAACGAACTGTGGAGTGGTGAAAACCCCAGAAAACGTGTTTCTCGCATTAAATAGCTCGAAAAGTGCGATCGCGATGATTCTGCATACTTCGGACAGAAGTCTCACCAAGATTATCGCAGAAAATGGATATCTGAGCTTGAAACACCACGAAAACCAAGATATCGTCGGTTCTGCATATCATACGCACTGTGGAGTGGTGAAAACACCAGATAACTTGTTTCTCGCATTAAATAGCTCGAAAAGAGCGATCTCGATGACTCTGCATACTTCGGACAGAAGTCTCACCAAGATTATCGCAGAAAATGCATATCTCAGCTTGAAACCCCACGAAAACCAAGATATCGTCGGTTCTGCATATCATACGCACTGTGGAGTGGTGAAAACACCAGATAACGTGTTTCTCGCATTAAATAGCTCGAATAGAGCGATCTGGATGATTAAGCATACTTCGGACAGAAGTCTCACCAAGATTATCGTAAAAAATGCATATCTCAGCTTGAAACCCCACGAAAACCAAGGTTTCGCTGGTTCTGCATATCAAACGCACTGTGGAGTGCTGAAAACACCAGATAACGTGTTACTCGCATTAAATAGCTCGAATAGAGCGATCTCGATGATTAAGCATACTTCGGACAGAAGTCTCACCAAGATTATCGCAGAAATTGCATATCTCAGCTTGAAACCCCACGAAAACCAAGATATCGTCGGTTCTGCATATTATTCGCACTGTGGAGTGGTGAAAACACCAGATAACATGTTTCTCGCATTAAATAGCTCGAAACGAGCGATCTCGATGGTTAAGCATACTTCGGACAGAAGTCTCACCTAGATTATCGCAGAAATTGCATATCTCAGCTTGAAACCCCACGAAAACCAGGATATCTCCGGTTATGCATATAAAACGCACTGTGGAGTGGTAAAAACTCCAGATAACTTGTTTCTCGCATTAAATAGCTCGAAAAGAGCGATCTCGATGGTTCTGCACACTTCGGACAGAAGTCTCACCAAGATTATCGCAGATAATGCATATCTGAGCTTGAAACCCCACGAAAACCAAGATATCGTCGGTTCTGCATATCATACGCACTGTGGAGTGGTGAAAACACCAGATAACGTGTTTCTCGCATTAAATATCTCGAATAGAGCGATCTCGATGATTAAGCATACTTCGGACAGAAGTCTCACCAAGATTATCGTAAAAAAATTCATATCTCAGCTTGAAACCCCACGAAAACCAAGATTTCGCTGGTTCTGCATATCAAACGCACTGTGGAGTGCTGAAAACACCGGATAACGTGTTTGTCGCACTAAATAGCTCGAAAAGTGCGATCTCGATGATTCTGCATACTTCGGACAGAAGTCTCACCAAGATTATCGTAAAAAATGCATATCTCAGCTTGAAACCCCACGAAAACCAAGGTTTCGCTGGTTCTGCATATCAAACGCCCTGTGGAATGGTGAAAACACCAGATAACTTGTTTCTCGCATTAAATAGCTCGAAAAGAGCGATCTCGATGACTCTGCATACTTCGGACTGAAGTCTCACCAAGATTATCGCAGAAAATGCATATCTGAGCTTGAACCCCACGAAAACCAAGATATCGCTGGTTCTGCATATCAAACGCACTGTGGAGTGCTGAAAACACCAGATAACGTGTTTCTCGCATTAGATAGCTCGAATACAGCGATCTCGATGATTAAGCATACTTCGGACAGAAGTCTCACCTAGATTATCGCAGAAATTGCATATCTCAGCTTGAATCCCCACGAAAACCAAGATATCGCTGGTTCTGCATATCAAACGCACTGTAGAGTGCTGAAAACACCAGATAACGTGTTCCTGGCGTTAAATAGCTCGAAAAGAGCGGTCTTGATGTTTCTGCATACTTCGGACAGACGTTTCACCAAGATTATCGTAGAAAATGCATATCTCAGCTTGAAAAACGACGAAAACCAAACATCGCCGGTTCTGCATATCAAACCAACTCTGGAGTGGTGAAAACACCAGACAACGTGTTTCTCGCATTAAATAGCTCGAATAGAGCGATCTCGATGATTAAGCATACTTCGGACAGAAGTCTCACCAAGATTAACGCAGAAATTGCATATCTCAGCTTGAAACCCCACGAAAACCAAGATATCGTCGGTTCTGCATATCATTCGCACTGTGGAGTGGTGAAAACACCAGATAACATGTTTCTCGCATTAAATAGCTCGAAACGAGCGATCTCGATGGTTAAGCATACTTCGGACAGAAGTCTCACCTAGATTATCGCAGAAATTGCATATCTGAGCTTGAAACCCCACGAAAACCAAGATATCTCCGGTTCTGCATATCCAACGAACTGTGGAGTGGTGAAAACCCCAGAAAACGTGTTTCTCGCATTAAATAGCTCGAAAAGTGCGATCGCGATGATTCTGCATACTTCGGACAGAAGTCTCACCAAGATTATCGCAGAAAATGGATATCTGAGCTTGAAACACCACGAAAACCAAGATATCGTCGGTTCTGCATATCATACGCACTGTGGAGTGGTGAAAACACCAGATAACATGTTTCTCGCATTAAATAGCTCGAAAAGTACGATCTCGATGACTTTGCATACTTCGGACTGAAGTCTCACCAAGATTATCGTAAAAAATGCATATCTCAGCTTGAAACCCCACGAAAACCAAGGTTTCGCTGGTTCTGCATATCAAACGCACTGTGGAGTGCTGAAAACACCAGATAACGTGTTTCTCGCATTAAATAGCTCGAATAGAGCGATCTCGATGATTAAGCATACTTCGGACAGAAGTCTCACCAAGATTATCGCAGAAATTGCATATCTCAGCTTGAAACCCCACGAAAACCAAGATATCGTCGGTTCTGCATATTATTCGCACTGTGGAGTGGTGAAAACACCAGATAACATGTTTCTCGCATTAAATAGCTCGAAACGAGCGATCTCGATGGTTAAGCATACTTCGGACAGAAGTCTCACCTAGATTATCGCAGAAATTGCATATCTCAGCTTGAAACCCCACGAAAACCAGGATATCTCCGGTTATGCATATAAAACGCACTGTGGAGTGGTAAAAACTCCAGATAACTTGTTTCTCGCATTAAATAGCTCGAAAAGAGCGATCTCGATGGTTCTGCACACTTCGGACAGAAGTCTCACCAAGATTATCGCAGATAATGCATATCTGAGCTTGAAACCCCACGAAAACCAAGATATCGTCGGTTCTGCATATCATACGCACTGTGGAGTGGTGAAAACACCAGATAACGTGTTTCTCGCATTAAATATCTCGAATAGAGCGATCTCGATGATTAAGCATACTTCGGACAGAAGTCTCACCAAGATTATCGTAAAAAAATTCATATCTCAGCTTGAAACCCCACGAAAACCAAGATTTCGCTGGTTCTGCATATCAAACGCACTGTGGAGTGCTGAAAACACCGGATAACGTGTTTGTCGCACTAAATAGCTCGAAAAGTGCGATCTCGATGATTCTGCATACTTCGGACAGAAGTCTCACCAAGATTATCGTAAAAAATGCATATCTCAGCTTGAAACCCCACGAAAACCAAGGTTTCGCTGGTTCTGCATATCAAACGCCCTGTGGAATGGTGAAAACACCAGATAACTTGTTTCTCGCATTAAATAGCTCGAAAAGAGCGATCTCGATGACTCTGCATACTTCGGACTGAAGTCTCACCAAGATTATCGCAGAAAATGCATATCTGAGCTTGAACCCCACGAAAACCAAGATATCGCTGGTTCTGCATATCAAACGCACTGTGGAGTGCTGAAAACACCAGATAACGTGTTTCTCGCATTAAATAGCTCGAATACAGCGATCTCGATGATTAAGCATACTTCGGACAGAAGTCTCACCTAGATTATCGCAGAAATTGCATATCTCAGCTTGAATCCCCACGAAAACCAAGATATCGCTGGTTCTGCATATCAAACGCACTGTGGAGTGCTGAAAACACCAGATAACGTGTTCCTGGCGTTAAATAGCTCGAAAAGAGCGGTCTTGATGTTTCTGCATACTTCGGACAGACGTTTCACCAAGATTATCGTAGAAAATGCATATCTCAGCTTGAAAAACGACGAAAACCAAACATCGCCGGTTCTGCATATCAAACCAACTCTGGAGTGGTGAAAACACCAGACAACGTGTTTCTCGCATTAAATAGCTCGAATAGAGCGATCTCGATGATTAAGCATACTTCGGACAGAAGTCTCACCAAGATTAACGCAGAAATTGCATATCTCAGCTTGAAACCCCACGAAAACCAAGATATCGTCGGTTCTGCATATCATTCGCACTGTGGAGTGGTGAAAACACCAGATAACATGTTTCTCGCATTAAATAGCTCGAAACGAGCGATCTCGATGGTTAAGCATACTTCGGACAGAAGTCTCACCTAGATTATCGCAGAAATTGCATATCTGAGCTTGAAACCCCACGAAAACCAAGATATCTCCGGTTCTGCATATCCAACGAACTGTGGAGTGGTGAAAACCCCAGAAAACGTGTTTCTCGCATTAAATAGCTCGAAAAGTGCGATCGCGATGATTCTGCATACTTCGGACAGAAGTCTCACCAAGATTATCGCAGAAAATGGATATCTGAGCTTGAAACACCACGAAAACCAAGATATCGTCGGTTCTGCATATCATACGCACTGTGGAGTGGTGAAAACACCAGATAACATGTTTCTCGCATTAAATAGCTCGAAAAGTACGATCTCGATGACTTTGCATACTTCGGACTGAAGTCTCACCAAGATTATCGTAAAAAATGCATATCTCAGCTTGAAACCCCACGAAAACCAAGGTTTCGCTGGTTCTGCATATCAAACGCTCTGTGGAATGGTGAAAACACCAGATAACTTGTTTCTCGCATTAAATAGCTCGAAAAGAGCGATCTCGATGACTCTGCATACTTCGGACAGAAGTCTCACCAAGATTATCGCAGAAAATGCATATCTCAGCTTGAAACCCCACGAAAACCAAGATATCGTCGGTTCTGCATATCATACGCACTGTGGAGTGGTGAAAACACCAGATAACGTGTTTCTCGCATTAAATAGCTCGAATAGAGCGATCTGGATGATTAAGCATACTTCGGACAGAAGTCTCACCAAGATTATCGTAAAAAATGCATATCTCAGCTTGAAACCCCACGAAAACCAAGGTTTCGCTGGTTCTGCATATCAAACGCACTGTGGAGTGCTGAAAACACCAGATAACGTGTTTCTCGCATTAAATAGCTCGAATAGAGCGATCTCGATGATTAAGCATACTTCGGACAGAAGTCTCACCAAGATTATCGCAGAAATTGCATATCTCAGCTTGAAACCCCACGAAAACCAAGATATCGTCGGTTCTGCATATTATTCGCACTGTGGAGTGGTGAAAACACCAGATAACATGTTTCTCGCATTAAATAGCTCGAAACGAGCGATCTCGATGGTTAAGCATACTTCGGACAGAAGTCTCACCTAGATTATCGCAGAAATTGCATATCTCAGCCTGAAACCCCACGAAAACCAGGATATCTCCGGTTATGCATATAAAACGCACTGTGGAGTGGTAAAAACTCCAGATAACTTGTTTCTCGCATTAAATAGCTCGAAAAGAGCGATCTCGATGGTTCTGCACACTTCGGACAGAAGTCTCACCAAGATTATCGCAGATAATGCATATCTGAGCTTGAAACCCCACGAAAACCAAGATATCGTCGGTTCTGCATATCATACGCACTGTGGAGTGGTGAAAACACCAGATAACGTGTTTCTCGCATTAAATATCTCGAATAGAGCGATCTCGATGATTAAGCATACTTCGGACAGAAGTCTCACCAAGATTATCGTAAAAAAATTCATATCTCAGCTTGAAACCCCACGAAAACCAAGATTTCGCTGGTTCTGCATATCAAACGCACTGTGGAGTGCTGAAAACACCGGATAACGTGTTTGTCGCACTAAATAGCTCGAAAAGTGCGATCTCGATGATTCTGCATACTTCGGACAGAAGTCTCACCAAGATTATAGTAAAAAATGCATATCTCAGCTTGAAACCCCACGAAAACCAAGATTTCGCTGGTTCTGCATATCAAACGCACTGTGGAGTGCTGAAAACACCAGATAACGTGTTTGTCGCATTAAATAGCTCGAAAAGTGCGATCTCGATGATTCTGCATACTTCGGACAGAAGTCTCACCATGATTATCGTAAAAAATGCATATCTCAGCTTGAAACCCCACGAAAACCATGATATCGCTGTTTCTGCATATCCAACGAACTGTGGAGTGGTGAAAACCCCAGAAAACGTTTTTCTCGCATAGAATAGCTCGAAAAGTACGATCTCGATGACTCTGCATACTTCGGACAGAAGTCTCACCAAGATTATCGCAGAAAATGCATATCTGAGCTTGAAACCCCACGAAAACCAAGATATCGCTGGTTCTGCATATCAAACGCACTGTGGAGTGGTGAAAACCCGAGAAAACGTGTTTCTCGCATTGAATAGCTCGAAAAGTACGATCTCGATGACTCTGCATACTTCGGACAGAAGTCTCACCAAGATTATCGCAGAAAATGCATATCTGAGCTTGAAACCCCACGAAAACCAAGATATCGTCGGTTCTGCATATCATACGCACTGTGGAGTAGTGAAAACACCAGATAACGTGTTTCTCGCATTAAATATCTCGAATTGAGCGATCTCGATGATTAAGCATACTTCAGACAGAAGTATCACCAAGATTATCGTAAAAAATGCATATCTCAGCTTGAAACCCCACGAAAACCAAGATTTCGCTGGTTCTGCATATCAAACGCACTGTGGAGTGCTGAAAACACCAGATAACGTGTTTGTCGCATTAAATAGCTCGAAAAGTGCGATCTCGATGATTCTGCATACTTCGGACAGAAGTCTCACCAAGATTATCGTAAAAAATGCATATCTCAGCTTGAAACCCCACGAAAACCCAGATATCGCTGGTTCTGCATATCAAACGCACTGTGGAGTGCTGAAAACACCGGATAACTTGTTTCTCGCATTAAATAGCTCGAAAAGAGCGATCTCGATGACTCTGCATACTTCGGACAGAAGTCTCAACAAGATTATCGCAGAAAATGCATATCTGAGCTTGAAACCCCACGAAAACCAAGATATCGTCGGTTCTGCATATCAAACGCACTGCGGAGTGGTGAAAACACCAGATAACGTGTTTCTCGCATTAAATAGGCCGAAAAGAGCGATCTCGATGTTTCTGCATACTTCGGACAGAGGTCTCACCAAGATTATCGCAGAAAATGCATATCTCTGCTAGAAACCCCACGAAAACCAAGATATCTCCTGTTCTGCATATCCAACGAACTGTGGAGTGGTGAAAACCCCAGAAAACGTGTTTGTCGCATTAAATAGCTCGAAAAGTACGATCTCGATGACTCTGCATACTTCGGACAGAAGTCTCACCAAGATTATCGCAGAAAATGCATATCTGAGCTTGAAACCCCACGAAAACCAAGATATCGTCGGTTCTGCATATCATACGCACTGTGGAGTGGTGAAAACACCAGATAACGTGTTTCTCGCATTAAATATCTCGAATAGAGCGATCTCGATGATTAAGCATACTTCGGACAGAAGTCTCACCAAGATTATCGTAAAAAAATTCATATCTCAGCTTGAAACCCCCCGAAAACCAAGATTTCGCTGGTTCTGCATATCAAACGCACTGTGGAGTGCTGAAAACACCAGATAACGTGTTTGTCGCATTAAATAGCTCGAAAAGTGCGATCTCGATGATTCTGCATACTTCGGACAGAAGTCTCACCAAGATTATCGTAAAAAATGCATATCTCAGCTTGAAACCCCACGAAATCCCAGATATCGCTGGTTCTGCATATCAAACGCACTATGGAGTGGTGATAACACCAGATAACGTGTTTCTCGCATTAAATAGGTCGAAAAGAGCGATCTCGATGTTTCTGCATACTTCGGACAGAGGTCTCACCAAGATTATCGCAGAAAAGGCATATCTCTGCTAGAAACCCCACGAAAACCAAGATATCTCCTGTTCTGCATATCGAACGAACTGTGGAGTGGTGAAAACCCCAGAAAACGTGTTTGTCGCATTAAATAGCTCGAAAAGTACGATCTCGATGACTCTGCATACTTCGGACAGAAGTCTCACCAAGATTATCGCAGAAAATGCATATCTGAGCTTGAAACCCCACGAAAACCAAGATATCGTCGGTTCTGCATATCATACGCACTGTGGAGTGGTGAAAACACCAGATAACGTGTTTCTCGCATTAAATATCTCGAATAGAGCGATCTCGATGATTAAGCATACTTCGGACAGAAGTCTCACCAAGATTATCGTAAAAAATGCATATCTCAGCTTGAAACCCCACGAAAACCAAGATTTCGCTGGTTCTGCATATCAAACGCACTGTGGAGTGGTGAAAACCCCAGAAAACGTGTTTCTCGCATTAAATAGCTTGAAAAGAGCGATCTCGATGATTCTGCATACTTCGGACAGAAGTCTCACCAAGATTATCGTAAGAAATGCATATCTCAGCTTGAAACCCCACGAAAACCCAGATATCGCTGGTTCTGCATATCAAACGCACTGTGGAGTGCTGAAAACACCAGATAACGTGTTTGTCGCATTAAATAGCTCGAAAAGTGCGATCTCGATGATTCTGCATACTTCGGACGGAAGTCTCACCAAGATTATCGCAGAATATGCATATCTCTGCTAGAAACCCCACGAAAACCAAGATACCTCCTGTTCTGCATATCCAACGAACTGTGGAGTCGTGAAAACCCCAGAAAACGTTTTTCTCGCATAGAATAGCTCGAAAAGTACGATCTCGATGACTCTGCATACTTCGGACAGAATTCTCACCAAGATTATCGCAGAAAATGCATATCTGAGCTTGAAACCCCACGAAAACCAAGATATCGCTGGTTCTGCATATCAAACGCACTGTGGAGTGGTGAAAACCCGAGAAAACGTGTTTCTCGCATTGAATAGCTCGAAAAGTACGATCTCGATGACTCTGCATACTTCGGACAGAAGTCTCACCAAGATTATCGCAGAAAATGCATATCTGAGCTTGAAACCCCACGAAAACCAAGATATCGTCGGTTCTGCATATCATACGCACTGTGGAGTAGTGAAAACACCAGATAACGTGTTTCTCGCATTAAATATCTCGAATTGAGCGATCTCGATGATTAAGCATACTTCAGACAGAAGTATCACCAAGATTATCGTAAAAAATGCATATCTCAGCTTGAAACCCCACGAAAACCAAGATTTCGCTGGTTCTGCATATCAAACGCACTGTGGAGTGCTGAAAACACCAGATAACGTGTTTGTCGCATTAAATAGCTCGAAAAGTGCGATCTCGATGATTCTGCATACTTCGGACAGAAGTCTCACCAAGATTATCGTAAAAAATGCATATCTCAGCTTGAAACCCCACGAAAACCCAGATATCGCTGGTTCTGCATATCAAACGCACTGTGGAGTGCTGAAAACACCGGATAACGTGTTTGTCGCATTAAATAGCTCGAAAAGTGCGATCTCGATGATTCTGCATACTTCGGACAGAAGTCTCACCAAGATTATCGCAGAAAATGCATATCTCTGCTAGAAACCCCACGAAAACCAAGATATCTTCTGTTCTGCATATCCAACGAACTGTGGAGTGGTGAAAACCTCAGAAAACGTGTTTGTCGCAATAAATAGCTCAAAAAGTACGATCTCGATGACTCTACATACTTCGGACAGAAGTCTCACCAAGATTATCGCAGAAAATGCATATCTGAGCTTGAAACCCCACGAAAACCAAGATATCGTCGGTTCTGCATATCATACGCACTGTGGAGTAGTGAAAACACCAGATAACGTGTTTCTCGCATTAAATATCTCGAATTGAGCGATCTCGATGATTAAGCATACTTCGGACAGAAGTCTCACCATGATTATCGTAAAAAATGCATATCTCAGCTTGAAACCCAACGAAAACCAAGATTTCGCTGGTTCTGCATATCAAACGCACTGTGGAGTGCTGAAAACACCAGATAACGTGTTTGTCGCATTAAATAGCTCGAAAAGTGCGATCTCGATGATTCTGCATACTTCGGACAGAAGTCTCACCATGATTATCGTAAAAAATGCATATCTCAGCTTGAAACCCCACGAAAACCATGATATCGCTGTTTCTGCATATCAAACGCACTGTGGAGTGGTGAAAACACCAGATAACTTGTTTCTCGCATTAAATAGCTCGAAACGAGCGATCTCGATGATTAAGCATACTTCGAACAGAAGTCTCACCTAGATTATCGCAGAGAATGCATATCTCTGCTAGAAACCCCACGAAAACCAAGATATCTCCTGTTCTGCATATCCAACGAACTGTGGAGTGGTGAAAACCCCAGAAAACGTGTTTCTCGCATTGAATAGCTCGAAAAGTACGATCTCGATGACTCTACATACTTCGGACAGAAGTCTCACCAAGATTATCGCAGAAAATGCATATCTGAGCTTGAAACCCCACGAAAACCAAGATATCGCTGGTTCTGCATATCAAACGCACTGCGGAGTGGTGAAAACACCAGATAACTTGTTTCTCGCATTAAATAGCTCGAAAAGAGCGATCTCGATGACTCTGCATACTTCGGACAGAAGTCTCACCAAGATTATCGCAGAAAATGCATATCTGAGCTTGAAACCCCACGAAAACCACGATATCGTCGGTTCTGCATATCATACGCACTGTGGAGTGGTGAAAACACCAGATAACGTGTTTCTCGCATTCAATAGGTCGAAAAGAGCGATCTCCAAGTTTCTGCATACTTCGGACAGAGGTCTCACCAAGATTATCGCAGAAAATGCATATCTCTGCTAGAAACCCCACGAAAACCAAGATATCTCCTGTTCTGCATATCCAACGAACTGTGGAGTGGTGAAAACCCCAGAAAACGTGTTTGTCGCATTAAATAGCTCGAAAAGTACGATCTCGATGACTCTGCATACTTCGGACCGAAGTCTCACCAAGATTATCGCAGAAAATGCATATCTCAGCTTGAAACCCCACGAAAACCAAGATTTCGCTGGTTCTGCATATCAAACGCACTGTGGAGTGCTGAAAACACCAGATAACGTGTTTGTCGCATTAAATAGCTCGAAAAGTGCGATCTCGATGATTCTGCATACTTCGGACAGAAGTCTCACCAAGATTATCGTAAAAAAATGCATATCTCAGCTTGAAACCCCACGTAAACCCAGATATCGCTGGTTCTGCATATCGAACGCACTGTGGAGTGCTGAAAACACCAGATAACGTGTTTGTCGCATTAAATAGCTCGAAAAGTGCGATCTCGATGATTCTGCATACTTCGGACAGAAGTCTCACCATGATTATCGTAAAAAATGCATATCTCAGCTTGAAACCCCACGCAAACCAAGATATCGCTGTTTCTGCATATCAAACGCACTGTGGAGTGGTGAAAACACCAGATAACTTGTTTCTCGCATTAAATAGCTCGAAACGAGCGATCTCGATGATTAAGCATACTTCGGACAGAAGTCTCACATAGATTATCGCAGAAAATGCATATCTCTGCTAGAAACCCCACGAAAACCAAGATATCTCCTGTTCTGCATATCCAACGAACTGTGGAGTGGTGAAAACCCCAGAAAACGTGTTTCTCGCATTGAATAGCACGAAAAGTACGATCTCGATGACTCTGCATACTTCGGACAGAAGTCTCACCAAGATTATCGCAGAAAATGCATATCTGAGCTTGAAACCCCACGAAAACCAAGATATCGCTGGTTCTGCATATCAAACGCACTGCGGAGTGCTGAAAACACCAGATAACTTGTTTCTCGCATTAAATAGCTCGAAAAGAGCGATCTCGATGACTCTGCATACTTCGGACAGAAGTCTCACCAAGATTATCGCAGAAAATGCATATCTGAGCTTGAAACCCCACGAAAACCAAGATATCGTCGGTTCTGCATATCATACGCACTGTGGAGTGGTGAAAACACCAGATAACGTGTTTCTCGCATTAAATAGCTCGAATAGAGCGATCTCGATGATTCTGCATACTTCGGACAGAAGTCTCACCAAGATTATCGTAAAAAATGCATATCTCAGCTTGAAACCCCACGTAAACCCAGATATCGCTGGTTCTGCATATCGAACGCACTGTGGAGTGCTGAAAAACCAGATAACGTGTTTGTCGCATTAAATAGCTCGAAAAGTGCGATCTCGATGATTCTGCATACTTCGGACAGAAGTCTCACCATGATTATCGTAAAAAATGCATATCTCAGCTTGAAACCCCACGCAAACCAAGATATCGCTGTTCCTGCATATCAAACGCACTGTGGAGTGGTGAAAACACCAGATAACTTGTTTCTCGCATTAAATAGCTCGAAACGAGCGATCTCGATGATTAAGCATACTTCGGACAGAAGTCTCACCTAGATTATCGCAGAAAATGCATATCTCTGCTAGAAACCCGACGAAAACCAAGATATCTCCTGTTCTGCATATCCAACGAACTGTGGAGTGGTGAAAACCCCAGAAAACGTGTTTCTCGCATTGAATAGCACGAAAAGTACGATCTCGATGACTCTGCATACTTCGGACAGAAGTCTCACCAAGATTATCGCAGAAAATGCATATCTGAGCTTGAAACCCCACGAAAACCAAGATATCGCTGGTTCTGCATATCAAACGCACTGCGGAGTGGTGAAAACACCAGATAACTTGTTTCTCGCATTAAATAGCTCGAAAAGAGCGATCTCGATGACTCTGCATACTTCGGACAGAAGTCTCACCAAGATTATCGCAGAAAATGCATATCTGAGCTTGAAACCCCACGAAAACCAAGATATCGTCGGTTCTGCATATCATGCGCACTGTGGAGTGGTGAAAACACCAGATAACGTGTTTCTCGCATTAAATAGCTCGAATAGAGCGATCTCGATGATTCTGCATACTTCGGACAGAAGTCTCACCAAGATTATCGTAAAAAATGCATATCTCAGCTTGAAACCCAACGAAAACCAAGATTTCGCTGGTTCTGCATATCAAACGCACTGTGGAGTGGTGAAAACACCAGATAACGTGTTTCTCGCATTCAATAGGTCGAAAAGAGCGATCTCCATGTTTCTGCATACTTCGGACAGAGGTCTCACCATGATTATCGCAGAAAATGCATATCTCTGCTAGAAACCCCACGAAAACCAAGATATCTCCTGTTCTGCATATCCAACGAACTGTGGAGTGGTGAAAACCCCAGAAAACGTGTTTGTTGCTTTAAATAGCTCGAAAAGTACGATCTCGATGACACTGCATACTTCGGACAGAAGTCTCACCAAGATTATCGCAGAAAATGCATATCTGAGCTTGAAACCCCACGTAAACCAAGATATCGCTGGTTCTGCATATCAAACGCACTGTGGAGTGCTGAAAACACCAGATAACGTGTTTCTCGCATTAAATAGGTCGAAAAGAGCCATCTCGATGTTTCTGCATACTTCGGACACAGGTCTCACCAAGATTATCGCAGAAAATGCATATCTCTGCTAGAAACCCCACGAAAACCAAGATATCTCCTGTTCTGCATATCCAACGAACTGTGGAGTGGTGAAAACCCCAGAAAACGTGTTTGACGCATTAAATAGCTCGAAAAGTACGATCTCGATGACTCTGCATACTTCGGACAGAAGTCTACACCAAGATTATCGCAGAAAATGCATATCTGAGCTTGAAACCCCACGAAAACCAAGATATCGCTGGTTCTGCATATCAAACGCACTGCGGAGTGGTGAAAACACCAGATAACTTGTTTCTCGCATTAAATAGCTCGAAAAGAGCGATCTCGAAGACTCTGCATACTTCGGACAGAAGTCTCACGATGATTATCGCAGAAAATGCATATCTGAGCTTGAAACCCCACGAAAACCAAGATATCGTCGGTTCTGTATATCATACGCACTGTGGAGTGGTGAAAACACCAGATAACGTGTTTCTCGCATTAAATAGCTCGAATAGAGCGATCTCGATGATTAAGCATACTTCGGACAGAAGTCTCACCAAGATTATCGTAAAAAATGCATATCTCAGCTTGAAACCCCACGAAAACCAAGATTTCGCTGGTTCTGCATATCAAACGCACTGTGGTGTGCTGAAAACACCAGATAACGTGTTTGTCGCATTAAATAGCTCGAAAAGTGCGATCTCGATGATTCTGCATACTTCGGACAGAAGTCTCAACATGATTATCGTAAAAAATGCATATCTCAGCTTGAAACCCAACGAAAACCAAGATTTCGCTGGTTCTGCATATCAAACGCACTGTGGAGTGGTGAAAACACCAGATAACGTGTTTCTCGCATTCAATAGGTCGAAAAGAGCGATCTCCATGTTTCTGCATACTTCGGACAGAAGTCTCACCAAGATTATCGCAGAAAATGCATATCTGAGCTTGAAACCCCACGAAAACCAAGATATCGTCGGTTCTGCATATCATACGCACTGTGGAGTGGTGAAAATACCAGATAACGTGTTTTTCGCATTAAATTGCTCGAATAGTACGATCTCGATGACTCTGCATACTTCGGACAGAAGTCTCACCATGATTATCGCAGAAAATGCATATCTGAGCTTGAAACCCCACGAAAACCAAGATATCGTCGGTTCTGTATATCATACGCACTGTGGAGTGGTGAAAACACCAGATAACGTGTTTCTCGCATTAAATAGCTCGAATAGAGCGATCTCGATGATTAAGCATACTTCGGACAGAAGTCTCACCAAGATTATCGTAAAAAATGCATATCTCAGCTTGAAACCCTACGAAAACCAAGATTTCGCTGGTTCTGCATATCAAACGCACTGTGGTGTGCTGAAAACACCAGATAACGTGTTTGTCGCATTAAATAGCTCGAAAAGTGCGATCTCGATGATTCTGCATACTTCGGACAGAAGTCTCACCAAGATTATCGTAAAAAATGCATATCTCAGCTTGAAACCCCACGTAAACCCAGATATCGCTGGTTCTGCATATCGAACGCACTGTGGAGTGCTGAAAACACCAGATAACGTGTTTGTCGCATTAAATAGCTCGAAAAGTGCGATCTCGATGATTCTGCATACTTCGGACAGAAGTCTCACCATGATTATCGTAAAAAATGCATATCTCAGCTTGAAACCCCACGAAAACCAAGATATCGCTGTTTCTGCATATCAAACGCACTGTGGAGTGGTGAAAACACCAGATAACTTGTTTCTCGCATTAAATAGCTCGAAACGAGCGATCTCGATGATTAAGCATACTTCGGACAGAAGTCTCACCTAGATTATCGCAGAAAATGCATATCTCTGCTAGAAACCCCACGAAAACCAAGATATCTCCTGTTCTGCATATCCAACTAACTGTGGAGTGGTGAAAACCCCAGAAAACGTGTTTCTCGCATTGAATAGCTCGAAAAGTACGATCTCGATGACTCTGCATACTTCGGACAGAAGTCTCACCAAGATTATCGCAGAAAATGCATATCTGAGCTTGAAACCCCACGAAAACCAAGATATCGCTGGTTCTGCATATCAAACGCACTGCGGAGTGGTGAAAACACCAGATAACTTGTTTCTCGCATTAAATAGCTCGAAAAGAGCGATCTCGATGACTCGGCATACTTCGGACAGAAGTCTCACCAAGATTATCGCAGAAAATGCATATCTGAGCTTGAAACCCCACGGAAACCAAGATATCGTCGGTTCTGCATATCATACGCACTGTGGAGTGGTGAAAACACCAGATAACGTGTTTCTCGCATTAAATATCTCGAATAGAGCGATCTCGATGATTAAGCATACTTCGGACAGAAGTCTCACCAAGATTATCGTAAAAAAATGCATATCTCAGCTTGAAACCCCACGAAAACCAAGATTTCGCTGGTTCTGCATAACAAACGCACTGTGGAGTGCTGAAAACACCAGATAACGTGTTTGTCGCATTAAATAGCTCGAAAAGTGCGATCTCGATGATTCTGCATACTTCGGACAGAAGTCTCACCAAGATTATCGTAAAAAATGCATATCTCAGCTTGAAACCCCACGAAAACCCAGATATCGCTGGTTCTGCATATCGAACGCACTGTGGAGTGGTGAAAACCCCAGAAAACGTGTTTCTCGCATTGAATAGCTCGAAAAGTGCGATCTCGATGGTTCTGCACACTTCGGACAGAAGTCTCACCAAGATTATCGCAGATAATGCATATCTGAGCTTGAAACCCCACGAAAACCAAGATATCGTCGGTTCTGCATATCATACGCACTGTGGAGTGGTGAAAACACCAGATAACGTGTTTCTCGCATTAAATATCTCGAATAGAGCGATCTCGATGATTAAGCATACTTCGGACAGAAGTCTCACCAAGATTATCGTAAAAAAATTCATATCTCAGCTTGAAACCCCACGAAAACCAAGATTTCGCTGGTTCTGCATATCAAACGCACTGTGGAGTGCTGAAAACACCGGATAACGTGTTTGTCGCACTAAATAGCTCGAAAAGTGCGATCTCGATGATTCTGCATACTTCGGACAGAAGTCTCACCAAGATTATAGTAAAAAATGCATATCTCAGCTTGAAACCCCACGAAAACCAAGATTTCGCTGGTTCTGCATATCAAACGCACTGTGGAGTGCTGAAAACACCAGATAACGTGTTTGTCGCATTAAATAGCTCGAAAAGTGCGATCTCGATGATTCTGCATACTTCGGACAGAAGTCTCACCATGATTATCGTAAAAAATGCATATCTCAGCTTGAAACCCCACGAAAACCATGATATCGCTGTTTCTGCATATCCAACGAACTGTGGAGTGGTGAAAACCCCAGAAAACGTTTTTCTCGCATAGAATAGCTCGAAAAGTACGATCTCGATGACTCTGCATACTTCGGACAGAAGTCTCACCAAGATTATCGCAGAAAATGCATATCTGAGCTTGAAACCCCACGAAAACCAAGATATCGCTGGTTCTGCATATCAAACGCACTGTGGAGTGGTGAAAACCCGAGAAAACGTGTTTCTCGCATTGAATAGCTCGAAAAGTACGATCTCGATGACTCTGCATACTTCGGACAGAAGTCTCACCAAGATTATCGCAGAAAATGCATATCTGAGCTTGAAACCCCACGAAAACCAAGATATCGTCGGTTCTGCATATCATACGCACTGTGGAGTAGTGAAAACACCAGATAACGTGTTTCTCGCATTAAATATCTCGAATTGAGCGATCTCGATGATTAAGCATACTTCAGACAGAAGTATCACCAAGATTATCGTAAAAAATGCATATCTCAGCTTGAAACCCCACGAAAACCAAGATTTCGCTGGTTCTGCATATCAAACGCACTGTGGAGTGCTGAAAACACCAGATAACGTGTTTGTCGCATTAAATAGCTCGAAAAGTGCGATCTCGATGATTCTGCATACTTCGGACAGAAGTCTCACCAAGATTATCGTAAAAAATGCATATCTCAGCTTGAAACCCCACGAAAACCCAGATATCGCTGGTTCTGCATATCAAACGCACTGTGGAGTGCTGAAAACACCGGATAACTTGTTTCTCGCATTAAATAGCTCGAAAAGAGCGATCTCGATGACTCTGCATACTTCGGACAGAAGTCTCAACAAGATTATCGCAGAAAATGCATATCTGAGCTTGAAACCCCACGAAAACCAAGATATCGTCGGTTCTGCATATCAAACGCACTGCGGAGTGGTGAAAACACCAGATAACGTGTTTCTCGCATTAAATAGGCCGAAAAGAGCGATCTCGATGTTTCTGCATACTTCGGACAGAGGTCTCACCAAGATTATCGCAGAAAATGCATATCTCTGCTAGAAACCCCACGAAAACCAAGATATCTCCTGTTCTGCATATCCAACGAACTGTGGAGTGGTGAAAACCCCAGAAAACGTGTTTGTCGCATTAAATAGCTCGAAAAGTACGATCTCGATGACTCTGCATACTTCGGACAGAAGTCTCACCAAGATTATCGCAGAAAATGCATATCTGAGCTTGAAACCCCACGAAAACCAAGATATCGTCGGTTCTGCATATCATACGCACTGTGGAGTGGTGAAAACACCAGATAACGTGTTTCTCGCATTAAATATCTCGAATAGAGCGATCTCGATGATTAAGCATACTTCGGACAGAAGTCTCACCAAGATTATCGTAAAAAAATTCATATCTCAGCTTGAAACCCCCCGAAAACCAAGATTTCGCTGGTTCTGCATATCAAACGCACTGTGGAGTGCTGAAAACACCAGATAACGTGTTTGTCGCATTAAATAGCTCGAAAAGTGCGATCTCGATGATTCTGCATACTTCGGACAGAAGTCTCACCAAGATTATCGTAAAAAATGCATATCTCAGCTTGAAACCCCACGAAATCCCAGATATCGCTGGTTCTGCATATCAAACGCACTATGGAGTGGTGATAACACCAGATAACGTGTTTCTCGCATTAAATAGGTCGAAAAGAGCGATCTCGATGTTTCTGCATACTTCGGACAGAGGTCTCACCAAGATTATCGCAGAAAAGGCATATCTCTGCTAGAAACCCCACGAAAACCAAGATATCTCCTGTTCTGCATATCGAACGAACTGTGGAGTGGTGAAAACCCCAGAAAACGTGTTTGTCGCATTAAATAGCTCGAAAAGTACGATCTCGATGACTCTGCATACTTCGGACAGAAGTCTCACCAAGATTATCGCAGAAAATGCATATCTGAGCTTGAAACCCCACGAAAACCAAGATATCGTCGGTTCTGCATATCATACGCACTGTGGAGTAGTGAAAACACCAGATAACGTGTTTCTCGCATTAAATATCTCGAATTGAGCGATCTCGATGATTAAGCATACTTCAGACAGAAGTATCACCAAGATTATCGTAAAAAATGCATATCTCAGCTTGAAACCCCACGAAAACCAAGATTTCGCTGGTTCTGCATATCAAACGCACTGTGGAGTGCTGAAAACACCAGATAACGTGTTTGTCGCATTAAATAGCTCGAAAAGTGCGATCTCGATGATTCTGCATACTTCGGACAGAAGTCTCACCAAGATTATCGTAAAAAATGCATATCTCAGCTTGAAACCCCACGAAAACCCAGATATCGCTGGTTCTGCATATCAAACGCACTGTGGAGTGCTGAAAACACCGGATAACTTGTTTCTCGCATTAAATAGCTCGAAAAGAGCGATCTCGATGACTCTGCATACTTCGGACAGAAGTCTCAACAAGATTATCGCAGAAAATGCATATCTGAGCTTGAAACCCCACGAAAACCAAGATATCGTCGGTTCTGCATATCAAACGCACTGCGGAGTGGTGAAAACACCAGATAACGTGTTTCTCGCATTAAATAGGCCGAAAAGAGCGATCTCGATGTTTCTGCATACTTCGGACAGAGGTCTCACCAAGATTATCGCAGAAAATGCATATCTCTGCTAGAAACCCCACGAAAACCAAGATATCTCCTGTTCTGCATATCCAACGAACTGTGGAGTGGTGAAAACCCCAGAAAACGTGTTTGTCGCATTAAATAGCTCGAAAAGTACGATCTCGATGACTCTGCATACTTCGGACAGAAGTCTCACCAAGATTATCGCAGAAAATGCATATCTGAGCTTGAAACCCCACGAAAACCAAGATATCGTCGGTTCTGCATATCATACGCACTGTGGAGTGGTGAAAACACCAGATAACGTGTTTCTCGCATTAAATATCTCGAATAGAGCGATCTCGATGATTAAGCATACTTCGGACAGAAGTCTCACCAAGATTATCGTAAAAAAATTCATATCTCAGCTTGAAACCCCCCGAAAACCAAGATTTCGCTGGTTCTGCATATCAAACGCACTGTGGAGTGCTGAAAACACCAGATAACGTGTTTGTCGCATTAAATAGCTCGAAAAGTGCGATCTCGATGATTCTGCATACTTCGGACAGAAGTCTCACCAAGATTATCGTAAAAAATGCATATCTCAGCTTGAAACCCCACGAAATCCCAGATATCGCTGGTTCTGCATATCAAACGCACTATGGAGTGGTGATAACACCAGATAACGTGTTTCTCGCATTAAATAGGTCGAAAAGAGCGATCTCGATGTTTCTGCATACTTCGGACAGAGGTCTCACCAAGATTATCGCAGAAAAGGCATATCTCTGCTAGAAACCCCACGAAAACCAAGATATCTCCTGTTCTGCATATCGAACGAACTGTGGAGTGGTGAAAACCCCAGAAAACGTGTTTGTCGCATTAAATAGCTCGAAAAGTACGATCTCGATGACTCTGCATACTTCGGACAGAAGTCTCACCAAGATTATCGCAGAAAATGCATATCTGAGCTTGAAACCCCACGAAAACCAAGATATCGTCGGTTCTGCATATCATACGCACTGTGGAGTGGTGAAAACACCAGATAACGTGTTTCTCGCATTAAATATCTCGAATAGAGCGATCTCGATGATTAAGCATACTTCGGACAGAAGTCTCACCAAGATTATCGTAAAAAATGCATATCTCAGCTTGAAACCCCACGAAAACCAAGATTTCGCTGGTTCTGCATATCAAACGCACTGTGGAGTGGTGAAAACCCCAGAAAACGTGTTTCTCGCATTAAATAGCTTGAAAAGAGCGATCTCGATGATTCTGCATACTTCGGACAGAAGTCTCACCAAGATTATCGTAAGAAATGCATATCTCAGCTTGAAACCCCACGAAAACCCAGATATCGCTGGTTCTGCATATCAAACGCACTGTGGAGTGCTGAAAACACCAGATAACGTGTTTGTCGCATTAAATAGCTCGAAAAGTGCGATCTCGATGATTCTGCATACTTCGGACGGAAGTCTCACCAAGATTATCGCAGAATATGCATATCTCTGCTAGAAACCCCACGAAAACCAAGATACCTCCTGTTCTGCATATCCAACGAACTGTGGAGTCGTGAAAACCCCAGAAAACGTTTTTCTCGCATAGAATAGCTCGAAAAGTACGATCTCGATGACTCTGCATACTTCGGACAGAATTCTCACCAAGATTATCGCAGAAAATGCATATCTGAGCTTGAAACCCCACGAAAACCAAGATATCGCTGGTTCTGCATATCAAACGCACTGTGGAGTGGTGAAAACCCGAGAAAACGTGTTTCTCGCATTGAATAGCTCGAAAAGTACGATCTCGATGACTCTGCATACTTCGGACAGAAGTCTCACCAAGATTATCGCAGAAAATGCATATCTGAGCTTGAAACCCCACGAAAACCAAGATATCGTCGGTTCTGCATATCATACGCACTGTGGAGTAGTGAAAACACCAGATAACGTGTTTCTCGCATTAAATATCTCGAATTGAGCGATCTCGATGATTAAGCATACTTCAGACAGAAGTATCACCAAGATTATCGTAAAAAATGCATATCTCAGCTTGAAACCCCACGAAAACCAAGATTTCGCTGGTTCTGCATATCAAACGCACTGTGGAGTGCTGAAAACACCAGATAACGTGTTTGTCGCATTAAATAGCTCGAAAAGTGCGATCTCGATGATTCTGCATACTTCGGACAGAAGTCTCACCAAGATTATCGTAAAAAATGCATATCTCAGCTTGAAACCCCACGAAAACCCAGATATCGCTGGTTCTGCATATCAAACGCACTGTGGAGTGCTGAAAACACCGGATAACGTGTTTGTCGCATTAAATAGCTCGAAAAGTGCGATCTCGATGATTCTGCATACTTCGGACAGAAGTCTCACCAAGATTATCGCAGAAAATGCATATCTCTGCTAGAAACCCCACGAAAACCAAGATATCTTCTGTTCTGCATATCCAACGAACTGTGGAGTGGTGAAAACCTCAGAAAACGTGTTTGTCGCAATAAATAGCTCAAAAAGTACGATATCGATGACTCTACATACTTCGGACAGAAGTCTCACCAAGATTATCGCAGAAAATGCATATCTGAGCTTGAAACCCCACGAAAACCAAGATATCGTCGGTTCTGCATATCATACGCACTGTGGAGTAGTGAAAACACCAGATAACGTGTTTCTCGCATTAAATATCTCGAATTGAGCGATCTCGATGATTAAGCATACTTCGGACAGAAGTCTCACCATGATTATCGTAAAAAATGCATATCTCAGCTTGAAACCCAACGAAAACCAAGATTTCGCTGGTTCTGCATATCAAACGCACTGTGGAGTGCTGAAAACACCAGATAACGTGTTTGTCGCATTAAATAGCTCGAAAAGTGCGATCTCGATGATTCTGCATACTTCGGACAGAAGTCTCACCATGATTATCGTAAAAAATGCATATCTCAGCTTGAAACCCCACGAAAACCATGATATCGCTGTTTCTGCATATCAAACGCACTGTGGAGTGGTGAAAACACCAGATAACTTGTTTCTCGCATTAAATAGCTCGAAACGAGCGATCTCGATGATTAAGCATACTTCGAACAGAAGTCTCACCTAGATTATCGCAGAAAATGCATATCTCTGCTAGAAACCCCACGAAAACCAAGATATCTCCTGTTCTGCATATCCAACGAACTGTGGAGTGGCGAAAACCCCAGAAAACGTGTTTCTCGCATTAAATAGCTCGAAAAGTACGATCTCGATGACTCTACATACTTCGGACAGAAGTCTCACCAAGATTATCGCAGAAAATGCATATCTGAGCTTGAAACCCCACGAAAACCAAGATATCGTCGGTTCTGCATATCATACGCACTGTGGAGTAGTGAAAACACCAGATAACGTGTTTCTCGCATTAAATATCTCGAATTGAGCGATCTCGATGATTAAGCATACTTCGGACAGAAGTCTCACCAAGATTATCGTAAAAAATGCATATCTCAGCTTGAAACCCCACGAAAACCCAGATATCGCTGTTTCGGCATATCAAACGCACTGTGGAGTGGTGAAAACACCAGATAACTTGTTTCTCGCATTAAATAGCTCGAAACGAGCGATCTCGATGATTAAGCATACTTCGAACAGAAGTCTCACCTAGATTATCGCAGAAAATGCATATCTCTGCTAGAAACCCCACGAAAACCAAGATATCTCCTGTTCTGCATATCGAACGAACTGTGGAGTGGTGAAAACCCCAGAAAACGTGTTTGTCGCATTAAATAGCTCGAAAAGTACGATCTCGATGACTCTGCATACTTCGGACAGAAGTCTCACCAAGATTATCGCAGAAAATGCATATCTGAGCTTGAAACCCCACGAAAACCAAGATATCGTCGGTTCTGCATATCATACGCACTGTGGAGTGGTGAAAACACCAGATAACGTGTTTCTCGCATTAAATATCTCGAATAGAGCGATCTCGATGATTAAGCATACTTCGGACAGAAGTCTCACCAAGATTATCGTAAAAAATGCATATCTCAGCTTGAAACCCCACGAAAACCAAGATTTCGCTGGTTCTGCATATCAAACGCACTGTGGAGTGGTGAAAACCCCAGAAAACGTGTTTCTCGCATTAAATAGCTTGAAAAGTGCGATCTCGATGATTCTGCATACTTCGGACAGAAGTCTCACCAAGATTATCGTAAGAAATGCATATCTCAGCTTGAAACCCCACGAAAACCCAGATATCGCTGGTTCTGCATATCAAACGCACTGTGGAGTGCTGAAAACACCAGATAACGTGTTTGTCGCATTAAATAGCTCGAAAAGTGCGATCTCGATGATTCTGCATACTTCGGACGGAAGTCTCACCAAGATTATCGCAGAATATGCATATCTCTGCTAGAAACCCCACGAAAACCAAGATACCTCCTGTTCTGCATATCCAACGAACTGTGGAGTCGTGAAAACCCCAGAAAACGTTTTTCTCGCATAGAATAGCTCGAAAAGTACGATCTCGATGACTCTGCATACTTCGGACAGAATTCTCACCAAGATTATCGCAGAAAATGCATATCTGAGCTTGAAACCCCACGAAAACCAAGATATCGCTGGTTCTGCATATCAAACGCACTGTGGAGTGGTGAAAACCCGAGAAAACGTGTTTCTCGCATTGAATAGCTCGAAAAGTACGATCTCGATGACTCTGCATACTTCGGACAGAAGTCTCACCAAGATTATCGCAGAAAATGCATATCTGAGCTTGAAACCCCACGAAAACCAAGATATCGTCGGTTCTGCATATCATACGCACTGTGGAGTAGTGAAAACACCAGATAACGTGTTTCTCGCATTAAATATCTCGAATTGAGCGATCTCGATGATTAAGCATACTTCAGACAGAAGTATCACCAAGATTATCGTAAAAAATGCATATCTCAGCTTGAAACCCCACGAAAACCAAGATTTCGCTGGTTCTGCATATCAAACGCACTGTGGAGTGCTGAAAACACCAGATAACGTGTTTGTCGCATTAAATAGCTCGAAAAGTGCGATCTCGATGATTCTGCATACTTCGGACAGAAGTCTCACCAAGATTATCGTAAAAAATGCATATCTCAGCTTGAAACCCCACGAAAACCCAGATATCGCTGGTTCTGCATATCAAACGCACTGTGGAGTGCTGAAAACACCGGATAACGTGTTTGTCGCATTAAATAGCTCGAAAAGTGCGATCTCGATGATTCTGCATACTTCGGACAGAAGTCTCACCAAGATTATCGCAGAAAATGCATATCTCTGCTAGAAACCCCACGAAAACCAAGATATCTCCTGTTCTGCATATCCAACGAACTGTGGAGTGGTGAAAACCTCAGAAAACGTGTTTGTCGCAATAAATAGCTCAAAAAGTACGATCTCGATGATTCTGCATACTTCGGACAGAAGTCTCACCAAGATTATCGCAGAAAATGCATATCTCAGCTTGAAACCCCACGAAAACCAAGATTTCGCTGGTTCTGCATATCAAACGCACTGTGGAGTGCTGAAAACACCAGATAACGTGTTTGTCGCATTAAATAGCTCGAAAAGTGCGATCTCGATGATTCTGCATACTTCGGACAGAAGTCTCACCATGATTATCGTAAAAAATGCATATCTCAGCTTGAAACCCAACGAAAACCAAGATTTCGCTGGTTCTGCATATCAAACGCACTGTGGAGTGCTGAAAACACCAGATAACGTGTTTGTCGCATTAAATAGCTCGAAAAGTGCGATCTCGATGATTCTGCATACTTCGGACAGAAGTCTCACCATGATTATCGTAAAAAATGCATATCTCAGCTTGAAACCCCACGAAAACCATGATATCGCTGTTTCTGCATATCAAACGCACTGTGGAGTGGTGAAAACACCAGATAACTTGTTTCTCGCATTAAATAGCTCGAAACGAGCGATCTCGATGATTAAGCATACTTCGAACAGAAGTCTCACCTAGATTATCGCAGAGAATGCATATCTCTGCTAGAAACCCCACGAAAACCAAGATATCTCCTGTTCTGCATATCCAACGAACTGTGGAGTGGTGAAAACCCCAGAAAACGTGTTTCTCGCATTGAATAGCTCGAAAAGTACGATCTCGATGACTCTACATACTTCGGACAGAAGTCTCACCAAGATTATCGCAGAAAATGCATATCTGAGCTTGAAACCCCACGAAAACCAAGATATCGCTGGTTCTGCATATCAAACGCACTGCGGAGTGGTGAAAACACCAGATAACTTGTTTCTCGCATTAAATAGCTCGAAAAGAGCGATCTCGATGACTCTGCATACTTCGGACAGAAGTCTCACCAAGATTATCGCAGAAAATGCATATCTGAGCTTGAAACCCCACGAAAACCACGATATCGTCGGTTCTGCATATCATACGCACTGTGGAGTGGTGAAAACACCAGATAACGTGTTTCTCGCATTCAATAGGTCGAAAAGAGCGATCTCCAAGTTTCTGCATACTTCGGACAGAGGTCTCACCAAGATTATCGCAGAAAATGCATATCTCTGCTAGAAACCCCACGAAAACCAAGATATCTCCTGTTCTGCATATCCAACGAACTGTGGAGTGGTGAAAACCCCAGAAAACGTGTTTGTCGCATTAAATAGCTCGAAAAGTACGATCTCGATGACTCTGCATACTTCGGACCGAAGTCTCACCAAGATTATCGCAGAAAATGCATATCTCAGCTTGAAACCCCACGAAAACCAAGATTTCGCTGGTTCTGCATATCAAACGCACTGTGGAGTGCTGAAAACACCAGATAACGTGTTTGTCGCATTAAATAGCTCGAAAAGTGCGATCTCGATGATTCTGCATACTTCGGACAGAAGTCTCACCAAGATTATCGTAAAAAAATGCATATCTCAGCTTGAAACCCCACGTAAACCCAGATATCGCTGGTTCTGCATATCGAACGCACTGTGGAGTGCTGAAAACACCAGATAACGTGTTTGTCGCATTAAATAGCTCGAAAAGTGCGATCTCGATGATTCTGCATACTTCGGACAGAAGTCTCACCATGATTATCGTAAAAAATGCATATCTCAGCTTGAAACCCCACGCAAACCAAGATATCGCTGTTTCTGCATATCAAACGCACTGTGGAGTGGTGAAAACACCAGATAACTTGTTTCTCGCATTAAATAGCTCGAAACGAGCGATCTCGATGATTAAGCATACTTCGGACAGAAGTCTCACATAGATTATCGCAGAAAATGCATATCTCTGCTAGAAACCCCACGAAAACCAAGATATCTCCTGTTCTGCATATCCAACGAACTGTGGAGTGGTGAAAACCCCAGAAAACGTGTTTCTCGCATTGAATAGCACGAAAAGTACGATCTCGATGACTCTGCATACTTCGGACAGAAGTCTCACCAAGATTATCGCAGAAAATGCATATCTGAGCTTGAAACCCCACGAAAACCAAGATATCGCTGGTTCTGCATATCAAACGCACTGCGGAGTGCTGAAAACACCAGATAACTTGTTTCTCGCATTAAATAGCTCGAAAAGAGCGATCTCGATGACTCTGCATACTTCGGACAGAAGTCTCACCAAGATTATCGCAGAAAATGCATATCTGAGCTTGAAACCCCACGAAAACCAAGATATCGTCGGTTCTGCATATCATACGCACTGTGGAGTGGTGAAAACACCAGATAACGTGTTTCTCGCATTAAATAGCTCGAATAGAGCGATCTCGATGATTCTGCATACTTCGGACAGAAGTCTCACCAAGATTATCGTAAAAAATGCATATCTCAGCTTGAAACCCCACGTAAACCCAGATATCGCTGGTTCTGCATATCGAACGCACTGTGGAGTGCTGAAAACACCAGATAACGTGTTTGTCGCATTAAATAGCTCGAAAAGTGCGATCTCGATGATTCTGCATACTTCGGACAGAAGTCTCACCATGATTATCGTAAAAAATGCATATCTCAGCTTGAAACCCCACGCAAACCAAGATATCGCTGTTCCTGCATATCAAACGCACTGTGGAGTGGTGAAAACACCAGATAACTTGTTTCTCGCATTAAATAGCTCGAAACGAGCGATCTCGATGATTAAGCATACTTCGGACAGAAGTCTCACCTAGATTATCGCAGAAAATGCATATCTCTGCTAGAAACCCGACGAAAACCAAGATATCTCCTGTTCTGCATATCCAACGAACTGTGGAGTGGTGAAAACCCCAGAAAACGTGTTTCTCGCATTGAATAGCACGAAAAGTACGATCTCGATGACTCTGCATACTTCGGACAGAAGTCTCACCAAGATTATCGCAGAAAATGCATATCTGAGCTTGAAACCCCACGAAAACCAAGATATCGCTGGTTCTGCATATCAAACGCACTGCGGAGTGGTGAAAACACCAGATAACTTGTTTCTCGCATTAAATAGCTCGAAAAGAGCGATCTCGATGACTCTGCATACTTCGGACAGAAGTCTCAACATGATTATCGTAAAAAATGCATATCTCAGCTTGAAACCCAACGAAAACCAAGATTTCGCTGGTTCTGCATATCAAACGCACTGTGGAGTGGTGAAAACACCAGATAACGTGTTTCTCGCATTCAATAGGTCGAAAAGAGCGATCTCCATGTTTCTGCATACTTCGGACAGAAGTCTCACCAAGATTATCGCAGAAAATGCATATCTGAGCTTGAAACCCCACGAAAACCAAGATATCGTCGGTTCTGCATATCATACGCACTGTGGAGTGGTGAAAATACCAGATAACGTGTTTTTCGCATTAAATTGCTCGAATAGTACGATCTCGATGACTCTGCATACTTCGGACAGAAGTCTCACCATGATTATCGCAGAAAATGCATATCTGAGCTTGAAACCCCACGAAAACCAAGATATCGTCGGTTCTGTATATCATACGCACTGTGGAGTGGTGAAAACACCAGATAACGTGTTTCTCGCATTAAATAGCTCGAATAGAGCGATCTCGATGATTAAGCATACTTCGGACAGAAGTCTCACCAAGATTATCGTAAAAAATGCATATCTCAGCTTGAAACCCTACGAAAACCAAGATTTCGCTGGTTCTGCATATCAAACGCACTGTGGTGTGCTGAAAACACCAGATAACGTGTTTGTCGCATTAAATAGCTCGAAAAGTGCGATCTCGATGATTCTGCATACTTCGGACAGAAGTCTCACCAAGATTATCGTAAAAAATGCATATCTCAGCTTGAAACCCCACGTAAACCCAGATATCGCTGGTTCTGCATATCGAACGCACTGTGGAGTGCTGAAAACACCAGATAACGTGTTTGTCGCATTAAATAGCTCGAAAAGTGCGATCTCGATGATTCTGCATACTTCGGACAGAAGTCTCACCATGATTATCGTAAAAAATGCATATCTCAGCTTGAAACCCCACGAAAACCAAGATATCGCTGTTTCTGCATATCAAACGCACTGTGGAGTGGTGAAAACACCAGATAACTTGTTTCTCGCATTAAATAGCTCGAAACGAGCGATCTCGATGATTAAGCATACTTCGGACAGAAGTCTCACCTAGATTATCGCAGAAAATGCATATCTCTGCTAGAAACCCCACGAAAACCAAGATATCTCCTGTTCTGCATATCCAACTAACTGTGGAGTGGTGAAAACCCCAGAAAACGTGTTTCTCGCATTGAATAGCTCGAAAAGTACGATCTCGATGACTCTGCATACTTCGGACAGAAGTCTCACCAAGATTATCGCAGAAAATGCATATCTGAGCTTGAAACCCCACGAAAACCAAGATATCGCTGGTTCTGCATATCAAACGCACTGCGGAGTGGTGAAAACACCAGATAACTTGTTTCTCGCATTAAATAGCTCGAAAAGAGCGATCTCGATGACTCGGCATACTTCGGACAGAAGTCTCACCAAGATTATCGCAGAAAATGCATATCTGAGCTTGAAACCCCACGGAAACCAAGATATCGTCGGTTCTGCATATCATACGCACTGTGGAGTGGTGAAAACACCAGATAACGTGTTTCTCGCATTAAATATCTCGAATAGAGCGATCTCGATGATTAAGCATACTTCGGACAGAAGTCTCACCAAGATTATCGTAAAAAAATGCATATCTCAGCTTGAAACCCCACGAAAACCAAGATTTCGCTGGTTCTGCATAACAAACGCACTGTGGAGTGCTGAAAACACCAGATAACGTGTTTGTCGCATTAAATAGCTCGAAAAGTGCGATCTCGATGATTCTGCATACTTCGGACAGAAGTCTCACCAAGATTATCGTAAAAAATGCATATCTCATCTTGAAACCCCACGAAAACCCAGATATCGCTGGTTCTGCATATCGAACGCACTGTGGAGTGGTGAAAACCCCAGAAAACGTGTTTCTCGCATTGAATAGCTCGAAAAGTACGATCTCGATGACTCTGCATACTTCGGACAGAAGTCTCACCAAGATTATCCCAGAAAATGCATATCTGATCTTGAAACCCCACGAAAACCAAGATATCGCTGGTTCTGCATATCAAACGCACTGTGGAGTGCTGAAAACACCAGATAACGTGTTTGTCGCATTAAATAGCTCGAAAAGTGCGATCTCGATGATTCTGCATACTTCGGACAGAAGTCTCACCAAGATTATCGCAGAAAATGCATATCTCAGCTTGAAACCCCACGAAAACCAAGATTTCGCTGGTTCTGCATATCAAACGGACTGTGGAGTGCTGAAAACACCAGATAACGTGTTTGTCGCATTAAATAGCTCGAAAAGTGCGATCTCGATTATTCTGCATACTTCGGACAGAAGTCTCACCATGATTATCGTAAAAAATGCATATCTCAGCTTGAAACCCAACGAAAACCAAGATTTCGCTGGTTCTGCATATCAAACGCACTGTGGAGTGGTGAAAACACCAGATAACGTGTTTCTCGCATTAAATAGGTCGAAAAGAGCGATCTCGATGTTTCTGCATACTTTGGACACAGGTCTCACCAAGATTATCGCAGAAAATGCATATCTCTGCTAGAAACCCCACGAAGATCAAGATATCTCCTGTTCTGCATATCCAACGAACTGTGGAGTGGTGAAAACACCAGAAAACGTGTTTGTCGCATTAAATAGCTCAAAAAGTACGATCTCGATGACTCTGCATACTTCGGACAGAAGTCTCACAAAGATTATCGCAGAAAATGCATATCTCTGCTAGAAACCCCACGAAAACCAAGATATCTCCTGTTCTGCATATCCAACGAACTGTGGAGTGGTGAAAACCCCAGAAAACGTGTTTGTCGCATTAAATAGCTCGAAAAGTACGATCTCGATGACTCTGCATACTTCGGACAGAAGTCTCACCAAGATTATCGCAGAAAATGCATATCTGAGCTTGAAACCCCACGAAAACCAAGATATCGCTGGTTCTGCATATCAAACGCACTGCGGAGTGGTGAAAACACCAGATAACGTGTTTCTCGCATTAAATATCTCGAATAGAGCGATCTCGATGATTAAGCATACTTCGGACAGAAGTCTCACCAAGATTATCGTAAAAAAATGCATATCTCAGCTTGAAACCCCACGAAAACCAAGATTTCGCTGGTTCTGCATATCAAACGCACTGTGGAGTGCTGAAAACACCAGATAACGTGTTTGTCGCATTAAATAGCTCGAAAAGTGCGATCTCGATGATTCTGCATACTTCGGACAGAAGTCTCACCAAGATTATCGCAGAAAATGCATATCTCTGCTAGAAACCCCACGAAAACCAAGATATCTCCTGTTCTGCATATCCAACGAACTGTGGAGTGGTGAAAACCCCAGAAAACGTGTTTCTCGCATTGAATAGCACGAAAAGTACGATCTCGATGACTCTGCATACTTCGGACAGAAGTCTCACCAAGATTATCGCAGAAAATGCATATCTGAGCTTGAAACCCCACGAAAACCAAGATATCGCTGGTTCTGCATATCAAACGCACTGCGGAGTGGTGAAAACACCAGATAACTTGTTTCTCGCATTAAATAGCTCGAAAAGAGCGATCTCGATGACCCTGCATACTTCGGACAGAAGTCTCACCAAGATTATCGCAGAAAATGCATATCTGAGTTTGAAACCCCACGAAAACCAAGATATCGTCGGTTCTGCATATCATACGCACTGTGGAGTGGTGAAAACACCAGATAACGTGTTTCTCGCATTAAATAGCTCGAATAGAGCGATCTCGATGATTCTGCATACTTCGGACAGAAGTCTCACCAAGATTATCGTAAAAAATGCATATCTCAGCTTGAAACCCCACGTAAACCCAGATATCGCTGGTTCTGCATATCGAACGCACTGTGGAGTGCTGAAAACACCAGATAACATGTTTGTCGCATTAAATAGCTCGAAAAGTGCGATCTCGATGATTCTGCATACTTCGGACAGAAGTCTCACCATGATTATCGTAAAAAATGCATATCTCAGCTTGAAACCCCACGCAAACCAAGATATCGCTGTTTCTGCATATCAAACGCACTGTGGAGTGGTGAAAACACCAGATAACTTGTTTCTCGCATTAAATAGCTCGAAACGAGCGATCTCGATGATTAAGCATACTTCGGACAGAAGTCTCACCTAGATTATCGCAGAAAATGCATATCTCTGCTAGAAACCCCACGAAAACCAAGATATCTCCTGTTCTGCATATCCAACGAACTGTGGAGTGGTGAAAACCCCAGAAAACGTGTTTCTCGCATTGAATAGCACGAAAAGTACGATCTCGATGACTCTGCATACTTCGGACAGAAGTCTCACCAAGATTATCGCAGAAAATGCATATCTGAGCTTGAAACCCCACGAAAACCAAGATATCGCTGGTTCTGCATATCAAACGCACTGCGGAGTGGTGAAAACACCAGATAACTTGTTTCTCGCATTAAATAGCTCGACAAGAGGGATCTCGATGACTCTGCATACTTCGGACAGAAGTCTCACCAAGATTATCGCAGAAAATGCATATCTGAGCTTGAAACCCCACGAAAACCAAGATATCGTCGGTTCTGCATATCATACGCACTGTGGAGTGGTGAACACACCAGATAACGTGTTTCTCGCATTAAATAGCTCGAATAGAGCGATCTCGATGATTAAGCATACTTCGGACAGAAGTCTCACCAAGATTATCGTAAAAAATGCATATCTCAGCTTGAAACCCCACGAAAACCAAGATTTCGCTGGTTCTGCATATCAAACGCACTGTGGTGTGCTGAATACAACAGATAACGTGTTTGTCGCATTAAATAGCTCGAAAAGTGCGATCTCGATGATTCTGCATACTTCGGACAGAAGTCTCACCATGATTATCGTAAAAAATGCATATCTCAGCTTGAAACCCAACGAAAACCAAGATTTCGCTGGTTCTGCATACCAAACGCACTGTGGAGTGGTGAAAACACCAGATAACGTGTTTCTCGCATTCAATAGGTCGAAAAGAGCGATCTCCATGTTTCTGCATACTTCGGACAGAGGTCTCACCATGATTATCGCAGAAAATGCATATCTCTGCTAGAAACCCCACGAAAACCAAGATATCTCCTGTTCTGCATATCCAACGAACTGTGGAGTGGTGAAAACCCCAGAAAACGTGTTTGTCGCATTAAATAGCTCGAAAAGTACGATCTCGATGACTCTGCATACTTCGGACAGAAGTCTCACCATGATTATCGCAGAAAATGCATATCTGAGCTTGAAACCCCACGTAAACCAAGATATCGCTGGTTCTGCATATCAAACGCACTGTGGAGTGCTGAAAACACCAGATAACGTGTTTCTCGCATTAAATAGGTCGAAAAGAGCCATCTCGATGTTTCTGCATACTTCGGACACAGGTCTCACCAAGATTATCGCAGAAAATGCATATCTCTGCTAGAAACCCCACGAAAACCGAGATATCTCCTGTTCTGCATATCCAACGAACTGTGGAGTGGTGAAAACCCCAGAAAACGTGTTTGTCGCATTAAATAGCTCGAAAAGTACGATCTCGATGACTCTGCATACTTCGGACAGAAGTCTCACCAAGATTATCGCAGAAAATGCATAATTGAGCTTGAAACCCCACGAAAACCAAGATATCGCTGGTTCTGCATATCAAACGCACTGCGGAGTGGTGAAAACACCAGATAACTTGTTTCTCGCATTAAATAGCTCGAAAAGAGCGATCTCGATGACTCTGCATACTTCGGACAGAAGTCTCACCAAGATTATCGCAGAAAATGCATATCTCTGCTAGAAACCCCACGAAAACCAAGATATCTCCTGTTCTGCATATCCAACGAACTGTGGAGTGGTGAAAACCCCAGAAAACGTGTTTGTCGCATTAAATAGCTCGAAAAGTACGATCTCGATGACTCTGCATACTTCGGACAGAAGTCTCACCAAGATTATCGCAGAAAATGCATATCTGAGCTTGAAACCCCACGAAAACCAAGATATCGTCGGTTCTGCATATCATACGCACTGTGGAGTGGTGAAAACACCAGATTACGTGTTTATCGCATTAAATAGCTCGAATAGAGCGATCTCGATGATTAAGCATACTTCGGACAGAAGTCTCACCAAGATTATCGTAAAAAATGCATATCTCAGCTTGAAACCCCACGAAAACCAATATTTCGCTGGTTCTGCATATCAAACGCACTGCGGAGTGGTGAAAACACCAGATAACTTGTTTCTCGCATTAAATAGCTCGAAAAGAGCGATCTCGATGACTCTGCATACTTCGGACAGAAGTCTCACCATGATTATCGCAGAAAATGCATATCTGAGCTTGAAACCCCACGAAAACCAAGATATCGTCGGTTCTGTATATCATACGCACTGTGGAGTGGTGAAAACACCAGATAACGTGTTTCTCGCATTAAATAGCTCGAATAGAGCGATCTCGATGATTAAGCATACAACGGACAGAAGTCTCACCAAGACTAGCGTAAAAAATGCATATCTCAGCTTGAAACCCCACGAAAACCAAGATTTCGCTGGTTCTGCATATCAAACGCACTGCGGAGTGGTGAAAACACCAGATAACTTGTTTCTCGCATTAAATAGCTCGAAAGGAGCGATCTCGATGACTCTGCATACTTCGGACAGAAGTCTCACCATGATTATCGCAGAAAATGCATATCTGAGCTTGAAACCCCACGAAAACCAAGATATCGCTGTTTCTGCATATCAAACGCACTGTGGAGTGGTGAAAACACCAGATAACTTGTTTCTCGCATTAAATAGCTCGAAACGAGCGATCTCGATGATTAAGCATACTTCGGACAGAAGTCTCACCAAGATTATCGTAAAAAAATGCATATCTCAGCTTGAAACCCCACGAAAACCAAGATTTCGCTGGTTCTGCATATCAAACGCACTGTGGAGTGCCGAAAACACCAGATAACGTGTTTGTCGCATTAAATAGCTCGAAAAGTGCGATCTCGATGTTTCTGCATACTTCGGACAGAAGTCTCAGCAAGATTATCGTAAAAAATGCATATCTTAGCTTGAAACCCCACGAAAACCCAGATATCGCTGGTTCTGCATATCGAACGCACTGTGGAGTGCTGAAAACACCAGATAACGTGTTTGTCGCATTAAATAGCTCGAAAAGTGCGATCTCGATGATTCTGCATACTTCGGACAGAAGTCTCACCATGATTATCGTAAAAAATGCATATCTCAGCTTGAAACCCAACGAAAACCAAGATTTCGCTGGTTCTGCATATCAAACGCACTGTGGAGTGGTGAAAACACCAGATAACGTGTTTCTCGCATTCAATAGGTCGAAAAGAGCGATCTCCATGTTTCTGCATACTTCGGACAGAGGTCTCACCAAGATTATCGCAGAAAATGCATATCTCTGCTAGAAACCCCACGAAAACCAAGATATCTCCAGTTCTGCATATCTAACGAACTGTGGAGTGGTGAAAACCCCAGAAAACGTGTTTGTCGCATTAAATAGCTCGGAAAGTACGATCTCGATGACTCTGCATACTTCGGACAGAAGTCTCACCAAGATTATCGCAGAAAATGCATAATTGAGCTTGAAACCCCACGAAAACCAAGATATCGCTGGTTCTGCATATCAAACGCACTGCGGAGTGGTGAAAACACCAGATAACTTGTTTCTCGCATTAAATAGCTCGAAAAGAGCGATCTCGATGACTCTGCATACTTCGGACAGAAGTCTCACCAAGATTATCGCAGAAAATGCATATCTCTGCTAGAAACCCCACGAAAACCAAGATATCTCCTGTTCTGCATATACAACGAACTGTGGAGTGGTGAAAACACCAGATAACGTGTTTTTCGCATTAAATAGCTCGAATAGAGCGATCTCGATGATTAAGCATACTTCGGACAGAAGTCTCACCAAGATTATCGTAAAAAATGCATATCTCAGCTTGAAACCCCACGAAAACCAAGATTTCGCTGGTTCTGCATATCAAACGCACTGCGGAGTGGTGAAAACACCAGATAACTTGTTTCTCGCATTAAATAGCTTGAAAAGAGCGATCTCGATGACTCTGCATACTTCGGACAGAAGTCTCACCATGATTATCGCAGAAAATGCATATCTGAGCTTGAAACCCCACAAAAACCAAGATATCGTCGGTTCTGTATATCATACGCACTGTGGAGTGGTGAAAACACCAGATAACGTGTTTCTCGCATTAAATAGCTCGAATAGAGCGATCTCGATGATTAAGCATACTTCGGACAGAAGTCTCACCAAGATTATCGCAGAAAATACATATCTCAGCTTGAAACCCCACGAAAACCAAGATTTCGCTGGTTCTGCATATCAAACGCACTGCGGAGTGGTGAAAACACCAGATAACTTGTTTCTTGCATTAAATAGCTCGAAAAGAGCGATCTCGATGACTCTGCATACTTCGGACAGAAGTCTCACCATGATTATCGTAAAAAATGCATATCTCAGCTTGAAACCCAACGAAAACCAAGATTTCGCTGGTTCTGCATACCAAACGCACTGTGGAGTGGTGAAAACACCAGATAACGTGTTTCTCGCATTCAATAGGTCGAAAAGAGCGATCTCCATGTTTCTGCATACTTCGGACAGAGGTCTCACCATGATTATCGCAGAAAATGCATATCTCTGCTAGAAACCCCACGAAAACCAAGATATCTCCTGTTCTGCATATCCAACGAACTGTGGAGTGGTGAAAACCCCAGAAAACGTGTTTGTCGCATTAAATAGCTCGAAAAGTACGATCTCGATGACTCTGCATACTTCGGACAGAAGTCTCACCATGATTATCGCAGAAAATGCATATCTGAGCTTGAAACCCCACGTAAACCAAGATATCGCTGGTTCTGCATATCAAACGCACTGTGGAGTGCTGAAAACACCAGATAACGTGTTTCTCGCATTAAATAGGTCGAAAAGAGCCATCTCGATGTTTCTGCATACTTCGGACACAGGTCTCACCAAGATTATCGCAGAAAATGCATATCTCTGCTAGAAACCCCACGAAAACCGAGATATCTCCTGTTCTGCATATCCAACGAACTGTGGAGTGGTGAAAACCCCAGAAAACGTGTTTGTCGCATTAAATAGCTCGAAAAGTACGATCTCGATGACTCTGCATACTTCGGACAGAAGTCTCACCAAGATTATCGCAGAAAATGCATAATTGAGCTTGAAACCCCACGAAAACCAAGATATCGCTGGTTCTGCATATCAAACGCACTGCGGAGTGGTGAAAACACCAGATAACTTGTTTCTCGCATTAAATAGCTCGAAAAGAGCGATCTCGATGACTCTGCATACTTCGGACAGAAGTCTCACCAAGATTATCGCAGAAAATGCATATCTCTGCTAGAAACCCCACGAAAACCAAGATATCTCCTGTTCTGCATATCCAACGAACTGTGGAGTGGTGAAAACCCCAGAAAACGTGTTTGTCGCATTAAATAGCTCGAAAAGTACGATCTCGATGACTCTGCATACTTCGGACAGAAGTCTCACCAAGATTATCGCAGAAAATGCATATCTGAGCTTGAAACCCCACGAAAACCAAGATATCGTCGGTTCTGCATATCATACGCACTGTGGAGTGGTGAAAACACCAGATTACGTGTTTATCGCATTAAATAGCTCGAATAGAGCGATCTCGATGATTAAGCATACTTCGGACAGAAGTCTCACCAAGATTATCGTAAAAAATGCATATCTCAGCTTGAAACCCCACGAAAACCAATATTTCGCTGGTTCTGCATATCAAACGCACTGCGGAGTGGTGAAAACACCAGATAACTTGTTTCTCGCATTAAATAGCTCGAAAAGAGCGATCTCGATGACTCTGCATACTTCGGACAGAAGTCTCACCATGATTATCGCAGAAAATGCATATCTGAGCTTGAAACCCCACGAAAACCAAGATATCGTCGGTTCTGTATATCATACGCACTGTGGAGTGGTGAAAACACCAGATAACGTGTTTCTCGCATTAAATAGCTCGAATAGAGCGATCTCGATGATTAAGCATACAACGGACAGAAGTCTCACCAAGACTAGCGTAAAAAATGCATATCTCAGCTTGAAACCCCACGAAAACCAAGATTTCGCTGGTTCTGCATATCAAACGCACTGCGGAGTGGTGAAAACACCAGATAACTTGTTTCTCGCATTAAATAGCTCGAAAGGAGCGATCTCGATGACTCTGCATACTTCGGACAGAAGTCTCACCATGATTATCGCAGAAAATGCATATCTGAGCTTGAAACCCCACGAAAACCAAGATATCGCTGTTTCTGCATATCAAACGCACTGTGGAGTGGTGAAAACACCAGATAACTTGTTTCTCGCATTAAATAGCTCGAAACGAGCGATCTCGATGATTAAGCATACTTCGGACAGAAGTCTCACCAAGATTATCGTAAAAAAATGCATATCTCAGCTTGAAACCCCACGAAAACCAAGATTTCGCTGGTTCTGCATATCAAACGCACTGTGGAGTGCCGAAAACACCAGATAACGTGTTTGTCGCATTAAATAGCTCGAAAAGTGCGATCTCGATGTTTCTGCATACTTCGGACAGAAGTCTCAGCAAGATTATCGTAAAAAATGCATATCTTAGCTTGAAACCCCACGAAAACCCAGATATCGCTGGTTCTGCATATCGAACGCACTGTGGAGTGCTGAAAACACCAGATAACGTGTTTGTCGCATTAAATAGCTCGAAAAGTGCGATCTCGATGATTCTGCATACTTCGGACAGAAGTCTCACCATGATTATCGTAAAAAATGCATATCTCAGCTTGAAACCCAACGAAAACCAAGATTTCGCTGGTTCTGCATATCAAACGCACTGTGGAGTGGTGAAAACACCAGATAACGTGTTTCTCGCATTCAATAGGTCGAAAAGAGCGATCTCCATGTTTCTGCATACTTCGGACAGAGGTCTCACCAAGATTATCGCAGAAAATGCATATCTCTGCTAGAAACCCCACGAAAACCAAGATATCTCCAGTTCTGCATATCTAACGAACTGTGGAGTGGTGAAAACCCCAGAAAACGTGTTTGTCGCATTAAATAGCTCGGAAAGTACGATCTCGATGACTCTGCATACTTCGGACAGAAGTCTCACCAAGATTATCGCAGAAAATGCATAATTGAGCTTGAAACCCCACGAAAACCAAGATATCGCTGGTTCTGCATATCAAACGCACTGCGGAGTGGTGAAAACACCAGATAACTTGTTTCTCGCATTAAATAGCTCGAAAAGAGCGATCTCGATGACTCTGCATACTTCGGACAGAAGTCTCACCAAGATTATCGCAGAAAATGCATATCTCTGCTAGAAACCCCACGAAAACCAAGATATCTCCTGTTCTGCATATACAACGAACTGTGGAGTGGTGAAAACACCAGATAACGTGTTTTTCGCATTAAATAGCTCGAATAGAGCGATCTCGATGATTAAGCATACTTCGGACAGAAGTCTCACCAAGATTATCGTAAAAAATGCATATCTCAGCTTGAAACCCCACGAAAACCAAGATTTCGCTGGTTCTGCATATCAAACGCACTGCGGAGTGGTGAAAACACCAGATAACTTGTTTCTCGCATTAAATAGCTTGAAAAGAGCGATCTCGATGACTCTGCATACTTCGGACAGAAGTCTCACCATGATTATCGCAGAAAATGCATATCTGAGCTTGAAACCCCACAAAAACCAAGATATCGTCGGTTCTGTATATCATACGCACTGTGGAGTGGTGAAAACACCAGATAACGTGTTTCTCGCATTAAATAGCTCGAATAGAGCGATCTCGATGATTAAGCATACTTCGGACAGAAGTCTCACCAAGATTATCGCAGAAAATACATATCTCAGCTTGAAACCCCACGAAAACCAAGATTTCGCTGGTTCTGCATATCAAACGCACTGCGGAGTGGTGAAAACACCAGATAACTTGTTTCTTGCATTAAATAGCTCGAAAAGAGCGATCTCGATGACTCTGCATACTTCGGACAGAAGTCTCACCATGATTATCGCAGAAAATGCATATCTGAGCTTGAAACCCCACGAAAACCAAGATATCGTCGGTTCTGTATATCATACGCACTGTGGAGTGGTGAAAACACCAGATAACGTGTTTCTCGCATTAAATAGCTCGAATAGAGCGATCTCGATGATTAAGCATACTTCGGACAGAAGTCTCACCAAGATTATCGTAAAAAATGCATATCTCAGCTTGAAACCCCACGAAAACCAAGATATCGTCGGTTCTGCATATCATACGCACTGTGGAGTGGTGAAAACACCAGATAACGTGTTTTTCGCATTAAATAGCTCGAATAGTACGATCTCGATGACTCTGCATACTTCAGACAGAAGTCTCACCATGATTATCGTAAAAAATGCATATCTCAGCTTGAAACCCCACGAAAACCCAGATATCGCTGGTTCTGCATATCGAACGCACTGTGGAGTGCTGAAAACACCAGATAACGTGTTTGTCGCATTAAATAGCTCGAAAAGTGCGATCTCGATGATTCTGCATACTTCGGACAGAAGTCTCACCATGATTATCGTAAAAAATGCATATCTCAGCTTGAAACCCAACGAAAACCAAGATTTCGCTGGTTCTGCATATCAAACGCACTGTGGAGTGGTGAAAACACCAGATAACGTGTTTCTCGCATTCAATAGGTCGAAAAGAGCGATCTCCATGTTTCTGCATACTTCGGACAGAGGTCTCACCAAGATTATCGCAGAAAATGCATATCTCTGCTAGAAACCCCACGAAAACCAAGATATCTCCTGTTCTGCATATCTAACGAACTGTGGAGTGGTGAAAACCCCAGAAAACGTGTTTGTCGCATTAAATAGCTCGAAAAGTACGATCTCGATGACTCTGCATACTTCGGACAGAAGTCTCACCAAGATTATCGCAGAAAATGCATATCTGAGCTTGAAACCCCACGAAAACCAAGATATCGTCGGTTCTGCATATCATACGCACTGTGGAGTGGTGAAAACACCAGATAACGTGTTTCTCGCATTAAATAGCTCGAATAGAGCGATCTCGATGATTAAGCATACTTCGGACAGAAGTCTCACCAAGATTATCGTAAAAAATGCATATCTCAGCTTGAAACCCCACGAAAACCAAGATATCGTCGGTTCTGCATATCATACGCACTGTGGAGTGGTGAAAACACCAGATAACGTGTTTTTCGCATTAAATAGCTCGAATAGTACGATCTCGATGACTCTGCATACTTCGGACAGAAGTCTCACCATGATTATCGCAGAAAATGCATATCTGAGCTTGAAACCCCACGAAAACCAAGATATCGTCGGTTCTGTATATCATACGCACTGTGGAGTGGTGAAAACACCAGATAACGTGTTTCTCGCAATTAAATAGCTCGAATAGAGCGATCTCGATGATTAAGCATACTTCGGACAGAAGTCTCACCAAGATTATCGCAGAAAATACATATCTCAGCTTGAAACCCGACGAAAACCAAAATATCTCCGGTTCTGCATATCCAACGCACTGTGGAGTGGTGAAAACACCAGATAACGTGTTTCTCGCATTAAATAGTTCGAAACGAGCGATCTCGATGATTCTGCATACTTCTAACAGAAGTCTCACCAAGATTATCGCAGAAAATGCATATCTCTGCTTGAAACCCCACGAAAACCAGGATATCTACTGTTCTGCATATCCAACGAACTGAGGAGTGGTGAAAACACCAGATAACGTGTTTCTCGCATTAAATAGCTCGAAACGAGCGATCTCGATGATTCTGCATACTTCGGACAGAAGTCTCACCAAAATTATCGTAGAAAATGCATATCTCAGTTTGAAACCCGATGAAAACCAAAATATCTCCGGTTCTGCATGTCAAACGCACTGTGGAGTGGTGAAAACACCAGATAACGTGTTTCTCGCATTAAATAGCTCGAAAAGAGCGTTCTAGATGATTCAGCATACTTCGGACAGAAGTCTCACCAAGATTATCGCAGGAAATGCATATCCCAGCTTGAAACCCCACGAAAACCAAGATATCTCCGGTTCTGCATATCCAACGAACTGTGGAGTGGTGAAAACCCCAGAAAACGAGTTTCTCGCATTAAATAGCTCGAAAAGAGCGCTCCCGATGTTTCTGCATACTTCGGACAGATGTTTCACCAAGATTATCGTGGAAAATGCATATCTCAGCTTGAAACCCGACGAAAACCAAAATATCGCCGGTTTTGCATATCAAACGCACTGTGGAGTAGTGAAAACACCGGATAAGGTTTTCCTCGCTTTAACTAGCTCGAAAAGAGCGTTCTCGAAGATCCTGCATACTTCTGACAGAAGTCTCACCAAGATTATCGTAGAAAATGCATATCTCAGCTTGAAACCAGACGAAAACCGAGTTATCTCCGGTTCTGCACATCAAACGTACCGTGGAGTGGTGAAAACAGCAGAAAACGTGTTTCGCGCATTAAGTAGCTCGAAAAGAGCGTTCTCGAAGATTCTGCATACTTCTGACAGAAGTCTCACCAAAATTATCGCAGAAAATGCATATCTCAGCTCGAAACCTCACGAAAATCAAGATGTTGCCGGTTCTGCATATCAAACGCACTGTGGAGTGGTGAAAATAACCAGAGAACGTGTTTCTCGCATTACATAGCTCGAAAAGAGCGATCTCGATGATTCAGCATACTTCGGACAGGAGTCTCACCAAGATTATCGCAGGAAATGCATATCTCAGCTTGAAACCCCACGAAAACCAAGATATCGCCTGTTCTGCATATCAAACGCACTGTAGAGTGGTGAAAACACCAGATAACGTGTTTCTCGCATTAAATAGCTCGAAACGAGCGATCTCGATGATTCTGCATACTTCGGACAGAAGTCTCATCAAAATTATCGTAAAAAATACATATCTCAGCTTGAAACCCGACGAAAACCGAGTTATCTCCGGTTCTGCATATCCAACGCACTGTGGAGTGGTCAAAACCCCAGAAAACGTGTTTCTCGCATTAAATAGCTCGAATAGAGCGATCTCGATGATTAAGCATACTTCGGACAGAAGTCTCACCAAGATTATCGTAAAAAATGCATTTCTCAGCTTGAAAACCCACGAAAACCTAGATATCGTCGGTTCTGCATATCATACGCACTGTGGAGTGGTGAAAACACCAGATAACGTGTTTCTCGCATTAAATAGCTTGAAAAGTGCGATCTCGATGATTCTGCATACTTCGGACAGAAGTCTCACCATGATTATCGTAAAAAATGCATATCTCAGCTTGAAACCCCACGAAAACCAAGATATCGCTGTTTCTGCATATCAAACGCACTGTGGAGTGGTGAAAACACCAGATAACATGTTTCTCGCATTAAATAGCTCGAAACGAGCGATCTCGATGATTAAGCATACTTCGGACAGAAGTCTCACCAAGATTATCGTAAAAAAATGCATATCTCAGCTTGAAACCCCACGAAAACCAAGATTTCGCTGGTTCTGCATATCCAACGCACTGTGGAGTGGTGAAAACACCAGATAACGTGTTTCTCGCATTAAATAGTTCGAAACGAGCGATCTCGATGATTCTGCATACTTCTAACAGAAGTCTCACCAAGATTATCGCAGAAAATGCATATCTCTGCTTGAAACCCCACGAAAACCAGGATATCTACTGTTCTGCATATCCAACGAACTGTGGAGTGGTGAAAACACCAGATAACGTGTTTCTCGCATTAAATAGCTCGAAACGAGCGATCTCGATGATTCTGCATACTTCGGACAGAAGTCTCACCAAAATTATCGTAGAAAATGCATATCTCAGTTTGAAACCCGATGAAAACCAAAATATCTCCGGTTCTGCATGTCAAACGCACTGTGGAGTGGTGAAAACACCAGATAACGTGTTTCTCGCATTAAATAGCTCGAAAAGAGCGTTCTAGATGATTCAGCATACTTCGGACAGAAGTCTCACCAAGATTATCGCAGGAAATGCATATCCCAGCTTGAAACCCCACGAAAACCAAGATATCTCCGGTTCTGCATATCCAACGAACTGTGGAGTGGTGAAAACCCCAGAAAACGAGTTTCTCGCATTAAATAGCTCGAAAAGAGCGCTCCCGATGTTTCTGCATACTTCGGACAGATGTTTCACCAAGATTATCGTGGAAAATGCATATCTCAGCTTGAAACCCGACGAAAACCAAAATATCGCCGGTTTTGCATATCAAACGCACTGTGGAGTAGTGAAAACACCGGATAAGGTTTTCCTCGCTTTAACTAGCTCGAAAAGAGCGTTCTCGAAGATCCTGCATACTTCTGACAGAAGTCTCACCAAGATTATCGTAGAAAATGCATATCTCAGCTTGAAACCCGACGAAAACCGAGTTATCTCCGGTTCTGCACATCAAACGTACCGTGGAGTGGTGAAAACAGCAGAAAACGTGTTTCGCGCATTAAGTAGCTCGAAAAGAGCGTTCTCGAAGATTCTGCATACTTCTGACAGAAGTCTCACCAAAATTATCGCAGAAAATGCATATCTCAGCTCGAAACCTCACGAAAATCAAGATGTTGCCGGTTCTGCATATCAAACGCACTGTGGAGTGGTGAAAATAACCAGAGAACGTGTTTCTCGCATTAAATAGCTCGAAAAGAGCGATCTCGATGATTCAGCATACTTCGGACAGGAGTCTCACCAAGATTATCGCAGGAAATGCATATCTCAGCTTGAAACCCCACGAAAACCAAGATATCGCCTGTTCTGCATATCAAACGCACTGTAGAGTGGTGAAAACACCAGATAACGTGTTTCTCGCATTAAATAGCTCGAAACGAGCGATCTCGATGATTCTGCATACTTCGGACAGAAGTCTCATCAAAATTATCGTAAAAAATACATATCTCAGCTTGAAACCCGACGAAAACCGAGTTATCTCCGGTTCTGCATATCCAACGCACTGTGGAGTGGTCAAAACCCCAGAAAACGTGTTTCTCGCATTAAATAGCTCGAATAGAGCGATCTCGATGATTAAGCATACTTCGGACAGAAGTCTCACCAAGATTATCGTAAAAAATGCATTTCTCAGCTTGAAAACCCACGAAAACCAAGATATCGTCGGTTCTGCATATCATACGCACTGTGGAGTGGTGAAAACACCAGATAACGTGTTTCTCGCATTAAATAGCTTGAAAAGTGCGATCTCGATGATTCTGCATACTTCGGACAGAAGTCTCACCATGATTATCGTAAAAAATGCATATCTCAGCTTGAAACCCCACGAAAACCAAGATATCGCTGTTTCTGCATATCAAACGCACTGTGGAGTGGTGAAAACACCAGATAACATGTTTCTCGCATTAAATAGCTCGAAACGAGCGATCTCGATGATTAAGCATACTTCGGACAGAAGTCTCACCAAGATTATCGTAAAAAAATGCATATCTCAGCTTGAAACCCCACGAAAACCAAGATTTCGCTGGTTCTGCATATCAAACGCACTGTGGAGTGCTGAAAACACCAGATAACGTGTTTGTCGCATTAAATAGCTCGAAAAGTGCGATCTCGATGTTTCTGCATACTTCGGACAGAAGTCTCATCAAGATTATCGTAAAAAATGCATATCTCAGCTTGAAACCCCACGAAAACCCAGATATCGCTGGTTCTGCATATCGAACGCACTGTGGAGTGCTGAAAACACCAGATAACGTGTTTGTCGCATTAAATAGCTCGAAAAGTGCGATCTCGATTATTCTGCATACTTCGGACAGAAGTCTCACCAAGATTATCGTAAAAAATGCATTTCTCAGCTTGAAACCCCACGAAAACCAAGATATCGTCGGTTCTGCATATCATACGCACTGTGGAGTGGTGAAAACACCAGATAACGTGTTTCTCGCATTAAATAGCTTGAAAAGTGCGATCTCGATGATTCTGCATACTTCGGACAGAAGTCTCACCATGATTATCGTAAAAAATGCATATCTCAGCTTGAAACCCCACGAAAACCAAGATATCGCTGTTTCTGCATATCAAACGCACTGTGGAGTGGTGAAAACACCAGATAACATGTTTCTCGCATTAAATAGCTCGAAACGAGCGATCTCGATGATTAAGCATACTTCGGACAGAAGTCTCACCAAGATTATCGTAAAAAAATGCATATCTCAGCTTGAAACCCCACGAAAACCAAGATTTCGCTGGTTCTGCATATCAAACGCACTGTGGAGTGCTGAAAACACCAGATAACGTGTTTGTCGCATTAAATAGCTCGAAAAGTGCGATCTCGATGTTTCTGCATACTTCGGACAGAAGTCTCATCAAGATTATCGTAAAAAATGCATATCTCAGCTTGAAACCCCACGAAAACCCAGATATCGCTGGTTCTGCATATCGAACGCACTGTGGAGTGCTGAAAACACCAGATAACGTGTTTGTCGCATTAAATAGCTCGAAAAGTGCGATCTCGATGATTCTGCATACTTCGGACAGAAGTCTCACCATGATTATCGTAAAAAATGCATATCTCAGCTTGAAACCCCACGAAAACCAAGATTTCGCTGGTTCTGCATATCAAACGCACTGTGGAGTGCTGAAAACACCAGATAACGTGTTTGTCGCATTAAATAGCTCGAAAAGTGCGATCTCGATGTTTCTGCATACTTCGGACAGAAGTCTCATCAAGATTATCGTAAAAAATGCATATCTCAGCTTGAAACCCCACGAAAACCCAGATATCGCTGGTTCTGCATATCGAACGCACTGCGGAGTGGTGAAAACACCAGATAACTTGTTTCTCGCATTAAATAGCTCGAAAAGAGCGATCTCGATGACTCTGCATACTTCGGACAGAAGTCTCACCATGATTATCGCAGAAAATGCATATCTGAGCTTGAAACCCCACGAAAACCAAGATATCGTTGGTTCTGTATATCATACGCACTGTGGAGTGGTGAAAACACCAGATAACGTGTTTCTCGCATTGAATAGCTCGAATAGAGCGATCTCGATGATTAAGCATACTTCGGGCAGAAGTCTCACCAAGATTATCGTAAAAAATGCATATCTCAGCTTGAAACCCCACGAAAACCAAGATTTCGCTGGTTCTGCATATCAAACGCACTGTGGTGTGCTGAAAACACCAGATAACGTGTTTGTCGCATTAAATAGCTCGAAAAGTGCGATCTCGATGTTTCTGCATACTGCGGACAGATGTCTCACCTAGCTTATCGTAGAAAATGCATATCTCAGCATGAAACCCGACGAAAACCGAAATATCTCCGGTTCTGCATATCCAACGAACTGTGGAGTGGTGAAAACCACTGAAAACGAGTTTCTCGCATTAAATAGCTCGAAAAGAACGCTCTCGATGTTTCTGCATACTTCGGACAGATGTCTCACCAAGCTGATCGTAGAAAATGCATATCTCAGCATGAAACCCGACGAAAACCAAAATATCTCCGGTTCTGCATATCCAACGCACTGTGGAGTGGTGAAAACACCAGATAACGTGTTTCTCGCATTTAATAGCTCGAAACGAGCGATCTCGATGATTCTGCATACTTCGGACAGAAGTCTCACCAAGATTATCGTAAAAAATGCATATCTCAGCTTGAAACCCGACGAAAACCCAGATATCGCTGGTTCTGCATATCAAACGCACTGTGGAGTGCTGAAAACACCAGATAACGTGTTTCTCGCATTAAATAGGTCGAAACGAGCGATCTCGATGATTAAGCATACTTCGGACAGGAGTCTCACCAAGATTATTGTAAAAAATGCATAGCTCAGCTTGAAACCCCACGAAATCCATGATATCTCCGGTTCTGCATATCCAACGAACTGCGGAGTGGTGAAAACCCCAGAAAAAGAGTTTCCCGCATTAAATAGCTCGAAAAGAGCGCTCTCGATGTTTCTGCATACTTCGGACAGATGTCTCACCTAGCTTATCGTAGAAAATGCATATCTCAGCATGAAACCCGACGAAAACCAAAATATCTCCGGTTCTGCATATCCAACGAACTGTGGAGTGGTGAAAACCCCAGAAAACGAGTTTCTCGCATTAAATAGCTCGAAAAGAGCGCTCTCGATGTTTCTGCATACTTCGGACAGATGTCTCACCAAGCTTATCGTAGAAAATGCATATCTCAGCATGAAACCCGACGAAAACCAAAATATCTCCGGTTCTGCATATCCAACGCACTGTGGAGTGGTGAAAACACCAGATAACGTGTTTCTCGCATTAAATAGCTCGAAACGAGCGATCTCGATGATTCTGCATACTTCGGACAGAAGTCTCACCAAGATTATCGTAAAAAATGCATATCTCAGCTTGAAACCCCACGAAAACCAAGATATCGCTGGTTCTGCATATCCAACGAACTGTGGTGTGGTGAAAACCCCAGAAAACGTGTTTCTCGCATTAAATAGCTCGAAAAGAGCGATCTCGATGATTCTGCATACTTCGGACAGAAGTCTCACCAAGATTATCGTAAAAAATGCATATCTCAGCTTGAAACCCAACAAAAACCAAGATATCGCCGGTTCTGATTATCAAACGCACTGTGCAGTGGTGATAACACCAGATAACGTGTTTCTCGCATTAAACAGCTCGAAAAGAGCGCTCTCGATGTTTCTGCATACTTCGGACTGATGTCTCACCAAGCTTATCGTAGAAAATGCATATTACAGCATGAAACCCGACGAAAACCAAAATATCTCCGGTTCTGCATATCCAACGCACTGGGGAGTGGTGAAAACACCAGATAACGTGTTTCTCGCATTAAATAGCTCGAAACGAGCGATCTCGATGACTCTGCATACTTCGGACAGAAGTCTCACCAAGATTATCGCAGAAAATGCATATCTGAGCTTGAATCCCCACGAAAACAAAGAGATCGCAGGTTCTGCATATCAAACGCACTGTGGAGTGCTGAAAACACCAGATAACGTGTTTCTCGCATTAAATAGCTCGAATAGAGCGATCTCGATGATTAAGCATACTTCGGAGAGAAGTCTCACCAAGATTATCATAAAAAATGCATATCTCAGCTTGAAACCCCACGAAAACCAAGATACCGCCAGTTCTGCATATCAACCGCACTGTGGAGTGCTGAAAACACCAGATAACGTGTTTCTCGCATTAAATAGCTCGAATGGAGCCATCTCGATGATTCTGCATACTTCGGACAGAAGTCTCACCAAGATTATCGCAGGGAAATGCATATCTCAGCTTGAAACCCCACGAAAACCAAGATATCGCTGGTTCTGCATATCAAACGCACTGTGGAGTGGTGAAAACACCAGATAACGTGTTTCTCGCATTAAATAGGTCGAAACGAGCGATCTCGATGATTAAGCATACTTCGGACAGAAGTCTCACCAAGATTATCGTAAAAAATGCATAATTCAGCTTGAAACCCCACGAAAACCCAGATATCGCCGGTTCTGCATATCAAACCAACTGTGGAGTGGTGAAAACACCAGACAACGTGTTTCTCGAATTAAATAGATCGAAATGTGCGATCTCGATGGTTCTGCATACTTCGGACAGAAGTCTCACCAAGATTATCGTAAAAAATGCATATCTCTGCTTGAAACCCCACAAAAACCAAGATATAGCCGGTTTTGCATATCAAACGCACTGTGGAGTGGTGAAAACACCAGATAATGTGTTTCTCGCATTAAATAGCTCGAAAAGTGCGATCGCGATGATTCTGCATACTTCGGACAGAAGTCTCACCAAGATTATCGCAGAAAATGCATATCTGAGCTTGAAACCCCACGAAAACCAAGATATCGCTGGTTCTGCATATCAAACGCACTGTGGAGTGGTGAAAACACCAGATAACTTGTTTCTCGCATTAAATAGCTCGAAAAGTGCGATCTCGATGATTCTGCATACTTCGGACAGAAGTCTCAACAAGATTATCGCAGGGAAATGCATATCTCAGCTTGAAACCCCACGAAAACCAAGATATCGCTGATTCTGCATATCAAACGCACTGTGGAGTGGTGAAAACACCAGATAACCTGTTTCTCGCATTAAATAGGTCGAAACGAGTGATCTCGATGGTTCAGCATACTTCGGACAGAAGTCTCACCAAGATTATCGCTGAAAATGCATATCTCAGCTTGAACCCCGACGAAATCCATGATGTCGCCGGTTCTGCATATCAAACGCACTGTGGAGTGGTGAAAACACCAGATAACGTGTTACTCGCATTAACTAGCTCGAAAAGATCGTTCTGGGTGATTCTGCATACTTCTCATAGATGAAACACCAAGATTATCGCAGAAAATGCATATCTCACCTGGAAACCCCACGAAAACCAAGATATCGCCGGTTCTGCATATCAAACGCCCTGTGGAGTGATGAAAACAACCTGATAACGTGTATCTCGCATTAAATAGATCGAAAAGTGCGATCTCGATGATTCTGCATACTTCGAACAGAAGTCGCACCAAGATTATCGCAAAAAACGCATATCTGAGCTTGAAACCCCACGAAAACCAAGATATCGCTGGTTCTGCATATCAAACGCACTGTGTAGTGGTGAAAACACCAGATAACGTGTTTCTCGCATTAAATAGCTCGAAAAGAGCGATCTAGATGATTCAGCATACTTCGGACAGAAGTCTCACCAAGATTATCGCAGAAAATGCATATCTCAGCTTGAACCCCGACGAAATCCATGATGTCGCCGGTTCTGCATATCAAACGCGCTGTGGAGTGGTGAATACACCAGATAACGTGTTTCTCGCATTAAATAGCTCGAAAAGTGCGATCTCGATGATTCTGCATACTTCGGACAGAAGTCTCACCAAGATTATCGCAGAAAATGCATATCTGAGCTTGAAACCCCACGAAAACCAAGATATCGCTGGTTCTGCATATCAAACGCACTGTGGAGTGGTGAAAACACCAGGTAACTTGTTTCTCGCATTAAATAGCTCGAAAAGAGCGATCTCGATGACTCTGCATACTTCGGACAGAAGTCTCACCAAGATTATCGCAGAAAATGCATATCTCAGCTTGAACCCCGACGAAATCCATGATGTCGCCGGTTCTGCATATCAAACGCACTGTGGAGTGGTGAAAACACCAGATAACGTGTTACTCGCATTAACTAGCTCGAAAAGATCGTTCTGGATGATTCTGCATACTTCTCATAGATGAAACACCAAGATTATCGCAGCAAATGCATATTTCAGCTGGAAACCCCACGAAAATCAAGATATCTCCTGTTCTGCATATCCAACGAACTGTGGATTGGTGAATACCCCAGAAAACGTGTTTCTCGCATTAAATAGCTTGAAAAGTACGATCTCGATTACTCTGCATACTTCGGACAGAAGTCTCACCAAGATTATCGCAGAAAATGCATATCTCAGCTTGAACCCCGACGAAATCCATGATGTCGGCGGTTCTGCATATCAAACGCACTGTGGAGTGGTGAAAACACCAGATAACGTGTTACTCGCATTAACTAGCTCGAAAAGATCGTTCTGGATGATTCTGCATACTTCTCATAGATGAAACACCAAGATTATCGCAGAAAATGCATATTTCAGCTGGAAACCCCACGAAAACCAAGATATCTCCTGTGCTACATATCCAACGAACTGTGGATTGGTGAAAACCCCAGAAAACGAGCTTCTCGCATTAAATAGCTCGAAAATTACGATCTAGATGACTCTGCATACTTCGGACAGAAGTCTCACCAAGATTATCGCATAAAATGCATATCTCAGCTTGAAACCCGACGAAAACCAGACATTGCCGGTTCTGCATATCAAACCAACTGTGGAGTGGTGAAAACACCAGACAACGTGTTTCTCGCATTAAATAGATCGAAAAGTGCGATCTCGAGGTTTCTGCATACTTCGGACAGATGTTTCACCAAGATTATCGCAGCAAATGCATATTTCAGCTGGAAACCCCACGAAAACCAAGATATCTCCTGTTCTGCATATCCTACGAACTGTGGATTGGTGAATACCCCAGAAAACGTGTTTCTCACATTAAATAGCTCGAAAAGTACGATCTCGATGACTCTGCATACTTCGGACAGAAGTCTCACCAAGATTATCGCAGAAAATGCATATCTGAGCTTGAAACCCCACGAAAACCAAGATATCGCTGGATCTGCATATCAAACGCACTGTGGAGTGGTGAAAACACCAGATAACTTGTTTCTCGCATTAAATAGCTCGAGAAGAGCGATCTCGATGATTCTGCATACTTCGGACAGGAGTCTCACCAAGATTATCGCAGAAAATGCATATCTCATCTTGAAACCCCACGAAAACCAAGATATCGCTGGTTCTGCATATCAAACGCACTGTGGAGTGGTGAAAACACCAGATAACGTGTTTCTCGCATTAAATAGCTCGAAAAGAGCGATCTAGATGATTCAGCATACTTCGGACAGAAGTCTCACCAAGATTATCGCAGCAAATGCATATCTCAGCTTGAACCCCGACGAAATCCATGATGTCGTCGGTTCTGCATATCAAACGCACTGTGGAGTGGTGAAAACACCAGATAACGTGTTACTCGCATTAACTAGCTCGAAAAGATCGTTCTGGATGATTCTGCATACTTCTCATAGATGAAACACCAAGATTATCGCAGCAAATGCATATTTCAGCTGGAAACCCCACGAAAACCAAGATATCTCCTGTTCTGCATATCCAACGAACTGTGGATTGGTGAAAACCCCAGAAAACGAGTTTCTCGCATTAAATAGCTCGAAAATTACGATCTAGATGACTCTGCATACTTCGGACAGAAGTCTCACCAAGATTATCGCATAAAATGCATATCTCAGCTTGAAACCCGACGAAAACCAGACATTGCCGGTTCTGCATATCAAACCAACTGTGGAGTGGTGAAAACACCAGACAACGTGTTTCTCGCATTAAATAGATCGAAAAGTGCGATCTCGATGTTTCTGCATACTTCGGACAGATGTTTCACCAAGATTATCGCAGCAAATGCATATTTCAGCTGGAAACCCCACGAAAACCAAGATATCTCCTGTTCTGCATATCCAACGAACTGTGGATTGGTGAATACCCCAGAAAACGTGTTTCTCGCATTAAATAGCTCGAAAAGTACGATCTCGATGACTCTGCATACTTCGGACAGAAGTCTCACCAAGATTATCGCAGAAAATGCATATCTGAGCTTGAAACCCCACGAAAACCAAGATATCGCTGGATCTGCATATCAAACGCACTGTGGAGTGGTGAAAACACCAGATAACTTGTTTCTCGCATTAAATAGCTCGAGAAGAGCGATCTCGATGATTCTGCATACTTCGGACAGGAGTCTCACCAAGATTATCGCAGAAAATGCATATCTCATCTTGAAACCCCACGAAAACCAAGATATCGCTGGTTCTGCATATCAAACGCACTGTGGAGTGGTGAAAACACCAGATAACGTGTTCCTCGTATTAAATAGCTCGAAAAGAGCGATCTAGATGATTCAGCATACTTCGGACAGAAGTCTCACCAAGATTATCGCAGCAAATGCATATCTCAGCTTGAACCCCGACGAAATCCATGATGTCGCTGGTTCTGCATATCAAACGCACTGTGGAGTGGTGAAAACACCAGATAACGTGTTCCTCGTATTAAATAGCTCGAAAAGAGCGATCTAGATGATTCAGCATACTTCGGACAGAAGTCTCACCAAGATTATCGCAGCAAATGCATATCTCAGCTTGAACCCCGACGAAATCCATGATGTCGCCGGTTCTGCATATCAAACGCACTGTGGAGTGGTGAAAACACCAGATAACGTGTTACTCGCATTAACTAGCTCGAAAAGATCGTTCTGGATGATTCTGCATACTTCTCATAGATGAAACACCAAGATTATCGCAGCAAATGCATATTTCAGCTGGAAACCCCACGAAAACCAAGATATCTCCTGTTCTGCATATCCAACGAACTGTGGATTGGTGAATACCCCAGAAAACGTGTTTCCCGCATTAAATAGCTTGAAAAGTACGATCTCGATGACTCTGCATACTTCGGACAGAAGTCTCACCAATATTATCGCAGAAAATGCATATCTCATCTTGAAACCCCACGAAAACCAAGATATCGCTGGTTCTGCATATCAAACGCACTGTGGAGTGGTGAAAACACCAGATAACGTGTTCCTCGCATTAAATAGCTCGAAAAGAGCGATCTAGATGATTCAGCATACTTCGGACAGAAGTCTCACCAAGATTATCGCAGCAAATGCATATCTCAGCTTGAACCCCGACGAAATCCATGATGTCGCCGGTTCTGCATATCAAACGCACTGTGGAGTGGTGAAAACACCAGATAACGTGTTACTCGCATTAACTAGCTCGAAAAGATCGTTCTGGATGATTCTGCATACTTCTCATAGATGAAACACCAAGATTATCGCAGCAAATGCATATCTCAGCTGGAAACACCACGAAAATCAAGATATCGCCGGGTCTGCATATCAAACGCACTGTGGAATGTTGAAAACACCAGAAAACTTGTTTTTTTCGCATTAAATAGCTCGAAACGAGCGATCTAGATGATTCTGCATACTTCTTACTGAAGTCTCACCAATATTATCGCAGAAAATGCATATCTCAGCTTGAAACCCCACGAAAATCAAGATGTCGCCGGTCCTGCATATCAAACGCACTGTGGAGTGGTGAAAACAACCAGATAACGTGTTTCTCGTATTAAATAGCTCGAAACGAGCGATCTAGATGATTCTGCATACTTCTGACAAAAGTCGCACCAAGGTTAACGCAGAAAATGCATACCTCAGGATGAAAACCGACGAAAACCAAGATTTCGCCATTTCTGCATATCAAACGCACTGTGAAGTTGTCAAAACACCAGATAACGCGTTTCTCACATTAAATAGCTCGAAAAGAGCGATATCGATGATTCTGCATACTTCGGACAGAAGTCTCACCAATATTATCGCAGAAAATGCATATGTCAGCTTGAAACCTCACGAAAATCAAGATGTCGCCAGTTCTGTATATAAAACGCACTGTGGAGTGGTGAAAACAACTAGATAACGTGTATCACGCATTTAATAGCTCGAAAAGAGCGATCTAGATGATTCTGCATACTGCTGACAGAAGACTCACCAAGATTATCGCAGAAAATGCATATCTCACCTGGAAACACCACGAAAATCAAGATATCGCCGGTTCCGCATATCAAACGCACTGTGGAATGTTGAAAACACCAGAAAACTTGTTTTTTCGCATTAAATAGCTCGAAACGAGCGATCTAGATGATTCTGCATACTTCTGACTGAAGTCTCACTAAGATTATCGTTGAAAATGCATATCTCAGCTTGAAAACCGACGAAAACCAAGATATCGCCGGTTTTGCATATCAAACGCACTGTGGAGTGGTCAATACACCAGATAACGTGTTTCTCGCATTAAATAGCTCGAATAGAGCGATCTCGATGATTCTGCATACTTCTGACAGAGGACTCACCAAGATTATCGCAGAAAATGCATATTTCAGCTGGAAACCCCACGAAAACCAAGTTATCGGCGGCTCTACATATCAAACGCACTGTGGAGTGGTCAAAACACCAGAAAACTTGTTTTTTCGCATTAAATAACTCGAAACGAACGATCTACATGATTCTGCATACTTCTGTCAGAAGACTCACCAAGATTATCGCAGAAAATGCACATTTAAGCTGGAAACCCCACGAAAACCAAGATGTCGCCGGTTCTGCATATCAGGCGCAATGTGGATGGTGAAAACACCAGATAACGTGTTTCTCGCTTTAAAGAGGTCGAATAGAGCGATCTCGATGATTCTGCATACTTCTGACAGAAGACTCACAAAGTTTATCGCAGAAAATGCATATTTCAGCTGGAAACCCCACGAAAACCAAGATATCCCCGATGCTGCATATCAAACGCCCTGTGGAGTGGTCAAAACACCAGATATCGTGTTTCTCGCATTAAATAGATCGAAAAGAGCGATATCGATGATTCTGCATACTTCCGACAGAAGTCTCTCCAATATTATTGCAGAAAATGCATATGTCAGCTTGAAACCTCACGAAAATCAAGATGTCGCCAGTTCTGTATATAAAACGCACTGTGGAGTGGTGAAAACAACTAGATAACGTGTATCTCGCAATTAATAGCTCGAAAAGAGCGATCTAGATGATTCTGCACACTGCTGACAGAAGACTCACCAAGATTATCGCAGAAAATGCATATCTCACCTGGAAACACCACGAAAATCAAGATATCGCCGGTTCCGCATATCAAACGCACTGTGGAATGTTGAAAACACCAGAAAACTTGTTTTTTCGCATTAAATAGCTCGAAACGAGCGATCTAGATGATTCTGCATACTTCGGACAGAAGTCTCACCAAGATTATCGCAGAAAATGCATATCTCAGCTTGAACCCCGACGAAATCCATGATGTCGCCGGTTCTGCATATCAAACGCACTGTGGAGTGTTCAATACACCAGATAACGTGGTTCTCGCATTAAATAGCTCGAAACGAGCGATCTAGAAGATTCTGCATACTTCTGACTGAAGTCTCACCAATATTATCGCAGAAAATGCATATCTCAGCTTGATACCTCACGAAAATCAAGATGGCGCCGGTTCTGCATATCAAACGCACTGTGGAGTGGTCAAAACACCAGAAAACTTGTTTTTTCGCATTAAATAGCTCGAAACGAACGATCTACATGATTCTGCATACTTCGGACAGAAGTCTCACCAAGATTATCGCAGAAAATGCATATCTCAGCTTGAACCCCGACGAAATCCATGATGTCGCCGGTTCTGCATATCAAACGCACTGTGGAGTGTTCAATACACCAGATAACGTGGTTCTCGCATTAAATAGCTCGAAACGAGCGATCTAGAAGATTCTGCATACTTCTGACTGAAGTCTCACCAATATTATCGCAGAAAATGCATATCTCAGCTTGATACCTCACGAAAATCAAGATGGCGCCGGTTCTGCATATCAAACGCACTGTGGAGTGGTCAAAACACCAGAAAACTTGTTTTTTCGCATTAAATAGCTCGAAACGAACGATCTACATGATTCTGCATACTTCTGACAGAAGACTCACCAAGATTATCGCAGAAAATGAATATTTCAGCTGGAAACCCCACGAAAACCAAGATGTCGCCGGTTCTGCATATCAGGCGCAATGTGGAGTGGTGAAAACACCAGATAACGTGTTTCTCGCATTAAATAGCTCGAATAGAGCGATCTCGGTGATTCTGCATACTTCTGACAGAAGACTCACCAGGTTTATCGCAGAAAATGCATATCTCAGCTGGAAACCCCACGAAAACCAAGTTATCGGCGGCTCTACATATCAAATCACTGTGGAGTGGTCAATACACCAGATAACGTGTTTGTCGCATTAAATAGCTCGAAAAGAGCGATCTAGATGATTCTGCATACTGCTGACAGAAGACTCACCAAGATTATCGCAGAAAATGCGTATCTCAACTTGAAACCCGACGAAATCCAAGATGTCGCCGGTTCTGCATATCAAACGCACTGTGGGGTGGTGAAAACACCAGATAACGTGTTTCTCGCATTAAATAGCTCGAAAAGAGCGATCTCGATGATTCTGCATACTTCGGACAGACGTCTCACCAAGATTATCGCAGAAAATGCATATTTCAGCTGGAAACCTCACGAAAACCATGATATCTCCGGTTCTGCATATCCACCGAACTGCGGAGTGGTGAAAACCCCAGAAAAAGAGTTTCTCGCATTAAATAGCTCGAAAAGAGCGCTCTCGATGTTTCTGCATACTTCGGACAGATGTCTCACCTAGCTTATCGTAGAAAATGCATATCTCAGCATGAAACCCGACAAAAACCAAAATATCTCCGGTTCTGCATATCCAACGAACTGTGGAGTGGTGAAAACCCCAGAAAACGAGTTTCTCGCATTAAATAGCTCGAAAAGAGCGCTCTCGATGTTTCTGCATACTTCGGACAGATGTCTCACCAAGCTTATCGTAGAAAATGCATATCTCAGCATGAAACCCGACGAAAACCAAAATATCTCCGGTTCTGCATATCCAACGCACTGTGGAGTGGTGAAAACACCAGATAACGTGTTTCTCGCATTAAATAGCTCGAAACGAGCGATCTCGATGATTCTGCATACTTCGGACAGAAGTCTCACCACGATTATCGTAAAAAATGCATATCTCAGCTTGAAACCCCACGAAAACCAAGATATCGCTGGTTCTGCATATCAAACGCACTGTGGAGTGGTGCAAACACCAGATAACGTGTTTCTTGCATTAAATAGCTCGAAAAGAGCGATCTCGATGATTCTGCATAGTTCGAACAGAAGTCTCTCCAAGATTATCGCAGAAAATGCATATCTCAGCTTGAAACCCCTCGAAAACCAAGATATCACCTGTTCTGCATATCCATCGAACTGTGTTGTGGTGAAAACCCCAGAAAACGTGTTTCTCACATTAAATAGCTCGAAAAGAGCGATCTCGATGATTCTGCATACTTCGGACAGAAGTCTCTCCAAGATTATCGCAGAAAATGCATATCTAAACTTGAAACCCCTCGAAAACCAAGATATCACCTGTTCTGCATATCCAACGAACTGTGGTGTGGTGAAAACCCCAGAAAACGTGTTTCTCGCATTAAATAGCTCGAAAAGAGCGATCTCGATGATTCTGCATACTTCGGACAGAAGTCTCTCCAAGATTATCGCAGAAAATGCATATCTCAGCTTGAAACCCCTCGAAAACCAAGGTATCACCTGTTCTGCATATCCAACGAACTGTGGTGTGGTGAAAACCCCAGAAAACGTGTTTCTCGCATTAAATAGCTCCAAATGAGCGATCTCGATGATTCTGCATACTTCGGACAGAAGTCTCTCCAAGATTATCGCAGAAAATGCATATCTCACCTTGAAACCCCTCGAAAACCAAGATATCACCTGTTCTGCATATCCGAAGAACTGTGTGTCGTGAAAACCCCAGAAAACGTGTTTCTCGCATTAAATAGCTCGAAAAGAGCGATCTCGATGATTAAGCATACTTCGGACAGAAGTCTCACCAAGATTATCGTAAAAAATGCATATCTCAGCTTGAAACCCAACAAAAACCAAGATATCGCCGGTTCTGATTATCAAACGCACTGTGCAGTGGTGATAACACCAGATAACGTGTTTCTCGCATTAAACAGCTCGAAAAGAGCGATCTCGATGATTCTGCATACTTCGGACAGAAGTCTCTCCAAGATTATCGCAGAAAATGCATATCTAAACTTGAAACCCCTCGAAAACCAAGATATCACCTGTTCTGCATATCCAACGAACTGTGGTGTGGTGAAAACCCCAGAAAACGTGTTTCTCGCATTAAATAGCTCGAAAAGAGCGATCTCGATGATTCTGCATACTTCGGACAGAAGTCTCTCCAAGATTATCGCAGAAAATGCATATCTCAGCTTCAAACCCCTCGAAAACCAAGGTATCACCTGTTCTGCATATCCAACGAACTGTGGTGTGGTGAAAACTCCAGAAAACGTGTTTCTCGCATTAAATAGCTCCAAATGAGCGATCTCGATGATTCTGCATACTTCGGACAGAAGTCTCTCCAAGATTATCGCAGAAAATGCATACCTCACCTTGAAACCCCTCGAAAACCAAGATATCACCTGTTCTGCATATCCGAAGAACTGTGTGTCGTGAAAACCCCAGAAAACGTGTTTCTCGCATTAAATAGCTCGAAAAGAGCGATCTCGATGATTAAGCATACTTCGGACAGAAGTCTCACCAAGAGTATCGTAAAAAATGCATATCTCAGCTTGAAACCCAACAAAAACCAAGATATCGCCGGTTCTGATTATCAAACGCACTGTGCAGTGGTGATAACACCAGGTAACTTGTTTCTCGCATTAAATAGCTCGAAAAGAGCGATCTCGATGACTCTGCATACTTCGGACAGAAGTCTCACCAAGATTATCGCAGAAAATGCATATCTGAGCTTGAAACCCCACGAAAACCAAGATATCGTCGGTTCTGCATATCATTCGCCCTGTGGAGTGGTGAAAACACCAGATCACGTGTTTCTCGCATTAAGTAGCTCGAAACGAGCGATCTCGATGATTAAGCATACTTCGGACAGAAGTCTCACCTAGATTATCGCAGAAATTGCATATCTCAGTTTGAATCCCCACGAAAACCAGACATTGCCGGTTCTGCATATCAAACCAACTGTGGAGTGGTGAAAACACCAGACAACGTGTTTCTCGCTTTAAATAGATCGAAAAGTGCGATCTCGATGTTTCTGCATACTTCGGACAGATGTTTCACCTAGATTATCGCAGCAAATGCATATTTCAGCTGGAAACCCCACGAAAACCAAGACATCTCCTGTTCTGCATATCCAACGAACTGTGGATTGGTGAAAACACCAGATAACTTGTTTCTCGCATTAAATTGCTCGAGAAGAGCGATCTCGATGATTCTGCATACTTCGGACAGGAGTCTCACCAAGATTATCGCAGAAAATGCATATCTCATCTTGAAACCCCACGAAAACCAAGATATCGCTGGTTCTGCATATCAAACGCACTGTGGAGTGTTCAATACACCAGATAACGTGGTTCTCGCATTAAATAGCTCGAAACGAGCGATCTAGAAGATTCTGCATACTTCTGACTGAAGTCTCACCAATATTATCGCAGAAAATGCATATCTCAGCTTGAAACCTCACGAAAATCAAGATGGCGCCGGTTCTGCATATCAAACGCACTGTGGAGTGGTCAATACACCAGATAACGTGTTTCTCGCATTAAACAGCTCGAATAGAGCGATCTCGATGATACTGCATACTTCTGACAGAGGACTCACCAAGATTATCACAGAAAATGCATATTTCAGCTGGAAACCCCACGAAAACCAAGTTATCGGCGGCTCTACATATCAAACGCACTGTGGAATGGTCAAAACACCAGAAAACTTGTTTTTTCGCATTAAATAGCTCGAAACGAACGATCTACATGATTCTGCATACTTCTGACAGAAGACTCACCAAGATTATCGCAGAAAATGCATATTTCAGCTGGAAACCCCACGAAAACCAAGATGTCGCCGGTTCTGCATGTCAGGCGCAATGTGGAGTGGTGAAAACACCAGATAACGTGTTTCTCGCATTAAATAGCGCGAATAGAGCGATCTCGGTGATTCTGCATACTTCTGACAGAAGACTCACCAGGTTTATCGCAGAAAATGCATATCTCAGCTGGAAACCCCACGAAAACCAAGTTATCGGCGGCTCTACATATCAAATCACTGTGGAGTGGTCAATACACCAGATAACGTGTTTGTCGCATTAAATAGCTCGAAGAGAGCGATCTAGATGATTCTGCATACTGCTGACAGAAGACTCACCAAGATTATCGCAGAAAATGCGTATCTCAACTTGAAACCCGACGAAATCCAAGGTGTCGCCGGTTCTGCATATCAAACGCACTGTGGGGTGGTGAAAACACCAGAAAACGTGTTTCTCGCATTAACTAGCTCGAAAAGAGCGATCTCGATGTTTCTGCATACTTCTCATAGATGAAACACCAAGATTATCGCAGAAAATGCATATTTCAGCTGGAATCCCCACGAAAACCAAGGTGTCGCCGGTTCTGCATATCAAACGCACTGTGGGGTGGTGAAAACACCAGAAAACGTGTTTCTCGCATTAACTAGCTCGAAAAGAGCGATCTCGATGTTTCTGCATACTTCTCATAGATGAAACACCAAGATTATCGCAGAAAATGCATATTTCAGCTGGAATCCCCACGAAAACCAAGATGTCGCCGGTTCTGCATATCAAACGCACTGTGGATTGGTCAAAACACCAGATAACGTGTTTCTCGCATTAAATAGCTCGAAAAGAGCGATCTCGATGATTCTACATACTTCGGACAGACGTCTCACCATGATTATCGCAGAAAATGCATATTTCAGCTGGAAACCCCACGAAAACCAAGATGTCGCCGGTTCTGCATATCAAACGTACTGTGGAATGTTGAAAACACCAGAAAACTTGTTTTTTCGCATTAAATAGCTCGAAACGAGCGATCGAGATGATTCTACATACTTCTGAGTGAAATCTCACCAAGATTATCGTTGAAAATGCATATCTCAGCTTGAAACCCGACGAAAACCAAGATATCGCCGGTTTTGCATATCAAACGCACTGTGGAGTGGTCAATACACCAGATAACGTGTTTCTCGCATTAAATATCTCGAAACGAACGATCTAGAAGATTCTGCATACTTCTGACTGAAGTCTCACCAAGATTATCGTTGAAAATGCATATCTCAGCTTGAAACCCGACGAAAACCAAGATATCGCCGGTTTTGCATATCAAACGCACTGTGGAGTGGTGAAAACACCAGATAACGTGTTTCTCGCATTAAATAGCGCGAATAGAGCGATCTCGGTGATTCTGCATACTTCTGACAGAAGACTCACCAGGTTTATCGCAGAAAATGCATATCTCAGCTGGAAACCCCACGAAAACCAAGTTATCGGCGGCTCTACATATCAAATCACTGTGGAGTGGTCAATACACCAGATAACGTGTTTGTCGCATTAAATAGCTCGAAGAGAGCGATCTAGATGATTCTGCATACTGCTGACAGAAGACTCACCAAGATTATCGCAGAAAATGCGTATCTCAACTTGAAACCCGACGAAATCCAAGGTGTCGCCGGTTCTGCATATCAAACGCACTGTGGGGTGGTGAAAACACCAGAAAACGTGTTTCTCGCATTAACTAGCTCGAAAAGAGCGATCTCGATGTTTCTGCATACTTCTCATAGATGAAACACCAAGATTATCGCAGAAAATGCATATTTCAGCTGGAATCCCCACGAAAACCAAGGTGTCGCCGGTTCTGCATATCAAACGCACTGTGGGGTGGTGAAAACACCAGAAAACGTGTTTCTCGCATTAACTAGCTCGAAAAGAGCGATCTCGATGTTTCTGCATACTTCTCATAGATGAAACACCAAGATTATCGCAGAAAATGCATATTTCAGCTGGAATCCCCACGAAAACCAAGATGTCGCCGGTTCTGCATATCAAACGCACTGTGGAGTGGTCAAAACACCAGATAACGTGTTTCTCGCATTAAATAGCTCGAAAAGAGCGATCTCGATGATTCTACATACTTCGGACAGAGACGTCTCACCATGATTATCGCAGAAAATGCATATTTCAGCTGGAAACCCCACGAAAACCAAGATGTCGCCGGTTCTGCATATCAAACGTACTGTGGAATGTTGAAAACACCAGAAAACTTGTTTTTTCGCATTAAATAGCTCGAAACGAGCGATCGAGATGATTCTACATACTTCTGAGTGAAATCTCACCAAGATTATCGTTGAAAATGCATATCTCAGCTTGAAACCCGACGAAAACCAAGATATCGCCGGTTTTGCATATCAAACGCACTGTGGAGTGGTCAATACACCAGATAACGTGTTTCTCGCATTAAATATCTCGAAACGAACGATCTAGAAGATTCTGCATACTTCTGACTGAAGTCTCACCAAGATTATCGTTGAAAATGCATATCTCAGCTTGAAACCCGACGAAAACCAAGATATCGCCGGTTTTGCATATCAAACGCACTGTGGAGTGGTCAATACACCAGGTAACGTGTTTCTCGCATTAAATAGCTCGAATAGAGCGATCTCGATGATTCTGCATACTTCTGACAGAGGACTCACCAAGATTATCGCAGAAAATGCATATTTCAGCTGGAAACCCCACGAAAACCAAGATATCGCCGGTTCTGCATATCAAACGTACTGTGGAATGTTGAAAACACCAGAAAACTTGTTTTTTCGCATTAAATAGCTCGAAACGAGCGATCGAGATGATTCTGCATACTTCTGAGTGAAATCTCACCAAGATTATCGTTGAAAATGCATATCTCAGCTTGAAACCCGACGAAAACCAAGATATCGCCGGTTTTGCATATCAAACGCACTGTGGAGTTGTCAATACACCAGATAACGTGTTTTTCGCATTAAATAGATCGAAACGAGCGATCTAGATGATTCTGCAAACTTCTGACAGAAGTCTCACCAAGATTATCGCAGAAAATGCATATCTCAGCTTGAAACCCGACGAAAACCAGGATATCGCCGGTTTTGCATATCAAACGCACTGTGGAGTGGTCAATACACCAGATAACGTGTTTCTCGCATTAAATAGCTCGAAACGAGCGATCTAGAAGATTCTGTATACTTCTTACTGCAGTCTCACCAATATTATCGCAGAAAATGCATATCTCAGCTTGAAACCTCACGAAAATCAAGATGGCGCCGGTTCTGCATATCAAACGCACTGTGGAGTGGTCAATACACCAGATAACGTGTTTCTCGCATTAAATAGCTCGAAAAGAGCGATCTCGATGTTTCCGCATACTTCTGACTGAAGTCTTACCAATATTATCGCAGAAAATGCATATTTCAGCTGGAAACCCCACGAAAACCAAGTTATCGGCGGCTCTACATATCAAACGCACTGTGGAGTGGTCAAAACACCAGAAAACTTGTTTTTTCGCATTAAATAGCTCGAAACGAGCGATCTAGATGATTCTGCATACTTCTGACTAAAGTCTCACCAAGATTATCGTAGAAAATGCATATCTCAGCTGGAAACCC